>CM077023.1:120210626-120912292 GCA_039090855.1 Macrothele yani | reverse complement strand
GAAACCCTTTCTTTTCCCACACAAAGCTGGCGCACCATCAGTACTGACTCCGACACATTTTTTACAATTCAAATTGTGTGTTATGAAATAATCATTAACCATACCAAATACATCAACTCCTTTATTGTGAATTTTTAACGATAAACAATACAATAAGTCTTCATGAACTTCATTTTCATACATGTATCTTATACATGCTAAAAGTTGACACAAGTTTTCTACGTCCGTGTTTTCCTCCAATTCTAAAGCAAAATAACTACTACCACACACATGTAGGATTAATTGCCACATTAGATGCCAAAGATGTTATGCGACGTCATTCGATTATGGAGTGGTCATTTCTAAGGTCGGAAATCGCTCTTGGAATTTTGAAATTATTAAACGATTGCTTCTGATTGTACCACGATTTCAACCTAGAGCAACACAGTTGGCGCAGTTCGTCTTTGTTGTCTTCTGGAACTCGCGATATTACGGTCTCAAACTCAGAAACGACGCTTTTTTGGTTCGGTCTCGATCGGAAGCAGAGCTTTGGTCCAAGTTCCAAAACTTTAGTTTCGTCTCGGGAGAGCGTTCGGTTAGAAATATTGACGAAGGGAATGGTGAAATCTTTAGGTTCAGGAGTCTGGGAAGACTTCAGATAATCCAGTATTTTGCTGTGTCTGGAGGAAAAGAAAGATTGGAGTCTTTCGACTAGCATGTTGACCCGGAGGGTAAGGTTGTTGAAGGTAATAGGGTCGCAAAGCCTATCCAACTTCATATAATAGCACTTGATTTCTAATGACATGACGTCCTTTCTTCTCAGGTTCATTATCCTTGACAAGGTCTGGCGAAAAAATTTGTCATTTTTCTTCTCGAACCATGATCCTTTTATAACGAAGTAAATTTCTCCGTCATTTCTGTCCACGCCAGGATTCGAACCCGGATCCCCTCATTCCGGAATAAGTTGCTCTACCAATTGAGCTACGCGGACGTTTTATTCTGATTCCTATCTGCCTTTATGTCGTGTGCGTCCTTCGGGCAGGTACGTCACATCTTCTGGTACGTTACACTTTTACTGACGTCTTAAAACTAAGGAACTTTGGGATCAAGCCGAATGTCTTGCAAGCGGTTAGGAAATCGAGATGGGACTCATCCTTCTTCAGTTTGAGTCTTAGAGTCGAAATAATTTAAAGGTGTTCCACATTGCTTGGAGAGTGCAACAAGCAATTAATAAGTAGGAACTGTACACCAATTATACTCAAAATAGTATAACTATACTAATAATTCGAAATCTCTTGGCGTAGAATAGAAATACAACTTTCCAAGCTTTTGCACATCAACCAGATGGTTTTTACAAGGAAGGTAGACAGATAACTGCAAACTGGATAATAGAACATTTCAACAAATTGAACGCCGTGACTTGACTAGACAATAAGTGAATAGGCACAAACGTGATAATTCGAAGAAACGAGGTCACGTTGGTTGGGCACGCGCTACCATTGTAGAAAACGCAGCATTATTACTTTTTTATAGTATTATTTCACCAAAAAAAAAAGTTCCTAAATATAAAATTTACTCTTGATAGCTATAACAGTTTTTGTCTTAAATTGTCCAAAGACTGATACATAGACATCGTATAGCCATCTGTACAATAAGTTAGTTAAGTACCCGGTTTCTTCTTCTGTACAATAAGTTAGTTAAGTACCCAGTTTCTTCTTCTGTACAATAAGTTAGTTAAGTACCCGGTTTCTTCTTCTGTACAATAAGTTAGTTAAGTACCCGGTTTCTTCTTCTGTACAATAAGTTAGTTAAGTACCCGGTTTCTTCTTCTGTACAATAAGTAAGTTAAGTACCCGGTTTCTTCTTCTGTACAATAAGTTAGTTAAGTACCCGGTTTCTTCTTCTGTACAATAAGTTAGTTAAGTACCCGGTTTCTTACAGTAACACACCGTGGCGGATCACCGCACAGGCGCTTAGAGCCTCAGAATCGCAGGGGCCTCAAAAAAAAAATTTATTTTCAAAGTTTTGTTTATTGATAAAAATATAAAATACGTAATAATAATGATAATAAGGACAAAGTCTGTCGTGTTCTGTGGTTCTATTTTCGTAGAGGGTAACATTCATGCTCATAGGCGCCTACTTCGTGGGTGCGAGACACTTTTTGAACCCCCAATGATTTTGTTGTGATTTCCTCGAACCCTTAATATTTTTGCTCGTATTTCGTGGGAAGAATACACGTACGCATATGTGCATAAATTTTGTTTTTCGTTATCAATTCTTCAAGTTTTTTATTATTCATTCCCCGTTTACTATATATAGAAAGCATGTATAGAAATTTACCCCTCAGACTGTTTAATGCGCCTCAAAAAGAATTAGTGTTTGTTCGTGCTCATCAAATTTGACGCGACAGACAATACTTCAAGTACCGTTGTTTAAGAGCATTTAAAACTGCTTCCTTTATAAAAGAAAATTCGTCGGTGTCTTTGTTCCCACAAAATACAAAAGTCTACCTCTACATTCGGAGACAAGAACCTATTCGAGGTCATAATGATAAAGCCGGAAATATGTTGGTCAGTCAGTTGACCCACCTTATCTTCCGGTAGTCGGGGACCAAGGAATTTAGAAGAGAAAGAAGATGGCATCAGCAGCCGCTGGTGAAGCCAAATCTGATCATCTGGTTTCTTGCGCCCTCCCGGTGGGGAGGGTTCAGGGACGTGACGTCACATACTGAAGACCTGTGCTAGAGCACAGGTTGATAGCGGCAATCTCTTACTCTCTGTAGCAGATCCTGAAGGTCAACAAGGCGCCCACAGTTTAAGCAAGGCCGTGATTGGTTAATACGCAATATGCACTTCCGGTCGACGAAGCATAATTGTTTAATTTTTTTAGACAATACTAAACAGTATTTTTGTAACGTTTTATAAATTTTTAGTTATGTGCATGTTTTTTTCGGTCTCATTTTTTCCTGACTGTACATGCTGCACAAGTGCCTCTAAAACCTCTTCAAAGTCAGCGATTTCCCTATAGAAAAGTACAGAAGCAGCTCAAGTTGGGCATACTGGGCATTCACAGCTGATACGAAGTAGAGTCCACGGAAAACGCAGGGCGTGCGGCTGATGCCATGTCCTTTCGCTTCTAACCTCCTATTTTAACTCAGAAATCATTTGAAGAAAAAAACTGTTGGCATTTTTAAAATTGGTAAAAAAACCTTACAATAAATTTTACATGTTTTTGTTACTTTTATAAGACAATTGAGTTGGAAATTTGCACAGTATCTGTGTATTGTATATAATATATATGTCGCGCCTACAAAAGCAAAATAAATGGAAATAAATAGAGAAAAAAATTCTGTAATTTGCTTCATTTTAGCATTTCAGGCGTCTTTTTTTTTTTTTGGAGGTTTAACGACCACCGTGAGCAACTCAATGGGCTATAAGCAGTCGCCCGTCCCTAATTTAGGGTCACTGGTTCCAGGGAAGGGAGAGAGCCAGTGCCGTAAGACAAACACAACATCCATGCCTGACCGGGATTCGAACCCGGACCCCTTACGGACAAATGATCAGAGGCCAGCGCCTTAGACCACTGCGCCACCGGGGAAGCCAGGCGTCTTGTTGTGCCAGATAATCTGACTGAATGAATTTTACATTAGACTTAAATACTTTGAACAATGCATGGGTAATTCGATTAAAAATTTCCGGAACCCCAATAATTTTTCAAGTCGGCGCCTATGTTCATGCTACTTACAGAACTACGTTCAGCGTCTTATTTCTAGTAATCAGGACAGGCACAGCACCTGAGCAACCGTGGCTGTCACCCCAAATCCCCGTGCTTTGTAAGTGAAACATCAGTTAATAAATATTTAAAACGTCGAGGAAGCCAAAATTCGAATATCCACTATATTCCCAGGAGCTACATGTATATTTCAAGGTCGCATGCGATGTTTCCTGCGTCTAAATAATTGCGTTCCCCTGATAATTTTAGCTTTAACGAAAAGAGAATTGGGTTGGCTAACAACGAATCCATGAAATGTTCCCATCTGCTCTAACCAGTCCAATAACAGAGGCCTACATTTTATCCACAGTACGGAGCTCAGAGGTTGTGTGTATAATATATTTCGTTTAATATTGGACCAAATACTAGATGTATTGCAGCTAGAATCAAATATTGAATATACTTAATACAGGCAAAGTAAATCCGTTTTTCTTGAATGGAATTATATGATTTAACAAATTTGAAACGAAATTTCCCTATCAATCACAGCCGGCCTTGTAAACGCTTTGTTCCGACATTTTAAAGAACTTACGTGAGTCAATCGCATAATACCAAGAGCTCACTGGCGCACCCACGATTTCTTCATATTGAAGATGCAAAAAAAAAGTACCCCGGAGAAAATATCTCCCAAAATAATGGGAAACGGTTAAAATATCTCCGACGTATTAAAGTGCATTCCGAATTATTGGTAAAATACATATTTAAAAACTTAAATAAATATACATATTTAAAAATAAGCAGCCAATTACAAAGGACCACGTTATACTTCATGAGGGAGGGTCCGGGCAGCTGGGCCACTCTACTGAGTGCGCCACTGCAAGAGCTCACCTTTCCAAATCTTCGTCTGACTCCCGATCATGGGAGTCTCACAGACGTTCTAGAATATACTGAATATACACTATATTGACAAAAGTCAACGGACACCCCTTCAAAAGCAAATGAACGGATTCTAACCTCCTGCGCGGTACAGCTGCAAATGGTATAAAAACAACCCTGCAGCTGACCGCGATCATATCGCATTGTGAGGTTGAGTGAAAATGTCGCGGCGGGAGAGTACTGACTTTGAGAAAGGAAAGATTGTTGGGTGTTATATTAGTGAGTTGTCCATAAGAGAAACCGAGAGGCGTTTAAACATACCCAAGTCAACTGTTTTGGATGTACTGAATAAGTGGAAGACACATGGCCTTCCTGAAGCAGCAAAACGTACCGGCAGACCAAAGAAAATCAGTGATAGAGGACGTCGAAGCCTCAGGAGAGTCGTTACAGCTAATCGACGGAGTACTGCACAAGACCTCAGTGTACAGGTGAGTAAAAATGCTGGAACATCGGTATGTACACGTACCATTCGCAGAGAACTTCATTTCATGGGTTACCGTTGTCGTGCGGTTGCTCATGAGCCTTTTATCTCCACTAGGAATGCTACTTGCCGTTTATCATCGTGTAAACAACATTTATCGTGGCGTAGATCAATGGAAATAGGTCATATGGACAGATGAATCCAGTTTCCAGATACACGATCCATCAATCTGATGGCCGTGTGTGGTTATGGCGGCAGCCGGGGGAACGCTATTTACCACAATGCACTGTTCCTACTGTCAAGTTTGGAGCTGGCAGTTTACTCATGTGGGGGTGTTTTTCGTTGCATGGTCCCGACATATTGGTTATCGTGGACAACCTGTTAACCAGCACGTCTACCTCGATATTTTTGACAATTATGCCCTACCAACTGTGTGGCAATACTTTGGAACCGAGCCTTGTTGGTACCAGCAGGATAATGCACCGAGCCATAAAGCAAGGATTGTTATGGCGTGGTTTGACGATAATTCCGTATCGTGTGTGGACTGGAAAGCAAAGAGACCTGATCTTAACCCCATAGAACACCTATGAGAGGAATTAAAGCGCCGCATAAGAAGTTTGGAACAAAGACCTACTACTAAGCAACAGTTAGCTGCAGCATTATGTACTGAATGGAAGCACCTACCTATCGCTGTGTTCCAAAACCTTGTCGAAAGCATGTCTCGAAGGATCAGTGCATGCATTAAGGCCAAAGGTGGACCGACACCGTACTAATGTATGTCAATAAATGCTATGTTGTGTTTCTCTTCTAGGTGTCCGGTGACTTTTGTCAATATATTGTATATACACAGTCGTATCAGAATAATATGACCACCTACCTAATAATGAGAATAACCACCTTTGGCCCGGATGACGGCAGCGAGACGGCGCGGCATGGACACAATGACGCCCTGGAAGGTTGCCCGAGGCACACGTGCCCATTCGGACGGCAGCAGAGCACGGAAGTCCCGGAAAAGACGTGGTTGTGGGTGGGCAAGTCGAACCTGACGATCCAAATAGTCCCAAAAGGGCTATACGGGATTGAGGTCGAGTGATTCAAATAGTCCCAAAAGTGCTCCATGGGATTGAGGTCGGGAAGAACGGAGACAACGCTGTCGGGTTCCTGGAACCAGTCAGGCACCCCCTTAGCGACGTGGCACGGCGCATTGTTCTGTTGGTAGACACAATCACCACCTGGATAAACGTCCAGCATGAAGGGATGCATGTGGTCAGCGAGGATGGACAGGGAGCCATTGGTGTTCAGGGACCCATCCAGTGGTACCAGTGGTCTCAGCTCATACCAGGAAAACATCCTCCAGACATGCACACTGGCACCGTCGGCCTGTTCTTGACCAACAAGCGTTCCGGGTGTTGGTTCTGGTGTGTCTGACGCCGTATCCGCCACCTCCCGTCACTTCTGTGGAATACAAACCTCGATTCATTGGAGAAGGCAACCTTTTTCCACTCTTCCACTGTCCAATGACGGTACTCTTATGCGAACTGCAGACATCGTTGCAGATGGACCTGGGTTAAAATGGGCACCTTGAGGCTGCGTCGACTCCGGAGACCCATGCGTAACAGGGTTTGCTCTACTGTTATCGATGACACGTACCTGGGTGCCCCAGCGTTCATTTGCGTGGTCAGTTGCTGCACTGTTGCGCATCGATTGCCCGTTACCAGTCGACGGAGGCGACGTTCACCTCTGGGGTCGATGGCCTTTGGGGCTTCACAGTTATGACGTCGGGTGGTACTGTCTGTGCTAGCGGTCAATTCTTGGTACACCATTACTACAGCATCTCGCAAACAGCACACGAAGTCTGCTATTTCGGAGATGCTTCCAACCTTAGCGTGGTAGGAGAAGCTCATTCCTTTTTGAACGTCCATCAAATCACTACATTTGCCCATTGTGTTCACGTCACGCACTATGGCTCATCTGTGCTGGCCAGCCGCTTATATCTCCGTGTGGTCGACCTTGTCACGTGCAGTCAGTGACGCGCCTGGGCGGGTACACTGTGATTCCGGGGTGGTCATATTACTCTGATACGCCCGTGTATATACACCAAGTGATTACTGAATTATGACCACCCCTATCAAAATGGATGCTGCCCGTTGACCACGTAATTTCTGAGAAGGCGGGATTAGTTGACCGACGTAACATTTATAAAGTATGAGTGGAGCAGTAGGTAGTAAAATTCGGAGCCTGATGCGTAAACGGAAGGAGTTATCGGACTTTGAGAAAGGACAGATTGTGGGAGTTTGGGGAGCGGACGCCTAGGTTTCCAAAACGGCTGAACTAGTGGGCTGTTCGCGAGCCACCGTAATTAAAGCAAATCAGGACTAGTGTGTAATGGTGAAGCAACGACAGGTCAGCGAAAGGCTGATGTGAGAGGTGAGCGCCGGGTCTGACGAGTCGTACAGGGACAGACGCAGAACCGTTCAACAGTTGATTACCCAGCACAACAGAGGCTAACCCGGAACAATACCTGTCATGACCATGCGTCTCACGCTCGCACGCATAGGCTATAACAGGAGACGACTCTGACGACATCCTCTCCTGACCACGGTTCATCGGATCAAAAGACTCCCCTGGTGCAAAGATCATGCAACTTGGACGTCGGTTGACTAGAAAAAAGTGGGCTGTTCTGACGAGTAGCATTTTTATTGCGCTCCGTGGATGATCGTGTACGTATTTGGCGCAAACAACATGAGGCACTCGATCCATCATGTATGGTCTCCACAGTGCAAGCCGGTGGATGCGGTCGTATGGTGTGGGGCATGTTTACCTGGCAGGAACTTAGATCCCTGGTGCATGTGGAACAACATACGACTGGTGCCCACTATCATGAATTGCTTGCAGACTCTGTACGCCCAGCAATATTGCAATTTTCCCGAATGGCAACGTTGTTTTCCAAGATGACAACGCGCCAAGCCACAGGTCCAATGTTGTGCAGGAATGGTTTGAGAAACACAGTCCAGACTTCCAGCATATCGATTGGCCTCCGAACTTTCCCAATATCAATTCCACAGAGCACTTGTGAGACTCTATGGAACGGCATCTCAGGCGTCTGGATAAACCAATCACCTCCGTACCTGCACTGAAGACCGCATTGCACACAGCTTGGTTGGCCATACCTCCCAACTGCTTCCTGCATCTTATTGAATCGATTCTACGTCGGATAACTGCTGTACTAAAGGTGAAAGGAGGACCTACGAGGTATTAGGTAGGTGGCCATAATCCAGCGATCACTCAATGTATATCAGTTACATATGGAAGTGTATTGCCTAAAATACACTGCAAGAAATTTTTATTGTATTTTCTTGAGATGAAAAGGAAAAGATATACCTAGCAATATTTTTAGATTTTAGATAATAAAATGGAATTATACATGGATGCGAGGGTGGAACCGAGGGGGGGACGTTTCCACGACGCACCGATAGCCTCAAAGGTTTTTAAAGCGTCCCTGGAGACATTTCTAAAGGATATGAAGCTGAAGAAGTGCGAAATAAGGAAGAAGAAAGAGAAAGTCAAATTGAAGCCAGTAAAGGTTCCACAGACCCTGATTTTCCCAGTGATTTTGCACTGTGGCCATTGCGCGTATCTGATAAAAATTATTTAATAAATAAACCAAGCAATACAGGTGATATTACAACTTTTAAAGTTGAACATACCGACACAAACTGACTTTCCTACAGAAATTTTTCTGAATCAAACTTTTATGGCCTCAAAGCAAACGGCACCAAAGAATTTTGTGAATGGTTGCTATTTTCAGAAACAAGCAAATGTGTGTACTGTTATGTATTTAAACGTTTTTCCAAATCGTACACAAAATTTGTAACAGGATTTAACGACTGGAGAAATTTAACACGATTTTTAGTCTTCTCGATATCATTGCAGACCTATGTTAACACTCAAAAATCGATTATCAATTACAGAACGTGTCGACACACACTTGGCAAAACGAATTAATTCAGAGTAGTAGTAGTAGTATTGGCGAAAAGTTTTAAGGCGAATCATTGCAACAGTTAATTTATGGAGGAATTTGGATAGCATTTCGTGGACACAGAGAAGGTATGGAGTCAAATCGAAGGGGAATTTTTTTAAGTTGCATAGATTGTCTTGCGAAATTTGACGATTTCTTAAAAAAAAAAGCGATTTGGAAAGTTTCAATGTCCCAGAGGCAATTTAAATTATTTATCACACACTGTGTGTGACGAATTTATAAGTTTATTGGGAAGCGAAGGGAAGAAAATTTTAATTTCTGAAGTTCAAGAAGCTTTGTATTATTCAGTAATTGTAGATTCGACTTCCGATATCACTTTAATCTTTTCACACGTTTATTGAACGTATGAAAGATTAACAACGAAATGTGAAAAAGATAGTGACATTAAATATTTAAAATAATATTTAATGTCAATGTATAATGAAGTTCGTTTCATGAAATATGCGCACACACACAAAGAGAAGTCCTTGATACCGTTGATATGTATAAGTTATTAGCTGACGGGCTGCAATCTACATTTCCTAATGTAGAAAACATTTAATATATTTTTAGCAATACCTACTTGTAATGCTAGCGGTGAAAGATCATTTTCCGTACTTAAACGGGTTAAAAATTATTTACGTAATTCACTAAATCAGTTTCATTTAACCCATTCGGCACTTACACAGAAGTGCCAGAAAAACTGGTACACTAGTCTAATACATGGTAGGTCCCCCACGGGAGCGCAGGACTGCAGAAATACGACGGGGCGTGGACTCCACTAGCTTCTGGAAATATGCTGTAGGCAATGCAACCACACTTCCTTCAGAGCGTTCCACAATTCAGGTGTATTCCGAGGTCTCGGATTCCTGTGTTCGATAGCGCGTTGCGTGGCATCCCAAATGTGTTCTATCACGTTCAGATCTGGAGACTTGGGTGGGAGTGGCAACACCCCAAACTCAGTTGAATGCTCCTCTAACCATAATGTGGCGTCCCGACACTTGTGTTGTCCTGTTGGAACAGGCCCAACCCATCAGCATGAATGCAGGACATGAACGGGTGTACCTCGTCAGGAAGGATGCGCACATAGCGTTGGCCGGTCACAGACGTTTGTAGACGTACCAGGGGTCCCAGTGAAGTCCAGCTAAACACACCCCATACCATTACGGACCCCCCCCCCCACTCACCCACCCACCAGCCGGTACAGTTCCCTGTTGACAGGTGGGATCCATGGTGGGGTTTGCGCCACACACGAATCCTTCCATCTGCCCGATACAGTTGGAAACGCTACTCGTCAGACCAGGCTACTTGTTTCCAGTCATCAAGTGTCCAGTGGCGGTGTTGTCGTGCCCAAGCAAGGCGCATAGCTCTGTGTCGTGCACCCATCAAGGGGACTCGAGTTGGGCGTCGGCTCCCAAAGCCCATAACATGCAGGGTACGTTGCACAGTCCGGACGCTGATGCCTGTTGAGGCTCCAGCATTGAATTCCGATTCTACCTGCGAGAGTGTCGCGTGAAACGATTCTTGACAGCCGACGATGGTCACGTTCACCCAATGTCTTTTTACGGCCACACTGGTATCGTAGGTTGGAGGTTTTGCCGGAATTCTTGTAGTCATGGTACACCCTTGCAATGGTCGTCCGTGAAAATCCAAACTTCGTTTCTACCTCCGAAATACTATGGCCCATCTCACGAGCGCCAACAACAACACCACGTTGAAAATCGCTTAAATCATTATTACTTGTCATTCTCATGCCGAAAACAGCTCTGACAGCTGGCAAGGATGTCTGTCGCTTCATATACGCTCTGGCGGACGCAACCGAGTACGCCCATAGGTGACGTTGCTATGTATTTTGCATAAGCTCGTCTGTACCAGTTTTTCTGCCACTTCAGTGTATATTTATTGAAAATGATGTTATTCAATCATTAGATTATGAATCAATAATTGACAAACTGTCAATCAATAATTGACAAAAAGCGAGAAAAGTGCGGCTTTAGTATGACTTATGAATAAATGTATACAAAATAACTGATGTATTTCATTTATTTTTGTTCAAAACAAAACATTTGTCTCTTTATACAGGGTTCAAAGGAAAGGCCTTATTCAGGGCAATAACCGCGGAAGAACTGTCTAAGTGGTACGCAAGTTAGGTCTAATACACTGGCGTGCAAAAATTAAGGACGAGACGGTTTTTCGAATGTAACGTCGTGCAGAAGTGCTCCACATCGACTCAAATCATGCCATAAGATCCCCAAGATGTAAGAATAAAGGACAAGTGAGCAAAACCGTCCTAACAAGGAAACTAAAGGATACAAATAAGGCATTTTATTGAAAAGGTAGCTTCGAGCACAACTGGACAGAAGACAGAAACGTCCATGTGACAAGAGGCTGCCAAGAAAAATCCAGTCTTTAGTAGGGGTTATGATCACCCCTGACTGCGTTGTAGGATTTACAACGTCTGTCCATGCTGAGGACGAGGTTGTCAAGGAGCTGTTGAGGTATCGCGGCCCATTCCTCTTGTAGCGCCAATCGCAACTGCGGAATCGTTGCTGGCGGCTGGTGACGTGCTGCCAAGAGTTTCCCGAGAAGATCACACACGTGTTCGATTGGATTTAAATCCGGGGACCTTATGGGTAAGTCCATGCGTTCAATATCTTCAGTCTCCAACAGCTCTGCGACAGCCACTGTACGATGAGGTGTAGCGTTGTCGTCCATGAAGAGGAACTCAGGACCCACAGCACCTCTAAACAGACGCACGTGAGGCAGGAGAACCTCGGTACAATAGCGGACACCAGTGACTGAACCTCCTTGGAAGATGTGGAGGTCAGTACGGCTACCAAGCATGATACCGCCCCAAACTAGAACTCCACCACCTCCAAACCGGTCCCTTTCGATGATGTTGGAGGTGTGATTGCGTGTTCCCTGCTCTCACCAAATGTGTATACTCCCAGAATCGCTCGTCAGACTAAATCGGCTCTCATCCGTAAAGAGAACTCGACCCCATTGCTGATGTGTCCAGTTCTTGTGTTCCTGGCACCACAGAAACCGCTGTCTCCGATGAGCAGGCGTTAATGGCACACACCGTACTGGTCGTCGTGCAAATAGACCACCTTTGTGCAGCCTTCTGGCCACGGTAAAATGCAATAACGGACGTCCAGTTGTCTGTTGCATATGCCTTGCGATTTCTCCTGCTGTCTGCGTCTATCTCTTCTCGCTTGTAGGACAATATACCGGTCGTCCGCCTCTGTGGTTGCTCGTGGACGACCACTGCTAAACTCTCGGACAGCTGTTCCTGTGGTTTGAAATGCTCCCTAAGCTCGTGAAACAATGCTGTGAGCGATCCCGAACTCCTCGGCCACACTAGTCACACTTCGACCTTCTTCCAACTTCCCAATGACGTGACCTCGGGTAAAGTCCTCCAGATGTGGTCTACTGGATTGCCTGTTGGCCATATCACACGGTGGCAGCAACTCGACGTCGTTCAAACCGATGTACACCGTGCAATAGCTTTCACCGAATTGCTGAGCGTACACCGCCCGTGGGCTTTATACCCTTCCGACACCACCCCCCCCCCCGTCATGCTACATATATGCGCATGCCCTACCGTATCAGACCCTAGTCTATCTCCTGAGGGGTCTCCCGATCCGTTATGCCTGCTCGTTCCGCTGTTATGCTAATTTCTCCTCTTTGTCCTTAATTTTTGCACACCAGTGTAGGTCAATGTATAGAAAAGGGACGATGGCCGATAGAATGAAAGTGATTGGAGCGCCCTATAGCACCGAAAGTAAGAAGTTAAGAAACCTAACACACCAATAACGCGAGATCGAAACCAAAGTCCAATTACAAAGTTGTAGCGCAGCGTCGAATCAGTAGGAAACGACATAGGGTACGCACGAATTACGTACATGGCCGGCTCGAAATGCTGTTAATTCGAAATCGGTAAAGCGTGTACAAAAGGATCGATATACTGTATAATGACACGAGACAGAAGCTGAGCAGGCTTATTTATAACACTGAAAAATGGTTACAGAAGATATGCTTGCTTAGAGGCACAACGCATATCTGCGTGAAGTTAATGTAGAGAGGGTTCAAAGTGGCCACCATCGGTAATAATGCACATTCCAAGGCGTGTAAGAATAGCTTCTCGTACACTATCTAGCATGACAGGTGCCACTGCGTTTCCGGCGCACCCAATGCGGTGCCGTAAATCTTCCAGACTAGTAGGTTCTGTAGCATACACCTGTTCTTTCAAGTAGCACCACATGATGAAGGCCAAAAGTGTTAAGTTCGGTGACCGGGGAGGCCATTCCACCCCAGTACCTCCACCACCATAACCAATTATGTGGTGTCGGAATGTTTCAGCCTGGAATCTCCGTACGTTGTCTGCCCTGTGAGGTGAAGCGCCACCATGTTGGTGGCACATGCGCTGCAGATCTCTGAGAGGAAGATCATCCAGAAAGTCAGATATCAGGTCCCGTAAGAGCTGAAGGTACCACTGACCTGTTAATTTCCCATCATAGAAAATGGGTCCAACTTGTGTGTTTCGCCAAACACCACACCAAACGTTAGTTGTCCAACGTACATGATGTCGAGTAGATCTTCCTATGCATGGGTTGCTCAAAAACCAGTAATGGGTGTTATGCCGATTGACTATTCCGTCCCGGGTAAAATGGGAATCAACTGTTCACCGAATATCGGCCAAGAAGGTTGGATTAACCTCCAACGTGTTACGTACGAAGTTGTAGAAATCGAAACGCCTACCCTGGTTTCTATCCATCAAACCTTGCACCAGCTGGACGCTGTACGGGTGAGCTTTATGCTCGTTCAGGATTTGCCAAACACGTTGTCCTGTTAATCCACATGCTTCGGCAACTACTATGGTACTAATACGGGGATTGGCGGGGACATATCCCAGGGCAGCCTCAGGATGCATTGTAACACCAGAGCCCATAGTTCTGCCCGATTGTAGACGTTCATGTACGCTTCCGGTCTCTCAGAGGCAGCGAACACAGTTGTTAATAGTCGCTGCAGTTGAATGTTGACCCGTCGGAAAACCCCAGGCATACCGCCTTGCAGCTTCGTTGGCATTGCGATGACATTCGCCATAAAGTACGACCATTTCACAGTACTCAACATTCGAGTAACCCACCATCAATTTTTGCAACGTGTACATCGACTGACGTTCAATTCCCCAGCCTCGATGTTTTATCTCACCGACCGCCTACGTCACTGCCAACATTTACATAAGCATTTGAATCGTCCCCAATCGCAAGCGGGTATTTTGCGTTGATTAACCATCCAGCGACCACGTGCAGTTTATAAGCATTTTGAGCCGTCCATGTACGAGTTCGCGGGTACCCTATGTCGTTTCCTACTAATGCGACGCTGCGCTACAACTTTGTAATTGAACTTTAGTTTCGATCTCGCGTTGTTGGCAAGTTAAGTTTCCTAACTCCTTATTTTTGCCGCTAGGGGCGCTCCAATAACTTTCATTCGACCAGCCATCGTCGCTTTCCCTATACATAGACCTAACTTGTGTACCACTCGAACCCTTCCTTCCGCAGTTATTGCCCTGGATTAGGACTTTTCTTTTAACCCTGCATGCATGGTACGTGCTTATTACTTATATTGAATGGAATGTGCAGTCTTCATTCTTTTTTCTATTGCACGAATATGCGAGTTTTTTATGAATGCGTTTTTGTTTAATTGAAAATAATATATAAATGCTGTATTTTTCAATCCATGCATCTTGGAAGGATTAAAAAAATACAGCAGAAGAGGAGGGGGCCTCAAAATCAGGTTGTGCTTGAGGCCTCCAAAACTCTTAATCCGCCACTGGTAATACAATATACAACGGCCGTTCCATAAAAACTGAGAGTAAAATCACACAAAATGAAGAAATGTAAGTACAGTAATATATATGTTTATTCTTTCTCAAAGTATCTTCCCTCGGATGATAGTCAGTCCACTTTTCAAAGCATGTGTTCAGTCCCCTTTTCAAAGCATGTGGCGAAGGCATTTTGTGGAAGCTGCTTTAGCGACCCCTGTACAGCTTGCATAACGTCAGCATCTGTGTTGAATTTTGCGCCACGGAACTTCTCCTTCATTGTTGGAAACAACCAGAAATCGCACGGGGCGAGGTCAAGACTGTAGGCAGGCTGTGGCATGATTTCAATACTGCATTTCGTAAGAAACTGTTGAACACAAGCAGCCACATGTGTTCGAGCGTTATCATGGTGTAGGGTCCATTTTCCCACCAGTTCCGGTCGCTTAATCTATATGTACCGTCGCAGACGCTTCAGGACTGAAATGTAATACTCAACATTGACAGTAATTTGTGGAGGAACGGCATGCTGGTAGACTACACCTTTGTGATCAAAGAAAATTATCATAATCACCTTCCCAGCTGATTTGGTTTGGCGGATTTTTTCGGAGGAAGCGAGCCTGTGTGTTTCCAGACACTCGTTGCGCGCTTCATGAGGGGTTCGAAATAGTGGACCCATGTTTCATCGGCAGTTATTACTGTGTTTAGAAAGTATGGATCTTTTGCAATCATTTGTTTCCACTCATGACACACCTGAACTCTGGCTAACAATTGCTCTCTCCTCAGGTGAGGTACCCATCTTGGAAACACACGACGCAGCAGTATAATTTGTCGCGTAGAATGCGGAATGCCGACGTTTTTGAAATATTAGTTGACGCCGCTATGTCTTCACACGTCATTCGTAGATCTTCTTGCAGGATTGCCCAAGCAATGTTAACAATACGCTCCATAAGACTTTCAGGTCGATCAGGCCTAGGAGCGAATTCTGCCGACAAACGCCCTTTTTTGAAATCATGGTGCCATCTAAAAATCGTTGACTCACCCCAACATTTATCTTTGCAAGCTTTTTTCATTAAATCAACTGTTTCTGGAGTCGTTTTACCCAAACGATAGCAAAATTTTATCGCGCAACGCATTTCACTTCTTAACTCTGAATCACTCACCCCCATAGCTGTATGGCGAAATGCAGACGTACTTTAAACAACTGCGCAATAACAAAACCAGAATCGTCTGCAACGGCTAAAAACCGTTGCCATAGATACATCCTTAATTCAGTTAGTCGCCGGCGTTGTTATTTACCCCTTCGCACTGTTGCCAACTCCAAAAAAATTACTCTGTTTTTATGGAACGGCCTTTGTATATATTAAATAGCTGGTGCACAAAAAGGGGGGGGAGGAGAAGAAATATCCTGTACCACAATAAACAAAATGCATGCGATATGCTATCCACAATGTCCGATCTCGATACGGAACTTCAAAATTCGACAGACGATTGAAATTTAAAAGTTAATCAAACCTCAAATATTCTCACCAATCGCTTCTATTACCGGTAATTTCTCGTCATACGGATGCGGAAAAAGTAAGAACGGAGTTTTTTCCACTAATATAAGAAAGAAACTGCGGATAGGTTTCTGAAAATTCAGAATTTTCCCGTGGTACGAAAAATCCGTGAAATTCAGGTTTCTTTCCGTCATTTCACGGAAAAGGTTGTGTCAGAATTATGCCTTGTTAATTCACGAAAGAAACGACGGAAAGTGGCTCGTGAATATCAGATTTTTTTTTTTTTTACAGTGTGCCATGACACAGCGGATGTTGCAGATTGTTTCATGGACAAAATTATGCAGAAGTAGAACAACAGTGGATGAACTGAAACTTTGGCTGAGGGCAAAGTAACACTTCCCAAGTCGATAACTGACCTATTCACCGTTCTTCAGTAGGAATGGAGAACGATGAGGCATGCTATCTACCGTTAATTTGTGTAAAACCCACCTGAAACAGTGTAGTGTCTCATAGCAATTAAAAGAAGACCGGTACGCTGTTGAGATGAGTGGCAGCAACGTCAGTGTGAAACCGAAATGCTTTTGGATTTGTTTTAGAAAGTAGTGTATGCTTAAAATACGCAATCACTTTCCCAACTGCTAGGTTACGATGGAAGGAAAGTATACTCATAGGCTAGCAACTAGTGGCAACGTAGAAAAAGCGGTGAAGTATTCCGCTTTTGTGGAAACGTGCTTCCAACGGTGGGCAATTAAAGTTTCAGAATAAATCATCATAATTTCATGCTTATAATTATCATACCTTCTAATGCATAATATCATTAACAGACAAGACTATTATTCAATTTGTGGTGACAGCTTTAAATGCGATGTTTAATATTAGCATAATCTGTCAACAAACATGGAAGGCTTTTTCTTTCTTTTCATTTGATGATGATTTTTTTTTTTTCCTAATTCGAGGTACTGTTACGAATTTAGGTATGGGGGATTATCAGGGGAATCATCTGTTTCCAACTGCAGTATTCTGTTTTAATTGCTTGTATTATGAGTAGATTTACTCGCACAAGAACAAAGATACCAAAAGAATGTATCATTTCAAACATGGCGTGTGTGAAGGAAATCAATTACCCAGACAGGTTGGCTACTGAGGAGAATGAATGACGATCAGCTACGTCAAGAATTTATATTGGACAATCCTCGCACAATGGAAAAGTGAAGACTGAGTTGCGCATTCAATGAAAAACTACCAGCAACAAATTATTAAAGTAGGCGAAAACAAAACTTAGGATTTATATTAAAGTGGACGTCCAGTGAACTTCACATTGCCGCCCCGGTGGCGCAGTGGTCTAAGGCACTGGCCTCTGATCATTCGTCCGTAAGGGGTCCGGGTTCGAATCCCGGTCGGGCATGGATGTTGTGTTTGTCTTACGGCACTGGCTCTCTCCCTTCCCTGGAACCAGTGACCCTAAATTAGGGACGGGCGACTGCTTATAGCCCATTGAGTTGCTCACGGTGGTCGTTAAACCTCCAATCAAAAAAAAAAAAAACTTCACATTATAACTTGAAATATTTTCTAAAACATAACCATAATTTTATTAAAAATCAAAAACCCCTTTCGGACGAATGAGCGATGGCCTCTGCTCATTCGTCCGAAAGGCGCTGGCCTCTGATCATTCGTCCGTAAGGGGTCCGGGTTCGAATCCCGGTCGGGCATGGATGTTGTGTTTGTCTTACGGCACTGGCTCTCTCCCTTCCCTGGAACCAGTGACCCTAAATTAGGGACGGGCGACTGCTTATAGCCCATTGAGTTGCTCACGGTGGTCGTTAAACCTCCAATCACACACACACACACATTCGTCCGAAAGGGGTCCGGGTTCGAATCACGTAAGGCATGGATGTTGTGCTTGTCTTACGGCACTGGCTCTCTCCCTTCACTGTAACCAGTGATCCTAAATTAGGGACGGGCGACTGCGTATAGCCCATTGAGTTGCTCACGGTGGTCGTTAAACCTCCAATCAAAAAAACAAATCAAGACCAGAAAAAAGATGGCGCGACCTGTACATTTGTGACGTCAGTAGACAAACAAATGTTTTATTGCTTAATTATGGTTATGTTTTAGAAAATATTAAGTACTCCAAATTATAATATGAAGTTATTTTAATCGATGTTCAAATTTTCATCCTTGGGAATGCATTAATTATGAAAAAAATGTGTACAGAAATTTGCCCATTGGAAGTATAGGAAGCAAAATCACTAGACGTCCACCTTAAACAATCCAGTCAAAATAGCTGACTGACACTTTCATAGGAAAAATACGAGACATCAATTGACAAAATGCAATATGATGACTGTCCTTCATGGAATATTATTCCTTAAAGTGAAGAATATGCGCTGCTTAGGCACATTATTAAGACCACCCTCATATTTTGTCTATGAAAAAGAACACATACAACGTTTAAAATAACACTTGCGCGAAAAGTAATGCGTTGAGGACAAATCGAGTTTCATATAAACTATGTGAAGCAGTTTTTCGTATGCTTGGTAAGCGCAGCCTTAGGACAGAATTCTGGGGGTGAAGCGTGTGGGGACGTAAACATAACTGAAGTGTTCGAATTTTTGTTTCAAGCTTTACAGCGCATTATTGTTTTTTGTAATATCTGCATCCAAAACTGTCGTCGCCCCGGTGGCGCAGTGGTCTAAGCGATGGCCTCTGATCATTCGTCCGAAAGGGGCCCGGGTTCGAATCCCGGTGAGGCATGGATGTTGTGTTTGTCTTACGGCACGGCTCTCTCCCTTCCCTGGAACCAGTGACCCTAAATTAGGGACGGGCGACTGCTTATAGCCCATTGAGTTGCTCACGGTGGTCGTTAAACCTCCAATCATAATAAATATAAAACTGTCATTGTTCGCCAGCTGAATGCCTCTTACCAGTTGTTAACCTGGTCAAAATAGCGCATTCCACCTTACGATGGAAAACAATATTACTGTTGCCTCCAGTGACGTTTATCAGGTCTTTTTTACGGAACGACGACGTTTGATTCGTATCTTGTTACACATAATAAAATCAATTGCACTTGTCACCTTATTGGGATGACTCCATGTCCTCTTCCTATGCAGCTTTTGCTTGAAAAGGGAGTTCATGGTGGAAAACCTTTCTTCCTCTGCGAAAAGCGTATTTCTACGCTGGTTTCTTTTGACTCAAGTTTCATTCTGTTGCTGTTATCTTACTTTCGCATTGAAATCACGCATAATAATCTTCAAGATCTGCTTACCCTTGTTGTGTAGAAGCCGACATTCCTTGTAAAATTCTTCGATTTCTTCCTTAGCGATGGGTGTGTGAGCTTGGATGATCTGAATCTGGTATCATTTTGAGAGTTGGATAACGCGTCTTGCAGCTCTGTCTGAAGAATTTCCAAGTTCTGGAACAATGACCTTTAGTTTTTTGTTAATTACAAATCCAACACACATACTAGTTCTGGCATTATCTGTTGCACTGTAGTAAAAGAGATGTTCCACTTTTCAGTTCTGTGAGATCCTCTCCTTTTCTTCTTACTTTACTTAGCCCGACGATATTCCACTTGATCCTCTGGAGCTCCTCCTCCAATTAAAGGAGTCTTGAATCAGAAGACAGCGCAGATCCATTGTACGTTGCTAGGATCAGCATCAGATGGCAACCTAGTCCGGTCCCTTAATGATTCTTAGCATCCTCTGCCTTCTGGAGTGACCAGATACATTCCAGCCGCCGAAGATTGAGGGCCAGTGATTAAGTTGTGAAATCATTCGGGAGTCCAGACATAACTCACCACGCTATACAGGCAGCTTCGTCAATGTGAGACAGCATTTCCTCCAATCCCGGTGGAACAAATATACCGCTATTTACTCGGTCGTCAGTGTCCCTTCAGTGGGAACAGGATGAGCTGAACTTATCCTATGGATGTGTATCTCATGTTATTCATGAGAGAAAGCTGTCTACAAAATGGGTACTAAAACGTTTGACACCACAACAGAAACGAGAGGAAGTCACTTAAGCTGTTCTTGATCATTTTGCACAGTATTCTTCCAATTTCGGAAGCCGACTTGTGACTATAGATGAAATTCGGATTCACCACTATGATCCAGAGACCAAACAACAATCCATGCAGTAGGGGCATTTTTTTATTGGAGGTTTAACGACCACCCTGAGCAACTCAATGGGCTATAAGCAGTCGCCCGTCCCTAATTTAGGGTCACTGGTTCCAGGGAAGGGAGAGAGCCAGTGCCGTAAGACAAACACAACATCCATGTCTCACCGGGATTCGAACCCGGACCCCGTTCGGACGAATGATCAGAGGCCATCGCTTAGACCACTGCGCCACCGGGGCGGCAGGGGCATTCTGGATCGTCCCAGCCCGAAAATTTTTAACGACAACCGTCTGCTTGCATGGGATAGTGTAAGTGTGCTCCTCGTTGATAATATGGAATCCGAAGAAAACAGCAGCGCCGCCCCGGTGGCGCAGTGGTCTAAGCGATGGCCTCTGATCATTCGTCCGAACGGGGTCCGGGTTCGAATCCCGTGAGGCATGGATGTTGTGTTTGTCTTACGGCACTGGCTCTCTTCCTTCCCTGGAACCAGTGACCCTAAATTAGGGACGGGCGACTGCTTATAGCCCATTGAGTTGCTCACGGTGGTCGTTAAACCTCAAATTAAAAAAAATAATAATAAAAACAGCAGCAGTGCCGCCCCGGTGGCGCAGTGGTCTAAGGCGCTTCCCTCTGATCATTCGTCCGTAAGGGGTCCGGGTTCGAATCCCGGTGAGGCATGGATGTTGTGTTTGTCTTACGGCACTGGCTCTCTCCCTTCCCTGGAACCAGTGATCCTAAATTAGGGACGGGCGACTGCTTATAGCCCATTGAGTTGCTCATGGTGGTCGTTAAACCTCCAATCAAAAAAAAAAAAAAAAAAAAGAAAAGAAAACAGCAGCAATTATTATTCTGAGCTACTACGCTATCTGCACCATAAATTTAAAGAACGCCGAGGAAAACTCTCCAGAGAGTCATCTTTTTGCACGACAGTGCTCCAGAACAAGGCCCACATACCAAAGAATCTCCTTCAAAATTTGCACTCTAAATTGCTACCTAATGCACCATACTCCCTCGTTTTAATCCCCTCTGATTATCATGAATACCCCCAACTAAAAAGAATTTGAAAGGACGTCATTTTGATGAACCAAATGAGGATGTTAAATGCGCTGTGAATGCATGGTTTGCAGCCCAAGACAGTTTTATCACAAAGGATTGAAGCAGATGGAGGAACGTTGTTCTAAGTGTATACAGCTAAAGAGAGATTATATTGAATAAAAATATATGCCACAACTACACTGGTGCTCAAAATGAACGGATAATCTACAAAAACGTATATATCTGCTGATGTATGTAAAATAATGAATGCACTAAAAATTGGCGAACATGCAAATTTCGCTAAGCGGAAGACTATCGCGCATTTACTTTTGCTGCAGGTAAGCCGGAATATGAAAATTATGATTGGGCTAAAATAACGCGCGAGTCTGCTTACATCTTGTACCTGTTCTAGGCAACTCGTCTTGCTTTCACTTCAGTGACACGTGGAACTGATTATGTCACGAAGACATCCTGCGAATGATTTCCAGGGAGGAGATCGATCGGTAGAATGGAAGGTCAATTTCCAGAGCATTGAATGTTCCACAAAATCTACTGCCAATTTCTGGAGTCAGTTTCAACACGCAGGAGACGTTCGTCGTCGACCAGGACAAGACTATCGCAGAGGCACAAGTGTTGCAGGGGACCGCTATATACGTCTGACCGCCAGACGGGACAGATGTCCGCTGGGCAACTCTCTTTGGAGCGTGCAGTAGCAGCAGGAACGAGTGTCTCGAGGCATACTGTTCGTACAATACTTCCTGAGCAATGCCTTCATGCAAGACCAGTTACTTGAGTCCTTCTAACGTCCGCCACCCAATGAGCTCTTTAACGTGGATTCGCCAACATCACACTTGGAGTCCAGATCAGACCAGCGGGCGAATGTTCTTTTCCCAGATGAATCGCGATCCAGCTTAAGTACTGATTCGCGACGTATTCTCATCTGGAGAGAACCAGGGACCCGCAACAGTCCATCTAACATCAGAGAAAGAGACTACTACTCTAGTGACGGTGGCGTCATGGTCTAGGCAGGAATCATGACGAACGGGTGCACAGACCTGCACACCTTTCAAAGTTGCCCTGAGGTACAGAGATAAGATCCTGAATCCATTCAGGGAAGCCGTTGATCCAGATTTTATTCTTATGGACGAAAATGCCCAACTTCGTCGAGCTCATTTGGTCGACGATTTTCTCGAAAACGATATTAGCCGAATAGAGCAGCCACCCTGATTCCAGTACCCCCAATTCCATTGAGCATGTATGGGACGCTCCAGGGAGATGCATTGGAGTTCACCAGCCCCCTGCCAGAACATTTCAAGAACTCAGAACAGCTCTTGTTGAGGAGTGGTTATTAATCCCTTAAAACCTCATAAACCGTATGAGACGTTTCAGCTGCATGGCTGTCAGGAGTGATAGTACCCCATATGTAAATACCACGTCTTAAGCAAAAGACTAAATATTGTTCCATGAACTGCGCTTTCATGTAAATTACTGTTATGATTTTCTTTTGCTTGAGTTATGATACATAAGTAACGTAATGACACACCTCTTAACCAAATTTGATTTAATTTCTTCCTAAGCATAGGCGCCGAATATGGAGGAGACAAGGTCAATCTTGCACCTCTAATAATATTACTAGGAGAGCAGTGCCCACTCAATATTTTTGGCCCTGTTTAAATAAGTTTTGTTTTTGTGTGCATGTGTCATTTTCGAAATGCGCGAGTTGAAATATTTTTAGAGTAAAAATGCTTTCCCATTCTATTGTATGCTGTGCTAATTACAAAAAATACATTTCTTTCCTTTACAAAATTGTATTATTCTTTATAAGATGGACCAAGCTCCAACTTATGAGGCCAAAGCGATTTATTTCCGAAAAAATAATAAATTAATTAAACTCTTTTCCCAATTTTAGCAATACTCATTTGATAAAAAACTTGGTTGCCAGCCCTGTATTTTTTTTTTTGATTGAATGTTTAACGACCACCGTGAGCAACTCAGTGGACTATAAGCAGTCGCCCGTCCCGAATTCAGGGCTACTGGTTTCAGGGAAGAGAGAGCCAGCGCCGTAAGACGAACACAACATCCATGCCTCACCGGGATTCGAAGCCGGACCCATCTCGGAAGAATGGTCATAAGTCATCGCTTAGACCACTGAGCCACCGGGGCGGCAGCCCAGTATTGTGTTTGACATGTTCTCATGATGTGTGGTAAATGTTTAAGACAATTATCAAACATAAAATTAATAAATAAAAATATAGAAACGTATAATCTCTAGCGCCTTTATCTATTTTTTGCAATTCTTGTTCTTTGAGTAATCGCGCTAATTTCTCTTCTCTTTTTTATAAACGTTTGGAAATCAAATCTCTTTGGATATTTTTATAAAATCACAAACTGAATTATATTTTTAAAAATATTAATATTCAGCAAAAGAATATTTCTGTTGCCTTGTTCATTTTCTGATGAACAATTACCATTGCATTTTAAAATATACGTCGAATCTTGTAGTTTATCTTTGTCTTTTTTTTTTCATCCTGACAATGGAAGAGACGTGCCCCCTCCCTCGTCTGATCTCTTCATGCCTGCCCCCCCCCCCCCCCAATAATTTGGTGAAGTCGTCGTCCCTGTTCCTAAGTACTTCAGGTTATGAACGAATTTATAAATTATTCTTAAATTTTGAGCACCAGTGTAGTTAGATTGCTGGTTTCAAGTCAGATTTTGTTTCGAGTCCCAATCAAAAAAAGAGCGCCGCCCTGGTGGTCTAAGCGATGGCTTCTGATCATTCGTCCGAAAGGGGTCCGGGTTCGAATCCCGGTGAGGCATGGATGTTGTGTTTGTCTTACAGCACTGGCTTTCTCCCTTCCCTGGAACCAGTGGCCCTAAATTTGGGACGGGCGACTGCTTATAGCCCATTCAGTTGCTCACAGTGGTCATTAAACCTCTAATTCCAATAATAATAATAAAAAAAAAAGCCTACACAGCGTGAAAATACCAAGGTAACGAAGTTCAGGACTTGTCAAGGAAAATGTAATATGCTGAAGGTATTTTTGTCTCGTTTTGTTTTGGGGTATAACAACCACCGTAAGCATCTAAGGATATAAAGCAGTCTCCCATTCTTAATATGTGGCCAATGGTTCTAGGGAGCAGGGAGAGTCAACATCATAGGAAAAGCTCCATGCCTCATCCAGGATTTGGGCCCATCTCAGGCAATTAGTAAAATGCCCGCAGCTCTGACCACTCGGCCCCCACTGGTGTGGATAATTGCAATGCAAACTTGCAGCGCGTTACCAAAAATTCTTAATTTTTTAACGACTTCCCATCAGCATCTACGACTATTTAGGAGTTGTCTACACCTAATACAGAGCCACTGGTTCTAGGCAAGTGAGAAAGCCAGAGCCAAAACACAAACACAACATCCCCGTTGTACTACGAGATAGAAACCCTGACCCACGCAAAGTCAGCAACACTCACCTTAGGCCACTCAGCAACTGAAAATTATTTCACCTGAGGTCATACAGTTACCAACCATGCAGTGGGAAGGGGAGACAGAACAGATTTCTACGGCACAGGCTCCCATGGTGCCTGCAATCCAGCAATGCAGGAGAAAAGACTAAATTATAAGCAGCAAAGTGCGAAAGAAACTGAAAAAAAACATGGTAGTGAGCAATTAAATTTATGTGAAACATTGTGTGTCCATTGAATAAAGTTTTTGCCTGGGAATAAATGCCGAAGATAACTCAATAAAAAAAAAATAATAATAAAGAGGCTGAATCATTAAATATTCTTTTTGAGAAAAAAATCTCATCCATCTGCCCTTTTGGCATACACAAACATCCCCCACATTTGTAAAATGTATGTTTCGGACAGTTAAAAACACTGAAAAAAGTTTACGGTCAATAATGTTTGCAAAGAAATATTCTTATACTGTCACTACACCCTGTGAAATAAAAGTCTCACTTTCCCACTGCAGACAAGTTTTACCTGTGATAACTCATTTGAGTAACAATGAATGGCAAAGTAGCGTTAATGATTTTGATGTCTTAAAGTGGTACACATACACTGAAGTAGCAAATTATTAGGAACACCCACCCAATAACGTATTGGGCCACATTTGGGCTACAAAACAGCCTCAATTAGATGTGGCATGGATTCAGATATTGTTCTAGAGGTATATTCAGCCAAGCGGATGTGATGGCATCCGTCGTCAGTTGCTGAATGTTTGATGGAGAAAGATCTCCTTTACGAATGGTGTTCAATTGTGTTAACATCTGGTGGCTGTGAGGCCCATTTTAGCACTTGAAGACACTGTTGTTCTCTTGGAACCACTGTGTGTGACGATACAAGCCTTGTGGCATGCCAAATTATATAAAAAAAACCTCCAACGGATGAGTTGTGCACGGCTCATCCGTTGGAGATTTTGGTGGATATTGGTGGGATTTTTATTTTTATCTTCATGAGGAAACATGGAAGCAGGTGAATTCATCAAAGACGAATTCTTCAAAGATGAATTCATCGAAGGTGAATTCCCCGAACAAATTATCGAACGAGCAATTTACCAAAAGAAGACTTTTTCAAAAAAAAAGTAAAATTAAAAAATAAACCAATTCATCAAAATGAAGATTAAGACAAGTGGCCACCCGACAACTGGCCACATGGATAAGTGGTCACACACACTTTAGGGATCGTATAAAAATTGCAATTTCTTGGTTTCAGATGTACGCAATAAATATTACTGTCACTTATAAAAAATAATGAGAATTGAATTGAAAAATCCATGTGTATGTGTGTCATAAATAAATTACTCTTATACCAATAGAAACATGCTTTGTTGAATTGTATTAGGGGGTAAAGTGAAAATTGCACTTTGATTTGGGGAAACAAATTACAGTGACTTTGTAGATTTTTTAAACCTATGATGTTTGGTAAAACAAACAAATCATGCATGACTCATCCATTGGAGGGTTGTTGTTTTTTTTGTGGATATTAGTGGGATTTTTATTTTTTCGGAAGTGCTAAACTGCAGAGACTTTGTCAGTGTGCAATATTTGCCTTTGGCAACATGCATGTGACTTTACTCCACCAAAGAACAATGACTTTCAGTGCAGTGAAATGTTGCACTTTTACTAAGGCTCAAAATTTTAAGATCCTAAGCCCTTTTTAACATGTTTGTTCTGGCCATGCTCATATTTATAAGGTTGAAATAACCTGTGCAGTTTATAATGTTATGCATTTACTCGGGCACCAAACAGTTATAAGGGCATGGGCCTAGACCTTTTTAGCAATTTTTTTTATCTCCTCTGTGCTCATACCCATAATGTTATACACTGAGTGGCCACTTTATTATGACCACACCCTCAGTACTTCGTTGGGCCACCTTTTGCCATTAATACTGCATCGATTCTTCGCGGCATGGACTCCACGAGATGTTGATAGCTGGTTTGTGGGATCTGAGACCATGTTTGATGAAAAGCACTTTCCAGGAGTGTGAGATTGCAGGGTTGTGGATCCAGCTGTCTGATGGCTTGTTCATCTTCATCCCACAAATCCTCAATGGGGTTGAGATCTGGAGATTGTGCGGGCCACCTAAGAAAAGTAAACTCACCGGCATGTTCCTGAAACCAATCCTATACAATACGAGCACTATGGCAGGATGCATTATCTTGTTGAAAGTAGCCATCGCCATTGGGATAAACCATCCACATGACAGGATGCACTAGGTTCGCAACGATGTTTAGATATGATGTGCCAGTCAGACATTGATCAACATGAATTAAAGGGCCCAAAGCATGCCAGGAACACATTCCCCAAACCATAACATTGCCTGCATCAACTTGAAGGGTTGTAGCAATGCATTTGGGGTCCACGCTTTCGTGCTGTTTCCACCAAATTCTCACTCGGCCATCGGCATGGTGTAACTGAAAACGTGATTCATCGGACCACATAATTTGTTTCCAATAATCGACTGTCCAATCCTTGTGCTCTTGTGCAAACTGGAGACGTTTCCTCTTGTTAACTGCGGACAGCAAAGGTGTTCGAACAAGCCTTCGGCTGCCATATCACATCCGATGCAGTATACGGCGAACAGTGCGTGCAGCGATCAAGGTTCGTACCCTTCCAAGCAAAATAAACTCAAGCACTTTTCAAGGACTTTTTAAACCCGAATTATCATATGTGTCTGCCATCAATCGGTCAGTATGTAGGTATTTTACTAAGTTCAGACCATTAATCTAAGCTGGGATGGGCACATCTTCAGTGACCTGCCTGTCAGCCCTTGCCCCAATTGGTTTATTTTATTAACTTTGAACTGCCCCTGTTTTGGTGTTCTTCAAAATCGTTTTATTTTGTGGAATATTTTGAAAGGGTACATTATTTTCGTATTCATCTGCTGGTGTGACGCTTATTGTTTGCTTTAACTTTTTATTTTTGATGCATGATGCTTTGATTGATGCATTTTATGATGCAGCCAGGAGACGAAGGGTCCAAGCATGAAGCACAAGCAATTTCTGGAAGTTCCACCATCCGGCAAGAACGCGTCCCTAACTCAACCAAACAGAAGCCCATCACAATTTGCGAATACATCATTCCACTTATTTTACTCACATGGCTGACGCTTTACTCTGTAGTGATATCATAGCCAAGACACCAGCTGTCCACACACTCCCCTGGATTGAACGCAAGTTCTGAGCTATTTGATCAGCTTGGTGTTTTATCAGAACTACACAGAAATCTCGTACACATCTTTTTAGCACAATTATTTAACACATGCTCTTTCATATCATTACTTAAAAAACAAAACAAAACAAAAATTCAAGTACTATTTACAGAGCCTTAAACTTTTTCAAGTATTTTCAAGGACTTGAAAATGAACTTTTATTCAATGACTTTTCAAAAAGTGTACGAAATATGGATATCATTTGAGGGGATCCTTGATTAAGATGGTCTGTAACTGCTGCCCTCTGTTGTCTGTTACCAGTCTGGACACTCTCCGTTCCACCCGAGCAGTCACTAGTCGATGACGACCACACGTTTCACATAGAGACCCAGTTTTTTGGCTGACAGTCCAGTCTTTAAACACTTTAACAACAGCTGCTCTGGAACATTTCATAAATGCGGCGGTTTCGGTGATACTCGCTCCATGGCTCTGAGCTCCTACAATCATCCTACGTTGAAAGTCCATCAAATCGCATTTATTACCCATCTCGTCACCAAAAAATCACTCTACTACTGTCGCAAGCACTAAGCTTTCCCTTTTTATACTAGCCTCGCCCTCTGGCGCAACGGCGTGCAGCCATAGCTCAGTTGCTTAAAACTGTCAGGTGGTCATAATAAAGTGGCCACTCAGTGTATAAGTCAACCTAATAATGCTGTGCATTTACTTAAGCATGATATATATATAGGCCCTGGGCCTAGGACTTTCTAACAGTTTTCATTCTGTCATGATCATATTCATAAGGTTTAGACACCAAATCAAGTTAGTATTATTGCACTTTCACTTTGGCATTAAATATCATTTAGTAGAGGCCTTGGGCCTAGGCCTTTTAACAGATTTTGTTCAGTCCTGCTCATTTTCATAAGGTTCGGGCACGAAATGCAGTTAGTAATATTGTGCTTTTGCATTAAATATTAATTAACAGGCCTTAGGTATACACCTTTTTAAGATTTTTTTTCCATCATTAATAAGGTTTAGACACCAAGTCCAGTTAGAAATATTGCACTTTAACTTAGGCATAAAATATTAGTTAGCAGGACCTAGCCTAAGCCTTTTAAACAGTTTTTATTCTGTCATGCTGATATTCATAACGTTTGGACACTAAGTCAAGCTAGTATTATTGCACTGTTACTTAGGCATTAAATATTAATAAATAGGCCTTAGACCTATGTCTTTTTAACAGATTTTGTTCTGCCATGCTCATTTTCAAAAAGTTTGCATGACAAATCAAGTTAGTAATCTTGAGCTTACTAAAAATTTCTGAAAAGGCCTAAAAATCCTATTAATTAATATTTGATGCTTAAGTAATATTACTAAATTGACTTGAGGTCCAAACCTTATGAATATGTGCACAACAGAGTAAAAGCTGTTTAAAAGGCCTAGGGCCAATTAATATTTCAAGTTTAAGTAAAAGCTCAATATTACTTAATTGACTTGGTGTCCGAACTTTTTTTTTTAAAAAGGCCTAGGCCCTATTAATGTTTTGTGTTTGAGTAAGAGTGCAATATTACTAACTTGGCATGTTACACAAACCTCATGAATATCAGCAGGACAGTTTAAAAGTTTCAGTAGAGGCCAAGGCCTTTTAACCATTTTTTACTCCGTTGTGCTCAAATTCATAAGGTTTGGACACCAAGTCAATTTAGTAATATTGCTCTTTTACTTAAGCATCAAATATTAATTTCAGAAAATTTTAATAAGCTCAACATTACTAACTTGATTTGTCATGCAAACTTTTTGAAAATAGGCTGTAAACTATTGTTTTGCACCTTAGTTAAAGTGTGGCATTATTACTTTTATTTTTTATATTTACCTTACAACCATGAAAACTGTGTGGGTTCAAAGTTGCTAAAATGACCTAACCCGAAGCTCATATTATCAATGTCTTGGGTAGAAATGCAACAACATTATGATAAAGTATCTCGATACAAATAATTTATTTTCCCATTCAACCAATGTGGAAGAGTACAGTAAGGTGACAGCAATAAAACTGTATTCTTTAGAGGTGATCTACAGGGGTGGTGGACACAGTGAAATCGAAAGTGTGGTTCTTTTAACACACCCTCATGGTTTTGTGGTCATGCTGCATACACGGTCCTATCAGAATAATATGACCACTTAACCAATAATGGAAATAACCACCCTTGGCCTGGATGACAGTGGTGAGACGGCATGGCATCAACACAATGAGGCCCTGGAAGGTTGCAAGAGGCACACGTTCGAAAATTCAGCAGAGCACGGAGGTCCAGGAGATGATGTGGTTGTGGGTCGGCACGTTGATCCAAATAGTCCCATAAGTGCTCTATGGGATTGAGGTTGGGCGATTTTGCCATATTAGAAAGTGACAGCCCTTCTTTCTGTCCAATAACATCATGTTTTAAAAATTTAAACATAATACTCCTCAGAAGCTTATTCTTCTTATAGAAAAGAATATGTGTCAGAGAACCCTCTTTCTGGAATAGTGTCAAATATGGCGTGAAAGAATTTGATAAAAAAACAACTGCAAAATGTAAATACATCAAATTCCACGAGTGCTTCAAAAAACCAGAAATTTTAAGGTAATTTTCTGTTTTGTTTTGTTTTGGTACAAATTTCAGGAAATATTCTTTCAGAGCTTTATATTGTTCTACAATCCTTTCACATGCAGGATATAACATTAATCATCTATATTCCCATGTGCCTATGGAATAAATGATTGACAGCACTTTCTACAAGAACAGATTCTTGTATTTCGTGGAAATCTTCTCACCTAGCTGCTGACATTTTGAACCACTGAAAAATATCTAAAACAAAATTTTTTACATTCCAATTCAATTCTGAGATGCCTTTTTTCAATGCGTTGTGCATTACATGGCAGCAGCATGTTCCAAGATCAATTAAATTTTCCAGCTAAATGTTGTTGCTTTTTTTTTTTTTTTGAATGATAAATTAACATTAGGGCCATCCATAGAATACTGCAGAAGTTGTCCCAAGTGAAGTCCATGCTCTGAAATAAATTGCAAGATTTTCTCCAAAATTGTTTCAGCATTGGCATGGCCTAAAAAGAATGAATCATGTTAGAATGCCACAACTTTTTCATATTTTTCTGCGCAATAGGAAATATAAATATCCATTTCATGATTTGCTTTTTTACCTGTTTTGTAGAAGTTTCATTAAAATACAGTGTAAAAAATGCTGAAGATTGAAACAAATCAGAAAAACTTTCTTGGCAAAAATAAGGAGCTAAACCAAATTTTACCATGTATTTTGCTTTGGCATCAGACAGTTTAATATTTTTTGCAATATCAGAGTCTTCAAAAGCATTTGCCATAATTTTTCCCAATTCATTAATAGACGAAAACGAATAACTGCATTTTACTGCAGTTAACAGTAATAACGCTTCAGCTTTTACAGTTTCGCTTAAGCTTGATGGAATTCATAATTTGTTTTTGTCAGATGCAGAAGAGGAGCACGTGGGGCACCAGATGACAATGTTGAGCTGTCGATATTATCCCTCGCTGCGACAGCAAAAGTACTCTGATTTGCAGAAGATCTCATTCTAGTTAGATGTTTTTGGCTTTTCGAATGAGAAACAAGTTGAGAGAATCCCATGTTTGATATGCGGAAACGCTCATCGCAAACTTTACAGTATGCGGAACCCTGATCATCTTTGCAATTCTGACACCAACTACCAATCAATCACCATCTTCCAGTTTTTTCTCTAGCCAAAGTGCTGAAAATTTCGTGTTTCCAGACATCGTAAAAATTAAATAAATAATTTATACACACAACTAAAACATTTAACATCAGCAATGAAACAGAACAGCCTTTTTACGATATCAAAAGCGAACACGTGTCTAGACACAACTGCATCACACAATCGTGGAATGTAGACGATAGCACAAGCGAAAAAGCGTGCAAAGTCGAAGTTTAAAGTTTTTGTTTAAATTAAACAAAATGAAGACTTTGTTGCCACATACAAGATTCAAAAGTGCACCAAAAAAGTACCGCTGATTTCACCAAATAAGGTAGTGACAAGCCGACGAGACAGAACAGGGTTTCCAACAATGGAGTGCTTCCGACAACGCCATGTTTGAAGTCAATTGAACGAGCAGCTGCCAGCGCTGAGACAGGAAGAAGCCAAGCAGCGGAAGTTAGAGAGGCTCTATGACAGCATATAAACAAACATAAACACTGATCATTTTCTAAGCTTTCTACATAAAAACAAATACCTAAAAACACACGTTAACTGTTTCAGGAGTCACTACGCTTATGAATGTGCATAATTCTTATTTCCGAGAAAAAAATTGCCCTGGTAAGCGAGGTTAACCAGAGATTATAACGACTTCTACAAATTGTCGGTAACATCATTGCGTTTTCATAAGGTGGCAGGGAGACGAGACACTGCGCTGCTTATACACTCCGCTGATGTGATCACCGCGCAAGTGCGACGAAATGACGTCTCGGCATTTGTCATGCCGAGATGCCATAATAGCAGATTAATAAAAATTGAAAAATTTCAGGAACTTCAGAAAAAATAATCATGTTTCAGGACATTTTAATTTTTTTTAGGAAATTCAGGAATTTCAGGACAAGTACACCCTCTGTAAGAGCATAAAAATATCATGAACTTTTTAATTTGAGGCACTATTGATGTGTCTTCTACAGTATTCATGTTTTATTACAAGAAGACATCGCTTTCAGTGAACTAAGAGCTATAACTCATTTTTCTTACAGTAGCCAAGCTCATTTGTTCATTTGTGTCCTTTTATCTCTTTCTTTTTTCCTAATGTGTGTGTGTTTTTCAGCATTTGATTACCACCATGGGCAGCTCTAATGGGCCTACAAGCAGTTGCATGTCCCTAATTTGGGGCCACTGATTCTAGATACCAAAGGGGAGAAGCAGTGCCATCACACAAATTCACAGCTCAAACCCATCTCAGACAAATGGTTAGAAGCTAGCACCTTAGATCACTCGGCCCTTCTACTTTTAATTCATTTCTCTAAGGAATTTGCTTCACAACTATCTGAGAATCTGCACAAAACATTAAACCCAGAAGTGGAGAGGTGCAAAGAACAGGAATTAAATCTCCTTTGGCCGAACTATTTTCGCAGTTCGATTGCAGTCTTTCCCAACAATAATGTAAAATAAGTTAAGGTTGTACAAAGGAGGTTAGAATAAGATATCTGGAGGTGCCCTGGTTAATGGAGCAATATATTCATCAGATCAGGTCATATGTAAACGATTTTAGTAAGGGAGTGTCTGACCCCAGATCTTAAACACCCCTTATGCAGTCATTTGCAAAAGTTCAAAACCACCTGCTGGTATTAGGAAATTTCTGCAGATTGTGTCAGCTACTGTCAATGTTACTCAACTTCCTGTTGGTGTTGCATCACCCTACAGCAGCAGCTGTTGACAGAGTAAAGGAAAGTGGGCGAGCATCAGTTTGCTTCTGGTTTTCATGCTGAGAGGTTTTGTATGTATTTTCTATATAGCAAAAAATGGGCAAAAAAGCATCATTAAGTGTTACTAAGAAGGCACAAATAGTGACTTTAATCATGAAGGATACTCTGAACATGGCATAAGCAGAAAGGTGAATGTGAACAAAACTGCTATTCATAATATGATCATGAAATATCCAGATACAGGTGAATTTAGCAACCGAAAGAGAAGTGGATGTCCAAGGAAAACAACCCCATGTGATGGCAATACCATAAGGTAAATAGTTATGCGTTCTCCAAGGAGTTCATGCAAGAAAATCAAGGCCTTTCTACATTCAAAAGGGTCTGATGATTAGTATCAGCACTGTTTCCCAAAGTCTTCGCAAAGATTTTGGATTAAAGTCTTATAAACCTGCACATAAACCTAGACTAACCTCTGTCATGAAAAAGAAGAGACTCCAGTTTGCAAAGCGTCATCAATCATGGACTGCTGAAAATTGGAGACAAATTTTTTCAGATGAATCAACTGTGCTTCATTTTGAATCACGTGAAGCACACGTTTGACGACCAGAAAGCCAAAGGTTTGATGAGAAATACACCGTTAGCACCACGAGACATTCGCCTAGTCAGATGATATGGGGTACTATGTCAGCATCCAGTACTGCTACATTATCCTTTTTGCAGACAGATGCTAGCATGACTGGTCCTTTTTATGTGAAAATGTTACATGAGAAGCTGTTAACTCATATGCAAGGGCACAGGTGCACAATCTTTATGCATGATGGTGTTTTATGCCACAGATCAAAGACAGTAAAGGACTACTTGCAGAGGAAAAACATAACTGTGCTTGACTGGCCCGGTAATAGTCCCGACCTTAACTCCATTGAAAATTTTTGGACCATTTCAAAAGACAAGGTAGCAGAAAAACAGCCATCAAATTCCCAAGCTTTGATTGACACGATAAAGTACGTGTGGTGCAAAGATATTTCAAGTGATTACTGCAAATTCCTCGTCAAGAGTTATACCACATTGTATTCTAATTCCTTGTTTGACAAGTCGCAGTATCACTATAACTATTCAAAAATTTACGTGCCTACAATTACTTTAATAAGAGCAATGAGAGTAAACTTACCCCTACCAGTTGGTCAGTTCTCTCAGAAAAAACACATTTCTTTGCACGTTAACTTCCATTTTAATATCTGCGGTTGGTTTGGGCTGCTGGTGCGGTGGTTTTATTTTGTCTTCAACATGTTATTTTATTTGACTGAGTGAGCAATTTATTAATGCAGTATGGATTAATAAATTGCTCACTCAGTCAAATAAAAACATGCTGAAGACAACATAAAACCGCCGCACCAGCAGCCCAAACCAACCGCAGATATTAAAATGGAAGTTAATGTGCAAAGAAATGTGTTTTTTTTTTGAGAGAACTGACCAACTGGTAGGGGTAAATTTACTCTCATTGCTCTTATTAAAACATTGTATTCTGTTCGTAAAAAAAAAAAAACAAAGGTGGCCACACAAAGTACTGATTTCGGCCTTTTTGTGTTTATAAAGAATGTACGTATTCATCTGTAGTTTCATTTTTCCAAATATCTCCGACTAGTAATCAGTTGTTTCTTCGAAAATCTTAATTTTCAATAAATTGACAGGTGGCCTTAAACTTTTGCAAATGACTAAGTAGGAAGCTAGAAGATTTGGGGTCACCCCGGTGGCACAGTAGTCTAAGCGCTGGCTCCTGACCATTCGTTCGATAAGGGTCCGGGTTTGAATCCCGGTGAGGCATAGATGTTGTGTTTGTCTTACGGCACTGGCTCTCTCCCTTTCCTGGAACCAGTGGCCCTAAATTAGGGATGGGCGACTGCTTACAGCCCATTGAGTTGCTCACGGCGGTTGTTAAACCTTCAATAAAATATATATATATATATATAAAAAAATTGGGCTACAATGCCCAAAAGGAAAGTCACACGGAAGCAAGGTAGAAGAGGGAGAGGAAGACACCCTTATTTATAACCAGCTAGGTGGCTTAACGTCCCCATCCAACGCACGGCGGATATTTAGTTGTTCAAGCATTCGCCTGTGATAGATCCTGACACTTTTCCGTAGCAGTCATGAACATTGACCACTAGGACTCAATAGAGCAGTATCACTTTGTATGAAGACTTACTGCTGTGAGCGCCAGTTATTCAAGGGTGGGAAAGTTGGTAGTTTTCAAGGCTGTTGCAATGCATTTCGTGTAGCACGAATCCCGTCCTTTAGTTGTAAATATTTCTACTTTTACATCGTTACTTTTTGCTGATGTGAGCAAAAATGCTGGATATATAAAATTCTTAATTATTTTGAGGCACCTTCCTATTTCTATTTCAAATTAAAATACCTGAAAGGTTAGTGGAACTTCCAAATGGAAAACAAAAAACATTAAACTTGAGAACTTCCCTCATTTGTGGAACGTAACTCTTTCAAGGTTTGGTATTGACAGGATTCCTTCAACCAAAAACCATGCAATTTAAAACCACAGCTGCAATACTATGAAAATATCACACAGCTAAAACTGCATAAAACTCTGTAGGATATCATGTAATCAACATCAAAATTCCCACACTTTAATGGTGGTTCTGGTTTCATGGTTAAGAGACTCAAGGAATCTCTAGAAGTCTTATTCGAACCTCCTTGGGCTGGACCTTTTTACATAATGAGCAAGGGTGTATGTATTGAAGCTAAAGACAGAGTTATACAAGTAAAACAAGAAGTCACTGCTGTTGATCATTGTTATCAATTATTTCTTTATCTTAATAATCCATCCATGTCAAAGAAGTTTAAACCATCACACATAACTTTCAAGACTATGGTAAAAGTACATATATATGCAAGAGAGATGCCACCAAATTTTTGGGTGTGATGAACGCATTTTTTGAAACAAAAGGAAGTGTAATAATGTAAACTGTAGCTAAAGCTCAAAAATTTTCTAGGACATGAAATCTTATAAAATAAGGGTTTACAGTGTCCATTAAAATGTTCATTATAGAGAATGGAGTCCAATACAGTTGAAAATATGTGTTCAAATTTTTCATCACGGTCAATGATAGACAGTATTAAATGAATTTTGTAATGGATTTTTTTTTCAGAAGTAGCATACAGTTGCGATAAAACTCATAATCTTAGTATAACAAAACTGTGTGTCATGAAAATATATATACGCAAAATATTACATAAAATAGAAGCTACCTAATGCAAAAAGTTTTTTGAAATCAAACTTTTACAAGTGGAGTTAGTGATTAAATAAGATTGTACCCCCCTCATCCCCTAATGAATACAAAATATGTGCGATAACGAAAGAAACCAGATGAAAATTAAGTCTTTAATCAGATATTTAACATTAGTACGTCACATTGAATAAAAGGGGATACCTACAGTAAAATAAAAAGCCATGAGTATTTACACCACTCAGCAGCAAGATTGTTATCAGAAAAATAAAAGTTATGAATCATCATTTTCATAGTTAAAGTTACCCTACTGATACTAAAAGCAAGAATTTTTTACAATTCCTATATCCAAAAACATGCTACAAAGGAAACAATTTTTTTTTTTACATACAAATCCTACTTAAACAAATGTAAAATTAAAAAATGCCACAGATAAAAAATTTTGGATGTATTTTTTATATTATTATTTTTTTTAGTTTGTTTGGTTTTGTTTCAGGGTTTGCTTTTGCTCGTCCCTAATTTAGGGCCACTGGTTACAGGGATGGGAGACAGCCAGTGCCATAAGGCAAACACAACATCCATGCATCACCAGGATTCAAACCCAGACCCATCTTGGATGAATAGTGAAAAGCTAGAGCTCAGACCACTGCGCCACTGGGGTGGCATTTTAAGATTCACTTAACTACACTTGAATCAAATTAGTTTACTTGTTTGTTATATTATATGACATTTTAAACATTTTTAAATGGTAAAAGGACATTTCCCGAAGAAAAGTTGCATGGCATACGCAGAATCCATAGAAATAATTTTCTAAATATTTCACCTCCTGTCATCAACTGAATGCTTTCTTACTTGAAAAGTCAGTGAGTGAAAAATAAATAAAAATTCCTACATTAACCATAACGGATGTGAAAAGTAACATTTTCACCATATAATTTGTACTACTATAGTTAATTAAATCTGTCGAGTAAATCCAGTTTGTTTGTTTTTTATTGGGAGGTTAGCTACCATTGTGAGCAACTTAGTGGGCTATAAGCAGTCACCCATCCCTAATTTAGGGTCCCTGATTCTTCCAGGGAATGGAGACAGTCAGTGCTGTAAGACAAACACAACATCCGTGCCACACCAGGACCAATCTCAGACGAATGGTCAAAAGCCAGTGCTTGGATTACTGCACCACCAGGGCAGCAATCCAGTTGTTATGGATATATAATATAAAAATATATGCATATTATCATATATACTTCTTTTTACATTGTGGGAATTTTCATCCCAAAACAGATTTAGTGAGCACCTGGATATAGTGAGGATTTCTGTTTGTCCTAAGCTCCTCATTATAAGTGGGTTCAACTGCAGAATCTCTAGCTCCATCCTTCTGCAACCCTTGATATTTCTTTTTCTTTGATCATTTCATGTAAGTCTTTCATTTAACATCCTAATGGCATATAATTTATCAGCAGTCTATATGTTCTGTATGATATGGACTTCAAAAAAATTACATATCAAATTAGACGAGACACTATTCTGAGAAAAATAATTCCCAGTGAAATTTTTTTCACATTTCTCAGAATATGCCTCACATAAAAAATGGGAGTTACTAATCAAACAAATCAATTCAAAACGTTTTATTGTTAATACTTCCAAGAATCACAATGAGAACTATAACAAACATTATAAAAACTATTCCAGAAACATGAGTACCACTTCTCACTTCTTTCACAAGTAGATGAACAAATACATGCACCGGCTACTTTTTTTTTTTTCCTTTACTAGTGGCACAGTAAAAAAAAATTAGCTATGATTACGGTATCCCAGTTTATCACTCTTGCTGTATTTTATCCTGAGCTTGTACCCATCTGGAAGGCATTTATCGATCTTGTCCTGGATGTTTGACACATCAACATACCTTCTGTCCTCATGAAGACTGTTTAATATATTCATGTCACTTTCTGAAAGCCTGAAGTCAAATACCTGAAGACATAAGTAAAAACAATGCTTTGTTTATAATAAAATTCATTAAGACAAAACATAGATTAACACAATGAGCTATTTAAAATCACATGATGAACTGTAAAATTATAAAAGTTCAAAACTATAGAAATGAGATTTTTACCTAATTCACACTGCCACAAGAAAAATATGCATAGCTGCAAGTTTCAGCAGCAAAGTTGGTTTGCATGGACAAGAAATAGAGAATCAAAATTTTACCAATTCTACAAATTCACATTAAATTCCATTTCTTATCATTTCTTAGAAACTAATAATAGAACTAACTTTTGGTGTGAAAACAAATGTTTCTTAAATCTAACCACAGAAATAATACAGTGGAGTGTCAAAATACATCAAAGCAGCTTGTGAGAAACAATAGATGCCAATGAGAAAAATTAAAAAGAATTAGAATGTGACACAAGAGAAATGCTAGAGTGTGAACAAATGAGCACAATGGTGTGAAGGCTCACTGGTTCATCAAGTTTATGGAGCAAGTGTAAGGTTTGGAAACAAAAACCCAAGGGCAAGATGAATTAAGCAGCTCAGGAAATGGGGACCACTTGCGGTATCCAAATGTTTAGTGGTACTACAAACACCATGCTCACAGACAGCACATGCAAGCTGTAAGAGTGATCTTTCAAAAATCAAGGTTATGATGCTAACAAGCCTTGAATTGCTAATGGCATATATATATATATAAAAAATGAACTTAAAAAATTTACCCCCATAAATTTCACACACTTATAAATAAAAGTTAAAATTACATTTTAAAAGAACTCACACCTGAAAACCTAGTATTCAAACCACCTCAACTTCACTGTCCCCCTTCAACACATCAGCACTGTAAACAACGAGGAATACCTTCTATTCTCAGTTTTGCTTAAATGACTGCAGGGTTGAGAAAGAACCACAAAAAGAAAAAAACTACCATACACCGAAGATCCATATCCCACATGAGAGACTCAGGCCACATCTAAGACCTTATAATAATATATCTCAGTCACTTCACAAGTTCTACAGAACTTTGTCTTTCAGTAGAAAAATTACTGAAAAGAACTTACATTTAGATGTGCAAACATGTCCACTTTATTTATGAATGCTGTATTTCTGGGTAGTTTTCACCCTTTCTTTTGGTTTTATGCTACTTAGAAACAATGGGGCTGAATTGCTCTAACTAAGGTCATTCATTCCATGAAAATTCAGCCAGGATGGTTCCTACCACATTTTTAAAAAATTCCAAAATATATATGTCATTTAAACTTATACTGTGGTGCCAGAAAAGATCTTTAAAACTGCCTGTCACCTCTGAGATGCAGGGGTGTGTGAAAAGTTTGGGGGTAACACAAAAATTACAGCAGTAATGGGGATAACTTTTTGTTAAACTTTTAAACTCATGTTGCAGATTTTAACTTGAAACAAAAACAGACATAAACATATAAAACGAGCGAAACACACAGTCACGTACAGTAAAAGGTTCATTTAGCGGTAGCTTTCGGTCATCCTACGACCTTGATCACCTGCGATCGACTGGATGGGCTGGTTTGCCAGAACTACAATTTGAAGTTGGGGTGTTGGAACTGTTGCCAGATTTTAGAAGAGAGACCCAAATAAATGGGATTTGGTGTGGGGTTTCTGAATTGCAGTTTTTGGTGCCCCCTCACCAAATCCCATTTATTTGGGTCTCTCTTCTAAAATCTGGCAACAGTTCCAACACCCCAACTTCAAATTGTAGTTCTGGCAAACCAGCCCATCCAGTCGATCGCAGGTGATCAAGGTCGTAGGATGACCGAAAGCTACCGCTAAACGAACCTTTTACTGTATGTGACTGTGTGTTTCGCTCATTTTATATGTTTATGTGTTATTGTCGTGTGATGCCCGAGTTTTAAACCAAAAAACAGAGTTATTCAAAGTCATTTGATATTTCATTTCTAAATGGCTTTTAATCATTTTAAATCAAATATTAATTGTGCTAGAGGCAGCTAAATATGTTTAAAAAATTTGTATTTTTGCCACTTGGCTTTGACTCCCTCTAACCCTTAAATTTCAAAAAACACTTCATTTTTTTGCTAATTCTGTGACTAAAGTCAATAAAGATCAGCTTTTTAAATCTCCATTAAAATATCCTCTTCCCAAGAAAACATTGTCAAAGTTTGAAATGTTGCACAATTGCCCATAGTTTACCTGTATCTTTAAAAGAGATTTAGATAAAATTTTGAAATCCTGCACAATGGTCTCACATGTGGACATTATTCCCTTCAAATTACAAAATGGTTATATATTTCTGGAATCTGATAAATTAATTTCTCAATTTTACCAGTTTAGGCTACTTTGTGCTATTAAAGATGTAACTCAGGAAGTGGAAACCTGCAATTTACTAAGTACTTGAAATTTATAAAAGCACAAGCCATTTTCTCATTCTTTTATTAACATTCTTTCTTCACCCCAACTGGATAATAGATTTTACCTATAAACTAAAGTAGTCGTGCCTGCCCATTAAAGAACAAGGGCAACTCTGAAGAACTCTTTGAAATGAAATGGTATGTTACTTTAGAAGTTTCTTTAACATGTGCATTCCTGCATTCTAAGGTACCGCCCACCTATTCCATAACTTTTTATTTCAAGAATTGTGCATCTTAAGGAGTGTGCAGATACAGTACGCATTAAACTTTCGATATGATGAACAAAACTTTTAAGGACTTACATGTTATGTCCTTTTAGTATACTTAATAGTAATTTTCTCTTTAAAAGTTTACCAGTGCAGAGTAGCCTAAACTGGTAAAATTAAAAAAATTCTCAGAATCCAGAACTGCAACCATTTTGCAATTTAGGAGTGATAATGTTCATACACAAGACTGTTATTGTGAAAAATGAGGCATACACCATGCACAATTTTCAAATATTTCGAACTACACTGGTGTGCAAAAATTAAGGACGAAGAGGATAAATTAGCATAACAGCGGAATGAGCAGGCAGAACGGACCGAAAGACCACTCAGGAGATAGACTAGGGTCTGGTACAGTAGGGCATGTGCATATATGCAGCATGACGTGGGGGGGTCGGAAGGGTATAAAGCACACGGGCGGTGTACGCTCAGCAATTCGGTGAAAGCTATTGCACGGTGTACATCGGTTTGAACGACGTCAAGTTGCTGCCACCATGTGATATGGCCAACAGGCAATTCAGTAGACATCTGGATAACTTTACCCGAGGTCGCGTCATTGGGAAGTTGGAAGAAGGTCGAAGTGTGACCAGTGTGGCAGAGGAGTTCGGGATCGCTCACAGCATCGTTTCACCAGCTTGGAGAGCATTTCAAACGACAGGAACAGCTGTCCGAGAGTTTAGCAGTGGTCGTCTACGAGCAACCTCGGCGGCGGACGACCAGTATATTTTCCTACAGGCGAGAAGAGACAGACGGCAGACAGCGAAAGAAATCGCAAGGCACATGCAACAGACAACTGGACATCCACTATCGCGTTTTACCGTGGCCAGGAGGCTGCACAAAGGTGGTCTATTTGCACGACAACCAGTACGGTGTGTGTTAACACCTGCTCATCGGAGACAGCGGTTTCTGTGGTGCCAGGAACAAAAGAACTAGACACATCAGCAATGGGGCAGAGTTCTCTTTACAGATGAGAGTCGATTTAGTCCGACGAGTGATTCTGGACGTATACACATCTGGAGAGAGCAGGGAACACACAATCACACCTCCAACATCATCGAAAGGGACCAGCTTGGAAGTGGCGGAGTTCTCGTTTGGGGCGGTATCATACTTGGTAGCCGTACTGACCTCCACATCTTCCAAGGAGGTTCAGTCACTGGTGTCCGCTATCGTACCGAGGTTCTCCTGCCTCAGGTGCATCTGTTTAGAGGTGCTGTGGGTCCTGAATTCCTCTTCATGGACAACAACGCTACATCTCATGGTACAGTAGCTGTCGCAGAGCTGATGGAGAGTGAAGATATTCAACGCACGATTGGTTCGCAAGGTCCCCGGACCTAAATCCAATCGAACACGTGTGGGACCTTCTCGGGAGACGCTTGGCAGGACGTCACCAGCCGCCAGCAACGATTCCACAGCTGCGATTGGCGCTACAAGAGGAATGGGCTGCGATGCCTCAACAGCTCCTTGACAACCTCATCCTCAGCATGGACAGACATTGTAAATCCTGCAACGCAGTCAGGGGTGATCATATATGCCCTACTAAAGACTGGATTTTTCTTGGCAGCCGCCTGTCACATGGACGTTTCTGTCTTCTGTCCAGTTGTGCTCGAAGCTACCTTTTCAATAAAATGCCTTTGTATTTTTTGGATTCCTTGTTTGGACGGTTTTGCTCACTTGTCCATTATTCTTACATCTTGGGGATCTTATGGTATGATTTGAGTCGATGTGGAGCACTTCTGCACAACGTTGCATTCGAAAAACCGTCTTTGAAAGTCATAGCTGCCTTAGAGGTTTTCACAGGAATTATGGTTCTCAAGACAGTCCCAAATGGCTGTGGTGTATGAAAATGTAATTATTCCTACTCTGATTTATGGCAGTGAAACCTGGGTACTTCAGAAGAGACGTGGAAGCTGTTTGTGTGCTGGAGAAATGCAGTACTTAAAGGGGGGGGCAAACTCTCTGATCAGGTGAGGAATGAAAATGTGTTGCAGTTGTGTAATGTTAGACAAAATGTTGTCAGTAAGGTTTGTTTAGACTAATATTCTTAGGTGGTTTGGCCATGTTGAAAGAATATGAGTGATGAAGAAAACATTTTCAGCCCAAGTGGCAGGAAAGAAACATAGAGGAGGGTCAAGAAAATGATGGGAGGACCAGATTCAGGAATATGTCTGCATGAGGAAAAAGATTATGAGTATGAAGTACGGAAGTCCTTGTGTATGTTATGTGATGGATGTCAGTTAAGCTCGAGCTGTGTGCCAAGATCCCTGTAAATAGAGACGTTTGATATGGCAACAATAAGTAAATAATCAGTTAAACATTTATCTGGTGGATTATATTTCTTTGTGGAGCTAACCTCTGAATCTCAGGGAACAGCTTAGTGATAGGATGATGATTCTTTGAAAGAGGATACTACCTGTAATACAGAAATAGAGGAAAAACAAAAACAAAATGTGTGTGTTCATAAGGGTCATAGAAAGGGTCAAAAAGAGAAATATATTTTCTAGCTTCCTCTAGCACGTATTATATTTGACAGAAAATGTTTTTGAAAAATGTACAGAAATGAAGAGCAAATAATTTTGAGTAAGTCTGTTTTTGTGTCAAAGGCATAGGAATTGAGATATTAAAGAAAAAACAAACCCTCGCAGTTGCAATTTTCACAGAACCTCCCAAACTTTTCACCACCACCCCGCATATCAGAAGTAACAGATAAAAAAATTCCTAAAGATCATCTCTGGTACCTCACTACAAGTAGGAATACATCAAACCACGCTTAACAGGAACAGCAGATGGCCATGTGCAGTTTTCTATCAGAAATTGTACAAAGAAGTAAGAGTAAGGCGCTTTAGTGACAGAGAAATCAATCACGAAGAACAAAAATAGAAAAATTCAACCTGATGATTGGTAGTTATCATGAAGGGCAAAAACCAGATGTAAAAATATTGCCTTGATTTCTAATAATTCACAGAAATCAAAATTCTGGGACCAATTTGATTTATGAGAAAGACAACAGAATAGTAGTAACTATCAACTCTGGCTATCTGTCTTCTGCTCATACTAAAGGTAACTCAAATATAATGCATAATAACTTAGAAATGATGAGATTCACCTGAGTGAAAAACAGGCAGCCTTTACAAGTAGCAGTGATTGTCAAGATACCATTTTTGATTTCTAGCCACTTCCTGAAACAAAGCAAGATTCACATACATAATGTATGCACTTTGAAGTCTTATCTGACAAGAGTTCTTAGAATTAAAATCCTATGGATTGAGAAGCCGTTGAGAAATGTTGACACCTCTAATAGAATTCTTGCAACAATTAAGTTCTAGAAAAAAACTCAATATTTTGAGGTTGAATATGGCTACAACAGGGGGTACAGAATTTCTACTTTTGTTTTTCATTTAAGCCATAGTGAATTATAGCATGTTTTCCAAACATGCTTGTCCCAGGAATGACATAAAAAGCCAGTGCATATAGAATTCTGTAATGTCACACTCATTTATGGGGCATTCATTCCATGTCAAATCAACAAGGTCCTGAACCTCACATTCTTTTATTTTCTTTAAATTTGACATACTGAAATAGCCACCTGAGGTATGAGCCTATGCAAAATTGCAGATCTGTATCTTCTGTGTTAACAAAGTTATAGGGGAGCAAAATTTGTGATTTTGACCATTTTTTTCACCATCTTGTTAACTTTAACAATCAATATTTTGGTAATCAGGGCACCAACACAAGTGATTCAGGTGTTTTAGGAAAGGCCTTTAAGAGCTCTTTCAGATGAGACATTACTTGCCTATATTTGGAGGGGGGAATGAAGCCGTAGTAATCAATATTTTAGCAGCCATTTTCTCAAAAACATGTCTTTTCATTTTTTTCAAAAAAATGTATGTTATGTGCCTATATATGTTACTCATTAACTGTGCCAAATTTGAAGATGGGATGCCAATGGGATCAGGAGTTGTGGGCTTTCAAAGATATAAATCTCTCCTTGGAAATTACCATAGAGTCCTACATGCTCAAGCTGGTAATACTGTTAATGACGTTTGGACTTTCTAAACGGCATATGAGAAAGAGATCTCGGCTGAGTGAGTGTAAAATTGGTGTATAGAATACTTAGAGGTATAAATGGCAAGATGAATGAGGTGATTGAAGAGATGAATAAGTATAGATTGGATGTGCTGTGTGTAAGTGAAACCAAAAAGAAGGAAATTAGGATAGAAGAAGTGAATGGAACGGTGAGTGTGTGGTCTGGAGTATTGGATAATGTGAGAGGACAGGCTGGTGTAGGTGTGATTTTAAGTTAAAAGATGATGAACAACTTGATTCACTATAGCTGCATAAGTGAGAGAATTCTTTGGATTTGTTTGAAAGTGAAACTTCAGAGAATAGTAATTGTTGTAGTGCATGCTCCTTGTGACTCAGAACCTTCTGATAGGAAGATTTCTGGAATGAGCTAAATGCTGTTTTGAGCCAGTATGGTGCTAAAGAGAAAGTTAAAATAGCAGGGGATTTCAATGCCAGAGTAGGTGTGAAGAATGCAATTTCTGACAATGTTATGTGTAAGTTTAACGATTCTTGTATAAATAATAATGGTGAAAGATTAATTGAACTCTGCATTGAGAATGGCTTGTGTGTATCTAATACGTTTTTCAACCACAAGTATATCCATACATATACTTCGGAAAATCGTACTCTTGATTAAAAGAGTGCGATAGATTTTGCTGTCTACGATCAACGTCTGAAACACTTAATTGTTGACACTCGTGTGATGAGAGGTGCGGATGTTGGTTCTGATCATTACTTGGTAGTGTCACGAGTGAAACTGAATGTTGGTTGTACGAAAAAGAATAGGAAGAGGCCCAGGATGGAAAGAATAAAGGTTGATAGGCTCCTTGAAGATCATCAGCGGTATACTGACTTACTCAGAGAATGACTGAAGGATCTGAAGTCTGGTGAGAGGGATGTAGAAAAGAAGTGGGAATGTTTTAAGAACTGTGTTGTCACTGCTGCTAAAGAGGTCTGTGGCACCACAATAGTGGGTAACAATAGAGGTGATGCTTGGTGGAATAGTGAGATTGAAGAGGCAGTAAAGAGAAAGAAGGAAGCCTATTTGGGGATGTTGCAAGGTAGAGTCTCTGCGGATGAATATCGCTGTAAGAAGCTTGAAGCTGCTAAGCTGGTTCGCCACAGTAAGGCAAAAGATAGGAAGGAGAAAGTGGAAAGGCATGAACTGGCTTTTTGGAAAGATAGGAAGTCCTTCTGGAAGTACATGAGACTCAGGAAAAATAGGGGAAACAAAGTTGTAAGTTGTGTGAAGAATAAGATCGGGGAAATGAAATGGGAGCCCAATGAGTTAAGTGAAAGATGGGGTGAATACTTCTGTGAGTTATTAGACCAGGAAAGCAAAGGTGATTCAGAGGCAGAAGCAGATGATGCCACGGTAAAGGATGGAAGCACAGGAGGGATCTCAAGAGAAGAGGTGTGTAAAGCTCTAAAATCTCTTCAGAATGGTAAGGCTCCGGGAGTTGATGGCATAACTGCAGAGATGTTTAAATATGGTGGTGACTCTGTAATTGACTGGTTAACTGAAATTTGCCAGTTGTGCTGAGAGTTAGGAATGGTCCCTTGGGATTGGAAGGATGCTATCATTGTTCCCTTGTATAAGGGAAAAGGTGATCAGACTGACTGCAAGAACTATCATGGTATTAGGCTATTAAGTGTGCCAGGGAGAGTGTTTGGTAAGGTCGTTATTGAAAAAGTACGGGGTCTTACACCAGAGAAAGTGTGGGATGTTCAGAGTGGTTTTATGCCTGGTAAAGGCATAAAACCAGTACTGAATGTAATTATGTCTAAATGGCACAGTGATTGACCAGGTGAGTGAGTTTGTGCATTTAGGAAGCATGTTTGACAGAGAGAACAAATTGAATGGTGCAATTAGTAGGCGAGTGAATTCTTCATTGAAAGTCATGGCTGCTTTGGGAGGTTTTCACAAGAATGATGGGCTCTCAAGAGACCCACATGACTGTGTATGAAAGTGAAATTGTCCCTACTCTGATGTATGGCAGTGAAACCTGGGTGCTACAGAAGAAACATAGGAGTTGTTTATGTGCTGGAGAAATGCGTTACTTACTTACGGCAAGACACGTTCTGATGGTGTGAGGAATGAAGATGTGTTGCAGTTGCGTAATGTGAAGCAAAATGTTGTTAGCAAGGTGGAGACTAATATGCTTTGGTGGTTTGACCATGTTGAAAGAATAAGTGATGAGATGCTTACTAAGAAAATCTTTTTAGTCCAAGTGGCATGAAGGAAAGGTAGAGGAAGGCCAAGGAAGTCATGGGAGGATCAGATTCAGGAGTGTCTGCATGAGAAAAAGATTATGAGTATGAAGTATAGAAGATCTTGTGTACGGTGTGTGATGGATGTCAGTGAAGCCCGAGTTGTATGTCAAGATCGCTGTAAATGGATAAGTTTGATACGGCAACAGTAAGTAAAAATTATCTGGTAATTTGTATTTCTTTGTGGAGCTAACCTCTGAATATCAGAGAACAGCTTAGTGATATGTATGTATGTATGTATGTATGTATGTATGTATGACATTTAAAAATATTAGACAAACCTTACTGTTAATGGCATTTAAAAATATTTGACTAAGATTACTGAATATACTTGAAAGTTTGTATACTAGTAAACATATTGGCATTCCTTTTATATGCATCCAGTTTACAGTAAACAGCAAAAACTTCTTTTTTGATGAAACATACGTTCTACCAGTTGCTGTGTGGGGGTCAACTTTTGTAATAACTGATGACACATGAACTACTAAAATGTCTGGAACTTGTGGATAAACAAATGATGGAGTTGGCCCATGTGGATGTAGAAAACTTATTTTGATTTCTTCGGTGTTTTTATGTACAGAGATAACACATCCCAATCACCAGTGTCCATCATACTCACAGGTAACAAATCCATGTATTTCATTCATTTCTAACGGTCCTTTGACTGGCATGGTACTTTTCAGTTTGAACTGTTCTGCAGGAGAAAAGATGTTTGTTATTAGTTTCCCTGATTTCAACAGAATGACACAGTAAAACTTCTTTGTTCCAGGAATGCATCTAGAGTTTGCAAATCTCTCATGCAAAAAGACCTGCACACTGTCATATTTTTCTGTTGTCACAAACTTGAATGTCATTCCTTCTATGTTGTGACTTGCCCATTCATATAAATGTCTCAGTGTCATTATTGTGTCTGCATACAGCTTTTTGTAAAATGCCTCTAGCAGCAAGATGCTTCACAGTTCCCCCTACACCATCACATGCATTTTTACCATGCGAGAAGGCAAAGAAGTGCCACTCTGCTGTGCATCCAAAATCTTGCTGATGTAAGCTCAAATTTGTAAAGTTCTTGTGATTCTTGTACTGCGATACTGACCCATATGAAAAATATGTGATGGTTTTTTGGTGCAGAGAAAGTTTTTCTGAAAATGAAATGCATAAACTGCTGTGGTATCATACTGAAGGCACTTGAAAATTATCACAAAACTTGCATGTTTAACACAGTGTGGTTCTTCTGATGAGTCCGAATAATAAATAACAAATGGATGAACTGTGGATTGTGCATTGTTCCAATGGCACCCTAGTACTGAGTCCTAAAAAACAAACATGTAATTTTCTGAAAAGTCACATATTACTAAATACTCACACTCTTCCAGGGAATTTTTTTCACTGAAAAGAAATTAGCTTGCTCTCTAGCAATGACAGAATGACTAAGAAGACTAAGTTTTTCAAAAAAGGAATCCAAGAATTCATCCACCGGTTTTGAAACAGTTTGTAACTTTGAATGGTCCACAGCAACCCACTGCTTCATTATATGTTATGTCAACATAGTTACTGTCAAAGATATTTCCAAAACTGTTCATGTAATTCAGTATACCTTATACAATATTCACAATCTTTAAAGTAGCACTTTGGTAAAGGTAGATTTTTTTTTATTGGATTTTTACCGACCACCGTGAGCAACTCAATAGGCTATAAGCAGTCGCCCATCCCTAATTTAGGGTCACTGGTTCCAGGGAAGGGAGAGAGACAGTGCCGTAAGGCAAACACAACATCCATGCCTCACCGGGATCCGAACCCGGACCCCGCTCGGACGAATGATCAGAGGCCATCGCTTAGACCACTGCGCCACCGGGGCAGCTAAAGGTAGATTACAAATTACTTTGGATAAACAATCCTTCTATTGTCAGTTCCTTGATCCTGCAGCCACTGATCCATAAGTCTCTCTCTCACTCACTCACACACATTGTGTGTACCACTAGATCCTGGAAATACACAGTTCTTTTGTCATGTTTCAGCAGATTTGGAGAATCCCATGGCAATTTCTGGATGATGAGTTTTGAACAGCATGTAAGCCTCTTAAAGAGTACATCATAGGAATCTTTTTTTTTTTTCCATCTACTCTCATTGAAACAAAGTCTTTTCTCCCAGGCATAATTCTGCTAATAGAATCATCACAATAAGATTGTTTAATAATGTTCACATTTTCTCCAGGTAAGCTTTTTTTGGGTTTTGGATTAGATGATGACATAACACCTTTTTCTTTCACAAGCTCTCTTGCTTTTCTTGCCATGTAATTTTTTACTCCAAACCCCTGCTGAATTTTACCCAAACTCCAACTTTTAGGTAATGCTGTATCTGGACCTTATAATTTCTATCTGATGTTGATGTAAACTTTTCTTTCAGCTGGCTGATCATCTCACTCTCTCTGCACTGACTGACATTGAAGATTCTTCACTTCTCACATAAGGAAAAATTATTCGGAACAGTTTCATTTATTTTCTGCAGTTTCTTTGCATAGTAATTAGTTTCTGAAAGAAGTTTCTTCTTGATTCGCGTTCCACCCAAAGTAACTAAACTATCATTTAATGATTTGAAAGCTGTATGTTTAGCAACTGCTAAAACCTCACAACTGTCTTCTTCAGAAAAATCGGTGCTCTCTTCAGACTGGATATATTCAGCTTCAGACTGTTGCTTATTACGCATCTCACAAAGCAACTTATGGCAATTATCACAAATTTTAGCATTTCCACGTAACTCTGGGAAAATTTATCTTATCCATGATGTAACAGGTCTAAGATTCTTTCTTATAGTACCATATCCTTTACTACTTAATAGATTACAACACATACCAGAAAATGTACTCATTTCTGCATTACTTGCATGCATAGCAATGGCAACAAAGTCCTTATATCTCTTCAATTCACTTCAAGGTGCGGTGGGGCAATCTTCACTCTGCAAAGATCAGCACAGAACTTAAATTTGTGATGTGTTATGCGAGTCAGAACATGTTTAAACTTATGTGGAGTAAGGAAATTACTGTAAATGGGAATTCCTGTATTACTGAATTTAACATAACTCCTGATTCCATTGGCAACCCATCTTCAAATTTGGTACAGTAAATGAGTAATAGTAGACACATAACATACATTCTTTTTTAAATAATTAAAAGATCCATTTTTGAGAAAATGGCTGCCAAAACATTGATTACAACAGCTTAATTTTTTTCAAATATACACAAGTAATATCTCATCTGAAAGAGCTCTTAAAGACCTTTCCAAAGACACCTGAATCCCTTGTATAGGTAGGTGCCCAATTACCGAAATATTGAATGTTAACAAGATGGCGAAAAAAAAAATGGTTGAATTTGCAAACTTTGCACTCCTAAAACTTTGTAAATACAAAAGATATGGGCCTGCAATTTCGCATAGGATCATACCTTTGGTGGTCCTTTCAGTATGCCAAATTTCAAAAGAATAAAAAAATGTAAGGTTGAAAAGTGCCTTTTAATTTGTTGCTTTGACATGGAATAACCGTTATCTTTATTTCACTTATAATCACTTTTTTACTACTGTGCATCTACTGTCTGTCCTGTTATCGTGCTATGAATTCCTCAAGTACAGTTCTTTCAGCATGAATTCCAAGCAATGTTCCCTCTAATCTGCATGCACGGCCATGCAGCGACTTAACTTCCTGTGTGCAGTAAGCATTTTAGATTAAAATTCCCAAGTCCCTAATTTATTTTCATAAATTGAACATATTGATCTTGAGACAGTCTACAAGTTTTGGAAAAATCACAAAAGCTGAAGACGTCAGCCAACAACTTCCTCATAAATGGTAAATAATATTTTCCGGAATACTCTCAAAGATGGTAGAGTCCTAAATTCCCACGCTCGAGTCTTTGGTTGGGGGGGATTGAAGAGGCGATTCATTCCTTGAAAGGACTGTCAAATCAGAACGGTTTTGCATTTTGTTGCTATTTTGTTTCTTATTCTCCTTGGTGTTTTGATATGCAAAGAAACTGTATTATGCATAAACATGCTTTTCCTAATTTCCAGTGTTTTTATTCCAGAAGTAAGTTTGAGCTTCTCACTTTTTATAAAATAAAAATTTTAATTCATGAAATGTTTTTAATCATTTTTTTTCTATTTAAAATCAATTGCGGAAAGAACAGTGATAAAAATGGGGGGATTAGAAAAATAAGGGTTCCAATCTAAGTTCTAACTTCTACTGCATTAAGTAAGAGAAGCTGAGAAAATAAAAAATTTTGCCCAAGTGGTTTTGATGTCTGCCCAGCTCATTAGATTAGGTGCACATTGCCCATGGCCACTTAGAGGGAATATTGACCACAAGTGCAAATAAGCATAAACATCATGTTATGCTTAACATAAAATGGGAAGCAATTGAGTGAGTGCTCCAAAAGTAGTGAGTGAGAAGTTAATGTCAGTAATCATCTTGTGATTCTTCTGACTACCATATGAATAACTATAAACAGCGGTTGCTGTGGCTTTTTTAAAGTTTTTGCCAAATTCAATTTTTTTTTTTTTTTTTTTTTTTGCCAAATGTAATCTGAAGTCACCATTTTTTCCACCCTCCACTGGATTATAAAAACCATTAAGTGTTATAATAGGTCTTACGTCAGAGATCGCATCACTCTTTTCACGTAATCGCTGTCCGTCTCACGCATTATGTAAACAATGAAAAGGCAACTAACATTCGAATTTCATTTTTCAAATACCAAATTGAATAAAAATTAAAGATAGTTTTTGCTCGGATGTCATTAAAAAAGGTAATCACCAATATTTTCGCCAAAACTTTTTATCAATCGCCAAAACAATTTTTTCTTTCCCAAAATTTGTGAAGAATGCGATCAGCAGCGCGACCCCTGTGTAAAGAATGCAGACGAAATTACTAAGAATTCTACCATGAAACTAACATGGTTAAAAAAAAAAAAAACTAAGAAAAATGGAAAATAACATTTAGTATGTGGTTTCAGGACCTCCATAAGAAGACAGCTATCAGTCCATCCTCACGCACAAGACAGCAATTAAACTCCAAAATGACATCAGTGGATGAAGAAGGGTGAGAGAGAAAGGAATTTTTTTCTCTGAATAAAATTTGTAAACACAATATATAAATATGAGATAAATATTTTATAGTCCCCATATTAGGTTGCACATGCAACTGAAATAATGCAGCACAATGCATCTTGTGGAAAACTGATTTCCTGCTTTGCATTGTTTCACTTTAGCACTTTAGGTTGTGGTTTCTTATAAAGTACTCACCGACACTGAATGGCAACCTTTTGTACTGCAGCAAATAAAGCTGATAAATACATATTAAGGTAGCTGTTGTTGTTGTTGTTGAGGGTTGGAACATTAAATAGAAGTCATCGCTCTTTCCACGTTTATAAGTGAGTCACAGAAAAATTCTCATCGGCCGCCGCCGGGAATCGAACCCAGGGTCTTCCAGTTACACGCCGGACATGCTTCCACTGAACCACAGCGGCCTTAAAATTCTCCAGACTCACATACGACAAACTGCCAACCACCTGGCAGGTTGCTTTCTTCGGAGCCCCGCACAATGCTGGAGACTCGCCAAAGAGGAACAGTAGCAACTGAACAAATAACTAGAAGGTGAATGAATAATAAGTACACAGTTGACGTGGAGTTGGAACATCAAATAGAAGTCATCGCTCTTTCCACGTTTATAAGTGAGTCACAGAAAAATTCTCATCGGCTGCCACCGGGAATCGAACCCAGGGTCTTCCAGTTATGCGCCGGACATGCTACCAACTGCACCACAGCGGCCTCACGAGAATTCACTGGAAATCGGCCGCCACCAATTACCGGTGGCGGCCGATGAGAATTTTTCCGTGACTCACTTATAAACATGGAAAGAGCGATGATTTCTATTTGATGTTGAGGGTTTAACAACCACAGCGCGAAACTCAATCGGCTGTAAGCAGTCGGCCATCTCTAATTTAAGGCCGCAGGTTCCAGGAAAGGGAGACAGCCAGAGACATAAGACAAACACAACATCCATGCTTCACTGGGATTCAAACCTAGGCCCATTTTTTTTTTTATTGGAGGTTTAACGACCAACGTGAGCAACTCAATGGGCTATAAGCAGTCACCCATCCCTAATTTAGGGCCACTGGTTCCAGGGAAGGGAGAGAGCCAGCGCCGTAAGACAAACACAACAACCATGCCTCGCCGGTATTTGAACCCGGACCCATCTCGGACGAATGATCAGAAGCCATCGCTTAGACCACTGCGCCACCTGGGCAGCCTAGGCCCATCTCAGACGAATGGTCAGGAGCCAGTGCTTAGACCACTATGCCACCAGGGTGGCAAAGGTAGCTCTGGCCACACGCTCTACATGAGCAATGAAAGACCTTCAATAGATGTTACTTACTCTCCTAAGGTAACAAGCTGCAAACCAACCCAAGATACACAATCTAAAACCTGACAGTGTGGTATCAACTAATGACAAGAGGTAGTAGCTGCAGGAAACAAAAGATTTTTGTAACTGCATAAGGTTCAAAAATTGTGTTATATTCACATTAGTTTATTGCTTTAACTTTTTCTGTTTTCATATATTTCCAACCTAAATACCATTTTGGCTTGAAAGTCTGTAATGATACAAATGATATAATAATGAATCAATAACTATTAGCTAATGCACTTCCCATAATAGAAGTACTAAGCACATTCTCACTGCTTGCAGTGAAACAATGGGCCAGAACTCTTGTCATAGAAAATCCCAATGGTTTTATTATTTGCAATGTGAGTTCCAATAGATCTTTTTTATTACTTGGCACAGTTTAAATAGCATATGAAGCCCTAGTGCTTTTGAGACCAACAGTCTGCTGTGTACTTTTCTAAAAGAACATTGTGCAGTTACTGAATTCCCAGAATGAAACTGCTGACTCTCTCTCTCTAGTAACTAAATGACTTGCACATTCAAAATAAGGCAGCAAACAGCTTATGTGGAATTATGACAATCAAAAATAAGGTGAATGCTAAGATGTAACTCAAAATATAGTCATGGAAAATCAACAATGTACTTTTCTGTTGTAAAGATCATTGCCTTGAGCAAGATCAATTCAACCAGGGAATCACAAAATGTGAAGACCTAAATTACATCTAGAAATTTTAACTACATATACAGTACTGAACAACTGTAACTTGGTTTGCCACCAACATGAAACTAAACATCACTTTTTTTGTTCTTTTTTTGCTATTGCTTGTTACATTCCATTCAAATAACACACCAACAGTGATGATTGCACATAAGTATCTTTTATGAGTCTTACATTTTTATTTTGATTATGCCTGAGAAGACTTTTCTGTAGAGCCAATTTTTTTTTATTCTGGGCACCTTTTCAAGTGTGAATGGAAACTGTTCACAAGCCATGCTTTTAAAGTTATATTGTACAAGTTAATATGTCCATCATAGATTTGGTGGTCATTCTATTCCTTTTTTTTTTTTTTTTGTCCACTGGCTTTGCATGACAGAAAATACTCTCTTGACATTGCCATTGTGCACTGGAATTGAAAAACAAAACTGCACTAGCTTTAAGAGCTCATGGTGATTTGCAGCAGTGCTGTCCACACTAAAATAACATACCCATTTTTCATGAGAGAGCAAAGAAGAGAACCCAGAATTAATTTCATTTTCCTTTACATACCTCTGAAAATGACAAAAATCATCAAAACATTTAGCATCATCAATATTTACACCCTTTGAAATCAGAAATTGCACTAAAAGTTCAAATTTGTCCCATGTTGTGGAGCCCCTTAAACAACTCGTGCAATGGAATACAGAAAGTTCGTTATATTGTTTAACCCACATATTTAAATAACAGACACGAAGAATAAAGTTCCTTAGCTTGCTTACTGAATTTTTCACACTCGCCTTCATAACCTTATTCTTTCATTTGAGACATAGTCATCTTCACTTCCAATGGGATAAACTTTGAGGCTAACCTGTCTTCAATTGAAGTTTTCACATTTTGAAGTATTGACTGCATCTCAATAACAGATGTCCCCTCTCTTTGCAGGGCATCAATACTGATTTGAAACATACCCATTAAAGACTGGAGAATTAACAGGTACATTTCACTGAAGTTATTTTCTGAAAATCTCTTAATCAATGTTGGTGGTTTTGACTGGGACAAAAAGAAAGATTTCAGGCCTGGGTACATTACAAGCAGTCTCTCTACAGCAGGAAAATTGACAGCCATCTTGTCTCACAATGGTTAAGCAGTTGCTTGTATTCAATACATACATACATATCATTGAGCTGTTCTCTGATATTCAGAAATTAGCTCTTCAAAGAAAGACCATCTGACAAACATTTTATTCAATCTTCATAAAATTACAAAAGTCTTTAAGCGACTCAGTTCTCACAGTATATATACTGAAATAATTATAAATTTGCAACACAACTGATGTCAATGTCAAGAGCATCCATACCATGTTGCAAACAATTATTCAGAACATGGGCTGGACAACCAACACCTATTAACTAAGCTCCTGTTAAATCTTTTAACTTGAAAAACACATTATTAGTGGAAGCTCTAGATACTCCCTCAAACATTGTATTGCAATAAAATTATCACCTGAAAAAGCAATAAATTTTTTGACAAGGTCAAACTTTTCGAGGGATGAGTTCACATAATCTGCAATAGTTTGTGCTATCTCATTTGGTTTGCTTTGAAAGTCCAAAAGCTTAGACTGGATTCCATAATGTTCCCAATCAAAATACTGAATCATAATTGGAAACAACTTCCCTGCCAGATGATTGCTAGCATCAGTAGCCATGCCATAAAAAGAAATATTTTCCATAGAGTCCAACACTGTTTTAACTGCATGAAGAGATAACGCTGAGTTCACTATTGCTTCTGATTTAGGATGGGCACACAAGATTTTCCTCACAATTTCAGAATCTGGCAAAAAAAAAAAAAAAAAATTCATGCAGGGACTTGTACAGTCTGTTGACTTGTAGCTGTTGCATAGATGCCAACCTCTAAAAGTAGTTTTCAGTAACCAACATGTTCATTTTTCAGTAATTTTCAGTAACAATTTTTTTTTTCAGTAATTTTCAGTAATCCAGTCTACAGCGGCAAATTTGGGTATTTAACACTGCAACAAATATTAATCGGTCAGAACTATTAACAAAATAATAATAATAATAATAATAATAATAATAATAATACAATAAAAAATAATTTGCTAGTGGGAAAATTTAAAATACTATCTACCAGAATAATATAATAAATTACCTCCAGACATGAAGAAAAATTATTCCTTGGAATGTTGGCCAAATTATTGTGATAAAGTGGCTGTAGTTGCCATTTTGGCCTTCCTTAGTTCAATTTGCAAAAACTTCTTCTGATGGCATAGTTCACTGTGTGCAATGCTGTTTATTTTTTCTACTAATAAAGAAGACAGCACATGAGTACTTAAATTAGGTCTGAATTCATTATTTTTCTTTTCACAATACTGAAAATTCTTTCTGTACTTGCATTGCTATGAGGGACTGTTAAAATCATTTTCATAATTTTGCTTAATGATTCATACTTCAACTGGCCACTTTCATTTTTCATTAACAAAATTCTGGGCCACACTTCATTCATTCTCCCAGAAGTAACAGCACAGTTAAAAATTTCAAACTGGTAGTGACCAAATTCAGATTCCATCTTGTCAGATTCTTCTGGTTTCAAAACTGGTAACAGGGAACCCATATATTGGACTGATACAAAAGAAACACTTTGCTTTAAAATGCTACATCTGAAATTTCAGCATGACTCAGAAATTCATCATTAAGTGGAAATTTTCTTAAAATGTAATTGCAGCCTGCCTTGTAAAATTCCCTTACCTCAGAATAAAAAATAGCCACTGGGTCTTCACTCAGATCCGCAGTTGTGCCTATATAAGATCTCGCTTTTGACCCAATTACAAGATCACTGTTTTCTTTTTGATTTCTCCTTCTTTCAAAATTTCCATCTGCAAGAGATGTTGTTAGACATCAAACGCTGATGGCTTGATAAATCGTACAAGCAATTCAGATAACAGACTACGAAGTTTTCTTTTTAATACATGCACAAGCGGAGCTTCCTGCTGCAAGAACATGTTAACAGATGTAAACAAAGGATAAGTAGCAGATAAAAAAACAACAATAAAGTTTAGATGAAGGATTTCCAATCATACTTGCGAGGTTCTTATACTGTGAATTAGCTTCTTCATTGTCACTGAAATAATGTTCTAGTCTCCCACTGTTCTAAAATTATGTCATTGGATTCCAAAAGTGATAACCAGCGAGTATTGACATGCTTTAGAAGTTTGTTTGGTTTAGTACCACAAACAGCTTGACTCAGTTTTAGATTATGTTTCCTCTTTGAACTTTTCTCCAAAAAAAAGTACAACTGTATCAGAAACTGCTCAACATTAAATCCTTTCAGTTGAGTAGCAGATTTCTGTGCAGCTAAATTTACTAAATGGCATGAACATCGCTGCACTATGATTGCAGGCTGAACCTTCTTTATGTGAGAAACAACACCTTTTACTTGACCTATCATAGTGTTAGCATTGTCACAGGAAAATGACTCACAGTTGCTCCATGAGATATTTTTTTTTAACAAACTCATTGTTCAAAACGTTGATATTCTTTCACCTGTATTATTACTTGATTCAACCAATGATAACAAAACAGTTGAATTTTTCCCTATTTTTTCGTCAAAATTACAGTTTATTTGCTTGAGCATCATTACTTCCGCCCGTAGATAGAGAAAAAGGATTTTTTAAAACTTCAGATACGATGTTACTTGTAGAAACACTGGCCATGTGCTGAATTAGTGCAGTAGCCTTGGTTCTTCCACACGAATATTTTTGCGATCGCTGAATCGGGAAACATGGCTTGAAATAACGGTTTTTCAAGCCTTCAGTTTTCAGAAATTTATCCAACATTTTCAAGCTGAAATACAAATATTTATGGAATAAAATAATATCTAACAATACTGGGAAGAGGAAACATCGCGAGAAAAAAAAAATTACGATTACCAGAGAAATCTTACTTCTGTCTACTTTCCATTTTCGAAGGATGAAATTCCGAAATTCCGTCCTGTGACGGAGAAAACGACCCGCCTCCCTCCCCTCCCCATGCGCCACCAATCCTCCCAAAATTTAAGTTTAGTTATGCATTGATTTTGTACATGGTCCAAATGATAACAAAAAAAGACGGAATTCCTCGAATCAGCGTGAGAATCTCGTCGCCGAAGATTACGGAGAAATTTTCGGGCGGCCTAACTTCCGTTTTTGGAAATCGTAGCCTACAATTTCAAGCTGAAATTATGCAATGAAATTATATTTAACAATACTGAACTGAAGCAACATCGCGAGAGAAAAATAATACGATTACGGGGAAAATCTGCACTTCGTTTAACTTCCGTTTCCGAACGTTTAAAAAGACAAAACAACGTCCCCAGACTGAATACGACCCCCCAACCCAACTAATATCCCAAAAATTTCTTCACTTTTGCATCGATCTCGATGAAAATGACAAAAAAAAAAAAAAAAAAAAACGGAGGCCAATCCGCGGAAGAATCTCACGTACGAATTAACCGCTGAATCGATTTTGAATGTCGTAAGATAACGCCAAAATATTGATGACCGGTAAATTTTAACTTTCGCCGCAAAATCGGCACAGATTTCGTCGAAATGGCGATTATTTAGCAGAATGGTGCAAGAACGTTTTGGCGCGGGCTGTTGCAATTGGTGCAGGTCTGGCAGCCCTGAATTAGCATTTAATTTTTTTCCCTCAAAAAAACTTGAAGAACCAACAAAAATTTTTAAGTTGATGAAAATTTGCTTTCTATCTCAGAAAATTAAATCCAATGGCGATTTTCCATAATTTCAGCGGTGTTTCCGTACTTCCATAACAGCAACCGAAAATCCGTAAAATTACGGAAAATTCGTACTAGTTGGCATCTATGCTGTTGTGATGCTTTACACAATGGGAAGCTAATGCTCCTTCAGCTGCACAAATGTCTTCGCAAGAGTCAGGTTCCACAAAAAATAAATTTAATTCTGATGACCTGCTTTCACCTTGAACATTATTTTTATGTTTTGCAGTTTCAACGTGTGCTTAGTAAGTCCAGAGTTCTTTTATTTGCGACTGAGACAAAAGTGCCAGCGTTACAAACAGTGCATTCGGCTTCAAAGTCATTCTGTCCATTTCGAAAGCAACTAAACTTCTTCATTTCTTTTGTTAATTTACATTTACGTTTCGGCATCTTTATACAATGGTACACACTATGAAAATAACTGTGATACAAAAATGAATAGTACACGTAGAACAGCAGACTGTTTCAGCTCACAACCACTCTAACCAACAACAATGCTATATTGAACGCCACGATAAATAAACGACGCCAATCAGTATTGCCTGCAAAGTGAGCAAACCGCCAAACCTTACTCATAATTTCCTTTCTACTGCCCAAAACTGGTGCATCATCTAGTGATCATAAATGGACTTCAAACTAAAAAATTTACTGTCCCTAACATTTCACGATTTTTTAAATGAAAACCCAGACAATCTTACCTTTTCAGAAAACCTGGCCGAACAAGTTTTTCATGGGTAAAACAGAGGACATGTCCAAGGAAAAGAGGACATATGGTAACCCTGTTGTGTTATGTTAAGTTTTTACATAACACTTATGTAAAAAAATTAACATGTTCTACTGTAATGGATATAAATGAGTGGTAGTAAATTAAGAAGGTAGTGTAGAACACGCTAAGTTACGTATAAAAGTCACTATTTTCTGAAGAACGTATCTTTATAGATAGCTAAGCAACCACAGCAAAACCACTCAAGTTTTTCTTTGACTGGCTTACACACTTTTTGAATGAAATATTTTCTCTTCCTAATGTGTCACTAAATTCTTGGTGCTATTTTTTTTTTTTTTTAATATCGTATTTGCCAACTATCTAGGAGTTGGAAACAGTCCTTAAATTATAATTTTTACCAGAAAATCATTCAGTATGTGAAACTGCATCATAAAATGACAAAACAGCAAAAAGTGAAAACATCTGAATTTTTGGTAACTGTGCAGAAAGTGGACACTCACTGGGTATATCCCCCTCCCCCTATCCAGATTAACTTGGACCACAGCCCATTCAGATATTCGGAAAATCCAGATAATTGGGGTTTTTTTTTTGGGGGGGGGGGGTTCTGTAGGTCAAAACAGTATTTATTAATTGAAGGGATTTTGATTTTTTGTTTATCATATAATAACAAATGTTATACAAATTAAAAAATAAATATCTACTGTACTGCATTATCATTTTGTATTATTTAAATGAATGAAAAAACTAAAAACATAAATAAATTAACAAAAATCTTAATTTTACTTGACCTTGAACGAAGGACAAGCGATCCAGATAATTGGAGTTCCGGATATCTGGAGTCCGGATAATTGCAGTTCTACTGTGCTTTGCAACTTTTCCCTTGAACACAAATTAACATTGAAATTTCAATTTTATAGCACTTTTAACAACTACCAAATCACTCGGTTTCACAAGCATGAAGGAAGTAAACCTTTTCGTGCAAAGTCGCTATATTCTGAAGAATGTATCTTTTTAATTTATTCCTCTTCAGAAAGATTAATTTATTCTTTAACACAAACCATAAAAATGAACATGTACTCTTCTGCTGTTTGTTTACAAATCCAGAACAACTTTTTTTTTTAATGGCAATCACAGATGCCAGAAATAACACCCATCCATATGGCCAACTCTTCAGAAAACTTAAAAACTACATCATCCTACAGCAGGAATTGCATTAGCTTCACTTCATTTCCATCCAAGCATATTGCAGTTACACCACCCAGGACATTACTGTTCCAAACAACTGAGGCTTATTATACAGAATCTGAACAAATTTTCAGGATGTGGAAGATAATTAACCTATGTGAAAGAGACAGTTGCAATTCAGACTTTTAGGTTCCTCCTTTTCAAATCCTAATTTGATCTCCAGATTGCAGCCTAATGAGGTTCAGTTATTAAATATTGCTCAATCATACTGTTTTAACTTACTTTGTTAGTAAAACTCATGTTTAAAAGGGTAAAGAACGACTCATTCTCTTCTTTAATTTTTTTAGTTATCCCTAGCCATTCTTACTCAACTAAACATAAAACCTCACCGATTCCTTTTTTCCCTTCACATGAATGTTCTAGAGCTTTAATTAATTATGCTGGTCTGCAGATTTGGAATTCGCTTCCACAGGTATTGTTGGCTATTAATAATTATAATTTGTTGAAAAGAAAACTTAAACAATACTTATTATCCTGAAATCACTTTCATGATGTCCTTATTATTATCATTTTCACCTCCTGAACGGGTTGTATGGTTGTCTGGCTCGCTTTGTTTTTGGACATTTTTTATGTGTTCAGTCGTCAGGCTGAGAGAGCTCATCAGACCTCCGTGAGGCCTTTTCCCTCTTACTTCCTGGTTGTTGCTGTACTGATTTGTTTTGTATTTGAATGCCTACTGCATATTTGTAACAACCAAAATATGAAATAAATAAAATGAAATGAAGATATTGAGGAGATACAACATGATGCAATGAAACAGCTGTTAACTATTTCAGAAGATGACTTCAGAAAATGCTTCAAACAGTGGAAACAACACTAGGCTAAATGTGTCTTTGGAAGGGGCTACTTCAAAGGCAATTAAGTCTTGTACTTTTTTAATAAATCCAGTCTGGATACTTTTTGATAACACCTTGAATACCCAGTGAGAATATTGTCCTAGGATTTAGTAATACCTAAATCTCCAAAATGCAAACTAAAGCCTAAATTATAATCACATACTGTTTGCAGTAAAGTTTAAATTGCACCCATCCGAGTTCATTTCATTGGGTTCAAGCACAAGCAAGCAGGTTGCACAAATATAAAAAAAGAAAAACGATAATTCATCTGACGTCCAGTCCATACAGTATTCATATCAGAATATGTCCATGCCGAGGTAAAATTGCATATTTTTCTGTGAGAACGAGGGACACGTTAATAGCAAAGAAGCCCAATATGAACAAAATTTACTACATTTATTAAATACACCATCCATATATGTCAGCACGAGAATTTAATCTTTTTTTGATACCTACACAGAATTTTGTTTTTGAACCAGCCCCCCCCCCTCCCATATGTGCCAGGACATTGGGTATTTTTTGTACATGGGACCAATGAAGAAAAAAGCTGAACTTTTTAACCGGGTGAAAAAGTGAAAAATCAGAACGTGCGGCGAGAAAGTGTGATTATAACGCAGCATGAGTAAGACGGAATTGTTCACTGTAATTTATTTATATAAATATTAAAGTGGAGCACTGTATTCACAATATAAAATTACTGAATTCAAAACAAAGTAAAATGATTTTAAAAGACACTGCTTTAAACACAGTTTGTTTGTTTTTTCTTGTTTTGTTGTTATACTAGAAGAACTCAGCTCAAATTTCCTCTTGCGAGCAAGCCTTGCTTTCTTCTCAGCAAGTTCCACAGCCATATTTGTCTTACATTGATTCTGCAGCTGCACAGCATCCATTGCTTAAATTCTCTTTCTGCTGATATCTTTCCCTTCCCATTTGTCACTTCTTTTTTTATTATTATTCTCTTAGATGACAATAGTTTCATCCACCATGCTAAAAGAACTTTCAGCCTGATGGCAATGAATGCTAATATCAAAGCTTTCACTCTTTTAGATAAATGGCGTAACTTTGACAATATGAATACTTTTGGACACCATGCATGAATTCTTACAAATTTTCCAACTTTATCACTTCCATTTTCGGAAATTTCCTCTTCCTTGTCAAGCTTAAATGCACACATTTATGGGAGGAAGACAACATTTAACAACAACACAAGAAAGTTGGAACATTGCTGGAAAAAAAAAAAAAAAATACGATCACGGAGAAATATTTGCTCCGTCCGACTACCGCTTTTGGAAATTTTTTCAACATTTTCAAGCTCAAATACAAATATTTATGGTATAAAATACCTAACAACAGCACTGGGCAGCAAAAACATCACACACAAAAAAAATGACGACTATGGGAGAAATCTTTGCTCCGTTTAAACTTGTGTTTCAAAAGCTTTGAAAGACAAAATACTGTTCCCAAGACAGAATCCCCCCCCCAATTAACCCCTCCCCAAAATTTCTGTTCAGTTTTGAATTGATCTCAAGAACGATCCAAATGACGACAAAAACAGCAGAATTCTGCAAGTCCGCGGAAGAATGTCATGTATGATTTTTGCTTTGATTGCTATTAGGTTGCTCCAGAAGGTATAAAAGGCATGTCTGTTCACCAAGTTCACTGTACAGAAAAGGAAAAATTAATATTTGCAAGCAACTGTGTTCATATGACCCCTCTGGATTGGAACGTGTAACTGTAACAAGTTGTAAAGTCATGCTACTATTGCAAAAATAGAAGGGAGGAGGATGTGTCACTACCAACTAAGCTGAGTGGGAAAACTTAGTACCCTACACCGGTGAGCCATTACATTATGACCACACCCAGCCTAGAGAAGTGGGAGCGCCTGGAGACTGAACGGTGGTGTAGGTGAAGTTCACAGAGCAGTATATATACAACCTAAGAACCAGCTTTTGGTTAGTAGTGTGTTTGGAGTCAGAATGGCAAAAGCTGCCGATTTATCAGAGTTTAATAAAGGACAAGTTGTGATGGTGCAGCGTCTCGGAACTACGATCTCGGATGCGGTGCAGCTTGTGGGTTGTTCGCATGCAGCTGTAGTGAGTACGTATCAAAAGTGGTGCACAGATGGCCAACCGACAAACCGTCGTCCACAGCTCATTGATACCAGAGGGGAACGGAGACTGTTGCACGTTGTTCACAGCGACCGCAGGGCCACAGTGCAGCAAATCACCCACAGCTACAACAGTGGTGATCAGGGCAATGTGTCACAGCACACAGTTCATCGCAGCCTTCTGTGCATGGGCCGGCGTAGCCGAAGACCCAGCCGGGTCCCCCTGCTAACTGAATGTCATTGCCAACACCACCTGAAATGGGCCCAAGATAATCTAGATTGATTCGTGGATGATTATAAAAAAGTGGCCTGGTCTGACGAATCAAGATTCCTGGTGCATCACATAGATTGCCGAACGCAGATACACCGATTACCAACGGAGGCTATGGCCGGCCCCATTACTCCAATAGCACAATCCCTGACAGCTGTCAGGTATCTGAACATCGTTGCAGACCAAGTTCACCCATTCATGGCAACTGAGTTTCCTGCTGGTGATGCCCATTACTAACAGAATAATGCACCCTGCCACACTGCCAGAATTGTCAAGGAGTGGTTCGAGGAACATGCTGGTGACTTTCTGTTAATGATCTGGCCTCCAAATTCACCTGACATAAACCCAATCGAACATTTGTGGTTCGAATTGGAAAAGAGGGTTCCCGCTAAATCACTGTAAAAAATCGAAATGTATGGGAAGTGCAGGACCTGTTGCTGACATTATGGTACCAGATACCCCAGGATACCCATCACCACCTCATCGAGTCGATGCCTTGCTAAGTGGCCACTGTTTTGCAGGCTAAAGGGAGTCCTACAGCTTATTAAGTAGGTGGTCATAATGTAATGGCTTGTCAGTGTATGTGGGAGCAGTTTACAAGAATGAATGGGCAAAGTGGCTTGGGGTGTCTGTTATCAAAATGGAGGTGGAATGAGGAACATAATTGTAAAAAGTGGCAATACCACAGAAAACTAATTTTTAATTATTTTCAATAAATTTGCTTAATGAATGAGCATTTCTCTCATCTCTTATAGTCCCTTCTTGCTGTATCCATCACTGAAACAAGCATGTTTTTCTTTTTCCATTTTTAGAGCAATAGTTAAGCTGAAAATCATTTACCCTGTGCGTGCTAGAAATGGTATCACTTCTGTGACCTGCAAAGTTGTTTTCACTGAAGAGTGAGAAGTAACAATATCTCATTTTAAACTTTAATTTCACTGAATATGAATGCTTTCCCATTCCTTTACCACTGTTTGCTATATCAGTAAACAAAAGAATCAAAAGCTTTTTCTTTTGTTTGAAGAGAAATCGAAGTTTCAAATCAGAACTTCAATGGTCCTTCACTGTGTTTTATGACACATAAAGTAGTTTTCTCTGTGTGTACAATGAGAACACAGTGAAATTTTTGAACTTCAATTTTGTTAAGCAGATTGAAAAATGACTGCTGTGTTCCTCAATATAGCAAGAGGTGACTAAGAAATAGCAAAACATGCATTTTAAGTGAAATTAATTCCAAAAATCGGTACTGCTGTAGCTCACTCCACAGTGAAAACAATTTTACAGGTCACAAAAATGACATGGATTCCATCAATGAAACATTAGGCATCAAGTTTTCACTTTTGCTTCAAAAACTGAGAGGGGAGGGGTAAAAATAAGAGCTCTGCTGCTTGATTTTGAAGGGCAGACTACAAGAAATAGGAAAACATGCATTTCATCAGAAAAAATTCTTTAAAAAGTATGATAAAAAAAACAAGCAATGATTATTATCAAAAAACAATTAAAAGTGAGGAATACAATCAAGAAGACAAATAAAAAATGAACTGCAGCTTCATCAGAAAAATCCAAAATGTGGAAAATCAAGGAACAGTCTCATCCTCACTAGAACATTTCTGCCAATTTCAAATATTTTTAGCCAGCTGACAGACATCTTGCAGACTTTCACAAATGTGATGAAATTCAGAAAAGTTTTTCATGGCTGTTAAAGTGGAACACAACACCAAAACCAGGAAACTTGGCAGGTACATATAGTAAAGAAAGTCCTATGATTTTTCATGGGTAAGAAACGAATTAAATACCTAAGTCAATAAAGTTCAATTACTTAACCAGAAACTTGCAGTTATTGATATAAAAATATAGTAACTTAAGAAAAAAATGGAATGCATGTTCCAAATTCTTCGCAAATGTTCATCACATTATAAATCACAAAATGTAAACAACCCGATCATGCATGTATATAGCTCATAAGAAAACTTACCTGAAGAGTTTTCATTATATATGAGGCACATTCACATAATACACCGAAAACACTGAAGTTCTGCAGCGTAAATTAGTAATCATAACAGCATTTTTACACGAAATTTGGAATCTGATGATGACATGCCCAATGTTTGAGCCATGGCGGCTTTGATGCAGCTATTGCCAATGCGCAGTCCATTAGTATATATGGTCGAAGTTCACACCCAAATTTTTTGCATAACGTCTAATGTCTAAAGTTTAAGTATGATTTACTTCTAATGTTCAGTTCTTATCTTTTCACATGTTATTATCATATTCAAGTATATTTACCACATTCAAGTTTCACTTTGAACATTAATATATGCTGTTGAACCAGAAGCAATTCACGATTTTCACAGTAAAGTTTTCAGGTTTCACATTAAATTATAATATCCTAAAAAGGTAATTGAAAACCAAGAACTATGTACAATTGTTCACTGAATTACTTTTTTCATATTATTGTTTTAACCTTTTCCTGATAAGTCTATCTTTTTCTGCTTCCACCACAACTAATTTACTTTCAGTTTTCTTTATTTCAGCTGAACCTTGTATGATCAAGTTAGAGGCAACTGCTATTTCAACAGTATTTTGTTTTTCTACAGCTTTTCTCATTCTTTCTGTTCCCTCTTGAATTACTGCTAGGGAGGCTTCTTTATCTTTTTTAAGCCTATTTATTTCTGCATCATTTTCTTTTATTTTGTCATCATCTTTTCTTTTTTTCTCTAGCTGCTTTTCCTTATTTTCCCTCTCTTTCTGCTTCCTTTCTTTTACCTTTTTTGATTCTTCTTCCTTCAGCTTATCAACATACTCTTTATAAAATTTATGTGAATCACGAACACTATTTAACAAATTTCTTGTTATGGGAACTTTACTTACACATCCATAGTGTTTAATAGCCCCTTTAACTATTCTTAATGATGTTATAGTTGAGTCTTTTAAGTTAGCCTTGTCCTTCCTTAACAGAGCAGTGTTAACCGAAAATCCCCTTTCTGCATCAGCATTACCATGAGGTAAAACTAAAATTGACTTGATGAGTTTATAGCAAGATTTGAGTATTTTTCTTTTCCGCTAGAGTCTTTAATACTAAATATATTACGCCAGTAATGATCAATCCGCACTGGAACATGCCCTTCCTCTGAAAATTTCACTAGTTCATCTAGAGTTGGCTTATCGCAATTTAAAAGTTTCCACTCTTCTCTTACTCTATCAATTTGTTCCTCAGAAAAATGCAAAACACTTGAAATTCTGGTTATTTCCGAAAGTCCTTCAGTGACTGAAAGTTGAGTTGACTCTTTCTTTAGTTCTTTTACCTTTAAAACTTCTATGTCTCTTAGCTTTTGATTGCAGAATGGCAAATTTGACTTTAAATATTTTGTGGTTGCAATTAGTGATGATCTTACATCTAAGAGAAATAATTTCTGCCTGGTCTCCTGAACATTCCTGAGGAGATTTTTTGTCTTCATACCAACTTCTAACTCCCCTAGTTTTTTCCATGAATTTTTGTTTTCAAAATCTACATTCTTTAGGTCTTCTCCAAATTTCCCTGCAATAACATCATCTTGGATAAACTGCGCCATAACATTCCTCATTAATGTATTTAAATCAGAATATAACTGGTGTATTTTTGGTTCTTCACTCTGATAACATAATGAAAACTTTTCAAAATTTTGGTGTGAAAATGAAATTAATGCTAAATAGCAAGGAGTTAGCTCATTTTTCAGGAAACAGTGAATTCTTTTATACCTTGCCGAATTACGTAGTTGTTTTTCAAATATTTTTTGAGATGGCAAGAAGTTTAAAAAATATTCTGTAATATTTAGCAATTGATCCAAGAGCCTCTGGGCTACAGAACCAACGGTTAACCATCTGTTGCTGACATGACGCAAAAGAAATTTGGCTGTGACCAATGTTATATCCTCGACAGATTTATAATCCTCTCGTCTTGCAGCACTACTCTTTAAAAAGTAATGCATATCAGTAGCAAATTCCTCAAAATCTATATTTAAGCTTGTCAAAAAATGTTTAAATGCATTACACTAACAACATGCAGGTTGCAAAAACCTAGTTCCAAAGATTTCTGGCCTGTTTCTTGTTTTACAACTTCATTGAATTTGCGTAAAAAGCACTTATTTACAATGAAAACTTTTCATTGTAAACTTTTCATTGTAAATGGGCTGTCCATGGATACACAAATAATTCTGTTCAACGAAATATTGAAGGATGATAACACATCAAGAATTTCTTTTAGCAAAATATCTGCTGTTGCATGACCCAGAAAAACGCTTGTTAGGTATCGGCAAGAAACAGAATTTATTTTTGAAGACCAGTACCTGAGATACACATCCAACTGCCGTTTCACTTGTGTATTTGTAGTTTCATCAAATGCTATATAGTAACCTTTCCTGGGCTACTAGATGCAATGTCTTTTTTCAAATCCTCTTCAAAATATTTTGACAATCCATGTGATATCACATAAGCAACTTTTTTTCTTTAAGTTGCATTTTGGCTGCAATAGCAGAATCAGGAAACATTTCTTTGAAAAGTTAAACTGTTTCAGTGCATGAAACAAAAGACATATTGTCCTTAGCAACTTTCATGGCCCATAATGCTTCGGCTTTAGCCAACTGTAAATCATGACTCAGTACTTCACTAATATTTGTTTTGGGCTGAAGATCCCGTCCTCCAAAGGCTTTCAAGGATGGACTTATTTTGAAATTTATTTTGAAATTTCTGCAAATGTTTTTTTCCTTTATGATGCGCTTTTACTTGTGAAAAGCCACTATTAGAAATATTGAAAATTTCTGAACACAATATACACTTAGCAGAAAATATTGTTTCAGTTGCAGAACACCATTCTTTCAACTTCACTCCGTCCAATTCTTTGGCGAGCCACGCATCTTGAAATTTCGTTTTGGATTTAGGCATCTTAAACACTTGTATTACTAACCAGAAAATGAAAGGGAATTACAAAAACACGTTCCAATATTGCAAAACCAAACAACTTCCCGAAGTTTGGCTGCGAGGATGTCAGAAGATAGAAGAAAAAAAAAAAAAAAAAAAAGCAGGTCACCACTAGAGAACTGAACCTGCACACAGCACAGAGAACACCATAAAAGACGCAAAACCAGAAACTATCATACGCATCTCACGCAAGTTCAGTCAAAGCGAGTCGGAGCCGAGATATATTGCGCATCGAAGGTCGCTGTCGCCGACGCACGATCGAAGGTCAATGATCACGTGCTCTACTGCCTGCCACGATAACACTCAGCTACCATCGCATCATCATTACCGGAGGTTACGGAAGGAGACCACGTTTCCTCTTTGCTTCCACCCACCTGCGGTTTACAATAACAAAACATCAGCAGAAAGAGGAGGTTCCACAAGGCATGTACAAAAATAAAGTACGATCTTCTGCGTGCCACAGAGTTCGTCTGCAAAGCGCAAACCAGGGGTGAAAATGACCCCTCCACTTTTCCCTTAGATCTCTTGTTACTCTCGAAAACTGTCCGAAGGCACAAAAGTGGAGCGCCCGCCCCGAAGCAAGTGCATCTCGATGGCGTCATTTTCCCTCCCTTCAGCAGCACAGCATATAGGCTGTGTTTATACAATAACAGGTATTTTTACCTTACCGTAATGGTAAATTTATTGCCGTTAATAACGGTTGTATTTTTAATAAATAAGCTTACGAAAATTTTAGGAAGAATAGCAAATTTTAGGTATAATTTTAGGAATTTAAGGAGGGTCACAAAATTTTAGGAATTTTAGGAGAAATGCGATCCCTGATTCATGTGTTCATCATCAAGAAATAAATTCTTACCAGTTCTGCTTTTCCTACCAGATTTTCAAATTTCCTTATCAATTTCTCTTATTATTATAGCACTTGTTCTGAATTCAGTTTGTAATTACTGTCACAAACTCATGCAGACATTTCTGTCATTCCACATGTACTCTTGGTAACTACTTCTCTGTGTATGTCATTCCACATGTAATCTTGGTAACGTGCATGCATGCGTGTGTGTGTGTGTGTGTGTGTGTCAGAATACATTGAATTTGTTACACCCAAGTACACTGCACAGTAGGGAGGCTAAATGTTTTGATCTGAACAAAAACTTGAGCTTACTAATTATTGAAGCAATGCATATTAAAATTTAGAAACTGCTGGGATTGATTTTAATAGATGTTGCACATGTCAACTTTTTCTCAAAAAATGTGATTTTCTTACACTTGACTTAATAATGAACCAAAGCAACTCATAACGACTTCTAAACTAATTTGTTAAAATCAGACAAATATTGTATAACTAAAGGCCACATAGTAGCACCAAAATTCTACATGATATTTATTGCCTCTAGAACATAGCTGGAGGTGGCCATGTTTCCCCAGGAATACAAAGAGAAAACATCCAGTTTTCAAATTTCCTAAAATAGTACCAAATCTACCACCATAACTTAAAAAAACAAAAAAAAAAAAAACTGAAGAACTACCACCTTCTCTCTAGCAACCAGTGGATGTTTAATATAAACAAAATGACACAACTGAATGGCCTCTATTCAGGCAAGATGGTATAACTTCAAATGCTTAGATGTTACTTTGGTAAGAACAGAGTTACATCAGCAATGCATGACAGCTACAACTATGTGCAAAAGTAACTAAAACTTGCTGTCATAAAATACATCACCAGGCAATATCATGCTTTGACTTAGATTGGAAGCTTAAGTTGACAATGATACCATAATATCGTAACAAATGAAAACACGAGGATGTAGAACAAGGCAGATGAAACAGCACATCTTTTGAATTCTTTCTGATACAAATAAAAATTTTCAATGTTATTCATAGTCAATGGAAACTAGTTAGAAAAAAATCAACAGGATTTCTACAATCGATAAAACATCCAGACATCAAAACAACTATTTACTCCCACCAACGGCTGAAAAGTATGTTACGAAAATGAACAAGTGGTGCAAAAAAGTTTCTCATAGCAAAAGGGAGATATCAGTGACAAAAAAATTTTCAAATCAAACAGTTAAAAGAAGAAATATATAAGGAAACATGATATAACTCCACACCCACTAGCAGAACAATTTTGCATAAAGGAAAAGTTGAAAAAATGCGATAAGTATTGTTCATAGTAAAAAAGCTGAGCTGAGAAAAAAGAAATTTTCAAATATGTCTCCCAGAAGCAGAAATAGCAAGAAAAAGGTTTTGACATTTACACCTCCTAGTGGAGAAAGCTGTGCATTATTTAAAGAGAATAATGTTCCTCATTTATTGTAGAGAATGGCATGCAGTAGAAAAAAGAAATTTTTCCACAGGGATTTTAGAAGCAGAGAGAGATACAACTGCAAACAGAAGTACACAAACACCACCTACTAACTGAATAGTCAACTACAAAAAACTCCACATGGTAAATCGGCATCCAGTGTTAAAGGAATTTTTTAATTGGACATTTAGAAGCAGAGATATCAACAAAAATATGACATACATCTATACCCCCTGACAGAAACACTGGGCACTATATAAAGCAGAAGATATTCTCAAAAGGTTTTCTGAGGTGAATGGTATCGGACCCTGAAATAATTTTTTAAATCTAGTCTTCGGAAGCACAGATTTTGCTGCAAGTACATCTGTAACAGAAATAAACTCTTAGGCCCTCTGGTGGCCAAACCATTCTTTACCAAAAATTATAAATTGCACATAGAACATTTCTCACCAGGAGCTGTATCCGATGCAGAAATAATTTTTCAAATAGGACTTTTAGAAGCAGAGATATTGGAGAAATTGCAATTTACCTTTAATGCCCCACCTAGCAGAAAATCAAAAAATCAATGCATTACTTGAAAAAGAAACTTAACCCAGAATAGTCTTCGTTATAAATGCCCCTGAAAAGAAAAAATAATTTTTTCAATCGAATATTTAGAAGCAGATATAATGAATAAAATGTATTTTGAATTCTATAGCATCTGTATTTACACCCTCTAACAGCAAAGTTATGAATTGGGGGGGAGCAAGGATCGCCATTCTCACATTTTAAGCTTTCCAATGCGAAAAGAATTTTCCAAATCCGACTAACAGTTGCAGAGATATGGTGTGGACAGATGGACAAAGTGACGTTTATAAGCACGCACTTTTTTTTTTTACAAAAGACATGCTAATAAAAAAAAAAAAAGCATAACAACGAATTACAACATTAATCAAAACTTTTCCGCCTAAACAAATTCATTCCATCTGCAATGCAAGTTATACTATCAACTAAGTGTATTTAAACATTTAAAATTAATAGTTAAATGAAACCACTAAATTTTCAATTAATTGACAGTAGCTCTCAACTGCACATATATAAGGGTTGTTCAATAAGTAATCTAGGCTGATGGCTTTACCTGCACTGTCTAAGTGTAGACTTCGCAGGGAAATGTTGAACTCTCTCGAAAGTTTGGGATTAATAGGATCCCTGACGGCGTTGTGACAGCTAGCCCGTCAGTCACCGGAAACCACAGTCTTTCACTCGGACAGATTCGGTCCAGAGACCTGTGGGGATCTGCCTCCCCCACGGGACCCATACCTTACACCCTTCTATCATAACCCGCGTGTGCGACATGCTATGGGCAGTTGGGGCAAGCAACTTTTCGATAATTTATCTCATCTCATGGCCGGGAGATCGCCCGCCAACGCAAGTTTTGGGGACAAAAGTCCTTTATTTGGTATCTAATCAAAAATTATTACATCCACGTTACACTATGAGGGTCTCATGCACCCCTCTCACAAATATTCAAGCACTAAAACACATTATTCACACATTGAAAATATTTACATAGTCCACAGCACTAGGGCCAGTGCTGTGGTGATGACCCTGGGCCAGGGTCATCAGAATCACCTTGGTCAATAGACCAAAAAGCTCAATATCGAGAGCTACGTACCTCCGAGGGTACTACCATCTGTCAACCATAGTTGACCTGGCTTTTCCTCAATAAGTAGTGAGACTCTTTGTGGTTGGAGTGTGTTTGCACTTTCTCATTTTGTCAATGGGTGGTGCAAGTGTACAGGTGATTTATAGGCTATGCAACTGCATTGCAGCTTGTTTAATATGGAAGCTGTGTAACATGCTGGACTAATTTTATTGTTCTCTCGTAGGAGATGGATATGTCCAAAGTTGCTCAACGTGCTGTAATTCAATTTTTGAAAGCGGTGAAAATGACACCAAGTGAAATTCACAGATGAATGAAGGCAGTGTATGGGACTGCTTGTCTTCCATGCAGTACTGTAATCCAGTGGTGCCAGCTCTTTAGTGGTGGACGAACAAGCACTGCAGACCAGCGAAGATCAGGAGCACCACATCGTGTTGTTTCAGTGACGACAATAGCACGTGCGGATGCTGCAGTAAAGGGCAACCAAAGAATCACGATCTGAGAACGGGCGAACAATGCAAGTGTAACTGTCAATACGATCATGCATTCGCACCTTGAATATCGTAAGGATTGCGCCACGTGGGTACCGAAACATCTGTTTGATGAACACGAGTCAGCCAATAGGACTATCGTTATATCTGTTCTGCTACCATGAAAAAGGTGAAAATTTCCTGCTATGTATTATTGCTGGGGATGAAACCAGGTGTCATCATTTCGTGCCACAGTCGAAACACCAGAGCATGCAGTGGAAACATCCATCATCGCTGCCGCCAAGGAAATCACAGTTCACCATTTTCGCAGGCAAGGTGATGTTATTAACCCTGTTCTTTGACCATTGAGGACCACCAAAAGGATCAACCATCAATGCTGAATGATCTTGTCAAGCTTCCATATATGCCAACTTTCAGAAAGTGAAATCCATAAAAAAAATTCTATATATTTGATGAAAAATATCATCAATATCTTCGATTAAATTACTTATCTAGCATACTTATTAAATGTACCAAACACATTGATTAAAAGTCGATATGTTAAACAAATCAAGTATTAACTTTTACTCATTGCTTTACTACAGAATATTTTTGTTTTCGTGAGTTAATTTCTAAAATAAAAAGCTATCGCACATGCGCAATTTTATAATTAAAAATTCCATCCAAATCGGTCAATTTTCATGGAAGTTATCGCGCAAAAATTCTAATGAACAAATCTCGCGCATGTGCGCAATGTCCCCACGAGTGCTGATAACTATTTTCAATAGGATTGGTCTACTACACATCCTGAATAGCATACCAAAATTTCGTCATGTTGGGGTATTGATTTGGGCTCAAAAATTCGGCAGATTTAAAATCTGTTTGAATTTTTTTCTATGATAACTACGTTCTGAGATAGCATTTTGAACTGGGGGTAATAAAGACTGGTGCTCCAATGCCGGACACCCTGCGTCGGCCTACTGAGAAGTTGCAACTTGGGAAGACAAACAATGCATTACCTGAAAAGGGGGAGGGGGAAACATAACAAGAGACAAACATGACCAAAGCTGGGGCAGTTCAGTTTACGCATGGCACAAGCTTTAGTGTTTGAAATGACACAAAACGATAACCTAAAACATGTGGGAAAACTATAGACGAAGTTTTCCCACATAAGTACATGTAGCTGAACAGAATATTCCTAACTCACATCTGCGCTTTGTTTTAAATGGATTAAGTTAAATAAAAAAAAATTCTAATGGTGGGGGTGCAAAATCATTAGGAGAAAAAAAAAAAATGGGTGAAATGCTAAATCCGTAAAATTAACATCTTGCCTGTAAAACCGTAAAACAAGTCACATTTCCATAAATTTTACGGGTAAATCATATAACCTGGCAGGTCTGAGCTTCAACAACCCATCAAAAACAAGAGACTTGGCAACCTCGCTCAGGTTATTGCGCTTCTGCATGATAACGCCCAGTCGCATATGGCAGTTACCACACAAAAGACATTGCAGCGCTTTTGCTGGGAAGTTCAACATCCGGCATATAGTCCTGACCTATCGCCCTGCAAGTTTCACATCTTTGGAACCATAAAAAAATTTCTCAAAGGCAAACTTTTCACTTCAGATGATCGGGTGCATGAAGCTGTAGGTAACTGGTTGAAGCAGCAGCCTAATCCAAGGACTTGTGCAATGATGGGATAGCTGTCTAAATCCTGGCTATGATTATTTTTAGGTATGGTATGTTTTAAATCTTTCAGGCACAGAAAGTCTCTCACTACTTACTAAACAACCCTTATATAATCATAGTATAAAGTTTTCCTCTTATGTGTCTTGTCTAAAAGATACAGCAGATTTACTTAAAGTGAAATATAGCCACAGTACATACAATACTTGTTTTTACCTGAGAATTTTCTTTAACCCTTTCCTCTCTAGTAGACTTCGGTATGGTTACCACACCTTTCTAAAATGAAAAATATATATATATATATATATATATTTAAAATTTTGATCAATTAAATTCATTAAAACCCATACATACCACAGAAACTTCATGCATGAAAACATTAACATTATAACAGCATTTATTCCAAACTCAAGAAATGTGGAAAGATCTAAGTTTCAAAGACGGTAAACAAAGAGGAGAGTATATTTTTGTGCTTACATAAAAGCAATACATCCTGTATATTTTTGCCCACGAGCAAACTTACACTTCATTGCTCACCCTCTCTTTTATTGATGAAAGCTAGGTTTGTTTGGATTTTTTTCCCACAGTAAATTATTTTATTAGTCAGTGAAAAGTTCACTGACTATTATTAAAACTGTCAACTTACTAAGTCAGTTAACTCTTTAGTACACATGTAAATACATTACACATGCTCCCACAATCATTAGTGCAGATGAGTGTGAACAAATATTGTACATTGTATCAGCAGTGAGAGACATTGATAATCCATGATGATTCCTATTGCAATGTGTAAACAGAAGAATGATGATATTCAGAGTGCTTCTTTACAGTCCAATTACTTCAATGCATTACTGTGTTTGATTTCTATAAACACTGGCAATTCTATATCTGAACTACATTGGTGTTCAAAATTAAAGTGACAAACACAAAATCATGAATAATACAAAATCCATGCAACAGAGTTTAATTACAGTTGGTACGGACATACATAAATAAATAATGCAGCAATGCACAACAGAAAAGGAATGCCATCACCACTGCATGAGGAGAAAGCATGCGCATGACAGTATGCCAGTCCAAAAGTGATGCAGCAAGTGGGGCAGATTTTGAGAAGCTAATAGGGAGTGTTGATTACCTCGAACAGCAATATAGCTTGCACAACAAGTCCTCGTGCTGTTTACAAAGCTATGAATGAGAGTTTGGGGCAGGAAGTGCCACTCCTCCACCAAGACGCGTCGGAGAGGCTTGCGATTACTCTTTCCAGGGCATCCCAGACACGTTTTATCGGGATCAGATCCAGATATCTCACGTGCCATTCCACCCAGTGAATATCCCCACTCTCCAGGTATTCGTCGACTAGCCAAGCTCTACGGGGGCAGGCGTTATTATCCATTAAAAGGAACTGGGAGACAACAGCTCCCCTGAAAAGCCATACAAAAAGCCTAGGATGCCATCTCTGAAATATGCAGCAGTCAGAGTGCCTCCTGGAAATGCATGAAGTGGTATGCATTCATACACGAGACTGCTGATGAAAGAAAAAAGCTGAACTTTCTCACCGGGTGAAAATTCGGAATGTGACGCAAGAAAGTATGAATATAATGCAGCATGAGCAAGACAGAACTGTTCACTGAAGCTCATTTACGTAAACATTAAAATGGAGCACATCAAATGTAACATTACTGACACTTAACAAGAAGAACACGGGACAGAGAAACATCATGGGGGGGGGGACACGATTACAGGCAAAATGTTTGCCCCTTCCGACTTCCATTTTCAGAAATTTTTACTCCATTTTCAAGCTGAGATACAAATATTTATGAACTAAAATGGTATTTAACAACAATTCTGGGTAGAAGGAACATCGCAAGGGAAAAAATTATGATTACAGGAGAAATCTTCACTTTGTTCAACTTCCGTTTGCGTAAGTTTTAATAGCTGGAATTCCGTCTTTAGACGGAAAACGACCCCCCCCCCCCCCATCATCACCAATTCCTCAAAAATTTCCGTTCAGTTATGCATCTATCTCGAGAACCACAGGAATGATCATGGAAATGGCGGAATTCCTCAAATTCTTGGAAGAATCTTGGGTCTGGAGATTACAGGGAAATTTTCGCACCGTCTAAACTTCCAATTTTGGAAAATTTTCCTCCTATTTTTCAAGCTGAAATAAAATATTTATGGAATAAAATTATATTTAACAATAATGGACAGGGGAACATCGCGAATAAAAGAAATTACCATTGTGGGGAAATCTTCACTCTGTTTAGCTTCCGTTTTTGTAAGTTCTGAAAGATCAAAAACCATACCCTGCTGAAAATACCGCACCCCCCCCCCCAATTTATCTTTAGTTTTGCATCGATCTCAAGTATGACCCAAATGATGAAAAATGGAATTCCGCGAATCCGCAGAAGAATCTCGTGCGTGCAATCCATCAATAATGCCACCCCAAACCACGAGTCCTCCACCACTGTAGAGGTCAGTTTTGCTAATGTTGGAGGGAAGATTTGGGCTTTTCGTTTCTCTCCAAATGTACAAACATCAAGAATCTGTGTTTACGCTGCACCGCAACTTGTCATTGAAGAGAACACAGGCCCATTGATCAGGGGTCCAAGAGTGATGTTATCAGCCTCAATTCAGATGAACCCTTCTATGCGATGCAGAAAGTAGGATACAGATCATTGGCCTTCTAGCATAGAGACATCTGTCATACAATCTTCTGTAAACTGTTTGCTTCAATATCACATTTCTCGTAGCAGAAGAGGGCACCAGCAAGAGTTGCCTGGCTGTCGACTCCCTATGGCATACCAGACATATTGTCTGATCAGAATCAGATGGTGAAAACTAAGTAATTTTTATATGAAATTGGCAAGTTAAACTTCACATTTTAATTTAGTTTTTACTTATATGGCATCATTTAGATAATTATATATTTTTATTTTACAATTGACTATTTTCAGGATGAGTTTTTGTGGCTATAGTCCTTTTTACAATATTTTGAAACCCCCCTTCCCCTCATTTAGCTGGAGAAAGTTTGTTCTTGAAATGTTTGAAGAATTACTATATGTATATTAATTACTTCTATATATATAAATATAGTACTTAATGGAAAATGTGTTCCCTTTAAGGTACCATTTGCCCCCCCCCCTCGGCCAAAAAGTCCTGAAAAAAATGCTGCACCTGGGGACAATATGATAGCGATATCGAAGGAAGGTGTGCGTGCAATATTGCTCTATGAATATTTGAATGGCATGAAAGTTACAGAAGCAGTAGAAAAATTGTGAAACGCGTATGGTGACGATATTATCAGGCAGAGTACTTGCTATGACTGGTACAAAAAATTCAACACTGGTGTATGGGATCTGTCTAATGCACCCAGAAGTGGCAGATCAAGTAAGGTTGAAGGTGATACACTGCAACTTGTGCTACCGACCAAGCCTGATGCAACACTACGGGAACTGGCAAACGAACTGAAGACCTCCCATACGACCATCAACACCCGACTTGGGAAGTTGGAATATTCGTGTAAATTATGCAAATGGGTACCCCATGCTTTGTCTGACCAGAATCGGATGCAGAACTACTCCATTGCTGTTGCTCTTCATGAAAGAGAAAAATGGGAGGGCTTTTTGCATCAGTTGGTCACGAGTGACGAAAAATGGGTCACGTACGTGAATGTTACGCGACAAAGAACATGGACCAAGCAGGGATAACCCCTACAGAAGGTCGTTAAGCCACCCCTTCATGGATGGAAGGTGATTCTGAGTTGCTGGTGGGATTGTCCTGGTGTGATTCACTGTGAACTCTTACCGTGGAACAATACCATCACAGTGGATGATATGAATTACTGAAGTAGTATTCAAACTCGTGTAAAGTTCACAATAAAATTTTCGAAGCCGAAAGTAAAAACACGATCTAAAAACATACACATCAACAATTCGCTCATGATTACTTGATGGTTACTACATTTAATGACTGGTTAAAAGCTCATGACAAGCTAAAGTAATGGTATTTACAATGGCAAGATCTTTCGACCTTACTAAAGGTCATCAGGTCAACAATCCCCACAAGAACACTGGGCTGGGATTAAATACATGTGTCAGATGACGTAGATTGATACATGCACAGGTCAACAAAATGACATATGTTAAAAAGTTCAAAGAAGTTCAAGGAAGAAGGGGGGTGGGTGGGGGAAGAGAGGGGAATCGAAAGCAGTTTCGTAACACGATTAAGATATGGGAGTAAATCATCCAATAAATTTAACCAAGCAGCGGGAATATCTGAAGGTAACTCATCATTACAACATACCTTTTGATTTAAATAGATACATAAACTTTCCACAAGATGAGTCGCAGCCTTAGAGTTAGGTGAAGCCAGGATCTGAACCACATTCCAACGAGGAATGTGTAGACCTCTGTGCACACAGTGAGCAAGTGCGGTAGTAGTTGCTGAGGTTTTCAAATCGTATATATGTTCAGATAAACACATCTGAACTGTCCTCAATGTGGACCTTACATAATAGCAGTCTGCATTAGTAGAAGAAACTGCTTTCAAAGGTACACAATATATGCCATGTTGAAATAATATAGGTTTATAATCTAAAGCAACTTTTATGGGAATTTTACTAGGAAATTTTTTCATTAATAGCAAATTTTCGGAGAAAACTCTCTTAGATTATTAATTCAATTAAACTAGGAAGCCATTTCTCAACATGAGCTTTATTCAAATAATATAGGTTGTTTCTTATCTCAGTCACTTCTTACAAGGGAAAATAAATTAAGAGTCATGTCTCTAAAGTTCATACCAGCTTCCTTGCACAATGTTCTGAGATTCAAAAACTATGAGGTCTATAATCCAAAGATCCTGTATATGTCAAAGTTTGGCTGTCCCTTTGCAGAGTGGAACAGTTAGGACACTTATACCTACGAAGGAGAGAGTAAATAGTACTTTTGGAGTATCCGAAAGATTCCGCTATGTCAAAAATCTTAAGACAGTTCCAGTTGGTGAAACCGTGCAGTAGAGGAATGAGTATAGGCTCTTTTTATCAAATAACAAAATGCAGTCAGTTTTACAGCAGTTGGGTGAAAGAAATTCCTGGTATTATGATGGGTTGGGTAGTTGGTTTCCTATAGACTGAAAAAGATAAGGAATTGTTAATAGGGTTACGTTGAAGATTTAGATCCAAGAAAGGTAAAGATAAATTTTGTTTTCACTCCAAAGTGAATTGAATAGTAGGGTATTGGGAGTTCATCAAGCCCAAAAACTGGGTGAGATGGTTATGTGAATGGGGCCAACGTATAAGAATATCATCCACATAACGCAAATAGAGGATGGGTTTAAGGGGACAAGTTCCAATTCCTCCAGGGCTTGAAGAACGAACTCTGCCTCAATAACCTGTAGTGGGTTGGAAACTGAAAATGAGGAAGAGGATAGATTCAACAGAGGTTTTAAAAAATTAACTAATGATTTTTCGAAAGGGCGAATGGATGAATTGCATGAAGAAACTAAAGGTCGTAGGGGATGATTTAATTTATGCAATTTTATCTTATCAAATATCTCCGGGACACATGGGCTCGGAGGTGGTTTCATGTTAACAGAAATGTTGTGTGGTAAAAAAAGCCTTCGTTCCTAAGTTTAGACAAAACAGTTATTGTAGCTGCAACCGGATTGTAATTTAGAATTTTATGAGGAATTAAGTCAATAGCCTGTTTCATTATTTGCATGTCATCATGGTGATCTAGAATAACTACCATTTGCGATTTGTCTGCAGAGATTATCGCAATGTCTGGCTTTTTATTTAAGGTTATTAATTGTTGTTTTTCCAATGCAAATTGGCTAATTTCTTGGCTGGATAAATTAGTTGATTAAGACAAGGTGTTTGGCTGACAACTTTTAGAAATATCATGGGCAGTTAAACTTCTAGCAAGATCTTGTTTGGTGTAAAGTAAGGACCTAATGATCTGTTCAGACTGATGTATTACTCGAAAAATGTTCTGACAACCTGGTGGGAAACAAAATTTTGGACCATGAGCCAAAGCAGACTCTTGTATAGTGGTTAGTTGCACTGAGCTGAGGTTGATAAACATCTTGTCCTCATGATTCTGAGTTGACCGCTGTTGTGTCGAAAGGCTTGATAAACACGATTCAGCCTGTGAAGCAACCATAATCACTGTGGATGCTTACATCCAACAGTTGGACCGTCAGCATTGATTAATCACCATGGAGTTGTTTTTCATCAGGATAATGCTTGTCTGCTTGTCACTTTATGGACCCAGCAAAAATTGCATGAGCTGGAATGGGAAATATTGTCATACACCCTTTATTCCCCGAACTTTGCCTCATCCGACTTTCATCTCTTCCGGTTTTTGTCAAATTTTCTTGCTGAAAAAAACTTTGCTAATGATGATGTGAAACGTTGCACGGATGACTTCAACTCCCGCTCGTCAGACTTCTATCGCAATGGGATATTTCAGCTTGTAGATTGGTGGAACAAGGTCATCATACATGCTTCTCTATTTTCCAGATACATTCTTTACAGCCTGAAACATAAATCAGGGCTCCCACCACATTTTGTATGTAGAAAAGAGTAAAAAGGGACCTATTTTTAAAAGGGGGACCAAAAAGGGACCATTTTAAGAACAGCTCACAATTGTTTAAAGAATTATCTGTTTAATCAATTCATTCACTAACATTTTTCCATGACTGCAATGAGTTCTGAAATGGTAAAACTTTTGCGTAGAGAACAAAACATAAAAAGTAAAAATACCAACTAATAGAATAAGTTAAATAATTGTCAAATTATTATATTTTATTCTCCAAATTGGTTTGTTACATTAAAAAATAAACATTATTGCAGGTCCAAAATCTAAAACCTTATTTTGGCACTACAATTTAAAACCATGATTACATTACAATAATAAAAAACTCTATGGCAGAGTTACATCCTTTGAATTTAATGTAAGATTGTGAATAATTAATTATTTACTAGAAAAAAACTTTCTTTAAGCTTTATCTTAAGTTTAGTGTTTCAAGTCTTTTTCTCTAATAAAGGTAAAAAAAAAAGGATGATTTTTTTAAGTGAGGAAAACCTATTTAATATAAGTGTAACATGATTTACATTTTAATTCCATTCAGGGATTGAAATCTTTGAGAATATTCATACTAGATTAAATTATGCATTCACAAATTTTAGCACTTAACTTTGCAGTACATGCAATCGTTAACATTCTGTGCACATACAAAATAAGTTTAAAAATATTTTTAAATTAATTAGTACAAGTTTTTTTTTCCTATTTTCTTTTCAATGGAATCTACAACTTTCTTTGCACGCTTCTTTTGAATTTATTACACCTTCTATCATGGTTTGTGCTAATTTTGCCTCAGTATAATTCCCTTTATCAAGAGCTTTTTCAATTTTCTATTAGCTTCCTGAAGAAGTTTATCAGAAGCTTCAATTTGAATGTTTTCCTTTTTTTCTTCTGCAATTTTCAACTCATCTTTAAATTTATCAATATTTTTTTTTTGTTTTTGCTCAGCTCCTTTATCTTTTTCTCTTCAACAGCTTTATGTTCCTCTGCTTCCTTGACCCTTTTTTCAGCTGCTGCTTTTTTTAATCACTCTTGTTCACAGAGATGTTTATAACTTTTAGATGCAGCACTACCTAATATAAGCAATTTTTTGTTTATTGGTACCAGTTCTGGTCTATTCTGATATTGTTTTAATGGATCGTGTACTGTTACTTTGGCATTTAAAGTTCTAATAAACATAGATGTCTGATCTTCTGACATAATTCTTTGATTTTGAGAATCCCCATTCTATATTGGCACTACAATTCACAAGAGATAAAGAAACTTTTACTACTTCAGTTAACACAGGGTATTTAAACCTGTCAACAATTTTGATTTGGAAGACTTTGATCAATTCTGTCAGGAACTTCAAGATTTTCAAACTGCAAGAGTTTTCACTCATCCACAAGATTTCCAGTATCTACTTGAATGGATAAACAAGTTGCCAGTCTTACTTTTTTGTCTCTGATTTCTGTTGGATTTAGGTAACTAAATGCTTTTAAATTACTTGATTCTTTCCTCTTCTTCAAAATATAATTTCCTATTGCAACATAGTGTTTTTTAACAGACAATAAGAAAGATTCCTTTTCTTGTTTTGCTAGAGGAGATAATGCACTCATAATGTCATCACAAAAGAATATATCTTTATGAAGCAGAAGGTTTTAGGATTTGAAGACATCTTCATTTTCACTTTTAAGGAAATGTTCAATAATTTCTTTTTTACATATTCTTTCCATTACTGCAACAAAAACTTTATCAATGTGCTCATGCATTGCATGGATTAAAGGTTCTTCTTTTTGAAACATCCTTGTGAACTTTGTAAACAAAGAAGAACTTGATTTAATAAACATAAGTTCTAGCTTCACAGTCTTCTTTTATACAAAGGATATCATTCTTTTGTACGCTATAGTACCCATTAATCTTTCTTGCTTTGATGGGATATGTTTTAAGAAGTACTCAATAATGGCATCCCATTGCTCCAAAACTCTGTTTGCAGCAGTCTGGAGAGTAACCATCGCATAGGAACATGTTTTATGAAGTGCATTTGATGCAGCCCTTTTGCACATTGGATCTTGTTAAAATCTTCCCATCGAGACGGCCAATCTTTAAAATAATAATAAAGACTTATATAATTAAATCCGATGCATCATATCCTAATTCTTCCAATCTTTTTTTAAATGCATTGTGCATCATACGCAGACTGCAAAATCCAATGTTACCTAGTCCTTTCCCCCTCAAAGATTTCACATTTTCATTAATTAATCAAAAAACTTTCTTATTAACATTAGGACCATTGCTTCCTAGCATCAGAAGTTTTGTCAGACATAAACTAACATTTTCTACAGCTAATAATATGTTAGCCTACAATTCTTCTGCTGTAGAATGGCCCATATAAAAGCTTTCCAGATGACAAGTACAGACTTCTCCTCTGGGCTCTGACCAAAATTGCACTACAGTTTGCAGTTCTTTGTTGCCTGCATTGCTTGTTGTTTCATCATACTACAAACTAAAAAAAAATTATTTAACTTCAGATAAAAACATATCTCAGAAGTAAGGTGCCAACGCTTCAAGTTAGAAGATATCCTAATTTTGTAGGATTTAAGGAAAACTGTTCAGGAACAGCAGCTGGAGATGGAAACAGCTTTAAAAACATTGGAAACTCCAAGGCACGATTCAGCAGACATGTCTGAAGCTACGGTTATCATGCTCCAGGTAAGCTCGGCTACAAGGGCTTTTTTCACAACCAGAATATAAACACAAAGATTTCGTACTGCAGTGAGTTTCATTAGGATCAGGTTCCTCATCTAATCTTATATGCAGCTGCAAGGATCTTTTGCTCGATAAGAAGTTATTCTTATGTTTATCTGTTTTTATAATGTTGCTTGATGGCATAAAAGCCTTTTTCAACTGAAATCATATTTCCACAGATAATGCAAAACAAATCGTTATTCTGTTTTCTTCCCCATTCAGAAATGAGATTCCCATCATCATCAGTCCTTTTCAGCCATTCATTCAAAAAATTGCATCTCTCCATGATGGCAAGATCTGAGAGCAAAAATGAAGCATATTATAAAACACTTACATTTTTCGTCAAATAAAATAAACTGAATAACTAAAACAATTTTCAACACCCAAAATTTTAAATCAAAATTTGCTGCATCATATAATTCAGTTATTGTTATATTTTGAGACTTTGACAAGCAAAAGGTGTTACATAAAAAATGAAATAAGAAAGAATTAAAACCCCTATGGCAGTCTAAATAATAAGGGACCTTATGGGGCTAATTAGTAGGCAAGTGAATTCTTCATTGAAAGTCATGGCTGCTTTGGGAAGTTTTCACAGAAATGATGGGTTCTAAGAGAGTCCTGCATGGCTGTGTATGAAAGTGTAATTGTTCCTACTCTGATGTATGGCAGTGAAACCTGGGTACTACAGAAGAAACATAGAAGTCGTTTGTGTGCTGGAGAAATGCGTTACTTACGGAGGGTTTGTGGCAAGACACGTTCTGATTGTGTGAGGAATGAAGATGTGTTGCAGTTGTGTGATATGATGCAAAATGTTGTTAGCAAGGTGGAGACTAATATGCTTTGGTGGTTTGTCATGTTGAAAAAATGAGTGATGAGATGCTTACTAAGAAAATATTTTTAGCCAAGTGGCAGGAAGGAAAGGCAGAGGAAGGCCAAGGAAATCATGAGAGGATCAGATTCAGGAGTGTCTGCATGAGAAAGAGATTATGAGTATGAAGTATAGAAGATCTTGTGTGCGCTGTGTAATGGATGTCAGTGAAGCCCGAGTTGTATGTCAAGATCGCTGTAAATGGAGAAGTTTGGATATGGCAACAGTAAGTAAAAATAATCTGGTAGTTTGTATTTCTTTTTGGAGCTAACCTCTGAATCTTAGAGAACAGCTTACTGATATGTATGTATGTACTTAGGGGCTAATTACTGATTATGAGATAAGCTTTAAAGTTTTCAAATGAAAACTTTGAAGCTTATTATCTCATAATCAATCAAGCCTTGCATCTCAATTAATAAATAGCCGCTAAGGTCCCTTTCTTGGTGGGTGGTCACATTTAAACAAAATAGTATGGTAGTATATTTTAAAGAAATTCATGTGTTAAATCACTTACTTAAGAGTTTATCCAGATATATTCCTTTGATTCTAGTTCCACTTGAAAAAAATTTGTTTAATCTTCCTTCCCTCCGATTTCCTTCTTTTTTTTTTAGGAATCAGTATGAGAAACCTGGCAACAACATTCAAATTCTTCAGAAGTAAACAAAACTTTTGTTAACCCTTCTATACATTGAGAACAGGCCTTGACCAACATCAAGAGGCCAGAAAAGTCTGTAAAAATCAAAAAGAACTCAGAGGGAAGGAAGATTAAACAAAATTTCTTCAAGTGGAACTAGAACCAAAAGAAATTCATCATAGCAGGAAGCATTAACAGCTACTGAACATTTTGAAGGATCTTTTGTACATATTTTTTCCTTTCAGTTCAAAATATTTGGTTTAGAACAAAAAAAAAGGCTTTGAAATAGCATCAATGCTAGGGAATAAAATCCGTAAGAAATTGCGATATAAAATACGAACCAAGATAAAATCATGAATTACAATCTGAATTCCTTTTTGTTAATAAAGTATCAATTCCAGAGATGCCAACCCCTGAGTGGTCTAGTCAGTAGCCCAACACCTCATTTTCAGTAACGTTTTAGTTACACTTTTTAAACTTTCAGTAACGTTTCAGTTACAATTTTTAAACTTTCAGTAACGTTTTAATTACGATTTTTAAACTTTCAATAACATTTTCAGTGACAACTCTTAAATTTCCATTAACTTTTTAATATAACAATCATCGCAAATAAAAAGAGCAAATGAAGCTGAAAAGGCCAGACTTGAAGCAATATTTATTCGTTATAGTCACCTCTCCGAAAAAAATTGTGGTTGCCTGAATGATAAAATGAGAAAAAAGTAATAGACATAAAATATCAATTGCGTATTATATCATTATCAGCGAGTAAACACTTCCACGATTTCCAGACATTATCAATCATTCTACACCTTGGAGAAAACACACTAAAGAAATATTTGAATAAACATCAAAATCAGAACTGTATTGTAAGATTTAGTTTATAAAATTAAAAAAAATATTTCCAATCAAGTTAAAAATATCGATCATTATCAGGAATTACTAAATATCAGGAAGTTTTAAAGCATTTAATTGCCATACAACTTATAATTTAAAATATATTTATTCAGAATCTATATTCCCTAAAAGTTGGAATAAATAAAGTATACTTACGTTTGATGATCGTAAGGATTTCTTGTAATGTACAAATTCACTTTCGACACATGGTCCGTCAGTTCACCAGGCTGATAAGTCTCTCTCTCTCTCTCTCTCTCTCTCTCTCTCTCTGCTCATCCCGCAGCAATAATAGACAAAGTGGTGCCTGGGGAGGGGATGTAACAGCGCGTTTCGTTCCTCCCGCTAGGCTACCTCCTTCATGCTCCCGCTACAGACGAAATGCGATATAAACGGTACTGGTGCATTTACACAAAAGAAGAAATTACTTAAGTAAACATGAGGAGTGGGAGAAGTCTACAGTAGAAACTTCCAGATGATTTTGACTGATAGGACTTTTGGATGACGCTTCAAATAAATAAATAAATATTTTGCTTCTTTAAACTTTTGTAAAAATGGACCAAAAGTGACCAAAACATACTTGGAGTCAAAAAACTGACTTTTAGGGGAAAAGGAACCAAGTGGGAGCACTGATAAATGTAAAAAATACAGGGTTATTCAAAATTATTCATTTCATTTTTATTTTTCAGTTGTGACCATATACACTAATAGTAGTATTATAACAATAACAATGTAACTAGTGACAGCTGAGGAGCACGAGGGAAAAGACCTGAATTGACCTAACATAGCCCTTGGCACCTGTAATAAAGATCATACAAGTCAGGAACAGACGTAACTGATTTTCTGATACCATTTAAGTAAATTAGTAAGTAGTAAATAGAAATTATAGAGAAAGGTCATTAAGAGTAATTTAGTATTATATAAGTAGAAATTTATCCCAATTTCATTTTCCTCCCCTTTTTTCCCATCAAACAGGAGCAAGCACATGAAAAATACAAAAGTAAATAAGTTGGCCTTAAACCAGTTGGTCAAAAGAAAAAAGATGTACTATGATAGATCTAGTTCTTCCCAATTAAATAGTTTTAGTTTTTTCTTAAAAAGGTTATTATTATTAATAGCAGTAAGATGGAAAGGAAAAGTATTCTATAATTTAGGACCAGAATAGTTTATGTTATTTTTAAATTTTTCTGTATATGTAAATACCAGTAGTACACTGGAGTGCAAAAATTAAGGACGAGACGGTTTTTCGAATGTAACGTCGTGCAGAAGTGCTCCACATTGACTCAAATCATACCATAAGATCCCCAAGATGTAAGAATATGGGACAAGTGAGCAAAACCGTCCAAACAAGGAATCCAAAGGATACAAAGGCACTTTACTGAAAAGATAGCTTCAAGCACAACTGGACAGAAGACAGAAACGTCCATGTGACAGGCGGATGCCAAGAAAAATCCAGTCTTTAGTAGGGGATATGACCACCCCTGACTGCGTTGCAGGATTTACAACATCTGTCCATGCTGAGGACGAGGTTGTCGAGGAGCTGTTGAGGCATCACGGTCCATTCCTCTTGTAGCGGCAATCGCAGCTGCGGAATCTTTGCTGGCGGCTAGTGACGTGCTGCCAACACACACGTGTTCGATTGGATTTAGGTTCGGGGGCCTTGCGAGCCAATCCATGCGTTGAATATCTTCACTCTCCAACAGCTCTGCGACAGCCACTGTACAATAAGGTGCAGCGTTGTCGTCCATGAAGAGGAACTTAGGACCCACAGCACCTCTAAACAGACACATGTGAGGCAGGAGAACCTCGGTGCAATAGCGGACACCAGCGACTGAACCTCCTTGGAAAATGTGGAGGTCAGTACGGCTACCAAGTATGATACCGCCCCAAACGAGAACTCCGCCACCTCCAAACCGGTCCCTTTCGAAGATGTTGGAGGTGTGATTGCGTGTTCCCTGCTCTCTCCAGATGTATATACGTCCAGAATCGCTCGTCAGACTAAATCGGCTCTCATCCGTAAAGAGAACTCTACCCCACTGCTGATGTGTCCAGTTCTTTTGTTCCTGGCACCACAGAAACCACCGTCTCCGATGAGCAGGCGTTAATGGCACACACCGTACTGGTCGTCGTGCAAATAGACCACCTTTGTGCAGCCTCCTGGCCATGGTAAAATGCGATAACGGACGTCCAGTTGTCTGTTGCATGTGCCTTGCGATTTCTCCCGCTGTCTGTCTCTTTTCGCCTGTAGGACAATATACTGGTCGTCCGCCGCAGTGTTTGCTCGTGGACGACCACTGCTAAACTCTTGGGCAGCTGTTCCTGTGGTTTGAAATGCTCTCCAAGCTCGTGAAACGATGCTGTGAGCGATCCCGAACTCCTCGGCCACACTAGTCACACTTCGACCTTCTTCCAACTTCCCAATGACGCGACCTCGGGTAAAGTCATCGAGATGTCGTCTACTGGATTGCCTGTTGGCCATATCACACGGTGGCAGCAACTCGACATCGTTCAAACCGATGTACACCGTGCAATAGCTTTTACCGAATTGCTGAGCGTACACCCCCGTGTGCTTTATAGTCTCGTGTAGATTAACTTTTCAAAAATTTTAGTGAATATTGTTTGATTAGCAATTGGTCTGTAATTATTAGCATCTGTTATTGCACCAGATTTATATTTAGAGGAGACCTTAACAATTTTCATTAGATCTGGAAAAATACCTGTTTCAATAATTGTATTAAATATATGTAATAAAGGATCAAAGATTTAAATATATGTAATAAAGGGTCAGATTTCAAAAGGGCATGATTCTATACCTACCAACCCATGTATGGTCTTGGCATACACCAAATGAAAGACGAACTCTCCAAGTTTTAGTAGGTCATCGTGATAGGGCTCCACTGTCACTGTGGCTTCATGGCAGACAGTCTGTGAGAAAATGGTGACAGTACATCAGAAGGCTTTTTGTGTGCTGCAGTTTTTGAGGTGTGAACCCGCCTAGGTCATCAGAGCTTACGCAATGTGATTTTTTTGGAGGTACATTTAGGATACTGTGTACGTACCACTGTTGCCAACAACTCTGGATGAGCTAAAAAAAAACGTATTGTTACTGCGGTGTAATCAGTGACAATGGACATGCTGGAGTGAGTATGGGAGGAGACAAACTATCATCTTGACTTTGCTTGTGTGACTGAGGGAAATCATATGGAGCACTTATAAGATGAGAGACGAAACTCGGACAGTTTTTTTTTTTTTTTTTTGATGTATCATTACTCACTCTGTATTTGTAAACTTTGAAAACATAGTCATTTGAAATCGGATGAATTATTTTGAATAACCCTGTAAATAAAAATAAATCTGCCCCTTAAAACAGAGGAATAGTAGTTTCACAACTGATTACGAATCAACACTGATACACACCAGTATCTGAAGATGTTTAATTAACCAAAACTTATAATATCACAAAACTATTTATTACCTGTATAGACCAACGAATCAAGACCTGTGCTGAAGTGCGACCATAATGCCTTGCAATACGCAGAACAGGTTTCTCATTCAGGATCTGACCTTTTCCCAGTGGACAATAGCCCTACACATCAAGATAAATGGCATTTTTAATAATTATGATTGACATTAAATGTTAAAAAAATATAGATTCATACAAAATTTGTGTTAATAGTAGTGTTACAAAATTTACAACCAATAGAAAATATACATTTAATGTCAAGAACACTCTACAATGCATTTAAGAAGTTGCATGTCGAATAAGAATTGCAACTAATATTAATAATCAACTTTTGGCATTTCACATAAAGTACTGGTCTGCTCACAAGGAAGCTCCAATTACCATAGGACAGAATATATAATTGACCAAGCTGCTATTCAGCATCTTTAAAGACTCAAAATAGTATAACTATACTAATGATTCAAATTCATGGCGTAGAACAGAAATAAATTTTTCCAAGCTTTCGCACATCAACTGCATGGCTTTTCCAGGAAAAGTAGACAGCAAACTGCTACCTTCCTTGAAAAAGCCATCTGGTTGAAGTGCAAAAGCTTGAAAAATTTGATTTCTATTCTACGCTAAGAAATTCAGATAATTCGTATAGTTATACTATTTTGAGTATAATTGGTATACAGTTCCTATTTATCAATATCTTTACAGACACTTTTTCAAAGAAGATAACACACAAATAAGTTGGACGAATTACACTAATTCTAGCTTCTTTGTATTAATATCTTTACAGACACTTTTTCAAAGAAGATAACACATGCACAAATAAGTGGAACAAATTACACTAATTCTAGCTGGTGCCCATGTGATTTCACATTAAGTATGTTATTGCACATTACTGGGAGCAACTGTTTCATTATGTGCAAGTGAAAGAACTACATATTATTTGTGATTCTTTTGTAATAAATAAAATTCGCATTAGTATAATGCACAAATGTAAAGAAAACAAAACAGAAGATAGCACAAGGACTGTGCTCTGCTGAAGACAAGCATTGAATATATTTCATCATTACTTTCAAAAGAAAGCAACTTAATAAAAATTGCAAGATCATGGAGCTGGGGTTTTTTACATACCATAACTGACACTGTAATCTACTACTTCAGACATCCAACTGTTGTACATACACATATAAATTTGGTAGTGGAAATCGAAAATTAATAAAAGTTGTATTTGGCAAATTAAACTTCATTCTCCAAAGAGTGAGCCACAAAATTCTTGTTTAAAATACCTGAAAGGCATGGCAACTTATTATTTGCATTGGAAGCATATACATATAAACACTATTTCAAAAATATTTTCACGGAAAAAAAATTTCAAAAGGTGAATCCAGTGGCAGACAATGAAGCCTCAACTATTAGTATCACTGAAACTGTACCCCATCAAAGCACATTATTGGAAACTGCATCCATGTGTTTTCCCTATTCACTACAAAAAAAAAAAAAAAAAAAAAAAAAAGGCCAACAAATGTGGTACTAAATTTATGTTGTGAAGGCATATAGGACTATCAATTACAAATTTAATGTTTGAATTTTAAAGAATATGAATAGATGTCACTGAATATTCACCAGTTAAATTTTACATTATTCTGGAGAATGAGAACAATGTCATTCCTATATTTAATTCTGTACCAGTTAATATTAATCAATACATGAGTAACCATTGCAGTAATTTGAAAACAACAATGTTATAATTGTTGTATTATAGCAATCACACTATAATACAACAATGTTATAATTGTTGTATTATAGCAATCACACTATAATACAACACTGTTATAATTGTTGTATTATAGCAATCACACTATAATCTTAATATTTCACTTCAGTGCAAAAAAATGTAGACAGAATTAATACCTGACAAAAAATAGATGTAGCTGGTAAGACTTTGATCTGTTTTTGTTTTTTGTTTTTTTTTCTTTTGAAACGTTCTGCAGTAAGTACACACAAATCAGAAAATTGTGACAACAGCTCAAATCCACACGATTGCTTTGAGAACTTGAAGAAAATGCACACACCTCAGACTGCTTCAGATGTTCCCAACAAAAACAGTGTTCAATTGTAGCACTGCATGGATGAGTACAGACCATGCGACTCCCTAGAATATCCACCACATTTGCCTGCTTATAAATTCTACACCAAATGTACACCTGCTTGTTGTGATGTCATACAAAGAATCTACTTTCATCACTAAACAAAACTTCAGTTTAGACACAGAAATGCCTTCAAAAACTTGAACCATGTAGAAAATTCCTACATAACCTTGAAAACTGTACCACCTTGTAGTAGGAATTGAAACTATCCCCTAAATTCTGTCTCAGGATGCTAGCCACTACATTACTCATGAGAATGCATTCCCAAGCAATTTAAGTGTTTTGGGGTGAGTCATCACCCAGAGAATGCACAGGTGAAGTTCTTTACCACTCTTTAGCAGTCATCATACATTTTATTAGCAACATGCCCTGACCCTATATGCTACTGCTAAAGTTAAAATCTAGTCAAAACAATTATTTTTATTTCTTATACAGTCACATTGGTAATTACTAACTGCACGACTTATTCGGATGGATAATGGCGGCTATAGAAAAGCAAATTGCAACACATTCTTGCTGATGAGTCAGCTTTAAGTACTTACTCTGCGAGGGTACACATTGTCCTGGGTAGTGTGATGGCTCATGCAGAAACTTTCCCACAATATGAAGACAGGACCCACGCAAAACACTAAAACTCTTGACTCGTGTTCACAATACAAAAAGATGTACAGGGTTATTCAAAATAATTCATCTAATTTCATAAGAGCATAACTCCATAACTATTACCCATGTATGCCTTGGCATACACCAAATGAAAGACGAAATCTCCAAGGTTTAGTAGGTCACTGCGAGAGGGCTCCACTGTTGCTGTGGCTTCGTGACAGTCTATGAGAAAATGGTGACCATTCAGCAGAAGGCTTTTTTGTGTGCTGCAGTTTTCAAGGTGTGAATCGGTAGTCACAGTGCAGAATGAGTTTCGTAAATGTTACGGCCACCCAGTGCTCAGAGTATCCATGGGTGGTATTGGCAGTTTGAGGAAACAGGATGTTTGTGTAAAGGCAAGAGCACAGGATGACCACATGTGTCTGAGGATAACATGCAAAAAAAGAGTTTCCTTCGTGGCTCGAGGAAGTCAACCAACTGTGCCAGTCGAGAACTGGGAATTCCTCAGATGACTGTTTGGCATATTTTGAGGCAACACTTGATTATGAAGCCATACAGGTTGCAACTGTTGCAGGCTGTAAAGCCTGGGGACAAGTTAAAGCAACAGAACTTTCACCAACTCATGCAAGATGCTATGGAGGACGACAATTTTGCTCCCTGCCTAGCGTTTGGTGATGAAGCAACTTTTCACTAAATGGCAAGGTGAAGCGTCACAACATTCATTTCATGTATGGGGCATGAAAACCTCACGTGCAACAATCGAGCACAAGCGTGATTCACCTAAAGTTAACGTATTCTGTGTTACTGCCTGAGCGAAGGTTTATATGGCCCTTTGTTTTTTGTAGAAAACAGTGACTGGTAACTCCTGTTTGGATATGCTACAGAACTGGCTATTTCCACTATTGAATGAGGATTCCGGTGACAACATTTTCCTGCAAGATGGGGTGCCACCTCATTGGCATTGCGCTGTTCGCCGTTTTCTCGACGAACTGCTCTTTCGCCATTGGACTGGTCGCAGTGTACCCCATGATCTGGTGTTCTACAGCTGGCCATGTAGGTAATCAGATCTTATGCCATGCAACTTCTTTTGGGGGTATGTTAAGGATACTGTGTACACGCCACTGTTGCCTACAACCCTGGATGAGCTCAAAAAACGCATTGTTACTGTGGTGGAGTCAGTGACAATGGACATGCTGGAGCAAGTACAGGAGAAAACAGACTATCATCTCAATGTTGCTCGTGTAACAAAGGGAAGTCACACAGAGCCTTCCTTATAAGATGAAAGAGAAAAGGCGGACAGTTCTTTTGGTTTATGTATCATTACTCACTCTGTATTTGTAAACTTCGAAAATGTAGTAATTTGAAATCGGATGAATCATTTTGATAACCCTGTATTTGTGCCAAAGTAATAGAAATATATTTATGTACACACTTAATATAAGTACAAATAACTACATTTGTCTTGTTATCATCTACTTGCTCCAGAACTGTGTTTACATTGTGAATCATGTTATTTAACTTTTTTACTGTAACATCAATGTATGTCAACTTTCACTACTGAACAATACTTTGTTTACTTTGAATATTAACCTGCTATCAAAGGGGCATTAGCCTAAAAGAAATAACTTTACAAAAATAATGTCAAGGAGCAATAGAATTGTGCAGGAAGTTTTAGATGTTAGATCGACTAAATAGTTTAACTTGAATGACGGCATTTGTCAAAATAATTTGGCAAAAATTATGAAAAACTTCAAAATAGTGTAAAAATAACTGGATCATTGGTATGCTCATAAAATATTTATTTATATATGAATGTAAATTTGGAGAGAATGGGAAAAACACCAATGATCTGAATAGAACATAAAAAAATGCTTTTAACCCTTTCCGCTCGACTGTTGGGTGAAACCCGACATTACATAATCGATGAATAGCTCGTGTCTCGGGTGTCACCCGCAGCATCGAAGACGGCTCTACAGCTCGTATGTTGGGGCTGATGATACATTTCTTGTTCGCCATATAGCTCGCATGTCAGGTGTCACCCACCATGCCTCTATAGCTCGTATGTCGGGATTGGCGAGCCAAAGCTGAACTTTCACAGCTAAGTTGTGGCTTCTACTGCAGAAAAAAAAAAAATGCGAGTGCAGGGAGAGTATGGGTGAAATGTTATTCGATTGGAAAGGGTTAAGATAAACTATAATAAAGCTGTGTCATTTTGTACCACATCATGGACATAAATAAACTTACAAATTGGCAACTGAGTTTTCTGGAATCAAAGCACAATTTGGATAACTTAGTTTTGTTTCAGAAAGAAAAAACACTCCACTGGCAAAACATCAGGTGGATGTTTTCCCAGGTGGATGGTTCCCAGGTGGATGGTGCTGAATGAAGAATTAACAATTTGGCTTTTGTGGATACTGAATAATTCTACACAGAACCATAACTGAACTTAGATGAATTCATAGACCCAGTACCTAGGTCCACCTGTAATGATTGAGAGAGAGACTAATAAACCAGCTTGGGCATCCATTTTCAAAACAATAAAAGCCTATTTTGGCTAAAAAATAAAAACTGGAAAATTATTTCCAATATAATGACCTAAATGTGAAGTGCCATATAAAAATTTTAAAGACAGTTAAACTCTTTAGCTCCACACTACATACAAAGCAGAGATGACAGTGAAAAACACTGATCAGTAGTAGAAGAAAAATGGAACAAACAAGTGAATCCAAAGTAATGATCGCTTTCAATTAAGATAGAAGAAAAATTCCTTTAGTAAATGAGACTAGGAATTAGAAAAACATTTTAACACTATTTCCTAATTCTTTGTTATTTTTTAAATCTATATAAAACACCATAAATTAATAGATTGATGTGAACTAATGACTTTTTTCTTAATTAACAATATTTTCTTTTCGAACATGGAACATACTGCCTATTTTACGAAAGTTTAAATTATCCATTGATAAATATACTTTTAGAATACTAAGCATCTTTCAGGAGCACATCTACCACATGAATTTGAGGTCTAACTCTGTATGTACTCATACTTCCTATAAGAAAAACTATGCACCAAGTTTAAAACATATGGAAAATCAACAGCATGCTTACTTTTCAAGTTGAATGTTTTTAACCAGTCAACTAGAAACAAATATCAAGAAAGAAATCGAAATCTAACATTCTGTTACCAACAGGAAAATTTTACATCCAGAAGGTACCCTAAAGGAACTGAAAACCATAACTGTGAAAGTTTAATCTGATTTTGACAACAATTGGCCATAATGTTAAAAAATAATATAAAATAAAATAAATTGCAGAACAAATAAAATCTTCAAAAAATGATATCTGAGATATAACTAAAAATGCTTACAGTTTTAAAAATTAATAGGTTAAATCCCCATTTGCTTGAATGTGAAGAAGTGACATATTTGATGTGCATTCAGTTGAAGTGTTGGCTTTCAACTTATGACTCAAAAGTGCAAATATTAAATTTGAAATCAGGAGCCTTCTAAACATGCCCAATACTTATTCAACTCCGGACAGATCTGGTAATCTTGAAGACTGAATGCATATCAGCATCTTTCAGAGCAAGTCTGGTAATGCTGGTGGTATGAGGATGGACATTACCTAATGACCACTGGGTTTATGATAATTTCAAAACAACACTGGGCTACCCCACACTGCAATCAACAAGCACAAGAGTTGTTTATAGGTCATACTGTAAGGCTCTCAAAACCAGTACACCTGGAATTTGCAATGTATCTCTTATAGTCTGCTCTTCCTCCTCAACATGTTTTGATACTCATTCATCTATCATTCACACCACAAAAGAAACAGTTCTTACTACTAAACACTACTTACTGACTGACTGTCATTCCAAACTCTCTAACAGACCTATGCACACCACCACTGAAAATTTTCATGATGAGGAGTAGGAGTGTGAAGCAAACAGCTCAGTGGAACTCAAGATCTCAGCCTATCTACAGTAAATGATCACTAACTGTGTGAAAGTTTATTTATGCCACAACACTTCTACCCTGAACAGAAGAGACTGTCTTATTCATCAAATTCATCTGCCAGATATGCCTATCATGCCTTTCATTGGTGTTTCTAAAAAGTTCGGTAATTATTGGACATTTTAAAAACATCAATGAAAATGTTAATTGGTTTGTATTGAAATTATAAATACCTGGGATGTATACCTTTCCTCTTTCCACTGTTCAGAAGTAACATGGAATGGCCATTCAACCCTCTCATATACCAGCTATCTATCCTCTCTTGAAGTTTTAAGTTGAACATATAGAAATTTTGCTTTCTTGTTGTCATTGGTCTCTAACTAACAAATCTTTAAAATTTTCAGTTTAAAAATGTTTTAGGTAATTATCATCATTAGAATTCATTTACAAATGAATTCTAAAACTCTCTAAAAAATCACTTGTTCCTATAATCCCCCTTAACGTTATCAAATTTTATAATAAATCAAACCACTCTTAAATTGGTGTTCTGCTTTTATTTTCCCTTACAGTAGGAAGATCTTAACCATAATCACATATGTTCAAGTACACATTAATTTTTTTGCAATCCCCCTTTCAGAAATAGATTATAACAAAAAAATATGTGCGTCATCTTGCAGACAAATTTTGCACCAGAAAAAGTGGGAAATATATGCAAATATATATTATTCAGCAGTTTTCAGCACAACTTCTAGAGTGATATCTTGTCCTCCAAAGGTGAGATAAAATGATAAGAATACCATTTTTACATACATGTGTATGTTACAAGGAATATAAAATTTTCCAAAATATATGATGGATACATACCTCTATTTGTATTTTGTTTTCCTCGCAAAACCTGCGCAGCTTAAGAGGATTCTGAAATGGGTGAAATTCCACTTGATTTACATGTGGAGTAATAGTACTGGTTTCTAACAGGTCCTCAAGATCTGCTATACTGTAATTGCTTACTCCAATAGCACGACAGTAACCTGTAAAATGTCAAACATGAAGGCAATATTATACAAAAATTATTTCTTGTATTGACATCAAAAATACCTGAAAAAAAGCTAAATGTACAGTTAAAGCAAAGGGCATTATCATGGAAACTAATTTAGTTCCAAATGAAAAGGCTGAAAGAAAAAAAACATTATACATGGCATTCAAAATACAAAACCTATTTCAGAAATCAGAAAAGGAGGAAGCAAATCTGATACAGTAAATCAGGAACAAATGAATGAAAGAACATGAGGTGCAATTGTACAAGTAGCTCCATGAAGAACTATGCTTTGCAAATTGGTTTCATGCTTACAAAGCACTGAAATATATACTACCTTTTTCATCAAGCCAGCATAATTATTGATTTGATCGTAAAGGAAAAAAAGGCTTTAAAAAAAAGGAAAATAATATGTTAAAAGAGCAAGATGAGAAAGTAAGTTGTTTTATTCTGACTTAAGACTCTGAAATTAATTATTCAGTTTCAGACAATGTGGCAGAAAAGCAGGAATAACAAAAAAAAGATTCATAGGAATAAACAAAAAGAACCATCACAGGAAAACCTCTAAATTCAAAAGAAAGGATTTCAAAGAGCTGACTGCCAACATTTTGTCTTCACCTGCAGACATTAAAAAGATATGTGGTTAAAGCTGCAAGCACTAAAAAAATATGATCAATTGTTAAATAATAACAGTCAAATGAATATGAAAAAAATTCATTCAATAACAGCATAATTATGCACTATAACTATGAAATGACTAACTACTTTCCCAGAAAAAAAAATAACTAACACATTCACCTCTGCATAGCACATACTTCTTACTTCCTTGCTAACCAACTACTACATGAAGACAGTATTTTGTACGAATTCCAAAAATTTCCTGTTAACACACCTGGCTAAAAGAATAAAACTGGCAAAGTTTTTAAATGTTTCAAAAGTCATTTTTTGTTTAAATTCCTTTTCCTTTTATATGCAACTCTTTTCTTTTCCATACACATTTACAAATTAAAATAAACTATCATTCACACAACTTGCATTTAGGATCTCTGCTAATTATGGTGAGAAAAACTATGTACAATGAGATGCTAATCTTTACTCTCACCATGCTTCCAAACTTTATTTACCACACAAGTGGCACGACATACCCAATCTACAGACATTCACTGCACAAAGTAGACTACTTTGTATCAATTATTTACTACATGAAAGTCAACTTTCCATGAGCACAAAGACGTCAGTACTTTCATGTTACCATACCTGTTTTTAAAAAGCAACACACTTTTCCTGTTTCCCATGCAACACAAGATAACGTACTGACACAAGCATCTTCTATGCTGCAGAAAGTATCAGTGAATTAATGGAAATACACTAAGTTGCATAGCACCTGAGTACATTAATATTCTGCACAAGATGGGAAACATAATATCAATATGATAATCCTCTAGTAATGTGAACTGCATAACATACAAGAAGGTATTTAGGGGAATCAAAGGGGCATTCATCAAAATATTACAGCTCACAGGTATTATTTGTGTTTGAAGCACAGACAACTCTGGTTAAAACTACCTACTAACATACTTTAGCCTTAAGGATCAAAGGCAAAATTCCTGGAATATATCTATATGTATATATATAGTCAAATTACTGTTTTCTTTCCAAAAGAGAAATAAGCTGATATGTGGTAGTTCTCATGGGACTCAAAGAACTGAAGGTTTTTCCAGATGTCACCACATTCACTGCCAAATAATCACAGGACTAAGTCTTTCACCTTTTTCAAAATTACTCAAAGGTATTTCAGTTTGAAAAATATCACTAAATGTATTAACACAATGAAAAGCAAATTTAAGGGAAAAGAAATTTTTTAACCTCTCTATCTTAACAGTTAAACATTTGTTGAGTTTAGAAAAAGCCTATGACACATGGCAACAGTATCTGATCAAGACAGGTCTGTAATCTGAAAAGAAAAATTATAACACACATTTATTCCTACTAAAAACAGGTTGCCATAAAAATTTAAAGATGCATACCAAGAGAAAAACTTTCTAGTACTGGAGAATAGCAAAAGGCATTCATGACATAGACATTTTCAAACAACAAGAACACTAAGATTTATGAAACTGATAGCCAAATGTTCAGCTCATCATATACAGAATGTGTAATAAGTTGTTCACTATTTTAAAAAAAGTCAGTAATTTCTTTATAATTTAACTACTACAAATGAAACAAACTATGAGTATAAAATGTTCTACACCTGCTGAAGATTTTAAATGATTTTTTACTGTTGTCCAAGACTTTGCATTTTCTATGAATTTCTGCAATTTCCCTTCCTTTCACTGTCAACTATGGGTGTAATCATTGGCACAGATGTGCCTATGATTACATTTGTATTGCCTTCCAGTGCCAATGGATTACATTCTATTGCCTTCCATGTATTTAAGAATTATTTCTTCAGGGAAATTCGTTTCCCATTTACGTATGATGTCAACTATGGATATCTCCAGATGGTGTAATGAACTGTACCAGTTCTGAATATAGCATTTTTTTTAAAGATCTGACAGTTTATTAAGTTTCTTTATTGTTTTATTTCTGGTGTTGTAAGGGACTCTTCTTACTCCACTATCGTAGCCAACAATGAACTGCAGTGACAGCATCCCAAATCTTGTAATAAGCAGCAATTTTAAGCCTTGCTTGAACTGTCTTTGTTGTAATTTTCCTAACCTTAATATGAAAAAAGAATATATAAATCTTGATAACATTTAAAGTTAATAGTTTCATTTGAATTTTCTAAACTACAAAAAAATTACACTTTTAAAATAGTGAATTACTTTATGCACACCCTACATACATGTTTGTTTTAATAAATGAAATGTACATGCTACAATCAGGTTTTTTAATCTATGAATGCTTAAAAAACATGCACTGCACTAATTAGTGAAAAATAACTTACCACTGCAAACATTTTACAATTTTCATATATGAAAATATCAATCTTAATAATCCAAACACTGTCTGAATGAGGCTGAAAAAGAATGAAAAGATTATCCTCATCACTTTAAAGTAATGATTAGTACCTGCCAATTTTAAGGAATATGGCTTTGAGAACCAATTTCCAACTAACAGATATAAAATCCAAATGTCTAAATATTAACCTCATCACTTTCAATTTTAACATCAGCCATTAGACTAGGAAAGTAGATGGATTCAAGAAGCAAATTTCCAGATAAAATAATCTAACCCATTTAACTAAAACTATAAAGTGCAACTGATTCCATAGCATAGAAAACTAAAGTGTTTCCTTTGAATGCAAAATATATGCCTATCAGATGGAATCAGCAAGCTGATGTACAAATACGACAAAGCTCACTATGCTCAGCATACCACCAATAAAAACAAAAATATTATGTTGTTAATCCAAATATTATTAAAAACAGAAAATAAAATAATCAGCTTAAATCCATGTATGATGCAAAAAAGAAAAAGCTGCACTCAGTATTACTATTAGTGGCAATAACAGACCTTATCACCAGTTTGCATTTTTTACACATTCCGTTTAACACCTTCAAATATTATTCAAACTATGAAGAGCATAGTGGCCCAATGCTCATGAATCCAATCAAGATACTGAAGAACAAAATCAAAGAAATTCCTCTCTGAATGAGTGAAGAAGTAGGTTTCCACATTTAGTCCTTTTGTTATAGTATGGATGGATACAATCCTTCCTGCAGATTCAAGTCTGCTGTGAAGCATAGTAATGCAGAGTGGATTCTTTCAGGTGCTTTGAAAGTCAAGGCACAGCAACATTCTACTTGCATTACAGGAACCTTAGGGCAGCCTTCAACAGGTTGTCAAGTAGTATCAGGTAGTTTAGAATTAGTTCCAGAGGTTTAGCCACTTTACCACTTCAACTTAAACCTTCACTTTTCTTCTAGCTCCACCAATAGGAATCTTCCAAACAACATGACACTTTAAAATAAAGAACATGAAGCATTTTCAGAATGATAATACTTCTAAATCAACAGTTCATGTACAAAATGTCTAGTTTTTGACCTGACTGCTTGTTTATATGTGCATGACTTGGCTCGATTTGTTTAAAGTATAAGAAACTATGTGTTTTATTTCTTCAGCAACATACATGTCAGAGTCAAAATATTATCCATCTTACAGAATGTGGCCCATAAACTTTAAGCACCGGTGTAATTATAACTTCTTTCACATGAGTTAAGTGAAAGTGCATTGCAAAAAATCACTCAGCTATGCACTAAAACAAACCCTGGAATTGTTATGTTTAGTACAGAATGCAACATCAACAGCAAACTGGATGCAAAATATTGTTACACTGTTCCTGCAAAAAAGACACCAAATACCACTCAATCAGAACACTTATGTCCTACGAATGACCAAACATTATGTCAAATCTGCAGACTTGGTTGGTATCACAACAAATAATGCTACTTATTGCCAGAATGAAACCTGTGACCTAAGACAAAATTTTACATACCAAGGCAACTACACAGGAATGACTGCATTACATTTAGAAGAGAAAAATTCTATTATTCTACAATAACATACAAACAGCACAAATGAAGGATGGTGTTTGGTATGCAGAATATTTGAAAGTAGTACAACGGTGTCTTCTATGATTGGAAAAGTAAAGCTTTTTCTTAACAGACACTCTTTTACCCTTGTGTCCATATTTTGGCACATGTAACCAATGTGTCAGGAATCGGGAACATACACAGTCATATCAGAATAATATGACCACCCCCGGAATCACAGTGTACCCGCCCAGGCACATCACAGACTACACCTGACAAGGTCGACCCCACAGCGACATAAGCAACTGGCCAGGACAGATGAGCCATAGTGCATCATGTGAACACAATGGGCAGAGGTAGTGATTCGATGGACGTTCCAAAAGAAATGATCATCGGCTACCGTGCCAAGGGTGGAAGCAGCAGACGTTATGGGCTGTTTACGAGGTGCTGTAGTAAGGGTGTACCAAGAATGAACTGCTGGCACACAAAGTACCTTCCGACATCATAACTGTGGAGCCCCAAAGGTCATCAACCCCAGAGGAGAATGTTGCCTTCGTCGACTGGTAAAGGGCAATCGACATTCAACAGCGCCGCAACTGACCATGCAAATGAATGCTGGGGCACCCATGTATGTGTCTCACGATAACAATAGAGTGAACCCTGTTATGCATGGGTCTTCAGAGTCGACGCTGCATCAAGGTGTCTATGTTAACCCAAGTCCATCGGCAATTACGCCTGCAGTTCTCATCGCTTTTTGACAGCGGAAGAGTGGAAAAAGTTGCCTTCTCCAATGAATTGAGGTTTCTACTGCACAGAAATTATGGGCAGTGGCGGATACGGAGCCAGACACACAAGAACCAACACCCAGACACACTAGTCGATCAAGTTCAGGGCCGGCGGCGGCAGTGTGCATGTATGCGGGATGTTTTCCTGGTATGACCTGGTACCGCTGGTACCACTGGATGGGTACCTGTCCATCCTCGCTGACCACATGCATCCCTTCATGTTGGACATTTATCCTGGTGGTGATGGTGTTTAACAACAGGACAATGCACTCTGCCACCATTCTCCCTTGGCCCTGGTGAAATTGCATGACCTCAATCCCATAGAGCACTTGTGGGACTATTTAGATAGACAGGTTTGGCATGCTGACCCACAACCATGTCATCTGTGAGACCTCCATGCTCTGCTGCAGTCCAAATGCGCATGCGTGCCTCGGGCAACCTTCCAGTGTCTCATTGCGTCCATGCCATGCCATCGCAACGATGTCATCCGGGCCAAGGATGGTTATTCCCATTATTAGGTAGGTGGTCATATTATTCTGATGCAGCCGTGTATATACCAGAATAAGAAACAGAAGTTATGAGTTCAACAAAAACTTGTCTAAAGGACATTGCTTTTACATCTTAAATTACAGCTTTGTGCTGACCTATGTCCTTCATTAAGGACCCCTGCACAAGAAGCAAAAATCAATAAAATCAAATGGCTATAGTAGATTTTTGGTCTCAGAAATAGCCATAGCCATCAAACTAATAAAGCCTCTAACACTCAAGTTTAATTAGGATTTCCCTCTCAGACCTTTTCTGGAGAAACACAAAGAAAAGGTTACTGATAAAAGTTTATGCTGTGAAAGCTAGAAAATGATTTCTTAATAAAGAAAAACAAAACAAAAAAACTATTTCATAAATAAGGGAACAATTCGCTCTATAATTGATACCTATATTAGTGATTCCTCAAATGACATCAACCTCTATAATCAGAAAAATATGTGCAAATTTTATTACACAAGGTCCAGATGCAGCTAAGAGTGCTCAAAAAGAACAACTCAGCTGTTAAAGACAAAATTCAGTTAATTTATGGGAACACCACCCCAACACTGTTGTATCACATGCATCATTCTGTCAGACTGATTAATCAAATAAGATTTTTCTTTTAATTTGAAGAAAAACTGATACACATATTTACACATGTATTTCTCATAAGTACAATATGCCAAGTAAAGCATATATATGTATGTATATGGATCATTCTACACCAAATCATCAGATGCCATCCACCACACCATCTCTAATCCTTACGATTTTTTTTTTTTTTTTCTATGAATAGATTACCCCAACCTATGAAAATCTCAAACGTTTCATTTTTTTTTTTTTAATTTCTGATAGATTAGAAGATATTAATTTTCAAATTTAGGTGCATGGCAGGTCTTATTTTGCATAAAAACACAAATATCTCCATTGTTTAAATTAAAACAAATACCAAAATGACCGCTCCTTCATAATTTTTCCCAAGGAATACATTAGTGCAATGCACGAATTTCTATCTTCTTTAGTTTTTGAGTTACATGCAACAAGAGAGCCTTTTTTTCCAAAATGTAAAAATGCAATGTGCTACAGCACTTAGGAAGTCGTAATTATTTTCATTTTTAAACAGAAATTTAATCTAACAAATGAAGAAAAAAATAATTGGGGCTTTTGCATGCGTGCCAAGAAAAGAATTTTTAAATATTGTGCTTGGATCATATATTGGTACTGTGAAAGCGTGGGCGGCGAATCACGCCGTGCAGCCAAATGGTAGCGGGAGTCGATGTGGGGATTCGGGCAGGTGGCAGAAGATACCATTGCATGTGGCAGTCAGATTAAACTTTCCAGCCCACAATCATTTGATATGATGTTTGAAGGAAGGAAGATGCATTAATGTTATGTTTAAAGGCATTTCAAATAATATAACTGTTAAATATTACTAAACTTAATTAGCGTTGTCTCAAAAGAAATTGCCCATTATTGGCATGCTCAGCCATTCGATGACTAGGAAAACTAATTAATATAAACTTTTTTCTCTGTACAGCTTACCGATATATTAAATGCATATAAATTTTTCAATGGATATTAAATATCATTTCTGGAATATTAATTAACAATATCTACAAGTCACACAATATCAGACAGAATTTTTGGACTATTTTTTCTATTTCAGAGATTTGAAGTCTGATTTTCTACACCCACCACAAGAAGAAATGATCAAGGAATGACAATTTTAGAAACGAAGAAATCGGGGATATATGTCTTGGTGCCTATTCTTGCAAGGGGGAGGAAATACTACATTTTAGTTAATATGAGATAACAGGAGACGACAACAGCGAGGCTAAGGGTGGAGTTAGAAAAAATGTTATCAATTATTTTCAGGTAGAGCTAGTGTTGAAATAAAAGAGGTAATCTTGCAGTTATTATCGCATCTTTTTTTTTTTTTTTTTTTTTTTAACTGTTTATTTAAAGATTTTGTGGCATATGGAAGTGTAGGAAACCCTCAAAGAGCTCGTATGAAACACAACCCACCACAGCAAACTGTGTCACCCTAAAATAAAACACAATTTCATTAAAATAAAATACAATTACACTGGATGAAAAAATGTTATGTCCATAATCAAATCCCGGTTTCAGTGTGGTACTAATCGGATTTTTTTTTATTAATTATCCCGGTAAATTAAAAAATAATGGAACATTGGCAGACCTCAGACCTGTGAATGTGTTTTTGTTAATGTACATGTAGTATGCAATGAATAGCAATTATTGTCTACCAATATGTAAAAAACAAGTATGGAATTTAATTCGTAATTTGTTCACTCTGTCTCATGTGCTTCTCTCTTTATCCATATCATTGCAGTTTTTGTCCTCATATCAACAAGTTACTTTAAGCTCTCTCTTAAACTAGAAATATTTTTTTCAATGCATTAAGGCATATAAAAAGCACAAAGATGCAGAAAAACTACGTAGCAACTTTCAAATATCAAGAGAATAAAAAGAGCTGAGAAATTACACTGCAGCGTTTTCCACTTGGAGTGAGCTAAAGTCTCAGTTTGCCAGAGGTTGTAAATTAGGATCTGAGGTCAGCTCGATGTCCGAGGCCGCAGTTGGTTGTCTAAGAAAAGTTGCAAAAGGTTATAGATCACACAGATGGGCATTACCGAGTATATCCACTGTTGATGTTGGGTTGCTTTGCTCTTTCCCCACCCCCAACCCTCCAACTGAGATGTTCAACCGCAACAACTACCATTTATGACGGAGTTTGAAACAAATTCCTTATACACTGAAGTGCCAAAAGTCATGGGATAGCAGTACGCAAATTTTTAACTGGCGCTGCTGTCGTATAAAGGCTTCAACACATGCCACAATTTTTATCAGTTGCGAGGTGTAATCTCATGAGTCGGGTTGAACAACCGCCAGTAGGATTATGGCAAGCCGATGGGAATTACTGAAGTTTGAACAAGGCATGGTAGTGGGAGCCATATGGATGGGACATTCAATTTCCGAAGTTGTGCGAACATTCAACATTTCTCGATCAACAGTGTCACATGTGTACTGAGAATACCTCGTGGAAGGCATTATTACCACTCACCTTGGACAGCTCCGTGGCGAACGATGGGTACTGAACGACCGTGACCAGCGGCGTTTGACCAGGATTGTCCATGCTAACAGACAAGTGACACTGGCTCAGATAACATACACATTCAATGCAGGAGGTACCAGAGACATATCCATCAGGTCAGTGCAAGCGTAATTTAGCACCCATGGGATATGGGAGCAGAAGATCCACCAGAGTGCCTTTTTGTTAACACCACAACATTGGACACAGCGCCTCACCTGGGCTCGAGAACATGGCAATTAGACCCTGGAAGACTGGCAATATGTGGCGTGGTCCGATGAGTCACGCTACCAATTGTTACAAGCTGATGGTAGGGTTCGTGTAAGGCACAGACCCCATGAACCCAAGCTGTCAACAAGGTACTGTGCAAGCTGGTGGTGGTTCCATACATGTGTGGGGTATCTTTATGTGGCACAGTTTGGGTCCTCTGGTCCTTGTAAACACATCATTAACCCCATGAGGCCATGGACCCAAGCTGTCAACAAGGCACTGTGCAAGCTGGTGGTGGTTCCATACATGTGTGGGGTGTATTTACGTGGCACGGTTTGGGTCCTCATAAACACGTCATTAAACAGACCCCATGAGGCCATGGACCCAAGCTGTCAACAAGGCACTGTGCAAGCTGGTGGTGGTTCCATACATGTGTGGGGTGTCTTTATGTGGCACAGTTTGGGTCCTCTGGTCCTTGTAAACATGTCATTAACTGGTAATCACTTTGTTGCCATGCTGGATGACCATTTGCAGTCCTTTGTGGACTTCCATGTACTCCAACAATGATGGGATTTCCCAGGTAGACAATTTACCATATCATTGGGTCCAAGTTGTCCAAAATTGGTTCGAGGAGAATTCTGGATAGTTCCGACAGATGGTGTGGCCATCACATTCGCCAGACATGAAACCAATAGAGCACTTATGGGATGTGGTGGAAAGGTCCATTTGCACCCACGATCCTGCACCTACAAATACCAGGGAACTATGGGTGGCTATTCAGATGGCAAGGCTCAACATCTCCCCAGAAGTCTTCCGGCCACTTGTGGGATTGATGTCACGTTGAGTTGCTGCACTTCGCCGGGCTAGAGGAGGTCCTACACGATACTAGGTACGTATCCCATGACTTTTGACACTTCAGTGTATTGCAGTCATTTATTTGCTTTCTCTTACTTTACTGGATCCTTGAGTAGTCTGTCTGAGGGAAAAAAAAAAACATTAAAAGAAAGCATGTTGGAGATAAAGAGTAGCAGGGATGAAAGAGTGAATCATCTCTAAGAAAAATGAAAGGTTCTACACCTGTCACACAGTACATCAAATTACTTGTGCAGAAAATAATTGAAGGAAAAGTTTGTGTGCGTGTGTGCCCACAAATTCTTCCAAACACTTTTTTTGTCAACATCATTTTTCATCCTGTGGCAAGTTTATACAGGGTGATTCATAAAGAAGTATACAGTTTCAACGCACTATAAAACAAGAACAATGTAAGATATTTTATGTTACCTGTAACAGAATTGTAGGGGAATGTTTCAAGTGTTTTTAGAGACAGTCACAGATGTTCTATGTGTGCACCCTTAGTCACACGACACACATTGAGCGGGTAATCCATTTCCACCCAAACGTGAGGTAAGATATCTGAATTTTGAGAAAGAAGCTGAAAATGCATGGAATCATTTTCAGCTTCTTTCTCAAAATTCTCCAGATAGTGGACTGTGAAATCTGCACTTCACGACTCACCCTCCATGTTGATTTTCCCGGGCTTCGTTGAATGCCGGTGCAAACACTATCGATGACTTCTTTCAATACACGCGGTCGTCCAGGACTTAAGTTTGTACCAACAGCCCGTAGTTTCAAATTTTTTATGCCAATCATAGATAGATTTTCTGGTTAGGGGTTCTTTTCCGAATCGTGATAAAAAATGCAGTTGCACTACAGTTACAGATTCCGTTTTGCTCAATTCAAGAACACAAAACGCCTTCTCCACTGCAGACGCTGCCATTTTGACTGACCAGTCAAGCGACACACGCGCTATCGCCTACATCATTTCCCTCAGTAGCGGGACACAAAATTTATGAGTACATCTACCTAACGGTTTGCAGTTGTGGTCCGTGTCTTCAACTGTTACTGTTTTACAGCATCTGGAAACTGTATACTTCTTTATGAATCACCCTGTACTTAACGATATCTTTACAAAGGGCAATACATTTGTGTGATATTGATCAGGCAAAGGGCAAAGTGTAAAGGTCAAGAACTGACTCAAGTCATTTGCAGTAACCGCCCATAAATAACATCATCCAAAACAGAGATACAGGCCTCAGCACCGGTAGTGACAAACCTAAAACCAACTAAGTATATGCACGGAATCTATTATTATCAGTAGTAAGTAGACAGCTTTTTTTTTTGTCAATGCAAGGGTAAATATGCAAAACAAATGATTTATGCAAATATTGTGAAGTGCAACACCACAAGAAAAGAAAAAAATCAACGATTACAGGAAAATTTCTGCTCCGTCTAACTTTTGTTTTTGCAAATCTGTCTCCCATGTATAAGCTGAAAGACTAAAAAATTTATGAGAAAAACAATGTTTAACAATGATACAGGATAGCAAGAGAAAAGAAATGCCTGACAGAGAAATTTTTGCTCCATCAATCTCCGTTTTAGCAAATTTTTGCCTCCTTTTAGAAGTCGAAACTTGTTTTCATTTATTATGAAAAAAAATTACTTTAATAACCCAGGACAGAAAAAACATTGTCAATAAAAAAAATTTAGATTACGGGAAAAATTTTAGCTCCGCATCTAACTTAAGTCCTCGGAAATTTTTGAAGGACGGAATTTTTTATCCATTTGTAATGCGTACATACTTACGGAGAGAAAAAAAAAATTCAAAAATGCCAGCTGCTCTCCAAAATTAGCCAAAGAAATTTTGCCACATAATAGAAAAGCGAGGGCTCACAGGCAGTCGGGAGTGCAGAAGAAATGACTTAAAATCGGTGGTCTTCTTTCTGCCTAAAGTTGAAGGGTTCTCACAGCCCAGATACTAAGCAAGGATTTTTCTGTAGAACGAACTCCCACAACTCAATCTCCCCAAAAATTCTCATCAGTTTTGCCTCAATCTCTAGAAATGATCTAGATGATGACTCAAAACACGAAAAAACATTATGCACACTGTAAAACCTTTAGATGTACAATTTTATGATGATCACTAAATTCGTTTTGGGTTATTTTTTATAAATACAAAAAATCTTACACGTTCCATAGGAGCTCAACTTCCTGTTGTCTGATTTTGATCAAAATATAATCATAATGTTATGAGAGATCGAAATATGAACATCACTCATGAACTATAACTGTATTTTAAGGAATTCCTTTCCCTTAAAACAAGAATTCAACAATACATGTCTAAGCGGTGTGGTCATTTCTTGCGTGCAGGTGGGATGCCATTTTTCTCCTGGTACCATGTCTCCGAACAGAGCACTTGGCAGACTGCAATTTCACAGTGGCAATGCACTGGCCACGCACCATGTTTAAAAATTCTTTTTTTAGCACAGTTTTTTTTTCTGAACTTGTTAGATCAAACCTTTCTTTACAAAGAATAACAATTTGAACTTTCAAGTGCTGTACTACATTGTGTTTTTAAGCAACAAAAGAAGGCTCTCTTATTGCTCATAACTAAAAAATCAAGGCAGACAGAAACTCGTGCATTGCACCATTGGATTCCTTAGGGAAAATTACAAAAGAATGATTAATTTTGTATTTCTTCTTCTAAATAATGGAGATATTTTCGTTTTTACGCAAAACAAGTTCCGCCATGCACCAAAATTCAAAAATATCTTCTAATCTATCGGAAATAAAAAAAATTTAAACTTTCAGAGGTTTTACAGTATAACTTGGGAACAGGTACCAGTGAAAAAAATTCACAAGAATCGGAGGTGAATGTTGGTGGAAAATTATTTCAATATCTGACAATTTTGCTTGGAATGATGACCCATATTTTATTAACATTAGAGAGGGAAATTAATCTTTATTATGCTTACTTTTCACACAGATTAAAACACTAGAATAGCAAATAAATATGCACACAATTAAGACACCATAGAACAGCAAATAATTATACAGAATACATTAAAAAAAAACATTCAAGTTTTCCAGTAAATTCATAATCAGTAAATCTTAACAAAAATGGATTTGATCTTGCTTACGATGTCTTGCTCAAGGAGTTATCTGGCAGCTGAAACATCTACAACAGATAACTTGGATGTTATAGCTGAAGTTTCTTCAGCTCTAGCATATGCTTTCCAACTGAAGCTGGAAGTAAAGACTGAAATGCAGGCTGAAAGCTAATTTTTCAAGCATTTCATAAAACCTTGGTTTCAAGTTTCAACTCCTAATTAAACATGCTAGAAGCAGTTGAGAGCAGTTTCAATTTTGCTTCACACCTTTGAACTTCTCATAAGACCTTATTTGTCCTGTATCTGGAAGAAGGTAATATGGCTACTGAACAGTGGTGTAATGAAGACAAACTTGGCATCTAGGAATAAAGCACCCAAGCAGGTTTTTTAGGTGATACACCACGGCAAGCCTTGATTGGTCAGTTGTTGAATGAAGTTACTATCGGGAACAAAGTACCACAGTCATCAGCAGCTTTAAATTTATCCACAATATATAATATTTTTAATGGAAAAGAAGAAAAAAAAAACTGGAATGCTTATACAAGAGGTCTGTTTAATTTCTGTTTATAAACACCTGTTTCAGTGTTAATTCTATAATTACTCCAACAAGGAAAGCAGAGTCTTCTCCATTACGCTAAGATTGAAAACGACACTATAACTTCAAAAGTGAAACTATTCCAACTCTCAGCACAAGGTACTTTTTTTCTTTGCATGTCTTGTCATTCCTCATCTAAACACCATGTCACCTCTCAAATGACATTTTCATAAATGGACATATTTTCATTAGTCCTTATTCTTGGCCCATGTAGCAAACTTCCTCTCTCTCAACAAGTCCACATGCAGAATTTCCTGGTTCACTTGGTATTCTTACACACTTCATCGGCATTACTGCTATGTTCATCAGAACCAAATGTTTCAAGATCTTTCTTTTTCCTTCAGTTTACTGCTGTTTGTCCTATTTCAAACAAATGCAAAAATTATTTATGAAAAATTAAAAAAAAAAAAAAAAATGAAAGCTCAGCCCAACTCAACAAGTAGGTACACTGAATGGACACTTCATATAACAAGAGGAGAAACCTGTAAGATTCAGTCACAATGGTAAAGTGAGTTGTGCAGAACTGTGCACACAGCTCATGTGCTATATATGGTTCTGCAGCAGCTGTTCACACTGATTCTCCACAAGACACCAAAAATGAAACTCTAGTTAAGCAAAAATGCTTATAAATGAAAGTGAATGTCATAAGACCAGTTGTGTATACTAGTCTAATAAATGAGTATAAATATTCTGATTTTTCAAATCAGAGCATTGTCATCAAAGACTTTCTCTGAGCTAAGAAATCCCTTCAGTTTGTCCATGGCAAAACTGCTACTGTCAGCACATCACATACATATGCATTATCTTGTTTTAGGGACATTCAGTATGAATAATAAAACACAGTAACTCCCCATATGCCACCATGAGAAGAAAGAACATTAAATTCAAGGGCAATGAAAGCAAATATGAGGGTATATTACACTATACTAATTAAAACTTATGATTAATAGTAAGGTCACAAATTCAGTACATAGCAAACTACACTGCCAGACTAATTTATTATAAGCACCTAACTAATATTTCACTGAACACCCATAGATACAATCACACCCTAAACACACAGCACGAAATAATTTTCACAGGTCTTCTAAACATGCTGTGTTTGCATCTGTGTTGGTCCACACGTCCATTAGAAGCTAACATGAGTGAATGTGCTAAAATGGTAAATTTCACTTTGTCCTAGTTCTGGCTGTTGGAAGTTAAAGAAAGATGTTGGAGCTTTGCCTGATGTTTCCACAAATCAATAATACAAGCTACAAGATCAATGAACAGTACAAAATTTCTGGAAACCTGTTTGCTATGTGAAAATGATTCCTCATCAGGAAAATCTTTACATTAACAAGATAAGTGTGCTCTTGGAAAGTAATGCCTGGCCCTTGCACCATTAAAATACACCAAATATTTGGAAAGTAAGATGTTATTGCACGGGCATCAAAGGACCTAGTTCATACTCTGGAAATCAACCATAAACAAGCACATGGTCACCAGCATGTCGTGTAGTGGAAGCTCTGAACAACGAATCCAAGACTTCATAAGGTTGCAGTTACACACTGTGTTACTATCTATGGTAAACAATATACAATACTCATCAGATGACATGGTTTTAGTTATCTAGCATCCAGTTTTGTAATTCCTTGCATCATCAGTCACTCCAGTATGTGTGTGTAGGGGTAAGATGTCTTCAAGTCATGGAACAGTATAAAAAATTCCATATCATTAAATTCTATGTGCACGATTCCTGATTATATGAGTGAAGTGGCACACATCCAGCACTCGAGTCCTTGAGATGTTGAACTGTAGTGGCTTTATTCTGCGTGCCGGAGTAGGATGAACTATGTTTCTTCCTATCATACAGTAGTTGCTTTCAGCCACATTTTCCCCACTATGTGAATATGCTCTGTGTTCCTTACCATGTGGAATACACCTAAAAAACTGTACCTGTTATTTCCCAATGAACTTCATAAACTGGCTTACACCAGGATTCATTTTGGATTATAAAAGAGCATGACCCAAACTTTGAGAAAAGGGCACTTTTTAACTTAGGGGTGTTTTGTTCACTCTTTATTAATATTTAATCTAAATAAAATATGATTGAACATAGTAATCTGCAGCTACATAATAGTCTCAAAGTCATCATGGTGAGATGTTTTAAAACTTAAATGCCTTACTGCTAAGAGGTGCAAATGCTTTAGCATGAGTGATTCTTCAAACCTGAGAGCAGGCAAGGCACTCTGCTGCCATAAAAATGCCTAAAATGAACCCTGACCTGCACTACAGAAGACCCAACACCTTCTGTAGTTTAACAACAATGAAACTGAAATTTCTTCAACAACAATGAGACTGAAATTTCTTCAACAACAATGAGACTGAAATTATATCAGATTACCAGTCTTCCCTATGTTGAAATTGTCACTATATGTTCTGCTTCAAATCTTTTATAGGACTTCAGCTATATGTGGCAGCATATTTCCATTTGCCTTATTTACATATTACAGTGGCAGTAGCAGCATTCCCATTCAGTCAAGTGCTCTTAATAAACTGGCCAGGCAGTGTATTATACAACATATACATCCTGAAAAATTGATGAACATAAAACTAGAAAAAATGTATGCATTTTTTTAAAAAGCTCACAACAAAAGCAATATAATTTGGGTCAAACTCTAGGTCCTATTCAGGCAATTGAACTAAACTGCTTAAAAAATTTAGGGATATTACAGGGGAAAATTCAACCTCAAGTAAAGCAACCATATGAATTTAATTACAGACAACATAAGATGCAGAACACAAAACAAACATGAAATGATCACACAAAATGTGCAGTGTAGTACTTTCGGCGTAAAAATGAAAGAACACCTCATTGACAAGAAGCACACAAAGAAAGCTTAACTTGGTCAGAGTCAGTACATTTTGACATTTCCTTGGCTGTTTCACAATGGTTTTGGTGCCTGCCTCTATGGCATACTGCAGACGAGATGTTTCACCTAGCTTTGGGATATTGCAACCCACAGATGAGGTAAAAGGTCGCAATTTTCTGAAAGTTTGCAGGGGCCTGTTGACGTCTGTCCAAGCTCCTCTGCAATGCATCCTACATGTCATCAAGGGAATTAAGGTCAGGGAAACTTAGAAACAGAGGCAAATGCGGAATACGATGATTTTTGAGCTCACAAACCATGATGTGAGCTCAATAGTCATGCATTGCCATTTATAAAGAAGAAACTATAGTCTTTAGCACCTTGGAAAGAAAGTCACAGTACTCCTGATGATATAGTCTTGGTACATGCTAGCATTTGTGTTCCACTGACAAACATACTAATCCATGTAGCCATAAAAGCAGACTGCTCCCCAGACCATGACTGAGCTGCTGCAGAACAGACAGACAGGATGGCACAAATGCTGACTGTTACATGTTACTAAAGTACTCCAGACACAAAGTTGCTGACAATTGGAATGTAGACTAAATCTAGATTCTTTTTTTTTTCTTGATTGGAGGTTTAACGACCACCTTGAGTAACTCAATGGGCTATAAGCAGTCGCCCGTCCCTAATTTAGTGTCACTGGTTCCAGGGAAGGGAGAGAGCCAGTGCAATAAGATAAGCACAAAATCCATGCCTCACCGGGATTCAAACCCGGACCCCTTTGGACGAATGGTCAGAGGCCATTGCTTAGACCACTGCGCCACCAGGGCGGCAAGTCTGGATTCATCTTGGAGAATAAGATGCTTTGCCACTCTTTTTCCAGCCACAATAGGTGCTATTGCACCCACTAACATCTCTGTTGCCCGACTGCCACAGAACCTGGAATTCAGTGCAATTGACCATGAGCACTTCTCAGAGCTTCTCAGTTGTAATGGCAGGACACTGTGGGGTTCCTGCGAGCATTTTTATTGTGAGATACCAATTTTCTGAGATGTAGGTGTCGTCAGATGCCCACTTCTTTGTCATTTGATGATATTGCTTTACTTGTGAGAACATTCATTGAGTCTAAAGTGAAAATCCTCCAAATACATGGCATCAGCGAATAAACAAAGACATCGCTCTTTCCACGTTTTAGCAACACATAGCAACCGAAAAATTGTTATTCAGTCACTGCTGGGGATCAGAGTCCCAGATCTCTCGATATCTAGCCAAGCGCATTAGCCTTACACCGCGGTGGCCAACAATCCACGGCGCTATGTGTGTTTTTCAGTCAGCTTCTGACATCATAAATCCGTAAGATGGGCTCAGCTGCTGGGACGTCTCCATCTGGTGGGCATTAATGACACTGGCTATATATTAATTATAGCAGTTAAATCCAAAAAGCGAGATCCAAAGTGCAAATCTTCCAAATGCATGGCACCAGTGAATAAACCAAAACATTGCTCTTTCCACATTTTAGCAACACATAGCAACCGAAAAATTGTTATTCGGTCACCGCTGGGGATCCAAATCCAAGATCTCTTGATATCTAGCCGAGCGTGTTAGCCTTACACCACGGTGGCCAACAATCCACGGCACTATGTGTTTTTCAGTCAGCTTCTGACATCATAAATCCGTAAGATGGGCTCAACTACTGAGACATGAAAACAACCCAAGGCACTATTTTTAAAAATTGTTATTTGGTCACCGCTGGGGATCCAAATCCCAGATCTCTCGATATCTATCGGAGCGCGTTAGCCTTGCACCATGGTGGCCAACAATCCACGGTGCTATATGTTTTTTTCAGTCAGCTTCTGACATCAAAAATCCATAAGATGAGCTCAGCTACTGAGACGTGAAAAACACACATAGCAGTGTGGATTGTTTTGGCCACTGTGGTGTAAGGCTAACCCGCTCAGCTAGATATCGAGAGATCTGGGATTCGGATTCCCAGCGGTGACTGAATAACATTTTTTTTTTTTGTTGCTATAATGAGGAAAGAGCTATGTCTTTGTTTATTCACTGACGCCACGTATCTGGAGGATTTTCACTATGGATTTAACTGCTATAATCAATATACAGCCAGTGCCATTAATGCCTGCCAGATGGTGACGTCTCAGTAGCTGAGCCCATCTTACAGATTTCTGATGTCAGAAGCTGACTGAAAAACACACATGGCGCCGTGGATTGTTGGCCACCATGGTGTAAGGCTAACGCACCCTGCTAGATATCGAGAGATCTGGGGTTTGAATCCCCAGCGGTGACCGAATAACAAATTTTCGGTTGCTATGTGTTGCTAAAATGTGGAAAAAGCAATGTCTTTGTTTATTCATTGAGTCTGCTTATTTGTTTGTATAATTTTATTGAAGTTATTGTAGCATTACAAGTGAAGCTGCTGCAACATCTGTCTCGGCATGCATTGCCACATTCCAGTGACCCTATTGCATTTGCTGACCATCAAATGTTTCATCTGCATTGTTCAGAGTCTGGCAGTAGCATTTACTGATGTGCACCATTAAGACACAACACACTGATTGCTTTGAAGATCATTTATGGCCTGTGCAAACCTTTCTTGCACCTGCACACATAAGACAGCAATGTGGAACCCAAAATTTGCATACCATTGCATTTCGTACTCTTCCAATTATCAAATTCTGCCCCAACATTTGCATAAACTCATACCTGGGATTCTAAATCATAATCTTTTTTTTCTTTTTGAGCGATTTAGTTAACAAATGAGGCTCCTCTTCATATGTGTTAGAAACAGAATGAAGAGGAAGTGATAAACAAAATTTAACAAAGGGGGGCAATATATGAAAAGCTGTAGTTAACCAGAAAGATGGCAGTTCATAAAATAATCTCACATGGAATATGTCTATTGATCTTCAATACAATGAACAACAACATTCTCACTTACACAAATTTCAAATGAGAAAATTAATTGTCCTAATGTCAGTTATTCAAAATATATATTTCACAGTACAGTCATCTCACTTTAATTCAAACACCCGTAGTACAAACTAGCTCTGCAATTCACATTTACATTTGGTCCCAACACACTCCATGTAGAGGCAATGCAAATTTCTGTTCGCTAATTCGAAAAACTTCTCTCACCAAAATTTCCTACCTCAAACAATTCTTCCTACCCCAAACCAGTTTTCTGCTTACCCCGATTGCCAATCAGCATCGGCTCCGCATCTCTCCTCATCTGTTGGAGACACTTTGTTGGTCGCTCGCAGTCGTGTCTTCTCTCTTGTGAGTGTTACATTACACTGTGGTGTCTCGTGATTTGTTTAGCAAAATAGGAAAAGCAAAAACTCAATACTGTGCATGAACCGCTGCTATTAAGTTCGATATCCTTAAAGCCATTGACCGTTGCCATTCAGTTCGATATCCTTAAAGAAGTAGACAGAAAAGAGAAATCGAAAAGTGAAATAGCGCTTCAGTTTGGAATCCCTAAAAGCACTTTATCAACAATAATCAAGGACAGGAAAAAGACAGAAGCTGCAAAGGTGAAGGGAATCGGAGTGCGTGCAGTAGCATTCCCGAATTTGAAAGAAGCATTAACCGTGTATGTGGCTGGGGAAGATGCGGGCTAAGAACATTCCAGTGGATGACAACAATTTGAGAACAAAAGACGAGTAGTTCGCTGCACAAATGGGCATAGAGGACAAGATCAAGTTTTCTGATGGTTGGATACAGAAATTCAAAAAAAGACATGACTTGATGTTTAAGAAGATCTGCAGTGAGAGTGCTGATGCAGATTTGGTGGCAGCGAAAAAGTGAAGTGACACAGTATTGAGAGATATTCTAAAACAATACCGACCAGAGGACATTTATAACTGCAATGAGGCAGGACTATTCTATAAGATGCTTCCAAATAGATCCCTTACTTTAAAAAAAATGAGCTGCAGCGGTAGAAAGCAATCAAAGCTTTGCGTCACTATATTGTTTTGTGCAAACAAGATTGGGACAGATAAACAGAAACTGTTCCTGATTGGAAAAGCTGCCAAGCCCCGATGTTTTAAGGAAATGTGGTCCCTTCCTGTGAAGTATGCTGCCAGTTCAAATGCATGGCTGACAAGAGACCTGTTTGAAAGTTGGCTGCAAAAATTTGACCAACGCGTGGCAGCAGAAAACAGGAATGTCCTTTTAGTGTTGGATAACTGCACAGTTCTTTCAGCTATCAATGGGCTCAGTAACATCAAAGTGGAATTCCTGCCCCCAAATGTTAAATCGCTACAACAGCCTCTTGACCAAGGTGTCATTCAGTCCTTCAAACGTGCCTAGAGAAAAATGCTTCTGGACAGGATGATTCTCAATGTTGAAAATGACAAGGAATATGTCATGGATTTGCTGAGAGCAGTATACATGGCTGCTGCTGCTTGGGATTCGGTCACAGCCCAAACAATCACCAACTGCTTCCGTCATGCTGGTTTTTACAACGCTGAATCAGTGCCAGAAGTCTAAGTTCAGACTTCGGAAGAAATGGAATTTACAACTGGAGAACATTTGCTGGCTGCACTGAAAGAGAAAAATGCAAACATTCCTAAAGGCATCACATTTGAGGAGTATGCAGACATGGACAACGACTTGCAATGCAACGAGGAACTGACTGACGAAGTAATTCTGCAACGAGCAATGGGAATCAGCACGGCAGATACTTCAGACTCTGAAGATGACGAACAAATTCAAACTTCCCAGCCCATAACTACAGATATCCATAAACCAACCCTAAAAGCTGCATCTGATGCAATTGAAGTAATTCGTCATTACCTAGAGGAGGAAAACAGGACCAATAAGTTTTTAGAAATGACAGTGAAGCTTGAAAGAAAGATTATTTCATTGGCTTCTGAAAAGCTGGTATAAAGGAAGATCTTGGATTTTATGACAGTATGAACTAAATTACAGGTATAAACTGATTTTTCATGCATTTCGGGGTGCAATCAAAGAATCTGAATTTTTAGTGAGCTTAAAAATTACTGTTATGCTGAATTATTTATGTGCATTGTACTTTTGACCATTTGCATATTAAAGAATTTCAAAATTTTTACAATTTGAACTTGCTCTAAAATGAACAGATTTTGAGTTCCCTAGGAATTCAAATTAAAGTGAGTTGACTGTATAAATTAACTTTGATTTTGAAGTACAATTTTATAATGCCTATTATGTTTGGATAAATTTTTATACAGTGTTTTATAAAACAAAAATGCTCTGTGTTCAACTTAACTTCACTAACTGAATCAAATAGCCAGCTGTTACCACACTCCAACAAGTTGTTCTGTACTATATAGCCCACAATTTAAACTAATGTTACTTTATACACTGAGTGGCCACTTTATTATGACTACCCCCTCAGTACTTCGTTGGGCCACTTTATTATGACCACCCCTTCAGTACTTCGTTGGGCCACCTTTTGCCTTTAATACTTTGTCGATTCTTCAAGGCATGAACTCCACGAGATGTTGATAGGTGGTTTGTGGAATCTGAGACCATGCTTGATGAATAGCACTTTCCAGGAGTGTGAGATTGCAGGGTTGTGGATCCAGCTGTCTGATGGCTCGTTCAACTTCAATCCACAAATTCTCAATGGGGTTGAGATCTGGAGATTGTGGGGAACACCTAAGCAAAGTAAACTCACCGGCATGTTCCTGAAACCAATCCTGTACAATACGAGCACTATGGCAGGATACATTATCTTGTTGAAAGTAGCCATCGCCATTGAGATAAACCATCCACATGACAAGATGCACTTGGTCCGCAATGATGTTTAGATATGATGTGCCAGTCAGACGTTGATCAACACGAATTAAAGGGCCCAAAGCATGCCAGGAAAACATTCCCCAAATCATTACGTTGCCTCCACCAGCTTAAAGGGTTGTAGCAATGCATTTGGGGTCCATGCTTTCGTGCTGTTTCCGCCAAATTCTCACTCGGCCATCGGCATGGTGCAACTGAAAACGTGATTCATCGGACCACATAATTTGTTTCCAATTATCGACTGTCGAATCCGTGTGCTCCTGTGCGAACTGAAGACGTTTTTTCTTGTTAACTGCAGACAGCAAAGGTGTTCGAACAGGCCTTCGGCTGCCATATCCCATCCGATGCAGTGTATGGCGAACAGTGCGTGCTGATCATTTGAGGGGATCCTTGATTAAGATAGTCTGTAATTTGCTGCACTGTTGCCCTTCTGTTGTCTGTTAGCAGTCTGGACACTCTTCATTCCGCCCCGAGCAGTCACTAGTCAATGACGACCACACGTTGCACATAGAGACCCAGTTTTTTGGCTGACAGTCCAGTCTTTAAACACTTTAACAACAGCTGCTCTGGAACATTTCACGAATGCAGCGGTTTCGGTGATACTCGCTCCATGGCTCCGAGCTCCTACAATCATCCCACGTTGAAAGTCCGTCAAATCGCATTTTTTACCCATCTCGTCACCCAAAAATCACTTCTACTACTGTCGCAAGCACTAAGGCTTTCCCTTTTTATACTAGCCTCACCCTCTGGTGGCAACAGCCTGCAGCCATAGCTCATTTGCTTAAAACTGTCACGTGGTCATAATAAAGTGGCCACTCAGTGTATAAGTAGGAATTAACTTCATGAAATTTCTACTATCCAATATTAGGAGCACATTATCTTAAAAATAAACTGCCCTCTCCTAAACTACAGAAAATCTTCCCTCTTTCTAAGGTTACTAATACAATGGACTGCTCTCAATAATGTTTAATAAAATAATTTATGACTATAATTCAGATCTTCCACAAGGTTTCTGGAAGCTTCCCATCTAGCCCTCTTTTACAGACATACTCAACAGAACCTAGTCACCAACAATGGGTAAATATAAAAGAATGTACAACACAGAATGCAAGTTAACTATATTCAAAGATGTTTGTTCAACTTTGAATTAAATAAATGATGGCTGAGATGGATAAAGGCTTATCCATATCAAATATTTTATCAAACACAAACTTTTCCTGCCCTGTGTGAATCATGTAGGGTCTGTCATAAATGTGTAACACTATAAATAAAAATAAATAAATAAAAAAGAATTACCATATGAACATTTGCTACCAGTTGATGTTTTTTTTAGTTTATATCTGCTTATTCAGATCAATTCATGAGCTATGAAACAGATACGTTAAGAGGGCTCATTAACGGCCCATTCCTGTCTTCCTTAGTTTTTGACTGTGGAATAATTTCCCTTTCAAAACTTGTACTTCATACCATTCTAGCATAATATACTAATTCAAAGTTTAAGATGGATGCAATTATCATAATGCACATTTCACTAACAGTATGCCTGCCTATGACTTCACAAACACTACTGGGAAATGGAGAAGGATGATCCATTTAAATCACAGGTAACACACTACCTCCAGATGGAATAACAAATATTGTGGAACACAGCAGAACTTTAACCTGAATTACAATTATGCTGTGCAATATCTGGTGAACATCTAAAGAAGCAGAAAAAAATAAGAACATACAGCACTCACAACTCATTTTAGTGCAATAACATGACATATAAGCATTTTTACACTTCAAAATTCAACGCAAATAACAGACACAAACCATAACTCAATCTACAGCACATATACACACATGCATATGCACACATGAACTATACATTTTCCGTCATCACTATACACATAAATCTCTCTCAGCCAAAAACTTGCTCATGTACTCTTTGATATATCATACTCATATTCATTCTCTCTCTCTCTCCTCTTCACACCAATACTCAGACGCATACATTCAATAAACAAATATTTTACAATACCACAGTGTCACAATACTGGCTTTTCCACACACCAAAGCTACGATCTTTGACAGTGGGTGATACAGAGAAATAAAGAGCCACAGTTAGCTGAAAGTATTAAGTTCTTGTTATTAAATAACAATATAAATGTGTAACATTTTTATGGAAACTCCATGGTTGTGTGTAATAGAAAAGTGAAATGGTTGAGTTTCATATTTCTTCAAACAGGCACTAGGAAGAATATGCAGACACAGAAAAGGTAATTGATGACTGAAGATCTCTTTGGAATTTGAAATTCCAAGTGCAATTGAAGGAGATAGATACAAGATCTTTTTATGCTACAAATAGCAGCAAGTAATCCTAGCCAGAATGAGAAGTAAAATAAATATAAGCCTCATGGAACTTGAGGGTAGTTGCTTGAGTTGTTTATTTGATTTTTAAATTGACTACAGACAGAATTTGAACCACTGTTCTATAACCAACAACTAGATTAATCATCATGTGAAGCAGATAAAAATCATCCCAGGGAGACTTCAATGAGAATTATTTTTACTGGATCATAAATATTCCCAGAAAATCCTAATATAATACACACTTCAATGAAACTATTCTAACTTCAATACTCATAGAATCTTACTAACATAAAGCAGAAGTATAGAAAGTTTAACACGTCTTCTAATTAAAAACTTATCAACAACGGGTGATTTAACAGCTTTGATGGAATAGCCTCCCCCACCCCAAAAAAAAAACTATCAGAACCAATACAGAATGATCGATCACTTATTAAAAAAGCGTTTGGCCGCTGCAAGCTGTAAATACACGTAGGTCAGATGTTAAGTTTTACAGCTATTTGCATTTACAGTATCAAGAATTTTAAGAAAAAAAGTTTATGCTTCAAAAAGAGAAAACTTCAAATTTGCATGCCTGTAGTTTCCATTGTAAACAAAAGATGAGGTTCATGAACAAAATCACACATTCAACAAAAGTGCATTTATTATAGCAATGGAATGATGACTTCAACTGATTCTAAGAGATACCCTATCCAAAGTTCCTGATAATCTTCTTTAGCCAAATTTCTACAGCCTGAGGTTGCCTTGTTAAATGATTTACCAACTCAAACAATTTTCCACGAAGGTGCTGATAATCAAACCATCAAGTTATTGAGCAAAAATTACTTAGACATATAACAATCTTTAAACTGTTGGATGTTGAAAAAGAATTCTCTACATTAACTTTAACTCTCACTGCAGTACAGAATAAAAGTTTTGCATTTCTTCCTCAATAGCCACTCATCAGATCTGGCAATTTCTCACAGAAAGGCACCTGTTTGGGGAGGGGGGTGCACTGAAAGTAAACGAGAAATGCACCCTGGGTGATCATGATAAAGAAAAGAACTACCATTGTAATCACATTAGCATCTAATAAAAATTTAGCATTATCCCTGGAAGAGATAGATGTTACGTCTGAACCTGATCTCCCCATTCAACGCATGTTTAGAGCTTAGCTCTGATCTGTCAGCCATGAAAATGCTAAAGTGGGTATAACATTGCCAAAGAGAAAGTAATACTTTTCAAGATAATCCACACTGGCATACCTATCTAAGCTTATTAATAAACTTTTGTATTCATATTCAGCAGTTAGATTGTTATGTACCAAAATATCCAAGCAGCGAAACATTTGTTATGTTTTGAAAGTTTCAAGTAGCTGAGCTATATATATGGTTGACAAAAAATAATCATCACAGAATAAAAATTCCTGAAAACCTATTTTTAGCATGTTAAAATAATTAAAAAAAACTTGATTTTAAAATATGTATAATATGGGAGATTTTATTATACATTACATATATACACTGCTGGCCACCCAAAATGCAACACCAAGAAGGAAGCATCCGATTGGCTTGAAATTTGCAGCATGCGTCGCCCGCGAGAGGACATGCAAACGATTAGCATTGCAGGGCATATGCAAATCATGTGTGCCCGGCACGCCACCGAGAAGCACTATAAGAAGGGTGCGCAGAATGCAGGGTGTAAGTAGTGGAAGGGTGTAAGTGTGTTGTGCTGCCGGACCTGTGCATGGAAAAATCCCTGATGCCTCGTCGCAGAATACGGCAGTCATTCCAACACGTTTCGGAGTTTGACAGAGGACAAATAAATGAGGCGAGTATGGATTCGGTGGGTGCAGGAGGGACAGACGGACCAACGTGAATGATTGCCACAGCCACGACACACCACCGAACTAGAGGACCGGCATGTTGTGCGACGGACATTGATGGCTCGCACCGCCACATAATGAACGTTAGCTCAGAAATTAGGGTGTGTTGCGTAACAACCTGTGTCAGCACGTACCATTCGGCGGCATCTGTAGGAGTGGGGACTTGTCGCACAGCGCCCATTGCTCTGCTTACCATTAACGTTACACCACCGGCGAGTCCGGCGGCAGTGGGCCGTTGAACGCCGCACCTGGACTACGGAATGGCACGACATTGTCTTCTCCGACAAATCCAGCTTCTGCCTGCAACACCACGATGGCCTGATCCGTGTGTGGCGGCACCGCGGCGAGAGAATGTATGACGTCTGCATTATGCATCGCCATACCGGTCCGTCGCCTGGCGTTATGGTTTGGGGCGCAATTGGATGTGACACCCGCACCCCTCTGGTACGCATTGCCGGTACACTCAACAGCCACCGCTACATCTCCAACATTTTGGAGCCTGTAGTCCTCCCTTACCTGCAAGATCTGCCAGCGGCCACGTTTCAACAGGACAATGCACGCTTGCACGTGGCACGCATCGTGCAACAATTCTTCACGGCCCACCAGGTGTCACTGCTGCCGTGGCCCGCCTGTTCTCCCGATATGTCACCCATCGAACACGTCTGGTCGCTGATCGGTAACCGAGTGGCCCGGCAAGCACCACCCGTGGCTACGCCTGATGAACTGTGGCAACGTGTGGAAGCAGCCTGGACCGACATACCCCAAGCCCACATCCAAAGCCTCTTTCGTTCGATGCCGCGGCGTGTAGCGGCCGTTATTGCGAGCCATGGGGGGGCCACACGAACTATAGATGTCTGCTTGTTCCGCAAGTTGCACAGGCCTGTAAGCTCAATCGTTTCATCTTTGTATCTGTTGTTATGTGTCCAGTAAATCTGGCTTTGCTATCTCGTGTCCTTCTTGGTGTTGCATTTTGGGTGGCCAGCAGTGTATGTATATATATATGCATATGTAATTCATGCATTTAATAATATCTGCTGCAGAATATTATTACAAAGACTTTATTATATATTCTATATAATACCAGCAAAATGGTTTTTATAGCTTTACATCAGGTAAAATATCAAATATGGATTTTACTACCCTAATGGAAAATATTTACGAAATATGCAATTTATGAGGCAACCTTAAGGGTTGTCTTATGATATAAATGTGCTCTTGATTAAATATATATAATATCTAAGGTGCTCCAGGACCGAGGTCTTATGTTACGGGTTTTTGGTTAGTTATAAAAAAAAATTTTGAAATAAAACAATTAGGTTATATATTTTCAGTTCTACATTCAATTAGAATGAATGAAAACCCGTAACATAAAAGTCCTCTCGGGCCGGGAGCACGTGCCTCACAGAGCAACAACGTGTGAAATACTTTGACAATATCAGGTAAACAATACCTTAGATATTATGTATATTTAATGGAAAATAGAACACCTTGAAAGAGATATCTGATGACAAATTTTGCTAATATTAGAGGAATAACAGAAATAATCTGATTCAGTATTAAATGAGGCATAATGCTGTTTATGAATAAATCCTAGAATTGAAACTACCTTTTCCTTACACCAGAAATTTACATTTTTGAAATTTAATTTATTGAATTTATGTAATGATGCTCAGAAAATGAACTGCTCTGTACAACCAAATCAGACTTGGAGAGAGGTCAGCCGGTGCATCTACAACAGGAGACAGATGTTTCACGATACTGCTGAACATGCTGGTCAAGAGGTGTCATCAATGGACACAAGAGGAACACATATGCTAATGAAACACTTAAAAGACTGGGCACAAGATCTTCTACAAACATCTGAAGAAGCATAACTAGCAGACCTGAGATGGTTTCAGAAATCAGGTTAGCTAAGCCTTTCACAATAACAGTGATGAAAGTTGCAAAATCATTTTTGGAGCAGGTGAAATACATTTTTGGAGCAGCAAAATGCATTTTTGGAGCAGGTGAAATACATTTTTGGAGCAGATGATATTCATTTTTGGAGCAACAAAAGGCATTTTTGGAGCAGATAAAATACATTTTTGGTGTAAGAAAACACTTTTTTTGGAGCAGGTAAAATATTAGTAGATAGAACAAACTCTTAAGCAAAAAATGTTTTGGAACTAGATGCACCCTACTCAAATTTAAAACATCTTGCATTGAAATACACACACACATTATATATACAAAGATTTTAGTTTTCAAATAGATCACAAAATTTGTAACCATAGCAGGATTCTATTATTAATCATTTATTTTACAAAAAATGATTAATTTTTGGCTGCTTTTCTCAATATGTAAGACCTCACTTCTATTTTTTTCTAATTTTTCAACATAGTTAGCAATGTTTTGTTTTGCTCCTTTTAATAGTACCTGTCCACTTTCTATTGCCATCATGTCTTTTTTACGCCACATTCAATGTTCATTTTAGCATAGTTTAACATTTTATGAGAGGAATCCAACTGTTGCAAATGTTCAGCTTCTTCCCGTATCAAATCACCTTGTGAATATTCAATTTCTTCTTCTCTTTTTTCGCTTATTTTGCTGCATTTCTCCAGCACTAATCCGCTCTTGATATTTTTTCCAGAATTCTTTATAGGCTGTCAGAAGTTTTTTGGTTATATTAATTTTATGCACATCTCCATTTAGTCTCTTGACATGATCTTTGTGCTTCTTGCTCTACGCACAGCGCCTACAATCATTGCAGCCGCCATGTGCTATAGGCTAAAATTGCAACCACATGGCTTGCGAAACGTGATTCGGCAAAACTTTAGATGCTTCATAAAAGGCGATTCTTTACAATACATATCGCGATACACTTGACAATAAGTTTTATTTGACTTCGTTCTTTATGTTGTCATAGCCGTTTCACTGCTACGTTTTATTTCGTTTCAATCTAAATTAACCCTTTCCACTCGAAAAAATTTTCACCCATACTCACCCAGCACTCGTTGAGGCCACAACTTTACAGTGAAAGCTCAGCTTTGGCTCCCCAACCCCGACATACGAGCTATAGACACTCCGTCAGCGTGGAGGGTGACACCCAACCTATTCGGCGAAAAAGAAATGTCTCGTGAGCGTCGACATGCGAGCTATATGGGCGTGGCGGATGACACCCGACCTGTTCCGCAAAAAAGAAATGATTCGCGAGCGCCGACATGCGAGCTATAAAGGCATCATCGGCATGGAGGGTGACACCGCACATATTCGGCGAAAAAGAAATGTCTCGCAAGCCCCGATATACGAGCTACAGAAGCGTTATAAGCATGGCGGATGACACCCTAGCTATTTGGCGAAATTCCTCGTGAGCGTCGACATGCGAGCTATAGAGGCACCATAGGCATGGCGGAAAAACCCGAAGCGCAAGCTATTCGGCGAAAACTAAATTCCTCGCGAGCGCCGACATGCGAGCTATAGATGCGTCATCGGCATGGCAGGTGACACTCAACACGCCGATGACGTTTACGATTCTCTATTCGGTGAAAAAGAAATGGCTTGCAAGCCCCAACATGCGAGCTATAGAGGCATCATTGGCGAGGCGAGTGACACCTGACCTATTCGACAAAAAAGAAATGTCTAGTGAGCGACGACATGCACGCTATAGAGGAGTCATTGGCACGGCGGGTTACACCCGCTACACGAGCTATTCGGCAATTTCGTAATGTCGGGTGGAAAGGGTTAAAACGTTTGCACCAAAATTTTCACAAGCACAAAGCCACGTGTAATCAATGTAAAGAGTTCGCAAAAGGGGCTGAGCTGCGCTGCCTCTTGGCTTTTGCACACGGCACTCTCAAATGGCTGTACGGGGAATCGCGTGACAGAGCTCCGCCTCCATTGGCGGGGAAGTCAGAACCTTGAAGGCGTGTAGGGACTATCTGTAACGTTCGTTTGTTTCGACCAAAAGACGGTAAAAAATAGAAAATTGCGTGCAGGGATCTTGTGTGTGCTTTTCCGTAGTATTTTGGGTGACTTCCGCAAAACCGTAAAGATGGAGTGACAACCCGTACAAACTATGGAAAATCCGTAAAAGCTGACATCTCTGAATACCTATGAATCCTTTAGAAACAGAAGCATCATATCCTTGCACGGGAGAGCCATTTTCAGTCGTCCTCCACGTCAAGGAAATAGCTAATAACTGACCTTACGCAGTATTTACGTAATCGCGCACCTCGCCCGGAACGAAATAACTGCGCCATCCCATAGAGCAGGGAATGACATATAAACAATCTCAATCACACAAAAATCTCAAAGACCACCAAACCATCTATAATCAATCTTCATCAGGATTTCATAACGTACAGCATTGTTTCTCCTACATGCCACGTGATTACAACAAACTCCTCCTCCATAAACTTCACCTACATTGCGAAACCTATTCGTCACTTATGCCGAAAAAATGAATTAGAAGGTAAGTGAAATTTCTGAAATGTTGGGATTGGCGGTACACGTTGATTAAATGTCACTATATGTTTAACCAAATCACGCGGCAACCTTAAGAAAGCTTCTTTCGATTCGCCGTTTAAAACGGCATTTTTTGCCGTAAAAACATTTTTATCGCTTGGCAGTTTTTGCTGTGGATTGCCGTCTCAGCGCAGTTGGGAGCAAATATTACATTTTTTCACAATTTGTAGCAGTTTAGTGCAAGATAATGAAATTGGTGCAGTTCGGCGCAAACTTTCCATCGCTGCAATAAGATTGTTGTTTGTGCCCCATAAGACAGCTTAAAATCACTTGTTAGAAGCAATGCTAAGACCTCACTTAACTGTCTGCCTGTCATTCCTATTCATCTTCATGGATGTCTTTGATGGTGTTACTCACATACCAACAGGAAGGAGTTCATTAGTATTTGATGGCAAAAGCTAAGTTTCAACCTTTGCATGAGTGATGGATAGATGAGGGTGAGAAGCTTACCCCAAAGAGAAAGCAATATCTGAAAGCTCTTTGACCAAATGAATACTAGAGTTAGCACTTGCATTCAAGCACAAGGAGAAGTCACACTCAATACTAATTTCAAAACTGCAAACATCTTTCACTCATACCTCACATAAACATAACTGTAATCACATTTTAAAATAAACACTTTTTACCCTACAACCAAGTTGGTCAATGTCAGATCTCTCTCTTTCATGGTATTGCAGTTTCCACTTCTTTTAGGCTTTATATATATTAGTGAAATTTCAGTTAATTATTTCCATAAAATGGTAAAAATGGGATTAAAAAATTATACCTCTTGCACAATGATATAAAATAACCAAAACAGAAATTATTTTTCACTTAGGAGTTTCATGTCCTGAAGTTCATTTGTGCAAGAGTTATACAAACAAAACAAAATCTAACTTGGTTACCAGCCTGGCCATTTGAGAGGTGATAAATGCCAATCATCAAACAACAGGCAGCTATACAAATATAAGGCTAATACAGATACAGTATTACATAATACTGGAATGAAAGTACAAATTACTTTTTTCTTCAAACAGAAAAGGCTTGATCTACAATACCAAAACAATTTAATCACCTAACATTTGTTAAGCCAACATTACCTTAACATCTAACAATATATCTGATAGATATTCATCAGACCATGTACATGGCAAATATTCATCTAAACAAACACATTCCATTATGGAACAGAGTAAGTACAATGACTTTGTTTAGAATATAACCTGTACCATTAACCTGAATCAGAATTTGCCAGTTGTTTTTCTGTAAGTAGCAGAACGCATTTCTGGATTATTGGAACTCAAGAATGAAGAGCAAACATTATCTTACACAATATAACTTTTTAAATGGGTCTCTCAAAACATTTGATTAGAAATCTCTTAATAATGACTTTGTACTGACATGTACTGAATGGGTGACATGTTTTCTGCAGTGTTATATTTATGTGAGGTATGAGTGATACAGTGATAAACACAAGTTTGGAAAGTACAGAAAACATTAGGGAAGTCACATATTGAGTTAGTTAGAGCTTAAGAAAAGCCATAATTAACAGAGTCAAAGTGAATATCTGATAAAATTTTATGGGGTAACAGGCAGATGCTGCCACAGACTGCCATGCTCATGGCAATGTTGGAAGGAAAGAAATCTCAGAATGTGTATCACTGCTCTGTGACATGGTTATGTAACTTCATTAAATGACAAGCACAATAACTCTGCAGACATCTAGTACATGTGCACAGTATAAGTAAACATTTTGTGTACCATATAAATTCTGACACAATGTAATCCTTTTTTTTTTCAGTTACTGAATCTCAAACCTTTTCTAAAAGAAATACAAGTATGATTACTCTCATTGCAAGACAGAAAAGATTTTACATAAGTTATTTCATAAACTTTTTTTTCAACCATCAATATTTTAGAGGAGGATTTTGGTAAGTTAAATCTTCCTTTAAAATATTATAATCAATTTTTTTATTAAATGTTAAAATTTAAATGCTGCATAAGCTACAAAGTTATTCCTGGTATTGTTGTTGTTGTTATTATTATTATTATTATTATAAATATTATTATTATAAATATTATTATTACTACTACTACTATTAATTACAGAAACAACACTAATAAATAAACTACTGTATAAACTCGTGTTAAAGCCGAAAGTTTTTGGAAGAAATCCTGCTTTCAAAGTTGGGGGGTTGGCTTATATGTGGGTCACTAAAAATCAGGGCTCGATTCCTATGAATTTTTCCGCAGAATTTATCGGCGGATTTGTTTATGTTTTCGACCGTGTCTTTCCACGTGATAGTTTTCTGACCTGAAGAAAGAAAAGAGAAAAAAATATATGAAATATTTTTCCACCCACAGTAGAATTCCTATGGGAATAGGTGTCTCTAATATGATAAGTAAAAAACCTAATCTCGTTTCAAATTGAGACTGAAATTTCTAGCTCCCAATCATGGGGTACCTCATTACTTCCCATGTGCAATAGCGGGACGCCATCGACACTGTGTAAATCACTCAGCTGTGGGGTAGGCCACAGCCAATGGCATCTCTCTTCTCACGAGTTTTCACAGTAAGCGTGGGTGTGTGTATTTGCGCTCCGCAATATTGAATAACAAAGACATAGTGTTTAACAAAGGTGGTAACTTGAAAGAAGGACAACACGGCCGTGTTAGTTCTTAGACGAAAGAATTGTGGGATGCAACTTCACCAGAAATGGTTATAAATTCTCTCAAAAAATGCTGCACAAGTAATGCAATAGATGTTACTGGAGTTATTTGGAAATTCCAGCAGTGAATCGTACTTTGAAGGTTTTTACAGAAGATAATCTCAAAAATTTGCATAATTCATTTCAATAAATATATTTTCCAAAATCTTGAAATTTAAGGTTGGCTTATATGTGGGTCAAAGTTTTTCACAAATTTTTAGCTCTTGAAGTAGGGGTGTCGGCTTATATGTAAGTATATACGGTAGCTTATTTGTAGTTAAAAATAAAACCAAACACTGACCATCACAAAACCACATGTACAAAAGCAAAAATATGCTCTGGCAGACATGAGAAGAAAATTTAGTAACACTAAACTGAAAGGAGAGCAAGAGTGAAGTTGATAATGATAGAATTTCATCTGGTTGTGGGGGAGAGTCTGATAACATTTTTAAATAAAGAATAATTTTCACAAAACTTTTGAAAAAACTAATAACCAAAGCACAGACTGATATCAGAATAAATGTATTTCATGAGATGATCAATGAAGCTATCCACTGAATCAAAGAAGAATCCAAGCAAAAATGTCTCAGACTTTGTCTGAGACCCAACTGAAAAGATTGCCTTGTTAAAAAATGGCACTTGAAAAGGTGAAACACAATGGCCTTAAATTAGGAAGAACATTGTTCTGAAAGCCTTCAAAAGAATGTCACCATTTTAGTGATATTAAATATGCTCTGCAGCCCTGTTCAGGCTCAATAAAAAAATCTGCAAATTACTGGGAATTCAAACTATAATACAGATTTGAAAAAAAAAATCAAAATTTTCTTCTAAATTGGTGTGGAAACAATCCTTACATGACTACCATTTGGGTTTATTTAATCAGCTTCAGAAACCCTATTAACTTTAACTATTTCTCAAAAGTCACTTTTGGTCCCCCTTTCTCTTTAAATATGATACAATTCCAACATCTTCCAGAAAGCTTGGCCTACATGACAAATGTTTCAATTTGTTTACTTCATCCACCATTCATTACGATACCCTAGAGGTATCATAAGTATACAACATGGATTACTAAGTAACAATTCCCCCTATGGCACTGTACAGTAAAAGAAACCAAATTTTCAGCTTTTGATTAAATTTTTTGTTACATTCTTAAGTAGTCAGACATCTGTCGCTAAATCTATGACTACCCACATGAGATCTATGCATATTACATAAATCTTTACACATTAATTATTAAAAATGCATATATTTATATAATTAGATACAATTTTGCAGAGGGACGAGTCAGACTCAAATCCACCATTTCCATTGCCCACCTTTGTTACAGTGGCCAGGTTATTGGTTGATCTCAACAAAGCATTGCTTCTGCTACACAATGGGCTAAATGACCCAGAATGATCTACAAGGGAAAGGGGGGTAGACTTATTTACCATGAGGAGTCTCTAACCTGGGACTTACTGACTTAACATGACTTTCAAACCACAGCAGGTGTTTAGCAGTAGTAGCTGTATAAGAGGCTCAGTAGGATTATAAGGAACAAACCACATCCTAGAGTACATAATGCATGAAAAATTATGCTGGAAAAACTTTCAAATCATGATGTGTAATCAGCCAAACAATGGTCAAGCAATGCTGAAAGTGAATAGTAGCACAGCAGAGTCACTCATGAGAGAACAACAATGCCAACTGGGTGTTTAGTGATGAAACTGATGAAGCCAAAAGTCAGGCCAAACACTAGCCTGAATTAGTTATTCTCTAAGTTCTCATAATAGCTCAATCATTATATCTAACATGCACGAAAACTTGATAACATTCAAAATGTGTATTGAAAATTTTAAGATGTAAATTTGAAAAACCAATATGCCATTGGCATGAACAATTTATTCACACAATTCTGAATGGTCATGAAGACATTATTAATGGGGGGAGCATGTAGTACTTAAGTTTGAAAACCAATGGTTTAATTATTGTACTTCATGAAACCATGGAACAACATCTACCATAATGTAGCTCAATGTTGCTGGCAATCAAGTGATGGGTTGGTGACAAAATGGCCTAGCAAGTCTATCAGTGTTGTTATGGTGGTATGAATGATGCATGGTTGTACACAGTCTACTTATAACAAATCTGCTGTTGACCCAACTGATGAACATGGATTACCCTTGCAAATTGATAGTTGAAATAGTTAATTGACACTCAAGTATAATTCCATGTGAGTAATGCTGAGCCATGGCACAGAGGCAGACAAAATGTCAAAAAGCAGCTACAATAAACCACTGCCTAAACAAATGTTTAACCAATTATCTCAATGAAATGAAGCTGACAGTATTAATACAAGGGAGATGTGAAGCCAAAGTTTTTCAGTAATCAAGAACTGTTGTACTCAAACCATTCCTTTAAATGTTATAAGCAGTGCAAAATAATACAAAAATATTCTCAAATAAACTGAAGACCATAAGACATACAACAACTGATATTAGTTTAGGTGTTACCTATTGCTCTTAATTTCCAGCTTCTTTCACAACAGATTTTGAAATGATGAATAGTATAGCATTTATAACTGCTGAAGCAGTAGAGAAAATTAAGAATGTCATCATCATCATCACTCGAGATTCCAAAAAAAAAACTTTATCATCAATAAAGTTTAAGTCCATTTCAGGAATTTCATAAATCAAAAAATACAATGATTACAGTACAAGTTTATCAGAACTATCTACATTCTCTGTTTATACAAAGTGTGAATAAACATACAGTAATTTCATTTACATTAAATGAATAACACAAAATGCAAATAAATTCCACATCAGATGGCAATAAATCCCCAAAATGAATAAAAAGGCATTTTTATATAAAATGTCAATAATAATAATAATAATAATAATAATGAAAAGAAATTAAAGCTTATGTGTCTCAAAAACAAAGAATTGATACAATTTTAACATTAGTGTTTAGATTTCAGCAAATCGCTTATGTTGTAATGGATATGTCATGAGTTCCACTCTATTATTTATCAAATATATTGTGCCACAGCACATAAATTACAAAAAGTTCCTATTAATTAAAACTGAAAACCACTTTTACACAGTAAAAAATACCTTACTTCCTATTTTCTTGCTGTTACACTTAAAGAATGTATGAAGAAAGAAACTAGTATAATTAAGATAGTTAATGGTGGATTAAAAATATATTAGAAGTGTTGCAATTTTAAGCCACAATGTTATTGTCACCCCCTGGAATACCAGCAGCTTAAAAAAATGCCCATCTTACAACCAATTTTTTAAGGCGCTAGTTCTTTGTTAAGCAATGTAAAATAATAAATAAACAATACAACTATTTCAGCTGATCAAGCACAAGATATTATCAAAGCAGCTAAAGAAGAAAAGACTTAATTTAGAGAATAAGCTTTAAAAGTTGACTGAGTTTTAAAAACTCAGCATTTAGCTAGTTTAATACATGCACCTAACATAACCCACACCTAACAAGTCACAGTTAACATTTTCCACACTTCAATATATCCACAGTATACCACTGTTACCCTCTTCCCCCATTGCTTTCAATGCCAGTAAAATAAGATGAGGAAAGAAAGAAAAAACCCTTTTGCCTATGTCTTGACTATTCATCTTGGCCACTGCAACAATATAGCAGACATCTATCCATACTTACAATTCTGACGGAAACAGTATCCTCACTGAATCATAATGAACTGAGTTATCGAAGTGTGCAAATATGTGCAGATGTTTAAACTCTGTAAAAAATTGAAAAGGGATAGATTACTTAACAGATGCAAAGCCACTACTAAAAAGACATTTCAGAATATTCCAGCAATTCAAGGAGTAACAAATTTTAAAACACTGAAGAGTTACAAAATGCTTTGTTTTTGCTGTTGGTTTTAGTGTTGTCAATGAAAGGATATAGTGTACTGTGTTCTCATACTGTTTCAAATAAAATAAAATGTGAAAATGGCTAATAACTTTGGAAGTTTTACTTTATCAACCTTACATCATATTTAATAATTTCTCCAAGGTGGGAAGGCATATAAAATTATGTTTCTTACCATAATAAAATTGTTATCACTTATGTTTTTTTTTCTTTTATGTGTGCTTTATGTGTCTTGTTGTTTGGTTATGAGCTATCCATACATCATTCTTGAAGCACATGAATATAATTCACACAATAAGGATGAGCATTACATTAGCAACAACTGCAGCTATTACAGAAGTAACAGCATAAGTATCAGGATTGACTAATTCATGCATGACAATTTCACTAAAAACTGATGCACAACATCCAGAAAGCATACCCAAAGTTATAAGCATCCTAAAAACACCATTGCAAGAAGATAAAAAACAACTGATGAGCAGATGACAGAATACTTCTGAGACACTCATTCACCCTTCATCACTCATTTTAATTTTTCTGCAACAGTTTTCAAATCATTTCACTGTTTTACACATACTTCACATTCTGCAGAATCTAATCTACATAGTATCACACTTGTAAATTTGAGAACAAGATTTTTTACTCAACTGCAAATCATTTTCTATTCACACATAAAAACATCTATACAACTTAGAAAAACATGCATCCAATTTATGCTTCCAATTATGCACTCATACATCTCATATACACTAAAACTGCACCTAAGCAGTCACACATGCTGTCATTTTGCTCATATTAGTGTGGAGTACTTCTGGCCTCTACAACATTTAATACTTTCCCACAGCACATTATAATGCATACTTGCCAAAAAAGTTCCTAATCATTCACACACACAAAAAAAAATTAAGTATTTACACAACTCTTGAAACAAATACACTTCAAACACTTACTCCGTTCTTTTTCATAAGAACCAATATAAGCACAAAATATGTTCATTTAACTCCCTTACAGCATTTAGCTAATGCAATCCACATTAAAAAAACATTAAGTCTGCAACATTAAATTCAATATTTCATACTTTTAAAGTCTTCCTACTCAAATTGATTTTTCAGTCCAAATCTACTGTCTTTAAAACTTAAAATTCTTACACTTTAAACTTGCACTTACATTCTAAACAAGAATACATTGAAATTTCATGTAATGGACAGAATAGTAGGCTCTTAGAATGCTCAATTCTCAAAAAACATTAAGATCTCAGCAAAGGGAATCTAATATATACAAAAGGCTTATACTTCCAAGCTGAAGTCCAAAAATGACTTCCAATTTTGTTTTAAAAAGGGAATAAATTAAAAAATTCTCAAAAATTAGCTAGCATGTATATAATTATTCTGCCATGCAAGGAAGTCTACGCAAAAGCCTCTTTCCTAAATAATATTTTTTAAGTCACATCACCAAATGCCCTAAAATAAATCAGCACCAAGTTTTACGTAGAAGAAAATAAATATTACTGTGACAGATTATCATGCAATAAAATCACAATACATTTTTCTTGTATTAAACAAAATTAAATACCTGAATGTGAACAGAAAAAGGACAGTTCTAAAAGGTATCCACCTGTTTTAGCAGACAATTTGGCAAACAAAAATATTAAAAACATTTTTAATCCAATGCAGACTGGAATAATATGCATATATTTCTGTGTTCCAAGCTCAGAAAATTGCTTTTCAAAATTCATCAATGATCAGTACTTTTCTGTCACACTGATTTCAGATGGATTTACCTTTCATGATATTAAATAGTCTGGAGCTATAATCTGTGTCATTTTTATAAATTTCCTTAAAGATATTCCCTATGCAAGTTGAGGCAGCAACAGTACTGAAGAAATAATATGTATTGTGATTTTATTGCATGATAATCTGTCATGATAATATCTATTTTCTTCTACATGGATGAAAATACATATTACCATGACAGGTTATGCAATAAAATCACAATACATTTTCCTCATGTTAAACAAAATTAAATACCTGAATATGAACCGAAAAAGGACAGTTCTAAAAGGTATCTACCCATTTTAGCAGACAATTTAATAAACAAAAATATTAAGGACATTTTTAATACAATGCAAACTGGAATGATATGCATGTATTCTGTGTTCCCAAACTCAGAAAATTGCTTTTCAATATTCATCAATGATCATTACTTTTCTGTCACACTGATTTCAGATGGATCTGCCTTTCATGATATTAAATAGTTCTATAATCTGTGTCATTTTATAAATGTTCTTAAAGATATTTCCTATGCAAGTTGAGGCAGCAACAGTACTTTCCCAACCAATATTAAAAATTTCCTACAAATACTGATAATTGCACACTAAATCCTAATTACAACTAATTTATAACACCCGAAACAATTTTAAGGAGATGTTTCCTATACCCTTCAGTTTCCATAAATAATAAAACAATTGACTGAAAATGAATATCAGCAAATATTAAGAGAATTCAGTGCCTAATAGCAAAAATCTTAAATACAAGAAGCACAACAAGTTCGGGCTTCATTCAGCATCTGAGAGAGCACAATCTAGCACAAAGAAACACAATAAGTTTCTTTTTTATGCCTAATTTAATTTGTATGCTATTGAGAAGTAAAAAATAAAAAATTAAAATTAACCATGAGAATGACTTAAAACTACAACATAGTTTATGGACACTTCCTATCCAGCAGAATAAATAGTAGCACGATAATGTAATATTATCATGCTACTATTTATTCTGCACACAAGCTGTGCACACCAGTTCTGAATTAGTATGAAGTTAATTGATGTATCCTTCTTGGACAGACCCAAGAACTGAAAGCTACTGTCTCAAATCAGCAATAAATCCAGTCCTTTTATGTTTTTGATTTTTAAACAAATGGCAGATGGCAGCTCTCTTTTGATTAGACAATCAATGCTATACGCACATCTAATACAAATTCAAAAAACAATTTACTTAAACACCTATGAAGACATGTTCCATAAAACTGTGCAGAATGAAATATTTTTTGCTGAGATGTGACAGTCTGGTGCAAAAGCAACCCAATCTAGCCATGAATAACATTATTTTACTATCTAATTTCATATAATGAATAAGCCATAAAACATACGAAGCATTATGGATTTCCACACTTGGGCACCTCCACTGAAGATCCACATTGTGACCAGGTGTGCACTTACACACTTGTTTTTCAAAACTATTTCTGAAAGAAAAGTTAATGGTTATCAAGTCAGCATTAAGTACCTTCATCATATAGCAGTTCTAATGTCCTCCAGGTTTCCTCTAAAGTTTTCTTTTTATTCTCACATGAGGAATGACACAGAGGCCAATGCAGCATAAACAAATCTGAAAGATACAAGCCAAGAGATCAGAAGGAATTTCATAAAATATCATACGACAAAAAGCCACAAAGTATGGAACAAACAAGACACTAAATCCAAGCTACTTCAAACATAGCATCTAATAGAAAGAAGAACAAAAAAAAGAAGCAGATGGTTGAGTACATATATTTCACTGCTCCGTTTGGAACTATTTTTCACATTTGTGAATAGGTCTAAGGTATTAAATGATTTATCCACAGGCCTTGGGTTCTATTTTGAGGTTGTGACCAAATACACTGTGTTGGACAAAACATACTGCTTAACATGTTTTCTTCAAAAGTATGGAGCCTCAATTTGAAGCTAGGACCAGGGCATCATCATGTCTAACTCAGGCCCTGCTTACATCGTAATGCAGCAGAACATCTTGACGTTCCTTTTACAGATCACACTTTTCATATTAATGTGGAGTTTGTTTGCAATAGCGTGCTTCTGAACAACTTACTGCAGTAAAAGAAATCACAACTATAAAACTTAAATTCACAATGATTTGCAATTTTAAATGTTTTCAGCTTCTGGATTTAATTAATTTTGAAAATGTGAGAAATCCTTCATGAACTATTTTTGATTCTAACACACAATGCATAACAAGTAAATTAACACAATATTAAAAAAATACACTCATTGTCATAAAAATCCGTGCACAAAGGAGATGTTGGATTGAAATGAGATTTTAGCAGTGAGATGGTACATACCAAGAGCAGTAGTGATTACAATATCACAGCAGCAGGACGATTTCCTGCGGACATACGGTACACATTCCGGTCAGCGTTAGTACCACGTCGGACCACCTCATGCTCGTATACATGTGGTGCTACAGTTCAGCATGGAGTCAAAGATACGCCATATGTTATCCTGGGACAGATTGGCCCACACTTCTTGCAACTGATGCTCTAAATCACCAACACTGGGACATGAAGGAAGCTGGCATCCTATCTGGTCCCATATGTGCTCGATGGGTGAGAGATCAGGTGATCTGGCAGGCCACGGAAGCGTTGAAGCATGAAGTAGACAGTCCTGGGAAACCCGAGCTGTGTGCGGACAGGCGTTATCTTGTTGGAAAATGGCTTCGGGCTGCCCTACCAGGAAAGGCAGCACATGGAGCTACAGGAACTCCTGTGCGCAGTGCTGGGCTGTCAACTTGCCGTGGATCACTGGATCACTACGAGGGAAGTCTGGCTGTCATACACAATGGCTCCCCAGACCATCACACCTGCAGTTCGGGACGTTTGCCACTGTACAGTGAGGTTGGGATTGTAGCGCTCACCTGCAGTCCTACACACTCTGACACGGTGGTCATCTGCTCCCATACAGAAGAGGGATTTGTCGCTGAACACTGTAAATCGCCAGTCCGTTGCATTTCACATTGCTCGCTGCTGACACCACTGCAAGCGACGCCAACGATGGTCAGGTGTTAATGGCAGAAAACGCAAGGGCCATCAAGAGTGCAGATTCATCTCTGCCAGGCGTCTGGAAATGGTTCTGGCAGACACAGGAGTCCCTTGTACAGCCACCACATGTCTCTGGATATTGGGCAAAGACGTTGCTGCATCTGTGTGTGCTGCTCTCACGATCCCACGGTCCTCTCTGCTGCTGGTGTGTCTGGATTGTCCAGAGCCAGTCCGCCATGTCTGGGTGCCTTCCCGTGTCCATTGATCCCAACATGATCTCACAATACTGTCCGATTGGCCCAAATGGCGGTCGATTCAGAGTGCTGGCCACCCTGCCTCTCTTATCCCGACGATGCAGCCTCATTCAAACTCCATCAGCTGTCCATACGCACATCTACAGCAACTCCTCGGCATGCCTATCGCTCAGGGATATCACCTGTCTCTTACCAGGCACTTCGTCACGCATGTGTAGTCCCCTGCGTGGCAGCGCCGGTCTCGAACAAGCGGGCATGTGGAATTCCACGAAACTTTAATCATTTGCATGTCTGCTCTCCCCGTAGCTATTAACCAAGTTTCGTGTTAATCGCACAGTTTTTTCTTGGTGCATGGATTTTTATGACAATGAGTGTAATATAAAATTAAAGCATCTGCACAAATATTCTTTCTTTTCATAACCATTACATTGTTTGTACTGTTTTCATAGCAATGCATAGTACAGCAATTTGTAGTAAAATATTTTTTGAAGAGTGGATATTTTACACAAGAAATTTATCTTGGATGGACACACCATCAATGACCTGCTTGTAACTCCCAGCCCTCCTGTTGGTTTATTTTATTTAAACTGCCCCTCTGTTTTTGGTGTTTTTCGAAATCATTTTATTTTGTGGAATATTTTGACTTTATTTTCTCCAGCAAGAAAGCATCCCTAACCACAGTCAACAGAAGCCCATCATGATGTGAATACATCATTCCACTTATTTTACTCCTAGTGATGTCATAGACAAAGTACCACCTGTCCACACGCTCCACTGGGTTGAATGCAAGTCCTGCGCAATTTGATCAGCTTGATATTTTCATCAAAGCTACACAGAAATCTCCTATACAGCTTTTTAAGCACAAACAATTATTTTACACATGCTCTTTCATATAATTACTTAAAAAACAAAACAAAACAAAAATTCTAGTACTATTTACAGTCTTAAATTTTTTCAAATACTTTCAAAGTCTTGAAAACTAACATTTTTTTTTTCAAAGACTTTTCAAGGCTTTCAAGAACATACGAACCATGCACATGAGATGAAAGAGATGATATCCTGTCTCTACACTCTATGGAAGGAAGTTATGTTAGCACGAGCAGACAGACGCCACAGAGGGATAAAACAGTGACGCAATCAATCCACACATTTTGAGCAATTATTTTCTTTTTCTTTTCACTGCAAGAAAAAATTCCAGGACTATTCCATGACTTTTCGCAAAAACATGAAAATCAAGGATTTTTCCAGGCTTGAAAAAAGAGGGAAATCAAATTCCAGGGACTATTCTAGGATTCCAGGAGGCATGCAAGTGATTTTGGGGACAAGGGCATCAAATGGTTATTCCGTTACATGAGAACACACGACCCCATATCACTGCAGCAACCCAGGACACCATCATACAGCTGGGTTGAGAGATCATTATGTGATCTCTCAACCCAGCTGTATGATGGTGTCATTATGTGATCTCTCAACCCAGCTGTATCTCGTGTGATTTCAATGATGAGTAAGTGTGACCTGCTTGTGTAAGTACATCTATTCAACCATAAAATGCTGGAAAGTTATGTATAGACCTAATAAAATAATCTGTTCAAAATCGATATCTTCCAATCTTACACACTTCTGCTTGATGCTGCACATTTAACAAATAAGTACCAAGTCGATTATAAACACCCCCACCCCCCACCCCACCCTCCCATAGGGACACATTTATCTACTCATTTACTGCTAACTTTTACTTGCAGTCAAATGTCAAAACATACATCAAAATTTTCCTGGAAAGGTTTACCTATCATATCATATTACACTGAAGTGGCAAAAGTAATGGGAAGCAGTATGCAAATTTTTAACTGGCGCTGCTGTCGTATAAAGGCTTCGATGCACGCCACGATTTTTATCAGTTGCGAGGTGTAATCTTGCGAGTCAGGTTGAACAACCGCCAGTACAATTATGGCAAGCTGACGGGAATTATCGGAGTTTGAACGAGGCATGGTAATAGGAGCCAGACGGATGGGACATTCAATTTTCCAAGTGGTGCGAACATTCAACATTCCTCGATCCACAGTGTCACATGTGTACCGAGAATACCTCATGGAAGGCATTACCACCCACCGTGGACGGTGCAGTGGCCAACCACGAGTGCTGAATGACCATGACCAGTGGCGTCTGAACAGGATTGTCCATGCTAACAGATAAGTGACACAGGCTCAAATAACATCCACATTCAATGCAGGACAACAAAACGATGACTGGTTAAGGACATGTTTATGAGGACCAGAGGACCCAAACCATGCCATGTAAAGACACCCCACCAGAGACATATCCATCAGATCGGTGCAGCGTAATTCAGCATCCATGGGATATGGAAGCAGAAGATCCACCAGATTGACTTTGTTAACACCATGACATCAGACACAGCACCTCAGCTCAGCTGGGCTGGCGGACACGGTAATTGGACCCTGGAAGACTGGCAACATGTGGCGTGGTCCAATGAGTCACAGTATCAATTGTTACAAGCTAATGACAGGGTTTGGGAGTAGCGCAGACCCCATGGGGCCATGGACCTAAGCAGTCAACAAGGCACTGTGCAAGCTGGTGGTGGTTCCATACAAGTGTGGGGTGTCTTTACATGGCATGGTTTGGGTCCTCTGGTCCTCATAAACATGTCATTAACCAGTCATCATTTTGTTGCTATGCAGGGTGACCATCTGCAGCCCTTCGTGGACTTCCATGTACCCCAACAATGATGGGATTTTCCAGGTGGACAATGCACCATGTCATCAGCCTACGTTGTCCAAAATTTGTTTGAGGAGCATTCTGGACAGTTCCAAGGGGGTGTGGTCACCACGTTCACCCGACATGAACCCAATAGAGCACTTATGGGATGTGGTTTAAAGGTCTATTTACACCCAAGATCCTGCACTACAAATACCAGGGAACTGTGGGTGGCTAGTCAGACGGCATGGCTCAACATCTCTCCAGAAGTCTTCCAGCCACTTGTGGAATCGATGCCATTTTGAGTTGCTGCACTTCGCCGGGCTAGATGAGGTCCTATGTGATACTAGGTATGTATCCCATGACTTTTGGCACTTCAGTGTAGTTTAATTTCCCAGCATTTAACCACCTTGCCACATCAAGTCAGTTTGTGGGTCACTGTTGAAATAGCAATATCTCACTAAGTTTGAAATTTTGCAAGGGCTGCCCAGAAAGTAAAGCATCATATTTGTTTTTCTCTGTAAATTATTTACTCCAAAAATAAACTGTGAAGAACATTTCACCTATAAACCCTATTTTTCCAGGAAGTCTCGGGGCACTTGACCAATGGCAAAAAAAAAAAAATTCATGCCCGCCTTCTCATTGCAAGTTCTTGCTCTGTCCATGATACCATGCTCTCACCACATGAATTTTGCTGTTGTCACCGTCAAATCTCTTGTCACAGATAGCAACTTTACATGCTCTGTACACACAGAAATCAGATAGAGGAATGTCAGGTTAATACAATGAATTTATTTATTCAAATTTTTTGGCATAAGGGCCACAGTCGAGCAAAAAACACAGGAATATGATAAATAAATATATATATATATATAAGTTCTGTTGAGGCTGTCAGATGCCAACCTCCAATCAACTGAAAAACTAGCTGATCTCTTTGGTTGCAAGATCACTTCATTACAGCAATGTCCACAGTCAAACTTTTTTTTCCAAAAAAAAAAAACCTATATATATTTTAAAAATCCCATAGATTTTATACTGTTTGAACAAGTCAGAGCACATAGCCTCAAGTTCTTCCTGAAAAACATCAAGTCAGTCAGTCCTATAGACCAAAAAGAACTCTCCGCTTGACAGCATACAGTAATCCCTTGTTATCCACGTATTTTTTATCCACAAGTTTTGTTATATGAGCTCATGAAATAACGAAAAATATAAATAAAATGTTATTGAAAAATATCATAGGAATCAAAAGTAGCTCGCATGATTATTCCACATCTTGATTCCCTCTCTGGTTAATTTCAACATTGCACTCAAAGTGGCCAGATGGGCCCCAGTCGTCAGTCCATTCTTTGTTCTCCCACAAGAGAAAACGATAGACAGATGCTTCAGGAGCCAATCTAGCACTTTTAGCACAATTACAAACTCTGCAATTTTAACTGTGGTACGTAATTCTTATTCCATATCCAGTCTGCTGGGAGATGTTCAAAGGTCTATTGAAAATATGGACAATCAATCAAGTCTAACAGTGAGCAAAAGCTGGAAAAATTACATGTCTGACTGTCACCTAAACATCAAAGAATACCTCAATGAAATTAAACCATCAACAATTAAATGCATGTTGGCAGAAATTGCAGCCAGAAGTTGTGAGAGATTCCAGAACCCCAGACATGAATGCGATATTGGACCAAATTGTAACTATCACACAAAGCGTAGAGTGTAAGGGCTTCGATGTTATTAATATAATGCAGAAAGAAGAAAAGGTCACAGCAAAAAAATGTGAAGAACTAACGTCGGAAGAATTTATTACCTATCCACAGGAAAGGGAATTGGAAGATGAAACAGAAATGGAAGTTGTTAAGCCAGATTTTTGTACAGAAATGTTGAATTAATTTTTTTTTTCATTGGCTGGTGAATTAACTAAAAAGGTTTAAATTTTGACCCTTTAATGGAAAGAGGATTGAAATTTAAGAGAGCTTAGTTTTAGCCTTATCAAGAAATTCACAAAGAGCTTAAAAGAAGAAACAAACATCAATCACAAGCTTTTGTTCACCTCCTTACTCAACCCATGTATCTGTGGTTTAGCCTGAGTACCCCAGTAAGTGCCTTCCTAAAACACACTTTATAATTAAATGTTACCTTCATATGTTGGTAAATGTCTAAGTTGGTAGTTTCGTTTTTAATTTATATTATAACCTATAAAAAAAAATTAAAAATCTGCTATTTATAGGTAAATTGGGACAGTTAGTACACATAATCCCTGTTTTTGTATAGACGCCTAGTCTTATTATTTGTGGTTTTCTTATTCACTGCACGTTGGCAGAACGTGGCCCCACGGATAATTTTTTCCCCACGGATAACAAGGGATTACTGTAATTATATTCACCAGGGATGACACCACACAGAATTTCTTTAATGACGAACTCTCAGGTTCCACACAGGAGAAGTCAGTACCAGATTCAACAGCACCATATGATATATCCACATGAACAACCATCAACAGAGCCTCAAGCAGCCACAGGTTCTGCAAAAGTCAGTATCCAATTCAACACAACCACACGATGCATCCACACGAATGCCGACAGTCTGAAACTGCCTTTTTCTTCTTTGAACCCTTTGCTGCCTTATGTTTTTTAAGCCTTTTTTCCCCCAATACACAAAGGAACATGATCCATAATCTCAGGTACACAGTGTCATCCTTGGTGGTCAGACACAGGTACTCACACACAGGAGCTGGCTCATTGCTTTCAGATATGCACAGTCATGAATGGATATCAGAATGTCCTCCAGCCTGGCATAGGACTGAAGAACGAGCTGCAGCCACATGTCCCAGTTCAGCACACTTTCAGCAGATCTTCATAAATCCAACATATGTAATCTTTATTTAATAATTTAATACTGACTGGTTTGTCTGATTTTCATGATCATTTTACAAACTTACATAATATTATATATATGTATATAGGATTTTATTTATTATGAAAAGGCCTTTGATTCTATGAAACCATTAGCAATTACAATGGCTTTGAAAATCCTGTGGTATTGAAGATCCTTACATTATTAATAACATCTATGAATATGCAAGTGCAAAGGTTCGTATATTTGAGCATACAGCACCAATGAAAACTAGAAAGGGAGTGAAACAAGGTGACACCATATCTCTCAAACTCTTCAATGCCACAATGCAAAGTGTCTTTCAATCATTAAAATGGGAAAACAAAGGGATAAAGATTAATAGAGGTTATTTAACACACCTTCGTTTTGCTGATGACGTAACCATTCTTGCAACTATCCCTTCAGAGCTGCACAGTATGGTTCAGGAATTTGCTGACAAGAGTAAAGAAGTGGGATTAAAAATGAACTTTCAGAAGACAAAACTGATGTACAATGCTTTTACAAGAAATGCAGATTTTGCAATTGATGGGGAAAAGCTCAAGGTAACTGATAACATTTACCTTGGACAACAGATATCAAGCAAAGGTCACATTGATGAGGAAATTCATTGGTATATAAAACTTGGCTGGAGAGCTGTTGGAAGAAACAGTACAATTTTCAAAAGCAATAATGTCTTAAAAGTGTTTAATCAATGCATTCTTCCAGTTCTTACACATGGAGCAGAGACATAGAGCTTAAGTAAAAACGACATACAAAGGCTACAGACAACTGAAATAAGCATGGAGAGAAGTTGCATGCTTGGTGTAACCAGGAGAGATAAGAAGAGGAACTCGTGGATAAGGAAAATGACAAGAGTGGAAGACATCATGATCAGAGTAAAATCCCTGAAATGGCAATGGGCTGGACATGTTGCCAGAAGAATGGACCACTGATGGACAACCGAAATTTTAGACTGGATACCGAGGAACAGAATAAAGACTCAGAAGACCACATGGGAGATAGATGAATGAAATTCAAAAACATGCCAGAGTAACATGGAGGAGAGTAGGTCAAGACAGACAGTTGTGGAGGAAACTTGGGGAGACCTTCATCCAGCAGCGGATTGACAATGGTTGATGATGATACATATATATATACAAGCCTTTACCACACATTTTTGTTCAATGAAGTTAAACCTTAGCTTTGAAATCTAAAACTGTTTAACTGTTTTCATTCAGAAACTTGTTAGCAGTATATCTAGGTTAATTTCCCAAAATTCTTTAGGGTTGGTTGGTCTCTGTGATTCCCCAAAATTCTTTCAGGCAGCATTTCCTCTTCAAGGTCTAAAAATTTTTCATACATGTTTTCTGTTTCCATGCCATATTTACTGGGAATATATTCAACCATGTATTGTGAAGGCATTTTCACAATCTTCAACCATAGTAACACATGGATGAGAAGTCAATGATGGATAACTGTCAGTCAACAAGCTTCTTTTTCTTTAAAAAAAAAAAAAAAAAATCTTTGGCCCACGAGCAATTCTCAAGGCTGTAAGCAGTCATCCATCATCCCTAATTCAGGGCCACTGGTTCTAGGAAAGAGACAGGACCATAGGGTAAACACACCACCTATGCTTCATACAGGACTTGAACCCAGGCTCATTTTGGAAGGTCAGAAGCCAATACTTCAGACCACTAGGCCACTTGGGTGGCAACTGAAAGCATTTTACAACTTTAGATGTAGAGATGTTCAAATGCATTTTACAGTCACCATTTTGCAGTTAAATGGACAGTCTGCAAGCAAAGCCACTGAACAATCTCTGCTTGAGATAACAGCCACTACATGTTGCCCATAACAAAGTAATTAAAGAATCACTTCCTGGGCTAAACTGACCCTGCCCAGTCCACTTGCATTCTGAAGTACCTAAATTATCAATTTTGTACTCCCAATTTCCTTTAAGGATAATACCCACTTTTCTTTTAAAAATACTTTAAACATTCCAAGTAACAATACTTAAAAGTTTTCACAGGTTTCTTAGTAATGAGGTCTCATAAAAATCTGAATTACTTACGAATACTTTGTGTTAATATATTTTAAAAACAAAACCTCGTGAGACACACTGTTTTTTCAAATTGGAAAAGAAAAATGAAAACCTAGGATTTTTATAAACTAGGGTAATAAAATAATACAACTGAGGATATTATACAGACTTCTTACAGATGCAATAGTTAAATCATATATTACAACAACTTATTATGAATGGAAAAATAAAAAACAAAGTTTCAACTGACATACCAATATTATCAACACCCAATCTTTTCAGTGAACCAAAAAATGCTTTCCTAGTCGAGGACAGTCCATAGTCAGTACACCACAGTTTGGATGTGAGGAACACATCTTCTCTTGGAACGCCACTTTCCTGTAGGTCATGAAAATAAAATACTTATGTACTTCATATATCAAAATTTAAAAAACGGTATCTTACGAAATGCTCAACTCAACTCTAGATTATTTTACTTATGCTCATGACAATTTATGCAACAAGTGTAAAAGAAACATGCACTCTTAAAAGAACTGATTCACTAACCACATGGGCAAATGTGCACAAGACTGGTATGTTTGAGGCTGAAAATCTTGCAGTGGACAAGAAGAGCTAGAGAAACTTCATGGACAAAGAGAATTTTTCTTTTCTTTATGTGGCCAGTGTCAAAATCATGCTTGATTGCCATACAGGTGCACAAGGGTAATAATACTGGTGATCAGCAGATTCAAGTACATGTAAACTGAGATATCACAAGAAAGTAAGAGCAATGCAGTTATCAGTTAGTTTATTGTTTTAACTAAAATTTTGTATTTATCCTGAATTTCAATCACCAATTATTTAAAACCCCTTCAATAACTCTAATAAAGTAAATCCGTTGAATCAAAGTTTAAAATCTAATGTTCAACCTGATCATGTGATCATTTGTCTACGTTAATGTTTTCACTGCTGTATTGGTATAATAGCTTTCTTTCCCTTATTAGCTTTTGAGTTTTATGTAATACTTTGCTTCAGTTCACACAGTTTATCTAGTGCATAGATGCCAAAATCTGTTTGTTTTCAGTAATAAACCATTTTTTTCAGTAATTTTCAATAATCCAGAACACAGCGGCAAATTTGGGTATCTAGCATGACAACAAATTCCAGTCTGTCACAGCAATTATTACAGAAAAAATAAGAAATACATTAAACAATAATTTGTCAACGGTAAAACTAAAAATGCTGTCTACAGGAAAAATCTGAAAAATTACTGAAGGTAATATTTTATATTTTTTCTGTCTTGTCTTGTCTTCTCTCTCTCTCTCTCTCTCTCTCTCTCTCTCTCTCTCTCTCTCTCTCAATTACCTCAAATTTTGGTGCAGGTGGAATCAACTGCTTCTTCTATATAACCCATTTTACTGAAGAACTGGACTGTAGATTTACCCTATGTTTTAAAGTTTGCAGTTCTCAGTTTGTATAGCCAAATAAGTTTTGATGTTCATTCTTCCTGACTTATGATAATAATTTCATCCATCATACCCACAGAACTTTCAGCCTGAGAACCATGAATGCATAACAAAAAGCTTTCACAATTTTAGAGATAAATGGTGTATGCATCAATTCTTACAAATTTTCAAACTTTGTCATTTGAATTTTTTTCAAAACTTCCCTTCTTTTGCTAAGCTGAAATGCAAACATTTATGGGGAAATAATATTGAAGAACGATACAGGTTAGTGGAAACACAGCGGGGGGGGGGGTCATTACGGAAGAAATTTGCATTGCACTCCATCCTACTTTCGTTTACGGAAGTTTTTCCTCCATTTTCAAGCTCAAATACAAATATTTATGGAATAAAATGATATTAACAACAATGGTGGGCAGAAAGAACATCGCGAGAAACAAAATTTACAAATTACAGAGACATTTTCGCTCCGTCTAACTTCCGGTTTCAAAGATTGTTGCCTATATTTTCAAGTTGAAATACTAACATTTATGCAAAAAATTATATTTAACAACAGTGCTGGGCAAAGACAACATCGAGAGTGGGGGGGAATGATTGTAGGAGAAATCTTTTCTCCCTTTAACTTCAACTAGACAAAACCCGTCGGAATCGACGGCAAGCTATTGGGTGTTTTTTTTTAATAATAAACTCATGTGAAACAATTGACAAATTCATTCAACCACTTCAGTAAAGACAGTCCAGGTTCATGATTTTTTTTTTTTTTTTTTTGTGACTGAAAATTTAACGACCACCATGAGCAACTCAATGGGCTATAAACAGTCGCTCGTCCCTAATTTAGGGTCACTGGTTCCGGGGAAGGGAGAGAGCCAGTGGTGTAAGACAAACACAACATCCATGCCTCACTGGATTCAAACCTGGACCCTACATGAATGAATGATCATAAGCAAACGCTTGGGCTATAAGCAGTCGCCCATCCCTAATTTAGGGTCACTGGTTTCAGGGAAGGGAGAGAGCCAGTGCCATAAGACAAACACAACATCCATGCTCCACCAGGATTCGAACCCGTCGGAATCGACAACTAGTTTGTTTTTTTTTTGTTTTTTTTTTTGTTGTTGTTTTTTTATGAATAAACTCATGAATAGTTTATTTACATCTTTACATAATGGGAAACGTCTTACCTACGTGAATAAACTGGATCGAATGAATGTTAAATTGTACGTATACATCACACAGTCCAACGGCACAATGCAATCAGGTCTTAGAGTGTTCACTGTTCCGATAAGAACTTTCAAACAAATTCCTGCTAGCGTTGTTTTGCACAACGGTTCGCTAAGAAGAGAGACTTCGGACTATCAGAGTCCCTCCGTACTCCCGCCTTCAACAGCGCGCGAGTCAACCGCAGGGAAATCGGATGTCAACCGCACGCTTCTCCAAGACTTTACATGGGAACTTTGCCGCCCCACAATGCCCGAACTGTTGGTCCAACATCATTTTTCTCTTTGACTGACACATCTACATGGTAAGACCTTTACTTTGATACCCCAACCATATGTTTACATTCAGCCGTTCTCTCACAACAGGTCTTACAGTAAAAAACCTTATAGAATTAATATATAGATTTTGGAAAGTTTTGAAAGACTAAATTTTATCCTCCGATGAACCCCTTTCCAAATTCTATTCAGTATAGCATCGATCTCAAGAATATCCCAAATGATGATGAAAGAGTGGAAGTTCAAGGGAGAATCTCACACCTGTTTCCAAAGCAGGAAAATCAAATGGTGATTTTCCGTAATTTCGTCGTCATGTCCATACTTCCACAATTCCAACCAAAAATTCATATTATGGAAAATCCATACTAGTTGGCATCTATGCAAGTACAATAGTTATTGCAATCCAGTTGCATCTAATATGTTTGTTTCTTTCTTTTTGTACATGCATTTTTCTCTTCTCATTCAGTGCAGCTGCTGGCCAATCTCTATTCGCTAATTTTACTAACCTGATTTAGGCTGTGTTGGATCTTATTGGTGGCTTCCTTAAATGCTTACTTTTTAAGTACATTTGTTGTAACAGTCATGTAGACACCATGTGAAACAAAGGCATTTAAAAGATATTTGTACTCAGTTTGATACATTTTATCCATTTATATATACCAGAGCAGTTTCAAACTTACAAATTCTTAGTAATCAGGTGCTTGAATTAATTCCTGCTGTTGCCCAATAGAGCACAGTACTGGTGCGCTGTGACCTGGGCCACACGTGACCTCCCTTGCGCACGCACGTACCATCTGTAGTCTGGATGAAGCAGTGTGCGACACGCGTTCAGAGGGCACAGAACACGAGTTTGCATCGCATTCACGATGTTGAGTTTCGTACCAAAAAGGCGCATTTGTGGGAAGCATTACTCTTCTGCTTTCATCTCAAGAAATCTGCAGCGGAAAGTCATCGTTTGCTAGTGCAAGCCTATGGGGAACATGCCCTATCAGAAACAACATGCAGAGAGTGGTTCTGACACTTCAAAGCCAACGAATATGATGTGAAGGACAAAGAGCGCCCTGGGCAGCCGAAAAAGTTCAAAGATGGCGCATTGGAGGCCTTATCGGACGAGGATTCATGTCAGATGCTCCACGAGTTGCCTGAAACACTACGGGTCGATGAGTCAACGGTAAGCAAACGTTTAAAGGCAATGGGAATTATCCAGAAGCTCGGAAACTGGATCCCACATGGGGAAAGCAACATCACCAAACATGAAACTATGTGTGAATTACTGCTGCAACTGCACAAACGGAAGTCGTTTTTGCATCGAATAGTGACTGGTGAAGAAAAATGGATTCGTTACGACAATCCTAAGCGCAAGAAATCACGGGTTCGTCCCGGCGAACCATCAACCTCCACGCCTAAACCGGACATCCATGGCAGGAAGATGATGCTGTGCATTTGGTGGGATCAAGTAAGTGTTGTGTATTCTGAGCTACTGCAACCCGATGAAACCATCAATGCTCAACGGTACCGAAGTCAATTACTCAATGTGAAATGTGCACTCACGGAGAAACGGCCGCAATACGCCAAAAGACATGACAAGGTTATTCTTCTCCATGACAACGCTAGACTATGTCGCCAAATCCGTGAAGGAACTCTTGGAGGCACTTGGCTGGGACATCTTACCCCACCCACCTTATTCCTCGGACTTCCATTTGTTCCGGTCGCTACAGCATGACCTGTCGGAGCAGCACTTCCTTTCTGTCGCGGATATCCAAAAATGGCTCGATGAATGGTTCACCTCGAAAGAACCTGCATTTTTCTACCGTGGAATCCATTTGTTACCCCAACGGTAGGAAACTACCAACAGACACTACTTTGAATAGACTATCCTGTACCGTTCTGTGGCAGCACACGGGTGTTTGCGTGGCAAAAAACAGCGGGTATTAATTCAAGCACCTAATACTTTGGAACACCACACATTTACTTCATGATTTAATCAATGCTGATAAACACCCCTGGTCTGCTGGGGTTTTTTTTGTTTTGTTTTTTTTTTGGGGGGGGGGGGGTTAATGACTGAAAACAAGTGCCAGTTTCTGAAACTGGTATGTTTGCAGATTCAATCTTATTTCAATGCACTGTATCCACAGATGCCAATATTTTGAGGTGTATCAGTAATCATAATTGGGGGCTAACTGAAGTATGTAAGTGATGTCATGGAATTTTTTCAAAGTAATAAACTAAAATTATTACATTTATTTTACATTTTTACAATTACACACAGGGCAAGATTTCATCTTTTTTGCTCATTAGCAAATTTTTCTAGTGACCAAATAGTTTGCTAGCAAAACATTTGCATGACTAGCAAGTAAAACTAAACCACATCGTAACTTATTTTCTAATAAAGTTACACAGAAATTTAAATATGTGTATAAATATTTTGACTTACCTTTTTGAATAATGAATAGAATCTTAGATAACTTTAGTGACTATCTTTATTATTAGTTTCTAACAAATTCTCATACCACATGAATATATTTCACTGACATTCTAATTCAGATTTCTTCCCATATGGTTTACGCTCAGGGTGTCTGACTTTGTCATCATACCACTTTATAACTGCTGACAGTGGATTAAAAATCTCTTCTTGTGGCCCTTCTACAGTATTTCAATTGTCATCAGAGCATTTAAAGTTTCAACAGACAAATTGTTCCTCCAATCCCCTTGTATTATTTTTAAAAAACTGAATCCCACCTCACAACATGCAGTACTAAGTGGAAGTATTGCACAAATTTCTGCTAAACTTTTACACACTTCATATCTGCCAACTACCACACAATGCCGTAGTTTCTACGGAATTAGTTGTCTGACTACGGAACTCACTATCAAAACTACGGATTCTACAAATTTTCATTTTGTTTAAAACTTTTCTTTTGCTATTATTTTTATGATATACACGAGATTCTTGCAGAATCCCGCTTTATTTTTATTTTTTGTCATCACTTAGATCATTCTGAAGATCGATATTTGGGAGAGAGGGGGGGGTCGTCTTCCATCTGGAGACGAAATTTCGTGCTTCAAAACTTTCGAACACAGTAATGAAACGGAGTAAGAAAATTTTGCCGTAATCGCAAATTGTTCTCCCAATGTTGTCTTTGTGTCCGCTTTTCTTGTTAAATATCGTTTTATTGCATAAATGTTTGCATTTTAGCTTGAAACTGTGGAGAACAATTTGCAAAAATGGAAGTTGGCTGCTGCAGAATTTTTCTGTAATCTTCAGGCATGAGATTCTTCCGCGAATTCAAGGAATTCCGGCTTTTTTCGTTATTATTGGAATTCCGTCTTTATGAAACTAGAAAACGAAAGGTCGACGGAATTCAGATTTTTCTGTAATCATAATTTTTTTTTCTCACGATGTTGCCTCTGTCAAGTATTATTGCTCATTAACATTTTACTGGATAAATATTTGTATTTCAGCTTGAAAATACAAGGAAAATTTCCAAAACCAGAAGTCAGACGAAGCAAAAGTTTCTTCCGTAATCGTTTACCCCCTTCCACGAACACGTTTTGTAAAAGCGTCTATCTATGCCACGCAATAAAGGCGATCGCTTGGCTTAGGGTACGACAGGAGTTGAGGGCAAAGTTCGTGGGGCAAAAACAGGGAGGGTGGCAGAGCAGGTGGTCAAACAACCGATCCATCCCAGAGCTCTGGGTTGCCACAGCAACCATTGCCGACATCACGTTCAGTTTCTGTAATAGACCAATGAGGGCACGATGGAGAGGAGTTTCAATGCGCTTCTACGACAGTTTGGAAGGGATGAAAGATATGGGGAGGATGGGTATTAAGTGTCGAAAGGAAATTGGCGAAAGAGAATCGCTGATCGTCGCTGTTTTAACAAGTGATAATAGAAACTGTTATGTAAACTTCGTGGATTAATAATGATTTTTGGTTACTTTAAATAAAGAAATTACCTTACTAGCAATATTTGCTACTGCGATTTTTTTTCACTAGCTATTTGCTAGTTGCTAATCGGTGAAATCGCGCCCTGATTACACATATTTTGAAATATGATATATCACTTAAATACAATGCTTATGATTTAACATTATGAAACAGACCACACAGTGCTAAGAACATACTAAAATGTGCAAATTTAAATGACAACAAATCCAATCATCACCTTACATCTACATATCAACGTGAATGGAAAGTCATGTTATACTGGCATAAACCACTTAAGATAAAAATCACTGCTGGTTTGCAATAAACAATATAAGTTTTTCTGTCTAAAACAGATCAGTACCTCAATAACTAATGGTTGATTTCATGCCTTCAACATATCTTGCAACATACCTTGACAGTTGTTTACTCTATGGCATCAGGTCTTTATCTGGTATTGTAAAAAGTAACATCAACATACTATAGGTAACCTTTCATCATCTTCCATATGACAAATACGTTCTTGTCACTTTCTCTTCTGCAGGTAAAGTATTCAACTCTGCTCTAAAGCCTGCATTACGAATTCTATTCTGCCACTGCATCCACTAATTTTCCCCAGATATTCCTTTTTATCACTCTCATGTCAGAAGATCCTATCTACCTGAAGAAACCCTTTACCTCATACTATTATCACTACCATAAAAAAAAAAAAAGGTTAGATCAAAATACTACATTGTATACAGCCAGTTGTAGGATGTAAGGTCAGGTGATGCGTAACATCACAGCCTCTCCCTTGACAAATGTCAACCCCGCTTCTCGTGGTGCATCCTGTTCCCACTAAAGGGGCTCTGACGACCGCCAATAGCGGTATAACTATACCATCGGGATCAGAGGAAATGCTATCCCACACTCACCAACCCGCTTGGCCAGCGTGGTGAGTTATGGCCAAACACCTCCAAAATGACTCTACAACTTAAATCTTGGCCCTCAGTCTCCGGCAGCTGGAATGTACCTGGCCAAGGCAGCGGCCAGTGCGACATGAAGGCAGAGGGTGCTAAGAATCCCCGGAGGACCGGACTAGGCTGCCATTTGATGCTGACCTTGGCTACCTACAATGGACGCTCCTATCTTCTGATTCAAGGCTACTTGAATTGGAAGAGGAACTACAAAGGATCAAGTGGGACATCGTCGGGCTAAGTGAGGTAAGGAGAAAAGGAGAAGATCTCATTGAACTGAAAAGTGGACATCTCTTCTATTATCGTGGGACAGATACTGGCAGAACTAGTGGTGTTGGATTTATAATAAACAAGAAACTGAAGGATAAAGTGGTAGAAGTTGAAAGTTCCTCTGACAGAGCTGCACGACTAAGTTATCCAACTATCGAGAAGATACCAGGCTCAGATTATTCAAACTTATGCACCCACCACAAGTCATCCTGAAGAAGAAATTGAAGAATTTTATGAGGAAATTCGTCATCTAAATAATAAAGGTAAGCAGCACTTGAAGATAATTATGGGAGATTTCAATGCAAAAATAGGGCAACGGCAACAGAATGAAACTTCAGTAGGTAAATTCGGTCACGGCAATAGAAACCAGCGTGGAAATACTCTCGTTGAGTTTGCAGAGGCAGAAGGATTTTTCATCTTGAACTCCTTTTTCAAGAAAAAGCCACACAGGAAATGGACATGGAGACATCCAATTGGGACGACAAGTGAAATTGATTTTATTATGTGTAACAAAAAATTCGTCATCGAAGACTGCAGTGTGCTGAACAAGTTCAACACAGGTAGTGACCATAGATTGGTGAGATGTAAGATGCACCTCAACACTAAACTGGAACGTGGCAAGCTCATAAGACAAACAAAATGTATTGACATAACCAACCTTAAAAAACACCATAATACTTTCAAGTTGGAACTGAAGAACAGATTCTCTGCTTTAGAAGGCCTAACATCGGAAGAAGGATATTTGAAGTTAACAGAAAAGTAACCAAAGCTCTTATGGAAACAGCAACAAAATTAGCTGGGTCTAAGAACAAGTTGCATGTGAACAAATTATCAGGAAAACCAAAATGTTGATGCAAAAAAGAAGAGAGATGAGGACAACTAAAAAAGATGTGACTTCCAAAGTGGAATATATGGAGCTATGCAAGACAACACGAAAAAGTATCACTGAAGACGTAAGGAAATTCAACTGTGAGCTAGTGAGGAAAGCAATTGAAAACAACCAAAGCCTGAAGATAGCAAAGGGACATCTCAGTAAGGGAAGAAAACAGATTATGGCTCTGAGAAAAGAAGATGGTTCTATAACAAGAAATAGAGGCGAAATTTTGACAAGAGTGAAAGATTTCTACTCCAAATTATATGAAAGGGATGATACACGTACTCCAGACATCATGAAAGGTACCAGAGTTCTTCCAGTCCTCCCAGCAGAAGTTGCTCATGCAATCAAGAACATGAAGCGGGGGGAAAGCTCCAGGAGAAGATGGAATTACTATAGACATCATACAAGAAGCAAGTGGAGAAATTGAAACAGTACTCGCCCAAATTTTCACTCGATGCCTTAATGAAGGGAAGATTCCTGAGGATTGGAACAATGCTACAATGATCCTGCTACATAAAAAAGGTGACATTGAGGATCTCAGGAACTACAGACCTATCAGCCTCCTATCAGTGGTTTATAAAATCTTCACTAAAGTTCTTTCACACCGCTTGAAGGTAACACTGGACATGGCTCAACCGAGAGAACAAGCTGGATTCAGGAGTGGCTACAGCACAATAGATCATATCCACGTACTGAGAGAACTAATTGAAAGAGCGAGGGAATATGAACTTCCATTGTGCATGGCTTTTATCGATTATGAAAAAGCCTTTGATTCGGTGAAACCATCAGCAGTTACCACGGCTCTGAAATCCTGCGGTATTGAAGATGCATACATTAATATTATTAATAACATCTATGAAAATGCAAGTGCAAAGATTCGCTGTTTGAAAATGCAACACACATAAAAATTGGAAAGGGAGTGAGACAAGGTGACACCATATCTCCGAAGCTCTTTAATGCCACATTGGAAAATGTCTTTCAATCACTGAACTGGGAAAACAAAGGGATAAAGATTAATGGAGATTATCTAACCCACCTTCGTTTTGCTGATGACGTAGTCATTTTTGCAACTACCCCATCAGAGCTGCAGAGTATGATCCAGGAACTTGCTGACAAGAGTAAAGAAGTGGGATTAAAAATGAACTTTCAGAAGACAAAAAGTGATGTTCAATGCTTTTACAAGAAATGAAGATTTATCGATTGATGGAGAAAAACTGGAGATAACAGATACGTATGTTTATCTTGGACAGCAGATATCAAGTGAGGGTCACATTGATGAAGAAATTAATCGGCAGTACAAAACTTGCCTGGAGAGCTTTTGGAAGAAACAGCATAATTTTCAAGAGCAATATGCCATTATGTCTTAAAAGAAAAGTGTTTGATCAATGCATCCTTCCAGTGCTTACGTATGGTGCAGAGACGTGGACCTTAACTAAAAGAGACATACAAAGGCTGCAGACAACTCAAAGAGGCATGGAGAGGTGCATGCTTGGTATAACCAGGAGAGATAAGAAGAGGAACTCGTGGATCCGAAAAATGACGAGAGTGGAAGACATCATGATCAGAGTTAAATCCCTGAAATGGCAATGGGCTGGACATACTGCCAGAAGGACAGACCATAGATGGACAGCCGAAATTTTAGATTAGATTCCAAGGGACAGGAAAAGACCCAGAAAAAGACCACATGGGAGATGGGTGGATGAAATTCGTAAATATGCGGGAGTGACATGGAGGAGACTGGCACAAGACAGACCGTTGTGGAGGAAACTTGGGGAGACCTTCGTCCAGCAGTGGATTGATAATGGTTGACAATGATGATGATGATGATGATGATACAGCCAGTTGTAATATCACAAGTACTGGAAATCATAAAAATACCTCAGTGCCTGGTAGTATCAACTCACATCTGACACTTTTTAGTTAGTTGTTCCACCTAAGGATTCTGGAACAAAATGCAGTGAGCTGGAGTCTTTTTGCCAATTTCATACAAAACTAGCTGGAACCTCAATACTTCTGCTACAGCTTAATTTTATGCTTCTCTCATAGAGGGTCCTGTAGCAGTCATTTGTGGACATTTTGTTCAGCAGACCTCAAACATAAACCCATCTCCCACATAGATTGCCTGACCCCTGGAACAGATGGCATAACAACCGAGATTTTAAAATATGGTGGTGATTCTACAGGGTGATTCACAGAAAACTAACTCATTTCATGTTAATTTTATTTCAGCAGGAATAAATTGCAATGGCCCATGTTGGTGTGAAATGACGTGGGGCATCTGTGAGATTCCTCTATTCTCACGAGAGGGAGCTGCTGTGCAGGATGTGGTAGCTGTCCCCGCCAGATTGCCTGTCACTGTGAAGATGCAGTACACGCTACAGCAACGGGTATTCCTTATGAAAACGTACTGGATTACAAACTCTATCACAGCTACGCAAAGGGCATATGCAAGGGAATTTGGTGTTAGCAAACCTCTCCAAAGGAACTCTATACTGGCACTTGTGTGCAAGTTGGAAACAACAGGATCTCTTGTAAGTGAAACCGGCAAGCATCGTTCATCTGCACTGCTGATGGTTGCTGCGGATGTTGAGGCACGACTGCAGTGGTCACCCCGAAAGTCATTACAGCGTCTGTCGCAGGAGACCGGGTACTCATACTTCATGTGCTCGAGAGCTGCTAAGAAAGCGAGGTTAAAGCTGTATAGGTTGGTGGCTGTTCACGAGTTGCTGGAGCTAGATAAGGGAAAACAAGTGCACTATTGACGCTGGTTTCAGGACTTCATTGCTCAAAATCCTGGCATATTATCCATCACATGGTTCACAGATGAGGCATGGTTCCACTTATGTGGCTATGTCAATTCACAGAATACACACATTTAGGCCGCAGAACATCCGCACGCCCTTCAGGAAAAGCCTATGCACCCACGAAAAGGCGGACTTTGGTGCGCAATATCCGCTGAAGAATAGTGGATCCTGTTTTCTTCAACAGGACTGTCAACACTGCAGAGTACAAACAAATTTTCATGGACTTTGTTGAGCAATTGGATGAATTAGGGCTGCGTCAAGGCTATTTTCAACAGGATGGCATCACATGCCATACATCAAATGAGCCCATGGCAATGATCCAGTTTCTTTGAGGACCAAATAATTTCCTGTAACTTGTGGCCACCAAGATCACCAGATTTGACAACACCAGATTTCTTTCTGTGGGTTTTTTTTTTAAAGGAAAGAGTGTACTCTACACACCCTCAGATATTAGATGAATTGAAAGAGAACATTACAAACAAAATCAACGGTATTGACAAGACAATGCTCCAACGAACAGCCAGAAACATGGAATGTGTCCAGATGTGCCTTCAATAATACCAGTAATTCATTAATGAAAAGACATTTTCAGCATTTGATGTAAAGGTAAATGTTATGTAGTGTAAACTCCCATAGATATGCTACATTTTGGATGGCATAACTTGTTATTAGCTTTATTCTTGTTCACATAAATATATAATGAAATGTGTTAGTTTTATATGAATCACCCTTTATCATTGGTTGCTTAGCTGAAATTAGTCAGTTGTGTTGGAAATTAAGAGTTGTTCCCACAACTGAAGGGCTACTATCACTGTTCCCCTGCGTACGAGAAAAGGTGATCAGACTGATGTGGTATCCATCTGCTGAGCGTCAGGAAAAATGTTCGGAAAGGTCATTATTGATAATGCACAGACAGGTCTTGATGTAAGAGAAAGTCTGGGAGATATATATATATATATATACGTATATATTTTACCCAAGTAAGAGCTGTATGAAACCAATAACCGAATTTTTGCATTAATTATGCATGTTGATTACAAAGTATTTGTTAGTAAAAAGTTTTTGCTAAATTTGTAGATAGATCCAGAGGCTTATGACCATAAATAAAGTACTTCTGCAAAAAGAGTTGAAAAATTATGGTGAAATTGGGGAATTCACTTTGCTCTCAGACAACTGAACTGTCATACACTGCCAGCATACACAGCTCTCACACATGGAGGCTTATTGACCGTAAATAAAGTACTTCTGCAAAAAAGTGTTGAAAAATTAGGGTGAAACAGGGGAACTCACTTTGCATGTGTGACAGCTGTGCATCCTGGCAATGTATGCTGATGACACAGTCCAGTTGTCTGAGAGCACAAGTGAGTTACAGAGTATGTTGTCCAGGATGAATGAAGTACAGTATGTATGAAATTCAGTATGTTGTCCAGGATGAATGAAGTACAGTATGTATGAAATTCAAACTGAGTATAAATAAGAAAAAAATTGAAGTCATGGTTTTCAAGTGACAAGATCAGTCTAAATTGAACAGAATTAGACCACATGAATCAGTTTGTGCATTTGAGAAGCATGTTTTACAAGAGAACAGATCATATGATGAAATTAGTAGGTGCGAGAACTCAGCTTTGAAAGTCATAGCTGCTTTAGGCGGATTTCACAGAACTGATGGGTTGTTAAAAAAAGTAATACAGTGAAACCCCCATTAATGGACACCTCCAAGTAACAGCAAGTTTTGATTGGTACAGAACAGCTGCCGTAGAATTATCATTAACGATTACCTCCAAACAGAAGACATGCCAACCTTCAAATTCTGAAAATCGGGAGATTTTTACAGCTCATAAAATCACATGAGCGCTATTTTTTCATCGACATTTTTCAGACATAAAAACAATTTTCCAGAAGTAGTATTATTGGTCAACTAAAAGTTTACGTTGATTCTGCAAGATAATGAAAACGTAAAATGGCCCGCATGCTGTTGTTTTTTACGAATAAAATAGCAGCCAAGTGTGTTTCGTTTTTCTTTAGGTTGTGCGTGAACGCGAGGACGACAAAAAGCATCGTACTAACATTGTCTTTCGTTACAAGGCAAGGTTAACTGTAACTACTCCCTTTTGTCCCTAAGTGAATTCGACGCAATTCAACTGTTTATCATCCCTTAGAATGTGCGGTGGCTGTGTTGAGGTGATACACCCCCGGGGTGGCTGTGTTGAGGTGATACACCCCCAGGGTGGCTTTCATTTTGCAGATAGGAGAGGAAAAGTACGAAACTGACAACAGTAATGCTTCCTTGCATCGACGCTACAAAAAAAAAAAAAAAAAAAAAAGATTTCACACATGGTTTGAAATCATGGTGGTGGATAGAATCTTGATCATCCTAAAGGCTAATTCTCAGTGAAAATCAGGAGAATTTGACAATCATCCGGAGGGCAGGAGGAAGGTCTGAAAATCCGGAGAGCTGGTACTTCTGCAAACAGTGAAACCTCTTCACAGCAGTCAACGGACACTCCAGTTAGTCCCCAAAGAGATCTAATGGACACCTTGTCATTTAGAATTTTACACAGTTCCTTTGGTACTTCAGTGAAAGGGATAAGACAGGAATAAAGAATGCTACTGTGCCTTGAACTTGATGGGTTGGATTACGGTGAGTACAATGGTGTGCTCAAATGAAAAGAAAGAAGTTAAAGTTTAGTTCTATGTGAGGCAAACTCCAGCTCGGGTGTATGTTTCAGTCACAACCTGGTGGGAGAGGGTGCTGATGCGTGAAATGTTTTCCACTGGCAGCAGTATATCTTTGATTGGTCCCTGTGGATTCTGTTTCTACTTTACAGCGTGCAACTAGCTAACTGTGCACAGTTCTATTTCATTCTCTATCATTTATCTGTATTCCTTTCCCTAAGCATGTCCTAAAGCTAACTTCCCAACTTGATATTTCTATGGGGAAGTTTGAGACAATGGGTCAGACACCACTCTCCTAAAATCCTCTATACCATGATTTTATTCCTAGTTGTAAATGAATTTATGGCACCTCTATTCATATTGTACTGTGGAATTAACTTTTTTACGGGTCTTATAGAGGTTATTATTCAAAAAAGTTGGTGGTCAAATTTTCGAACGAAAGCCTAGTTCATCATCAGGACTACGTTTTAAATTCCTGTACTGACTTTCATTCAGTATTCTACCTTTGGAGAAAGCTCTGAAACCGCTTTCTTTGTGTGTAAGCTACGTCCATTTATTCTCCTTTTATAGCAAAGCAACAGATTGCCAATATTAAACTACGCCTAACTTCCAAACAACGGCACCTTCCAACAGCGGTCACTTTTCCCCGGTCCGAGCAGCGACCATTATTTGGAGGTTTCATAGTACATGGCTGTGTATGAAATTGTAACAATTCCTACTGTGATGCACAGTAGTGAATCCTGGGCACTGAAGAAGAAACACAGGAGTTGTTTACATGGTAGAAAGATGTGTTACTTAAGATAGAGTGTTGTGGCACGACTCATTTTGATCATGTGCAGAACACAGATGTGTAATGTGAAGCAAAATGTTAGCTGGGTGGAGATAAATATTTTGACGTGTTTTGGTCATGTTGAGAGAATAAGTGACAATATGCTGACTAAGAGAAGTTATCACATGTGGAATGAAAGAAAGGTACAGGAAATAAATATACTTCAGTGAGAAATGCATCTAAATTATTCTCATCAGGTGTTTCAATTACGTGGTATATCTATTGTAATGTTGTAACAAAAACTGTCAGAATTATTCTGTTCATCACGTTTTTTATGCCATTATGCAATTGTTAGTTATAATTGCTCTTATGTTCTTATTTGATTAATAAAGTTTATTTACCTTGAGTCTTGCTGTTAAAAACTCTTACACTGTTGCATCTTCAATAAGTGCCAAATATGTACAGGTGGTAGGTGTCTCTGAAGTCCTCCTAGGTGACCTCATGGAATGTACGTTATTAATTCGATGAAAAATATAAGGGGATTAAAAGGAAGAATATTTGCATCAATTCACACTGTGAAAAAATGCACAAATTTAGAATTAAAATCTTCATATTGTAGTTAGAAAACTTCGAACTGTACACCTTCATTTGTCAAGGTTGAAAAAGGTTGAGTCATTATCTTCATAAAATTCCACAAGACCCAGGTCCTGCAGCTATTAAAAGTCTCAAAGTTAAAAAGGAAATTAAAATATAGGTTAATTACATCAAGCACACACTGTGAAGAAACAAAATAACTTAGAACTAAAAACTTCAAATCTTCAACTGTACAATCTCGTATGGCTGAGATTGAGTCGATATCCATAATAATTCCGTGAGGCCAAGGTCCAGCAGTCATCAAAAGTCCAATCTTAATATCCTTTAGAAACTGCACAGTACAGAAGTCTGATTTCAACAGATGGAAAAAGGCTCATGCACTTCTATCTCGAAACCATTGCGTGTTAGCTCCCACCAGCTTAGACCTATACATCGTCATTTACTAAACGCACTTCGCTCATGTGATTACCACGGCATCATTAACAGAACTGGTTCTACTGATGATGTCGTGATAACCAGTTCTGCTGATGATGCCGCGGTAATCACACGAGCGAAGCACGTCTAGTAAATGACGATGTATAGGCCTAAGCTGGTGGGAGCTAACACACAATGGTTTGGAGATAGAAGTGCAGGAGTCTTTTTCCATCTGCTGAAATCAGACTTCTGTACTGTACAGTTTCTAAAGGATATTAAGATTGGACTTTTGATGACTGCTGGACCTTGGCCTCATGGAATTATTATGGATATCGACTCAACCTCGGCATACGAGATTGTACAGTTGAAGATTTGAACTACAGTATGAAGTTTTTAGTTCTAAGTTATTTTGTTTCTTCACAGTGTGTGCTTGATGTAATTAACCTATATTTTAATTTCCTTTTTAACTTTGAGACTTTTAATAGCTGCAGGACCTGGGTCTTGTGGAATTTTTTGAAAATATTGACTCAACCTTTTTCAACCTTGACAAATGAAGGTGTACAGTTCGAAGTTTTCTAACTACAATATGAAGATTTTAATTCTAAATTTGTGCATTTTTTCACAGTGTGAATTGGTGTAAATATTCTTCCTTTTAACCCCTTATATTTTTCATCGAATTAATAATGTACATTCCATGAGGTCACCTAGGAGGACTTGAGAGACACCTACCATCTGTAAATATTTGGCACACATTGAAGACGCAACAGTGTAAGAGTTTTGAACAGCAAGACTCAAGGTAAATAAACTTCTTTATTAATCAAATAAGAACATAAGAGCAATTATAACTAACAATTGCATAATGCTCCTCGAGCAAAGGCATAAAAAATCGTGAAGAACAGAATAATTGTGACAGTTTTTGTTACAACATTACAAAAGGTACAGGAAAGCCAAAGAAAACATGGGAGGACCAGATTTAGGAATCCCAACAAGAGAAAAAGATGATGAATATAAAGTACAAAAGATCTTGTGTGACATGTGATGGATTGCAGTGAAGCTTGAGTTGTATGCCAAGATCATTGTTAATGGAGAAGTTTGATATATCAACAGTAAGTAAAACCTAACACCATCAGTAACTTTGATTTGAGAAATGATCTTGCTTTGAGGAGCTAACCACTGAAAGACATAGAGCAGCACAGTGATGAGTAATACATGAAATGAATATAGCCAGTTATGTCTCTCTGGTCAACCTCTTTCTAAGTGAAAATAGCTTCACACAGCTGATAAAAAGACTATCCTGGTTGGTAGAAGTTAAAATATCGACTAAACATGATAAAACAAATGCAGCATGAAACACAAATTTTATTGTGTTTAGTCGATATTTTAACTTCTACCATTTTTAGCATGAATCATTTTGCATCAACTATCCTAATTGCTGATTCTATTGCCTAATTCCTTATTAAGCTTCCATATCTGATCAACACAACTATATCCAAATAACTAAAATCTATTCTGTTCTAACCCCTTCTGTACTGCATGATTAATAACTTTTGTAGTTCAACTTAGAGCCACTGACTTAAGATTTCCTGACATTTATTTTCATCTGATTTTTTTTTTTTTTTTTTTGCAAGTGCTCCTGAAAGCATAAAAATTATACTTCAAAAGTATCTATGCTTAGAAATTGAACCAAGTCACTATCATTCAGCATACTGTTGAAAATAAAGCCATCTACATCACCTTTTAACACTAAGTTGCTTATTTTATCCAGTTTAGCTATACAGCAATCTCCCGACTTATGTTGTCTATCACGCAGCACTTATGTCATTTGGCCCAAACTGTACAAAAACTGTACAGCTAGAGGAATTGGGGTGCAGGGTAGATATTAATCCCAGATGCATATGTGAGTGGAGCATGTGGCAATCTTCTAAAAATTTGGAACCAAAGCGTTCTTGAAGAAAACGAGGGATCTAAACCTATGGAAAGAACTATGACGGTTTCAAAATTGAAAGAGGGGCTAAATCTCATCGAAGCTGGGATGAAGATCCTTAAGGACACTGATTCTGACAAACAGCGAGTAGCAACAACCAGAAAAGGGATAAAAAGGATTCTCGCTGCTAAGAGGAGATTCTAAATGAAAAAAAGAAGTCTTTGTCAGTCCATACTTCAGTGCTGAATTTCTTCCAGTCTTTAAAGACTCTTTGCATCATCACAAGATCATCCAATTTCATGATTATGAATATAGTATATGCGAGTACTAATGAACTTTGTAAATGACACTGAAAATTGTCATAAATTTTAATTCTATTTACATTATCTCTAATTTTTGTGAAGTACAAATGAATATAGTCCCCCCCCCTCTCTCTCTCTCTCTCTCTCTCTCTCTCTCTGTTGGTGAAAATTAATTGTCCAGTTCGACCCTCCTTATTTTAACATTGTGCCTATGGAAAAATCTACCTCAACTAATGTCATCGGTCTAGGAACGAATTATTACATAACTTTGGGGTATTACTGTATATAACTCAAAAACAAAGATGGAAACATCTCACACCTCAGTCCTACTCCAATAAATAACCTGAAATTATTTAACAGCACTCCCGTCCTCCTGAATGATACCAGGGCAATTGGTGCAAAGGCTTATGGCTGATTTCAACAGCATGTTTTAATTCTTTGAATAATGCTCATGTTGAAAACTGGCTTTCTAGTTCCTTAAATTAAACACTTAATCAAACATCTAATATGGTTGTTTTTCTTCTAGGAAAAGTGACAACAAAAGACTGCCAGAAGAAGAAGAGTTTTCTCCGAAAATTTGTGTTTTTAATTAAAATATTTCCTAGAAAAAAAAACATATTAGATGTTCGATTAAGCTTGTTTTACTTTTTAACACATTGAATCACTTCTTTCTACATACTCAGTCAAAAGCTTTTGTAAAGTCAATAAGTACAGCATGTAGAGCTTAATTCATCTAACTCAAGAAACAGTTTATTCTATTTAGAAGACCATGATTGGCAATTACCTTATTTAACTAGTGATTCTTTAACTGAGAAATACACTGTTTCTAAAAACAAGTGAAACTGAAACAAGTACTAGCATTATGCCACTCTACATACTCAACTACATAGTCTTCATTTGGGAAAACCCATTGTTTCAGGAAATGTCATATGGCCCCAAGACTAGTTATTCTGAGGGGATCATTAGTTACACAACAAGCTAAAGTCCTCTGGTACCTGGGTCATTCCATGTCAAATCAACAAGGCTCACAACCCGACATTTTTTGATTTTTATGAAACTTGGTATAATTTTAGTATTCATCAATATAAACAAACATGATTTTTTTTCAGAATTTTTAATGCATGCGTTTTTGAGTTATTGATTTTTGAAATTTCAAAAAAACCCTGAAATTTCATCATCTGAGCAAACTTCAACTGCCAATTACTCGGGTTCTAGTAGAGCTAGGGTCATGAATTATGGCTCATTTTAAAGATCTTGAATTGGGCTTTCATTTGACATGACACTATTAAAAAATTTCATATCAGTTTTAAAATTTTTAAATTGAAATATTAAAAAACATGTTTTTTTTTAAATCTGAAAAAAAAATATGTTTAACAAACATTATTTTTCTACATATCCTGAAAGTTTCATAATGGGATCACTATAAAAAAAAATAATGTAGAACAATGCAACTGAAAGGTGCCAGATGTACTTACCGGTTCCACCCATGACTGGAAGGGTATATTCTTTATGTGGTTTGTGTAAAATGTCATACTTGTTCTTTTAAACATTGTGAATGTTAAAGAATGAAAATAAACATCTAAGTAATTTGAAACTGTGTCCCAAAAGTAATTCATTTCATAATTCAGTATAAGGTTCTGTGTGCATATTTACACTTACAAAATTATTTTATCTTCTATATGTATCCTGCTTTTTTTTCTTTCTTTTAAATTTTGCCACACTTGTGTGCCAGTGCTTGATTTGCCTTCTTTGTCTCAGTCATTGTTAAATTATATACTCTTCCAGTAGCTGTTGTCGGGTCAACTTTTAACAAAACATCAGATTTATGAACCAACAGTATATCCGGTGATTTAGGATACTTGTATGATGGAATGGACCATGCGGCTCCAGGAAGCTCACTTTTACCTCTTCTGTGTCCTCATTCACACCAAGTACACATCCCAACCACTAGTGCTCTGAGTACTTACTAATCACAAAACCTACCATATTTTCAAAACTAATGTTCTCTTCCCCTTCATCTGTTGCACATATCTCTTCTTTAAAATGCTCAGAAAGTGAGTAAGTTTTGACTAGTAATTTGTGTTTTCCTGCAGGAATGAAACAATGGAGTTTCTGAGTACCACTTATTGTTTTAGCATAAGCTATTCTACTTTTAAGGATAATTTCCTCCTCTATGTAATTTTCTGTTGTTGCAAACCGAAAGTGAATGGAGGCAATATTAGTAGTGGCCCATTCAAAGAGTTGGCGTGGGGTCATAATTTGATTATTATAAACAAGTTGTAAACTTGCCTTTGCAGCTAATCGCTTCCCAGTACCTCCTCTATCCAATTCATGCAGTATACAATTCACGCAGTATACAATTCACGCAGTATACAATTCATGCAAATTACTCAGAAGCAATTTTTTTTTACCTGTTGATGCTTATTATCTATTTTAATGGAAACTAAGTCTTTTTTTTCCTGGCATTTGGCAGCTTACATCGGCACTCTCATAAAATTCTTGTATACAATTTGCTGTGTCTTTGTCTAAAGTCTTTCCTGGCTTTGGATCAGGAGAAGACATGATACATTTTTCTTTTACTAGCTTTTTAGCCTTTCTGGCCATAAAATTTGAAACTCTAAATTCTGTTTCAATTCGTTTCAGTGACCAAGATTTAGGCAGTGTACTCAATATCTGCATTCTTATGCTTTTATTTTCAGTGGAATGCAATTTTTCTTTCAACTGTCTTATAATTTCTGGTTCAGGAGATGAAATATCCTTTGGTTCCGAGGCAGGACTTAACTTTAATGATTTTGCTCGAAATGCTTCTTGGGCTTTTTTATATTTCTCTTCAGGGTATTTTTTTTTTTCTTACAGGCGTTTTTTCTTGATTGGTGTTTCATCCAGACATTGTAAACTTCTGTTAAATGCTTCTATAGCATGCTCTTTTTCAGGAGTTGATACTTCAATGTTTTCAAATGGAACAGCATGGCCTTCAGCTTCTTGTTCATTATAGCTGTCAGAAGGTGAAGAGGAATGTTCAGCAGCTTCAGAGTGAAATTTCTGGATTGCTTTACGACAACTGTCACAGATCTTGTCTCCAGTTTTGAGCAACTTGTTCTGTAGCAATAGATTCTTGTAAACTGGTTGCAGATTTTTTTTGTTATATTTATGGTTTGGTTTCCCAAGGGGTTGCAACAGTAAACCACACTTGAAACTTTTGATGAGGATGGTCTGCTGACATCCATCTTTTACTTTGCTTTTACTTTAAAACCAAGGAAAGAAACACAATTTGTTACCCTTATGGATGTATATTAACTTTTTAACTAATATTAATTAATTCATTAACATTTGCAGTGTTTGTAAGACCAGGGATAACATTTTAGACAGACAAAATAAACAATTCCTCAGTCACTGATGGTGCATTTAGTAATGTACTTCTATGTTATTTATTTTTTATAGTGATCCCATAGCGATCCCATTATCAAACTTTCAGGATATGTAGAAAAATAATGTTTGTTAAACATATTTTTTTTCAGATTTTTTAAAAAACACGTTTTTTAATATTTCAATTTCAAAATTTTAAAATTGACATTAAATATTTTTAATAGTGTCATGTGGCATATCAAATGAAAGCCCAATTCAAGATCTTTAAAATGAGCCATAATTCATGACCCTAGCTCTACTAGAACCCGAGTAATTGGCAGTTGAAGTTTGCTCAGATGATGAAATTTCAGGGTTTTTTTGAAATTTCAAAAATCAATAACTCAAAAACGCATGCATTAAAAATTCTGAAAAAATTCATATATGTTTATATTGATGAATTCTACAAATATACCAAGTTTCATAAAAATCAAAAATGGTCAGGTTGAAAATGCTATTTTTGCTGGTTGTGACCTTATGTTGAAATTCGTTACTATTTCGTGACCTTTTTCTCATTTCGTTACTTTTTCGGGACCGGTAGATACCATGTATTAGCTCTAAGGGCTGTTGAAATACATTCCTTGAATGATGTTACATTATTTCCATGATGTGTGGTTCCCTTCTATAACACATTTTCCACGTAACAACTAGCATAGAAAGGAAAAAAACACAAAAAGAGACAAAAGAGACTACTGAAATAAATTAAGTTTAGTGCAGCCTGATGAAGGTGAATGAGAAAAAATATATACACATTTCAGAGATAACAGACAAGTGCACTACATGCACCCTCTTAATAACTATTCTTAACCTATTTAACTTACTCATGCCTGCTATTTCTAAATTTATAGTTCTTTCTACTCTTTACCCCATCGCGACAGTAAAAATATTTTTAAGTTGTTCCCTAAGTTGTTTTTACACTGTTACCTCATGTCAGATGAAGTAGATATGGCAATCAGTGCATAACTTTTCTTGGCAAAATTTTCTCAGATGTTCTACATGACATAATTAAAACTTTGAGGTGCTCTCCAGATCTTAAAGGATGAAACACTGCTTATAATTTACCACAGAGAGAAAAAAATAAAATACAAAGAACAGGAACAAAAAAAAAATATTTTAAAAAGAATACAAAAAATCACAGAACAAACTTACATGAATGGCTTTCTGCAAAAATCCTTCACAACCATATCGTTTTGCTGTGTCTATCAGTCTGTAATGGCATGACTTTAAAGCATATATTACAGCAGACTGAGAATACCCACCACTGTGTGATGTTCCTAAAATGAACAGGTAAAAAAAATTGTGGTGTAACATTTGATGAGGAAACATGATTTTTCATCATGTCATATTAATATGAAAACCAATGAAGTTCAAGAGGCAGAAAATTAAAACAGATGGTGACAGGTAAATTTGTATTAAAATTTTTAAATTAACAAAACACTAAAGAAAGCACCATACTGCACATGGTTACCTCATTTTGAACAATCCTAGTTTTCCTTCAATCTTTGGTGTCAGATGTACCATACTAATCTGATGTCATTTTGAATTTTGTTTAGCTGGTGCTAGCATTAGACAAGGTATGTGCACTTTAGGCTCCATGTCCAGAGCAAAATATCAGGTGCACACTTTAGAAAGATTAAAAGAAAAACATACATATGAAATTTTATCTGCATTTCATCTTCCCAGGAAACATCAAATGGGGGGGAAAGCATTTGTAAGGGTCGCCTACAATGTTGGAAAACACTTTATTCTGACAAAGCATATCTACATATCATCAGCAGGTTCTCCATCTGCACGACATACCAATTAGTATGTATTCTGTTGTGAAAATAAGTTCAGATCCTTTTTCTATAACCACATACTAAACATTTATAGCTACTAGTCTAGGCTGTCATGCTCATCCCAGAAGTCAGGGAAAGGGTGTTAGCAGTACAGCCAAAGTCATCTTCATAAAGAAAAGCCTGTGCAACCAGCAGATGTCCTGAAAATTTTCTGAAAAGCTATAGACAAGACAGATAGGAAATAGCATTTAAACAAGTTACCACCTTCCACTCAAGATGCAACAGAAATTTTCTAAATTTAGCCAGCAGAGACAGGGTAATACTGCATCTTGTAAAAAATGTGAAGACCACATAAATATATCATACAAAATGTGCATGCAGTTTCCATGAAACACTTTGTACATCATAAGGATATCAAGCACTGCAGCAAACTAGTATTTTGTTTTAGATCTGAATATAGATAGTTCTATGTACAATAAAATTTCATGTAAAATGCCAGCATTTCATATGAAACAAAGGCTGGGCTTCCAAAGAGTTATGCGTTTGTTTCCACGGTAGTTGCTTGCATGTTTGTTTACATATGACATTGTCACTCTCTGTATGCCACTACACAACGTGAATAGTTCCACAATGAAATGTAAAAGAACATGATATAATTGCTATTTTAGATATTTCTAATGTTTGTTCATTTGTATTTGATTTACATTGCTATTTCAGATATTTCTAATGTTTGTTCATTTGTATTTGATTTACATTGCTATTTCAGATATTTCTAATGTTTGTTCATTTGTATTTGATGTTTGTTCATTTGTATTTGATTTAAATTCATTTTTTGTAAATAAGTCATTTCCTATTTTTCATTCTGATATGCAATATTTTTTCCCTACGTGACAGTTTTCTGACCTTCTGTCAGTTATATCTTCAGCTGTGTCCCAGCTATAAACAATAAATACAGGGTGTTCATAAAGTTGCGCAACCCAGAAAAAAAATTTGTTATGAGGTTAATTACAATTGTTAAAAAAAATAAACATCGTCAAATATAGGTTACAATCTTACCTTTATAACAAAAGAAGGGGAACCTCATTATAACATATGTTCAAAGTGGGCTCCGTGTTCGCGAATACAAACACGAGCTCTTTTTACCAAGTTTGATGATGCCTTGTGAAGCACCTCCACACTGATTTCAATCGCTGTTGTGATGTTCATTTTAAGTTCATCCAGGGTGTGAGGATTATTGTGATACACAACACCTTTGAGATACTCCCCAAAGAACGAGCTGCGATAAATCTGGGGATCTGGGAGGCCACAGATCTTTGGAGATGAGGCATTCACTGAAAAAATCTTGCAAAAAAATGACGGTAGTAACTGACGTGTGGCATGTGGCATTGTCTTGCTGTAGCCAACAATGCTGTTCGCTGACATCAAGGAATGCCACAAACTGTGTGATAATGTCTTGGTAGATAGAACTATCCACAGTCATTTCGAACACATGCGACAGCGCGATATCACACACCAAACTCCAAGTTTTTTCAAATACAAACCTTTTTCAAGAAAAACATGTGGATTTTCACATGACCAAATCCTATTGTTCTGACTATTGACATAACCTCCGAGATGAAACCAGGCCTCATCACTGAAGAAAATTGTATCCAGACTCTGTATTCCACGTTGTTCAAGGAATGAGCTTGACCATCGGCAGAAGTGTATTCGTTTGCCTGCATCTGGGGCCTTGAGTTCATGCACTGCGCGAATACGATGTGGACGAAGATGTAAGGATATCGCAGCTTTATGAGCACTACCGTATGAGATTGACTATTGCACAGCGAGTTTCCAGAGGCTTTTTCGTGGCGACCGCTGCAGTGCTCACTTTATCTCATCCACTTTATGGTAAATCAAAATGGAGGGTCTTCCAGAGCGTTTTTTATCCGCAACAGATTCAGTGTCTTGAAAACGCTGCACTAATCGCGATATTGTGGACTTATTGGGGACTGCTGTACCCGGAAATTTTTTGCGAAAGTCCTCGGAAAAACATCCGTATGAACGAGTTGTGAAAAACTTTCCAGAATGAAAATTTGCTGCGTCTGGGAAAAAGACATTTCATCTCCACAACGAACGAAACTGCACTATGAACAACCTGTACACATCACAGTGACCCCGGCTTCACTGATACTTTCTAACAGTATGGTAGTGGCATCTAGTTCCAGAAGGAATGATTATAACGATTTAGCAACAATTTATGAAAATTCAAACTTAGGGTTGCGCAAGTTTACGATCACCCTGTAGTATGTACGACTATTCTGCTCTCAACACATCGTAGCAAAATGCCACTCCTTCCATCTGCCAATGGAGTATGTGCATGCAGCAGAAGATTGATTTCACACAAAAGCAGCAAGATGAAAATTAAGATTTAAGATATTTTTCACATTCCATTCTACGTATATTTTACTCATTTCATTAAAATATATACACTATATTGACAAAAGTCACCGGACACCTAGAAGAGAAACAACACAACATAGCATTAATTGACATACATTAGCATGGTGCCGGTCCACCTTTGGCCTTAATGCATGCACTGACCCTTCAAGACATGCTTTCGACAAGGTTTTGGAACACAGCGATAGGTATGCGCTTCCATTTAGTACATAATGCTGCCACTAACTATTGCTTAGTAGTAGGCCTTCATTCCAAACTTCTTATGTGATGCTCAAATTCATCCTATAGGTGCTCTATGAGATTAAGATCATGGCTCTGTGCTGGCCACTCCACACACTATACGGAATTATCGTCAAACCACACGGTAACAGTCCTTGCTTTATGGATCGGTGTGGTACCAACAAGGCTCGGTTCCATAGTATTGCCACAGAGTTGGTAGGGCATAATTGTCCAGAATATCAAGGTAGACGTGCTGGTTAACAGGTTTGTTCATAATAACCAATGGGCCAGGACCATACCACGAAAAACACCCCCACACGAGTACACTGCCAGCTCCAAACTTGACCGTAGAAACAGTACGCTGTGGTAAATAGCGTTCCCCCGGCTGCTGCCATACCCACACACGGCCATCAGACTGATGGATCGTGTATCTGGATTCATCAGTCCATAGAACCCATTTCCATTGATCTACGGTCCACGAAAAATGTTCTTTACACCATGCCAAATGACGAGTAGCATTCCGAGTGGAGATCAAAGGCTTATGAGCAGGCGCACGACCATGCAAGGGTGCCCATAAGGGGGGACTGGAGCCCATCCCCTAGCAGTTGGTATAGCCAAATTTTTGATAAATTTAAAACAGTAAAATAGACGAAACCTCTTTTAAAAGCATTTTTAAAAATAATAAAATATTAATGATTGATTGTATCAATTATTTTGGTTGTATTCTAGTATCTTGTACATTTACTAAAATGTTTGACAACCTTGAAGGAGGTAAGAATTTTTCTTAGCCCCCCCCCTCATATGGGCGCCACTGTGCCCACAGTAACCCATGGAATGAAGTTCTCTGTGAATGGTATGTGTACATACCGAGGTTCCAGCATTTTTACTCACCCGTACACTGAGGTCTTGTGCAGTACTCCGTCGATTAGCTGTAACAACTCTCCTGAGGCTTCGACATCCTCTATCACTGGTTTTCTTTGGTCTGCCAGTATGTTTTGCTGCTTCAGGCACGCCATGTGTTTTTCACTTATTCAGTACATCCAAAATAGTTGACTTGGGTATGTTTAAATGCCTCTCGGTTTCTCTTATGGACAACCCACTAATATAACATAACACCCAACAATCTTTCCTTTCTCAAAGTCAGTTCTCTCCCACCGCGATGTTTTCACTCAACTTCACAGTGCGATATGATCGCAGTCAGCTGCAGACTTGTTTTTCTACCGTTTGCAGCTGTACCGCGCATCTTAACAACACAGCGGATCCGTTCATTTGCTTTTGAAAGGGTGTCCAGTTACTGTTGTCAATACAGTGTATGTATGTATATATGTATATATACACTGAAGAGCAACTGAATTAGAGATACTTGTCTATTAACGTGTAGCACCACCTTTCGCCCTGATGATGGCGGCGATTCGTCTCTGCATGGACTCGAGAAGACACCGGAAGTGTTGGGAAGCCATACGGATCCCCGACCCCTGAACAAGCTTCGACAGTTCACGAAGATTTGATGGAGGGGGGTCAGAGCCTCGAACATCTCTCTCGATGGCATCTCAGATGTGCTCGATGGGATTGAGATCAGGTGACCTAGCTGGCCAAGGAAGCGAGGTCACGTCGGTAGAGTGTTCATCCAACCATTCGGATACAATTCGAGAGCGATGGCACAGTGCATTGTCTTGTTGCAGGATGAAGTCCTCAGTGGGATGTTGAAGATGCACAAACGGGAGCAAATGGTCGTCCAGGATATCCCGGTAACATTGACCTGTGAGGGACGATGTCACATGTACCAGGGGTCCCATTTCAGTCCACGTAAACAGTCCCCAGACAAGAATGCCACCCCCACCAGCTTGAAGAGTACCCTGCTGGCAAGAAGGATCCATCGCTTCATGTGGTTTGCGCAGTACTCGTATCCTGCCATCCGCATGTACCAACGTGAATCTCGACTCATCAGCCCAGGCAACATTTTTCCACATGTCTAGGGTCTAGTGGCGATGTTCCCGCGCCCATGCTAATCTTTGCACCCTGTGATGTGCGGTCAGCAGCGGTACCCTCGTGGGACGATGGCTTCTGTACCCCATAGCGAGCAGATGGTTCTGGATGGTGTGGTTGCTTACACGTTTTTGTGCACCAGCGTTAAATTGCCGAGTGATTTCTTTCACTGTGGCCCGTCTATCCGCTGTTACAATGCGAGCCAACCAACGATGACCTCGCTCATACGCTGTTGTCCACGGCAGTTGGCCCTTGCAGGGATGGTTTTACCGGATTCGATGTACTCACGGTGCACCCGTAACACAGTGGCTTGTGAAAATCCCAGTGCCTGCACGACTTCCGAAATGGAGTGACTTATTCGTCGGGCACCGACAATTTGCCCACGATTAAATGTGCTTAGATTTTTCGTCTTACCCATACTGCATCCGACTCTTACCGATTCCCATAGCATCACTCCTTATATTGTCGGATCGCTGCATACGTCATGTTGTTTCCGTTTACAGGGCCCACAGCGCCACATTTGAATAACGCCAGCTGTCTCTAATTCAATTGCTCTTCAGTGTGTGTGTGTGTGTGTGTGTGTATATATATATATATATATCCTAGTGGCTTCATGGGGCAAAAGCCCCAATCTAATAAGAGGTATTTTTTACAGTTTTCAAGAAAGTAAAGTGGAAATAAAATTGTGCCATTTTTTCATGCTTTATGTATTTTGTTGAGGGAATACAGAGAATGTGTAAATATATTATTAACAAACCGCAGGTCCAGGTTGTATCCTGCTATTTCATGTTCAATCGCCTCAACTGCAGTCTTGTATGCTTGGGCGCAAGGACTGTTAGCCAGAATATCTGCCAGGGCTATCAATATTGATCGCTTTAATTTTTACGTATATCAGTAGCTGCTGAGAAATGTATAAAGTACAATTTTCACCATTAAGTGGTAATAAATTCGAGATGTACCAGTGAATCTGTTCCTGAATTTTAAAGCAGTGCAAACCATCTCCTTTTTTGTGGCTGAGAGGGAAGCAAATGACATTGTGTTGGACAAAATTAGGGCTGTTCAGAAGTAAGTCCTTCAGCCCAGTATTTATCTGTAGTTCTGAAAGGGAAATAAGGCCATTATGACAACAGGAATTAAAATGACCATTAGTTTCCTCATTAGCGAAATGCAAAGCATGGCAGTACGCACAATTAATATTCATCGCATCTAAGCTGTGCTCATGTATGGCAGTTTCATCCAATAAAGCTTTTCGGGTATTACCGAAATCATTATGTGTGCTTCCGAAATTCCTTCGCTCATGTACATTACAAAAAACACGCCCTTGTTTGGGTGGTCTCCCTCAAACACTACTCATAATAGAACCCTGTTTCCATCCTCACTGTTACACCATTTGCAGTTGAATAGCAGTGAAAGCACTTGCAGCTGATTTGTTTTTGATAATAGCCAATCAGCTCCTTGCGCACTGGCTCCGGCTGGCACCATCTCCCAAGGTCGTACGACTACCCATCTACCCGCGTTGCGATGACAAAGTCAGACTGAGTGTTGTGACATGTACAGCAATCAACTGATTAAATCTTGAAGAAAAATTTTATTTTTCTCCAATTCTTGGGATCAAGATCTCTAAAATGTGCCATTTCCCAAGTTCGTATGACGTACCTATGTCTCGCAATTCGGTGCAACACTGCGGAATTATATATAAGATATGTGGGTGCATATATATCACCATCAGCCATTATCAATCCACTGCTGGATGAAGGTCTCCCCAAGTTTTTTCCACAACGGTCTATCTTATGCCAATTTCTTCCATGTCACTCCTGCATACTTTTGAATTTCATCCACCCATCTCCTGTGTCATCTTCTTCTGGGTGTTTTCCTGTCCTTTGGAATCCAGTCTAGAACTTCGGTTGTCCATTGGTGGTCCGTTCTTCTGGCAACATGTCCAGCCCATTGCCATTTCAGGGACTTCACTCTGATCATGATGTCTTCTACTCTTGTAATTTTCTTTATCCATGAGTTCCTCTTCTTATCTCTTTTTTTTTTTTTTTTTTTGATTGGAGGTTTAACGACCGCCGCGAGCAACTCAATGGGCTATAAGCAGTCGCCCGTCCCTAATTTAGGGTCACTGGTTCCAGGGAAGGGAGAGAGCCAGTGCCGTAAGACAAACACAACATCCATGCCTGACCGGGATTCGAACCCGGACCCCTTACGGACGAATGATCAGAGGCCAACGCCTTAGATCACTGCGCCACCGGGGCGGCTCTTCTTATCTCTCCTGATTACACCAAGCATGCATCTCTCCAAGCTTCTTTGAGTTGTCTGCAGTCTTTGTATATCTTTTTTAGTAAACGTTCATGTCTCTGCTCCGTACATAAGCCCTGGAAGGATGCATTGATTTAACACTTTTATTTTAAGACATAATAGCATATTTCTCTTAAAAATTGTACTGTTTCTTCCAAAAACTCTCCAACGAAGTTTTATACGTCAATTAATTTCTACATCAATGTGACCTTTGCGTGATATCTGCTGTCCAAGATAAATGTAGGTATTTGTTATCTCCAGCTTTTCACCATCAATCAATAAATCCTCGTTTCTTGTAAAAGCACTGTACATCAGATGTCTTTTGAAAGTTCATTTTTAATACCACTTCTTTACTCTTATCAGCAAGTTCCTGGATCATACTCTGCAGCTCTGAATGGGCAGTTGCAAGAATGGTTATGTCATCAGTAAAACGAAAGTGATTTAAATAATCTCCATTAACCTTTATCCCTTTGTTTCTCCAGTTCAATAATTGAAAGACATTCTGCAATGTGGCATTAAATAGTTTGGGAGATATGGTGTCACCTTGTTTTACTCCCTTTCCAACTTTTTTTGGTGCTGTATCCTCAAATGGCCAAACCTTTGCACTTGCATAGATGTTATTAAAATAATGCTAATGTGTGCATCTTCAATACCGCAGGATTTCAAAGCCATTGTAATTGCTGATGGTTTCACTGAATCAAAGGCCTTTTCATAATCAACAAAAGCCATACATAATGGGAATTCATATTCTCTTTCTTTCAGTTAGTTCTCTCAGTACATGAATATGATCTATAGTGCTGTAGCCAGTCCTGAATCCATCTTGTTCTCTCAGTTGAGCTGTGTCTAGTGTTACCTTCAAGAGATGTGAAAGACCCTTAGTGAAGATTTTATAAACCCCTGATAGGAGGCTGATGGGCCTGTAGTTCTTGAGATTCTCAGTGTCACCTTTTTTAGGTAAAATGATCATTGTAGCATTGTTCCAATCTTCAAGAATCTTCCCTTCGTTGAGACATCTAATGAAAACTTGGGCGAGTGTAGTTTCAATTTCTCCACTTGCTGCTTCTATTATGTCCACTGTAATTCCATCTCCTGCAGCTTTTCCCCATTTCATGTTCTTAATTGCATGTGTAATTTCTGCTGGGAGGACTGGGGGTACTCTGGTATTGGTACCTTTTGTAATGTCTGGAGTAGATGTATCATCCCTTTCACATAATTTTATGTAGAAATGTTTCTCTCTTTTCAAAATTCTGCCTCTATTTCTTGTTACAGTACCATCTTCTTTTCTCAGTGTCATAATCTGTTTTCTTCCCTTACTGAGATGTCCCTTTGCACTCTCTTCAGGCTTTGGTTGTTTTCAATTGCTCTTTTCACTAGTTCACAATTGAATTTCCCGACATTTTCAGTGCTACTTTTCCCTACTGTCTTGCATAGCTGTAATATTTCACTTTGGAAGTGGCATCTCCTTTATTTGTCCCCATCTCCCTTTTCTTTTGCGCACGCACGCACACACACACACACACACACACATTTTTGTTTGTTCTGGTATATACAGTAAAACCTAGAAACATCCGGCATCGACGTGACTGGAGGTTGAGTGCCGGATTTCTGAAGCTATCAAAAAATTGCATAACGGGCATTATGTAAAGCATGTACTTACACGTAACAGGTCACTTTAACAAAAATGTGCATGTCTACGCCTCATAAATATGCAGGGGCCGCGCTGATGATCGCATTCTTCGCAATTTGCGAAAAAATAATCATTTTGGCAATGGAAAAACAGTTTGGCGAAAATATTGGCGATTACCTTTTTGTATTATTTATTACAAAACTCTGTTGAAAAAAGTTTAATTTGGCGAATGGTTAGGCAAAAACTTGAAAAAAGCCAGGGCAACCGCTAGGGTTGGGCGATGTATTGATACATCGTGAAAATCGGATGTGAATTTTACATCGATGTTACAATTTTTCAACTGACGAAACTAAGATACATCGTGAAGGTAATTACTGCGATTCATCCTGAAGGACGATCGAATCCACATACTGCCACCACCACGCACAGATGATCATCACACGTTCACCACACATTTCAAACCTACACGCCAATTCGTCGCCTCATTGGTCCGCGTCACTTCAGTGTGGCCCAATAAGATGACGAATTTGAGAAACCTCTCGATGTTACTCGTACACGTAGGTGGCTATCCGCAATTCGCACACTAAGATCAGATGATCTCGCGACGTGTTGTTGAGATGGTACATAGGGAGATTTCCATGGTTATTGGCGAAACATCGGATGTTCTCATGAAAACGAAATCAGAAAAGTGACAGATTTCTGAAGCTGCCGTTTTTCTGGATTCCAGATTTTCGAGGTTTTACTGTATATGCTAATGTATGCATCTTCAATGCTGCAGGGTATGTGTATAAATATACATGCATGTATGCACACACACAGTTTGCCAAAAAAAATATTTAAAGGAATATTTTTACTCCTTTGAAAAAATTTACGGAGTAATTTTCAAAAGTCTGGAGAATTTTAGAAAAATTAACACACGAAATAAAACACTTACGAAAATGCTAGGCAATTATGAAAATCAATCCAGATTTTTTTCATGTAAAAATATTTCACTACTGCTCAATGTATTTAGAATTTGGATCTGTTTTGTTTGTTTTTGAAATAAATATATTCGTATTTTAAAACAGTAACATTAAATTTATCATGTTTTGTAATGACCACATGGAACAGCAATGTGTTCAAGAAGTGAAAACATTGCACTTTTGAAGTTCTTATAGGCATTTAAAAATATCTAATAAACTTCTCAGCAAGTTCCACAGAAACATTTGTTTTTCTGTAGCTGCACAGCATCCAGTGCTTAAATTTTCATTTTGCTGATATCTTTGTTTCCCTTCCCATTTATTTATTTATTTTTATTTTTTATTTTTTTAATGCCCTTGGATGACAATTTTATCCATTATGAATGCATGATAACTTTGACCATTTTAGATAAAAGATGAATAGCGTAACTTTGAAAATATAAAAATACTTTTGAACACCAAGCATCAATTTTTACAATTTTTTCAGCTTTGTCATCCCCCCTATCAAGCTGAAATGCAAAACTTTGGGGGGGGGGGAGGAATATTTAAGAATACAGGATACATGTTCTGATCATCATTGGAAAAAAATTACAGTTATGGATCTTTGCTACGTCCGATTTCCGTTTTCGAACATTTTTTCTTCATTTTCAAGTTGAAATACAAATATTTATGAAATAAAATGACATTTAACAACAATACTAGGCAGAGGAAACATCATGTGAAAAATAAAATTACGATTGCGGAAGAAATCTTCACTGCGTCTGACTTCCGTTTTTGAAAGTCTTCAAAGACGAAACTTCTACTTTCAAAAGTTTAAAAAGATTCAGGTGAAAAACATCCCCCCCCTCCACCATACTAATTGCCCCAAAATTTCTGTTCAGTTACGCATCGATCTCTAGGATAACCCAAATAATGACGGAAAAGGAGAAATTCCTTGAAGCTAACGCACTCTCATGCCTAAAAGATTACAGCAAAATTTTTTCGCCGTCAAATTCCAGTTTTCGGATAAATTTTTCCTCCGTTTTCAAACTGAAATACAAATATTTATGGAATAAAATGATATATAACAACAAAACTGGACAGAGGCAACATCACAGGAAAAAGAAATTACGATTACAGAAAAAATCTTCATTTCACTTACTTCCGTTTCTGAAAGACGAAATTCCGTCCCAATGCGTATTTTTATGAATTGGTAAAATTCTTTGATGCTTAGTTTTATGCACCGAGAAAAAGTCCTGATGCGTATTTTTATAAGTTGATAAAAATTCCCAATGCGTATGTGTACGCCTTGGTAAAATTTCGATGCGTACTAGATGTGTAATTATGCATTTTGGCGAACTCTGCATACATACATATCACTAAGCTGTTCTCTGATATTCAGAGGTTGGTTTCTCACAGAAAGAACTCACTGCTGCTGTATCAGATGTTTCTACAGCGATCTTGTCACACAGCTTGCTTGAGCTTCATAACATTCATCACACGCCACACACAAGACCTTTTGTACTACATACTCATAATCTTTTTCTCAAGAAGACATTACAGAATCTGGTCCTCCCATGATTCCCTTGGCCTTTCTCTACCTTTCTTTCCTTCTACTTGGGCTGAATAAATTTTCTTAGTAAGCATCCCATCACTCATTCTTTCAACATGGCCAAAGAATATTAGTTTCCACCTTACTAACATTTTGCCTCACATTACACATCTGCCACACATCTTTATTCCTAACATGATCAGAGCGTGTCTTACCACAAACTCCCCATAAGTAATGCATCTCCCCAGCACACAAACAACTGCTATGTCTTTTCTGCAGAAACCCAGATTTCACTGTCGCACATCAAGGTAGGAACAATCATACTTTCATATACTACCATTCGGGACTTTTTGAGAACCCATAATTCCTGTGAAAACCTTTTAAAGCAGCTATGACTTTCAATGAAGAGTTCACTCACCTACTAATTTCGCCATCTAATTTTGTTCTCTGTCAAACATGCTTCCCAAATATATATTTACCTGATCAATAACAGTGCCATTTAGACTTACCCTGCATACAGTACTAACAGTTCCTCAATAAAAAACCATAACATTGGTTTTTCCCTAATTTATTGCTCAGTTTGAAATTCATACAAACTTCGTACATCCGGGCTAGCATACTCCGCAACTCACTTCCACTCTCTGCCAACAAGACTGCGTCATCAGCATACAGCAATCTACACACACAGACATTACCAAGACATAAACCAGTATTGTCCATTTTGGCATCACACATGCACACATCCATAAATATATTAAGCAGCCATGGTGACATTACACAACCCTGTCTGTCTCCAGCTTCAATAGAAAGCCATTTCGATAAACACCATTTACACCTACACATGCTCTACTGCAGCATACATGGCTTTCACACTATTGAGTAGATTCCCAGTGATACGATATTTATTCAGTACCTTCCACAGAAGGGTCCTATTTCCTCAATCACAAGCTTTCTCTAAATCTATGAAGACAGAAAAAACTTTCTAACCAACAGACAGATACTTTTCAATTATCAAACGTAATGTGAAAATTTTATTAGTGCAGCCCTTACCCAGGCATAAAGCCACTCTGCACATCCTACACTTTCTCTGATATAAAACCCCGTACCTTAACAATAACAACCTTTTCAAATACTTTCCCTGGCACATTCAGCAAACTGATACCACGAAAGTTCTTGCATTCAGTCTGATCACCCTTTCCCTTATACAAGGGAACAATGATAGCATTCCTCAAATCCTGAGGGACCATTCCTAACTCCCAGCACAACTGGTAAATTTCAGTTAACCAGTCAATTACAGAGTCACCAGCATATTTCAGCATCTCAGCAGTTATGCCATCCACTCCCGGAGCCTTACCATTCTGAAGAGATTTTAGAGCTTTACACAACTCTTCTCTTGAGTTCCCTTCTGTACTTCCATCTCTCACTATGACATCATCTGCTTCTGCCCCAGAATCACCTTTGCTTTCTTGATCTAATAACTCACAGAAGTATTACCCCATCTTTCACTTACCTCATTGGGCACCTATATCGTTTCTCCGTTCCTATTGTTCACACAACTTGAAAACTTGAAAGCTCTTTTTACTTCCTTACTGCTAAATAAGTGCTGCTTCTTATTGTAGTTTTTAGGCACATCTAAAGTTAACATTTTTATTGAATGCATTTCAGAACCTTTTGCACTATAACACTACACTAGGTCATTAAAATTTGCTGCACTTTCTTTACTATTAGGAGTGCATCTATTAATGACCACTCTGAAATCACTACCCTCATGAAGAAACAATGCTGATCTGATTTTTTTCTTTTCAGAGTCTAACGACCACAGTGAGCAAAGTAAGCAGTTGCCTGTCCCTAATTTAGGACCACTGGTTCCAGGAAAGGGAGAGAGCCAGTGCAGTAAGACAAACGCTCCCCCATGCCTCATCCGTAACTGGAATTTGAGCTCATTTGGACAAACAGTCAGAAGCCAGCATTTAGATCCAGCACCACCGGGACAGCGAACTGAAATAATCATAACATCAAATATTTATACAGCACCATGAATAATTCCATTTGTGGGCTTCCACTTGTTTTCAAGAGCTTTTAAACAATAGCACTAAATGGCAATTATAAAGAATTTTTTTTTTATCACTTTTGGGACAAATGAAATTTCAGGATGTTTACATAAGTAATATCTGAAAGCCAAGGCTCTTTTTGAATTAGCAAATTTATTTTTACTAATTACTATCATTCTGAAACATCTGATTTCAAATGAATGAATCTTTTTGTTATTGCTTTTAATAATTTTTGATCAGATTTTAAAACCTACAATACTAATTGCATTTGGAAACATTTTAAGCTTTAGGTCATTAAGATTCTCTAATGAAATATGCTCTACTCAACAATCTTTACTAGTGGCTTCACTAAGCACATGTTCTTTGTTGTATGCTGAAAATTGAACCTAAAATTCAATATGCATATAAGATCATAACATCGCTAACTTGAAATCAGTAAATGCATGTCCATTTTAGTTTCAAAATTTGGAGTTCGTATTAAGCAGTACCCTATTTTATGGACAAGATAATCTGCTTCGTCATTATTAGATACATAACCTGGAAAATGAACAAAAATTTGGAAGTAAAAAAAGGGGGAGGGGGGGATAAACACAAAAGAACTTACCCAAACCAAGAAGAGGCATTTTAACTCCATTTTGGAGTTCTACCCCCTTAGGTCCAAAATCTTCAATAGTTGTTCCTGGCATATTATGTGTAACATGTACCTCATGAACTGAGTTTTTTGACTGAAAAGATTGTAGAAAAATTGAAGAATAATTTAATGTGATGAAGTTCCTAAAACTTAAAAGAAAAAGCATTTTTCAACACTTTTCTCACATACATGCTAAAGGTTAAATCCCGATACTACAATTGTTAAAGCAATTTAAATTAGCACTAAGGTTCTTTTTGCTGTCCTCAGAGTTTGTTTGGTGCCCACATATGAAGAATTTTTTTTTTTAAGAACACAAAAGTATTCAAATAAAAATCCATGGAAGTAATATAAATATTTATGTATTCTTTCCAAATCATAAAGCTAGCATGAAAAAACCATGAGGAATAACCACTCACTCACCATAAAGATCATGGTAACCTCCAATGACCACACACTTCCAACACGTCATTCATCGTGATGTAACTGGGCTTGCACAGGTTTACAGACTTCTTGCTTACGCTTCTTATTTTCGGGTGTGAAACATCGTTTTTTTTTTTTTTTTTTTCCTTTGCCTTATAAGATGTTACTATAATGCTTGTCAATTCGATAAAAATCACACATACAACTCATTCATACAATTCAAGTAAAAACTATGTACATAAACCTTACATTCACAGGTGATTAAACCTTGGTCAACTCTAATTATGGAACTCCTCCTTCTGTTTCACAACCTCAGCTACTCCCACTGCAAGTGTCACACCCATTCAGCCCCGCTCATCCAATCCTCTAGTACTTTCGACAGGTCCCCGTCATCTTCAGGAGGCAGGTGTGTCTCACCCGCCCACCACAGCTCAAGTGAGCAGAGCCATCGAGGCCTGGGCTCCAGTCGCTATCTCTGAATCGTTGTGTCTCTGGCGCCATCTATTGTCCCTGCTGCTCTTTTTTCCCCTCTTTCTTTTTACGCTGTTGTTCAATTTTTATTAGGGCTTTCCATTGTTTTTATTATTGAAGCCCTAATAAAAATTGAACAACAGCGTAAAAAGAAAGAGGGGAAAAAAGAGCAGCAGGGACAATAGATGGCGCCAGAGACACAACGATTCAGAGATAGCGACTGGAGCCCAGGCCTCGATGGCTCTGCTCACTTGAGCTGTGGTGGGCGGGTGAGACACACCTGCCTCCTGAAGATGACAGGGACCTGTCGAAAGTACTAGAGGATTGGATGAGCGGGGCTGAATGGGTGTGACACTTGCAGTGGGAGTAGCAGAGGTTGTGAAACAGAAGGAGGAGTTCCATAATTAGAGTTGACCAAGGTTTAATCACCTGTGAATGTAAGGTTTATGTACATAGTTTTTACTTGAATTGTATGAATGAGTTGTATGTGTGATTTTTATCGAATTGACAAGCATTATAGTAACATCTTATAAGGCAAAGGAAAAAAAAAAAACGATGTTTCACACCCGAAAATAAGAAGCGTAAGCAAGAAGTCTGTAAACCTGTGCAAGCCCAGTTACATCACGATGAATGACGTGTTGGAAGTGTGTGGTCATTGGAGGTTACCATGATCTTTATGGTGAGTGAGTGGTTATTCCTCATGGTTTTTTCATATATGAATTGCACGTAAACTATGCGCACTTTGCAAGAGGTTAATACCTTAAAAGTGCAAATATAATAATAAAGCTAGCAGTTCATACTTTTCAGCATTGCTTGCATATTTCAATAAAAAGAAATTTAAAAAAAAGAAACATTTTTCAATATTCAGATGGATCAGCACAATATAAGAACAGAAAAAAAAATTATCAACTTCTAAAACTAATAGATTTTGGAACAGTTGCTCAGTGAAACTTTTATGCAACATCCCACTGTGAAAGTGCTTGTGATGGTGTTGGTGGCAATTTTAAGTCTTACAGCTAAAGGAAGTTTACAAAGGCCATATAATAATGCAGATTATGGCACCCTATGAATTATATAACTGGATAACCAAACACATGCCAGCTTACGATTTTGAATACCTCCGTGAAAGTCAGTATGAAGCTGAAAAAATGCTATTTAAGCCACATTTTAAAACATCAAGAACTGTACCCAACACTCACAAACTTTACTGTTTTATCCCAGTGGACAAAAACAGAATATGAGTTAGTTTATTCAAATTCTACAGTCAGCAAAATAAAATATAATACTTCTGTAGTCTTTCTACATGTGAGACAGCAGTTACAGATGTATGTCTCAGTGATGTGTCTTTGTGCAGAACACTTGTGGATAGGCTGAGTCTTGAATGTACACTCACGGACAATGAAATTTGCACACCAAGAAGGAAGCATCAGATTCAACTGAAATGTTACAGACGTAATTGATAGATGAATGATACACATGATGGCAAAAACAGAGCTGCAGGACGATTACAGAGGAATCTGCTGCATGCAGTCCGGTCATCTTCAATAGCATGTCGCACCGCCTCATGCGGCGATACATGCTGCAATACGATCCGGCATGGAGGCGAACAGATGCCTGATGTTGTTCTGTGGCAGACTGGCACAGACGTGTTGGATAGCATGTTCCAAATCCCAGATAGTGCAGCACGGCGGCAGCCAGCATTTTAACTGGTCCCACACATACTCGATAAAGGACATGTCCGGAGAGGAGGCCGGTCATGGAAATGTCTGAACATGACATAGGCAGTCCTGTGCAACCCGAGCCGTGTGCAAGCGGGCGCTATCCTGCTGGTATAGCGCACCTGGAATCCTGGCCAGGAATGGGAGCACATGGGGCCATAGGATCTCATCCACATATTGCTGGCCCATCAATGATCCACGTACCACTACTAGAGCTGATTGGTGGCTATCGTAGGCAATGGCTCCCCTGACCATAATGCCTGCAGTGGGGGAGGTGTGGCGCTCGATAGCGAGGTTGAGATTGTGCTGTTGACATTGAAACCACCACACCCAGACACGACAATCATCTGTCCCCAAAACGAAGGAGAACTCATCGCTAAATATCACATGTCACTAGTCTGTGGCATTCCGTGTTGCTCTGGCCTGTCACCACAGCACACGGAGCCAGCAATGCTCTGGTGTTAATGGCAACCCACGTAATGGGCACTGGGATCGCAGATTCGCTTCTGCAAGGCATTGGGAAATGGTTCGTGAACACACAAAAGCCGCTACATCAGCCTGTATAGTGAGTGGACCGGGTCTCTGTGGAATCCGTTCGTGCCTGGCGCACAATCTGTTGATCCTCTCTACGGGTGGTCCTCCTGGTCCATCTGGAGCCACTTAACCGTGTGGCAGTGCCGTTACATGTCCACTGCTTCCAACACAGTCGGGCGGTATAGCCAAAACGATTCACATGGCGGGCTATATGGCACGCCGACCACCCTGCACTTTACAAAGCCTGATGATTTGGCCTCTCTCAAAGTCCGTAAGTTGCGTAAATTGACGTCTCTGGCATTTTTGTCCCTCTGTACTCTTGCTTGTGTTGGCCGGTGCTTTTCGCTTTCATGGGGTATCGACTACACGCTGGTTTATAAGGCTGCCGGTTCGTGCTTGCAGCACCACCACAGGGTGTGTGTTCATGTGCACTCGCACCGAACGTGGATCACTTGCATACCAGCACGCACTCTAGCTATTTGCAAAGTTTCACGGTTGTAGCATGTTTTCTTCTAGGTGCACAAATGTCATTGTCTGTGAGTGTATTTGAAGATACAGATGAAAGAAAAAAATTTCGTTAACTTCATGGCCCCTTCTGTTCATATATACGTGTATATATATATATTCTATTAAGAAGAGACTGAAGCAAAAAATTTTTTGACTCACACCCAAGTACAACATAGAAAAGGTTATACATTGACCGGTGTGAGTAAAAAGAGAAAAAAAATAATAGAAAAACAGAATGTAGAAAGTGTCGAGAATACCGAGCCTTGGCTTTATCAAGGACCAGCAAAACTCTGCATTTTCTCACTTCCACAAAGAAAAACTTTTTTGGAAATAAGCAGTCCAAGAAATTACCAAAACTTGAGTGTTAACTACACTCCAAAGAGACAACAGCCAAAACACGCTAAAATAAAAATTAAAATCAAAAATTAAAAACGAAAATAAATCAAAATTAAAACAAAAATAAAAATAAAACATTAATACAAAAATAAAAATAAAACATTTCAACTAGAATTTGCGCATAAGCTGCTAAATAGTAAGTTGAAATTAGTTACTTAAGAGCAGAGCCGAAAACATAAGAAAAACACTCAAGAATTTAAAACGAAAGTTGCAAAAAAACCCGAAGTTCAAAACGCGCAACACAGCAGTTATAAAAATTCAGAATTCACATTCTATTAAGAACAGACTGAAGCAAAAAAAATTTTTGACTCACACCAAGTACAACATAGAAAAGGTTATATATTGACCGGTGTGAGGCTTATGCACCCACTACAAGTCATCCTGAAGAAAAATTTGAAGAATTTAATGAGAAAATTCGGAATCTAAATAACAAGGGCAAAAAACAGCACTTGAAGATCATTATGGGTGATTTCAATGCAAAAATAGGGCAACAGAATGAAACTTCAGTTGGTAAATTCGGCTATGTGAACAGAAATCAACGTGGAAATACTCTCGTAGAGTTTGCGGAAGAAGAAAGGTTTTTAATTATGAACTCCTTCAAGAAAAAGCCACACAGGAAATAGACATGGAGACATCCAAATGGGAAGACAAGGGAAATTGATTTTATTACGTGCAACAAAAAATCCGTCATCGAAGACTGCAGTGTGCTAAACAAGTTCAACACAGGTAGTGACCATAGAATGGTGAGATGTAAGATGCACCTAAACACTAAACTCGAACGTGGCAAGCTCTTAAAACAAACAAAATGTATTGACATAACCAACCTTAAAAAACATTATAATACCTTCAAGTTGGAACTGAGTAACAGATTCCCTGCTTTAGAAGGCTTACATCTGAAGAAGTGGATATTTCTAAAGTTAACAGAGAACGCACCAAGCCTCTTAAGGAAACAGCAACAAAAATAGGTGGTACTAAGATCAAGTTACATATGAAGAAATTTCAGAAAAAACAAAAATGTGGACGCAAAAGAGAAGGGAGATGAGGACAAATAAAGACGACGTAACTTCCAAAGTGGAATATATAGAGCTATGCAAGACAGTACGGAAAAGTGTCACTAAAGACATAAGGAAATTCAATTGTGAACTAGTGAGAAAAGCAATTGAAAACAGCCAATGCCTGAAGAGAGTGCAAAGGGATATCTCAGTATGGGAAGAAAACATATTATGGCACTGAGAAAAGAAGATGGGACTATAGCAAGAAATAGAAGCGAAATTTTGACAAGGGTGAAAGATTTCTACTCAAAACTGTATGAGAAAGATGATACATCTATTTCAGACATTATGGCAGATACCAGTACCAAAGTCCCTCCAATCCTTCCTGCAGAAGTTACACATGCAATTAAGAACATGAAATGGGGTTTAAAATTTAAAAGCTCCAGGAGAAGATGGAGTTACCATGGACATTATATAAGAAGCAAGTATAAAAATTGAAACTACGCTCACCCAAATTTTCACCAGATGTCTCAATGATGGGAAGATTTCTGAGGATTGAAACAATGCTACAATGATCCTATACAGAAAAAAGGTGACATTGAGGATTTCAGGAATGACAGGCTCATCAGCCTCCTCTATCAGTGGTTTATAAAGTCTTCACTAAAGCTCTTTCACATCGCTTGAAGGTAACATTAGACATGGCTCAACCAAGCGAACAAGCTGAATTCAGGAGTGGCTACAGCACTGTGGATCATATCCACATGTGTACTGAGAGAAATGATTGAAAGAACAAAAGAATATGAACTCCAGTTATGCATGGCTTTTATCGATTATGAAAAGGCTTTTGATTCTGTGAAACCACCAGCAATTACAATGGCTTTGAAATCCTGTGGTATTAAGCATGCGTACATCAACATTATTAATAACATCTATGAAAATGCAAGTGCGAAGGTTCGGATATTTGAGGATATGCCACTAATAAAAATTGGAAAGGGAGTGAGACAAGGTGACACCATATCTCTCAAACTCTTTAATGCCACATTGCAAAATGTCTTTCAATCATTGAACTGGGAAAACAAAGGGATAAAGATTAATGGAGATTATTTAACTTACCTTCGTTTTACTGATGACAGTCACTTTTGCAACTACCCCTTCTGAGTTGCAGAGTATGATCCAAGAACTTGCTGACAAAAGTAAAGAAGTGGGATTAAAAATGAACTTTCAGAAGACAAAAGTGATGTACAATGCTTTTACAAAAAAAGATTTATTGATTGATGGAGAAAAGCTTAAAACAACCGATAGCTACATTTATCTTGGGCAGCAGATATCAAGTGAGGGTCACATTGATGAAGAAATTAATTGCCATATAAAACTTGGATGAAGAGCTTTTGGAAGAAACAGTACAATTTTTAAGAACAGTATGTAATTTTGTCTTAAAAAGAAAGTGTTTAATCAATGCATCCTGCAAGTGCTTAAGCATGGAGCAGAGACATGGACCTTAACTGAAAAAGATATGCAAAGACTGCAGACAACTCAAATAGGTATGGAGAGATGCATGCTTGGTGAAACCAGGAAAGATAAGAAGAACTTATGGATAAGAAAAATGACAAGAGCGGACAACATCATGACCAGAGTAAAATTACAGAACTGACAATGGGCTGGACATGTTGCCAGAACAACAGACCACTGATGGACAACTGAAATTTTAAACTGGATTCCAAGGGACAGAAAAAGACCCAGAAAAAAACCCTGTGGGAGATGGATAGATGAAATTCAAAAGCATGCCGGAGTGACATGGAGGAGACAGGCTCAAGACAGACAATTGTGGAAGAAACTTGGGGAGACCTTCATCCAGCAGTGGTTTGATAATGGTTGACAATGACGATATATATATAAAGTCAACTCTGGATATAGTGAACTCTACTATAGTGAACCTAAATCATTGGTCCTGACCGGCAACATTGAAAATGTACATTCAAATTTTCATTTATAGTGAACCATCAACTTCTGTTATAATGAACCTAAAAATTAGAACTTCAAAGAAAGGAATTTACTTGTAACATGAGATCGTAACTTATTTCAAAACAAACCTTCTTGCAAAAACTTGAAAGAATGTTGAGAACAATATTGTAGGCCTACTACTCCTTAAGTGCACTGAAGGACAAAGGTAGAATTAAAAACCTCAGCAACATCAAGCTGGTGTTCTTGCCTGCCAACACCATGTCAGTCCTCCAACTCATGGATCAAGGTGTGATTTGCAGCTTTAAAACCTATTACAGAAGGGAAGAAACACTTCATTTAATCCAATCCTTGGAATCAAAGCAGAACTCATCAATAAATGTTCTGAATGCTGTACATTTTGAAACAAAGTGTGGAGGAGGGTGGTAACTGTCACTATACAAAACTGTTTCCAGAGGTCTACTGGACGTGTGACAAATGGGCATTTTTAAAAGTTTTCAAATGCCACCAAAATTAACTATTGGGTTGTCGGAAAAGTCATGACGTATTTTAGCCATGTTTTGCAAAGGTCATTTATTGATAGAAAGAACAAAGATCAATCAATGGTATAATGCCCGTTTTGTTTGATAACCATGTGCCATCTTTCAGTGAGCTGCAGAATGCCTTATTTATAGAAGGACCTGTCTTTCGTGGCGAAAAACTGCACAAGGTACTGATTTACAGCCTCATCTGAATTGAATGTTATACCACGCAAGGACTGTTGAAGAGAGAGAAACAAGTGGAAGTCTGATGGTGCAAGGTCAGGCGAGTATGCTGGGTGTGGCAACACATCCCACCCAAGCTCCAATAATATTTGGCGAGTGATCAAACTTGTGTGTGGTCTCACGTTGTTGTGATGGAACACAACACCTTTACGATGAATGAGCTCTGGACGTTTCTGGATGATGGATTCGTTCAAACTGTCCAATTGCTGACAATACACATTCGAATTGATTGTTTGGTTACGTGGTAGGAGCTCGAAAAACATGACACCTTTAAAATCCCACCACACTGAGACCAGAACCTTCTGCTGATGAATGTCTGCTTTGGATATCGTTTGAGGCGAAGCAGCACATCAAGACCAAGACCGTTTGCACAGCCCATTGTTGTACACAATCCACTTTTCATCACCAGTCACTTCAAAAAGGGATCGTTTTCCTCACATTTAATGAGCATATCGCAGATGTTTATACGCGCCATCAATTGAGCTTCTTTGAGTTCATGAGGAACCCACACATCGAACTTGCTTACGTATACCAGCTTCTTCAGGTGGTCGTGAACACTTGAATGATGGATGTGCAAATGTGTCTGCAATCTCTCGTGTCGTGTAACATGGGTTTGACTCGATCAATGCCTTGATTTGGTCGTCATTAACCCCGGTGGGCCTCCCGGACCGAGGAGCATCGTTGAGGTCACAATCACCAGCAGAGAATTTTGCGAACCACCGCTGGCACTGACGTTCTTGTAGAGCATTATCACCGTACATTTTACGCAACTTTTCACAAGCTTGACGCGCGTTCTTCCCTTTACGGAAGTAAAACAGTAAAATATGACGAAAATGCACAGTTTGGTCTTCCATCTTCAACTTGATGTCAAATCTCTGCAAATCAACTAAATCGCTCACTATTCCTTTTAGACTGCAGCTAGAACTGGCACCTGTCGAATGCCATAGCGATAACAGCATGCCTCTAGTACTTCCGAAACCACCCTACCGCCATCAGGTGCCAAAATACGTCATGACTTTTCCGACAAACCAATAAGTTCTGTAGAGCTGGAATTGCTGCAATTTTCATTTCATCTGACAATTATAAATTTAAATCCCTATAGTTTTTCCCTAGAAATTTTATTTTTGGTGCAGCTCATTTTCTCAGCAGACCCAAGAGGTAAGACAAGTTTCACCAAAATCACGGCCTTTTTGTTTTGTTTTTTCACTGAAGGTTTAACTCTCTGAACAGTTTGAATGCGCTGGGTGCGTTCAAGGTCGCCCGTCTAAAATGGCTTGAACGTGTTTGACTCGTTCTCTCCCTACTCCTCTGAAAGCAGTTTGACCGCATCAAGCATGACTCTCCTGAAGCCTCTCTGAAACAACTTGCACGCGTGGAATGCATTCATTGTTATCTTAAGGGTTAACAGCTTGAACACGTCCAGTGCATTTCTAACCTGGGGGCAGCAACTTTTAGGACAGTGTACTCCACAATCTGTAATCCCTATTTTATGCTCAACAGGTTTCTTCTCCTATGGCCTTAATTTACATTCCTTTAAATGAAAATTGCTTTTGTGTAAATGTGGGCGCAGTACATATTGTGTTTAGAGAGCACCTGTTTTACAGGTTAATCCAGCATTGCATCCGAATAGAAAAAGCATCATTCAGTTTTTCATGGGTAAAAAAACATTTCTGCCCATGAGTAACACAGCTTTGGGAGGGAGATGGAGTTAGCTATATTTTCACAATTTTTTATGTTTCTACTTTTAAGAAATTAATCATAAGTTCTGCATGTAATGAATACATTCAATTACAAAAGTAGGTTATTGACAGATTTGCTGTCACATATATCATATACATATCACTAAGCTGTTCTCTGAGATTCAGAGGTTAGCTCCAAAAAAAATGCAAACTACCAGATAATTTTTACTTACTGTTGCCGTATCAAACTTTTCCATTGACAGCGATCTTGACATACAACTCGGGCTTCACTGACATTCATTACACGCCGTACAAAAGATCTTCTATACTTCATACTCATAATTTGTTTCTCATGCAGACACTCCTGAATCTGATCCTCCCATGACTTCCTTGGCCTTCCTTTGTCTTTCCTTCCTGCCACTTCGGCTAAAAAAATTTTCTTAGTAAGCATCTCATCACTCATTCTTTCAACATGGCCAAACCACCGAAGCATATTAGTCTTCACCTTGCTAACATTTTGCTTCACATCACACAACTGCAACACATTTTCATTCCTCACACAATCAGAACGTGTCTTGCCACACCCCCACATCACCCCCCCCGTAAGTAACGCATTTCTCCAACACACAGATAAATCCTATGTTTCTTCTGCAGTACCCAGGTTTCACTGCCGTACATCAGAGTAGGAACAATTACACTCTCATACACACCCATGTGCAACTCTCTTGAGAACCCATCATTCCTGTGAAAACCTCCCAGAGCAGCTGTGACTTTCAATGAAGAATTCACTAGCCTACTAATTTCACCATCTAATTTGTTCTCTCTGTCGAACATGCTTCCCAAATACACAAACTCGCTCACCTGGTCAATCACTGTGCCATTTAGACATATATTATATTCAGTGCTACCAGTTTCTCTATCAAAAACCATAACATTGGTTTTTCCCTTATTTATACTGTTTGAATTTCATGCAAACTTCGTACATCTGGGACAACATACTCTGCAACTCATTTTTGCTCTCTGCCAACAGGACAATGTCATCAGTATACAGCAATCTGCACACACGGATATCACCAAGACATAAACCAGTATTATCTATTTTGGCATCACGCATGCATAAATATATTAAACAGCCATGGAGACAAGACACAACCTTGCCTGACTCCTGCACCAATAGAAAACCATTTTGATAAGATACCATTCACTCATACACAGGCTCTACTGTCAGCATACATGGCTTTTACACTATTAAGTAGATTCCCAGTAACACCATATTCATTCAATACCTTCCACAAAAGTGTCCTATTTACTGGGTTGTAAACTTTATCTAAATCTATGAAGGCAGCAAAAACTTTCTTCCCAACAGCCAGATACTTTTCAATCATCATGCGTAATGCAAAAATTTGGTTAGTGCAGCCTTTACCAGGCATAAAACCACTCTGAACATCCCACACTTTTTCAATAATGACCTTACCAAACACTTTCCCTGGCACACTTAATATGCTAATACCCCAATAGTTCTTGCAGTCAGTCTTATCACCTTTTCCCTTATACAAGGGAGCAATGAGTGCATCCCTCCAATCCCGAGGGACCATTCCTAACTCCCAGCACAACTGGCAAATTTTAGTTAACCAGTCAATTACAGAGTCACCACCATATTTCAACATCTCGGCAGTTATGCCATCAACTCTGTGAGGAGCCTTACCATTCTGAAGCAATTTTAGAGCTTTACACACTTCTCTTGAAATCCCTCCTGTGCTTCTATCCTTCACTGTGACATCATCTGCATCTGTCTCAGAAACATCTTTGCTTTCCTGATCTAATAACTCACAGAAATATTCACCCCATCTTTCACTTACCTCATTGGGCTCCCATATCATTTCCCTAACCCCTTTCTTCACACAACTTAACACTTTGCTTGGACCCCTATTTTTCCTGAGTCCCCTTTACTTCCAGAAAGACTTCCAATCTTTTCAAAATGCCAATTCATGCCTTTCCACCTTCCCCTTCCTATCTTTTGCCTTACTCTGGTGAACCAGTTTAGCGGCTTCATGCTTCTTACAGCGATATTCATCCGCAGAAACTCTACCTTGCAACATCCCCAAATAGGCTTTCTTCTTTCTCTTTACTGCCTCTTCAATCTCGCTATTCCACCAAACATCACCTCTATTGTTACCCACTATTGTGGTGCCACAGACCTCTTCAGCAGCAGTGACTACACAGTTCTTAAAACATTCCCACTTTTTTTCTACATCCCTCTCACAAGAAGCTCCTTCAGTCATTCTCTGAGTATGTCAGAATAACGCTGATTTTCGGGGAGACTTTCAACCTTTATTTTTTCCATTATGGGCCTTTTCCTCCAATGAACATTCGCACCTCTCATCACACGAGTGTCAACAACTAAGTGTTTCAGATGCTGATCATAGACAACAAAATCTATCACACGAGTGTCAACAACTAAGTGTTTCAGATGCTGATCATAAACAACAAAATCTATCACACTCTTTTGACCAAGAGTATGATTTTCCCAAGTATATGTGTGTATATACTTGTGGTTGAAAAATGTATTAGATACACACAAACCATTCTCAATGCAGAGTTCAATTAATCTTTCACCATTATCATTCACACAAGGATCATTAAACTTACCCAGAACATTGTCAGAAATTACATTCTGCACACCTACTCCAGCATTGAAATCCCCTGCTATATTATAACTTTCTCTTTAGCACCAAACTGGCTCAACACAGATTTTAGCTCATTCCAGAAATCTCCCTTGTACCAGAAGGTTAAGAATCATAAGGATCATACACTACAACAATTACTATTCTCTGAAGTTTCACTTTCAAACGAATCCAAAGAATTATCTGATTTATAAATACAACTATAGTGAATCAAGTTGTTGTTGTTCATCTTTTCACTTAAAATCACACCTACACCAGCCTGTCCTCTCATTATTCAATACTCCAGGCCACACACTCACCATTCCATTCACTTCTATACCAATTTCCTTCTTTTTGGTTTCACTTACACACAGCACATCCAATCTATACTTATTCATCTCTTCAATCGCCTCAAGTGTCATTTATACCTCTAGTATTCCATACACCAATCAGCCGAGATCTTTCTCATACACCGTTTAGAAAGTCCAGGTCGATTCCGTGTTGGACCGTCCTCAAGTGTGGTAGGTCCACCATATATCACTACAATCCATAAATATTAACTACAATCAATAAATACTAACTACAATCAATAAATACTAACTACAATCAATAAATACTAACTACAATCAATAAATACTAACTACAATCAATAAATACTAACTACAATCAATAAATACTAACTACAATCAATAAATATTCAAAAAATATAATTTTTGGACATAACCATGTAGTTATTTCCCGGAAGTGTGACAAACCATTATAAAGCTCTTAAAGCTTATAAAAATTTATCTTTTTAAGTTGTGTGGTGCCATTTTGGTGTAAGCATTCTCCCAAATCACAAAAGGCTAAGATAATTACAAATATTTTATAGTAGATTAGAATTTTAAGTAAAAAATATAATGACTTAAAAGAAAATGCTAAAATATTTCTATCAAAACTACTTTAAGTGTTTCACTTATTATTTCTTTTTTTTTTCTTTTTTTGGTTGGGTGTTCAACGACCACTGTGAGCAACTTAAGAGGCCATAAGCAGTTGCCCATCCCTAATTTCGGGTCACTGGCCAGGGAAGGGAGAGAGCCTGTGCCGTAAGACAAACACAACATCGAAGCCTCACAGGGATTCAAACTCAGACCCTTCCACAGATGGTCATATCACTTATTTCATAAAACAGGATTTCAAGTGCATGATTTTAAATGGGAGTTACATTGCTGGCATGCATATTTGGTAATATAAATTTTAATATACTGAGCTCTGCACTGAATGAATACTGAAATTTGTATCGGGCGCATTTCTCTTGGAGAACTATACATGTGATTCGGCTTTACCTAAGTTACCAAATCACCAATTCAGTGTCCTGCAGTTAAGCTGACCATAGAAACGTGCGACAGTTTCACAGTACAAGACTGGTTTTTGTGCTGACGGAATTTGTCTCTTCCGCTCGTGAAACACCAACCATTTTTTACATGGCTGAATCAGATTTCATGAGCTGGTCAGAGAGTAAACGACCATTGTGAGCAACTCAATGGGCTATATGCAGTAGTTCGTCCTAAATTTTAGGCCACTGGTTCCAGGGAAGAGCGAGAGACCCAGTGCTGTAAGACAAACACAACATCCATGCCTCACTGGCATTCGAACCCAGACTCTTCTCAGATGAATAGTACTGCACCACCGGGGCAGCATCATTGATGTTTAGGCAAATTTATTGGTTCATTTAACTTGGAATGCCCATCAATTTACAGATTACAAATTTACATATCCCAATACACCAACATACTGCATAGCACTCTCCATTTGGTAGGTAATTCTGTCCCTGAAAACAGGAGAAAACAAGACTACACACAATAGCAAAAGTGGAATACTTCTGTAGCGATGTAATTTCTTCAGTATTTCGCATCACTCAAGAGCAGATGCATGGCACATCAACAAATAAATGGCATACTATCCATAAACATTTTTGTTTTGTTTTTTATTGAAGGTTTAACGACCACTATGAGCAACTCAATGGGCTATAAGCAGTCGCCCATCCTTAATGTAGGGCCACTGGTTCCAGGGAAGGGAGAGAGCCAGTGCTGTAAGACAAACAACATCCATGCCTCACTGGGATTCGAACCCGGACCCCACCCGGCGAATGGTCATAAGCCACTGGGGCGGCATCATAAACACTTACTGCACATCATTTGTTCATAAAAGCAATCCCAGAAAAAAATATTTAAAAAAGAGAAAAAATAAAAGGCACAGTTCTCCTGATCCTCGTAATATCCAAATTTCAGTTGGGTAAATACAAGCTGTCTTCCCACCATTGACCCCCCTCTCTTCCTGAAACCAGTGGTTCTAAATTTAGGTTGGTGGACTTCTTATGCTCATGGGAGTCGTCAGACCTGGAAACATAATAATAATAATAATAATAAATGCAAGAATTTCCAGTGAGAATTTAAATTTAAAAAATCATATAAAAAAAACTGCGTATGTCTGTATTACGCAATGTATCTCTAATTAACATCAATCTACATTACCCACAGATTGCACAAATTTACAAAAATGTACAATTAAACATCAACCTACATTTACGTCTGCTACACACTTACCAAAACAACAACGTACCACTTATACCCTACAAATTACCATAAATATCAAGATTTAGCCTGTGTTGACTAGTAGTGGACAGATATAGTGACATTCACAAAACAAATCTTTACAACAGCACCACAAAACGATCTTAAAAAAATTAGTCACAATTTCAACTACATACAAAAATACTTGCACTTACCAATCGCCGCAAACAAACAACTGCAGTTTCCTTAAAATACAGTTGCCAAATTCGCAATACAAAACATGGATGGCTATGATTGAGACAAAACCTTTCCATTGGGTAAGTGTACAAGAAAAGACGTCATAGACTTCTCCAGGTTAATATATATATATATACATTTATTGGGGGTTTAACGACCACCGTGAGCAACTCAATGGGCTTTAAGCAGTCGCCCGTCCCTAATTTAGGGTCACTGGTTCCAGGAAAGACAGAGAGCTAGTGCCGGAAAAGAAACACAATATCCATGCCTCACCGGGATTCGAACCCGGACCCTTCACGGACAAATGGTCATAAGCCAGTGCTTAGACCCCTGCGCCACCGGGGCGACTGCAGGTTTTTGCTCCAATGCCTTTGGGTTTCCTACAAATAAGGTGACCAGATATCGGGACACCGATTTGAGGACAAAAGGCTTGGCGTCCCCAACTCGGTAGTTCATTTGGGGACACATATACGTACTCAAAAAAATATGCAAATCTTTTTGTCACAAAACTGCATTGCTTCAGTAAGTGTGATATTACACATTAAAATCTGTGTCTTAAAAGGATATATCTTGTAGAATGTTGGTAAGTTTGATTGACAAAGCAGAACTATGATGGCGAGAACATATTAGCAAAGCCGCCCCGGTGGCGCAGTAGTCTAAGCGATGGCCTCTGATCATTCGTCCGTAAGGGGGTCCGGGTTCGAATCCCGGTGAGGCATGGATGTTGTGTTTGTCTTACGGCACTGGTTCTCTCCCTTCCCTGGAACCGGTGACCCTAAATTAGGGACGGGCGACTGCTTATAGCCCATTGAGTTGCTCACGGTGGTCGTTAAACCTCCAATCAAAAAAAAAAAAAAAAAAAAAAAAAAGAATTAAAATTAGGCTGCACACCATAGTAATTGCATGGTGAATTTTTCATTTTGGCAAAGTTTTTGGATAAACTCAGAACAAGTACAGTGCCGCCCTGGTGGCTCAGTGGTCTAAGCAATGGCCTCTGATCAATCGTCCGAAGGGGTCCGGGTTCGAATCCCGGTCAGGCATGGATGTTGTGTTTGTCTTTCGGCACTGGCTCTTTCCGTTCCCTGGAACCAGTGACCCTAAATTAGGGACGGGCGACTGCTTATAGCCCATGAGTTGCTCATGGTGGTCGTCAAACCTCCAATCAAAAACAAAAAAACAAAAAAAAGAACAAGTACAGTAGAAATTTAACAACGCCAGTGGTGCATTGACCTAGTGCTGGCTACTGACCATTCGTAGAAGTTGGTATGGATTCGAGTCCCGAATGAAGCATGGGTAATGTGATTGTGATTGGAGGTTTAACGACCACAGTGAGCAACTCAATGGGCTATAAGCAGTCGCCCGTCCCTAATTTAGGGTCACTGGTTCCAGGGAAGGGAGAGAGCCAGTACCGTAAGACAAACACAACATCCATGCCTGACCGGGATTCGAACCCGCACCCCTTACGGACGAATGATCAGAGGCCACCGCGGCGGCGAGGCATGGGTAAGGTGACAAGATATTGGAACACTGATTTGAGGACAAAATGGCGTAGCGTCCCTAAATCGGCAGTTCATTTGGGGACACATACGTATTCAATATAAATATACAAATCGTTTTGTCACAAAACTCTATTGCTTCAATAAGTGTGATTTCCATATGAAAATGTGTGTCTTAAAAGGATATATCTTGTAGAATGTTGGTAATTTTATTGACAAAGTAGAAATATAAGGACGAGAACATATTAGCAAAAATAAAATGCTTTACCTTAGGTATATGTGCCAAATTAAAATCAAGCTGCACACCAAAGTAATTGCATGACGAATTTTTCATTTTGCCAAAGTTCTTCGAGGAACTCAAAACAGCCGCCCCGGTGGCGCAGTGGTCTAAGGCGCTGGCCTCTGATCATTCGTCCGTAAGGGGTCCGGGTTCGAATCCCGTTCAGGCATGGATGTTGTGTTTGTCTTACGGCACTGGCTCTCTCCCTTCCCTGGAACCAGTGACACTAAATTAGGGACGGGCGACTGCTTATAGCCCATTGAGTTGCTCACGGTGGTCGTTAAACCTCCAATCAAAAAAAAAAAAAAAAAAAAAAAGAACTCAAAACAAGTGCAATCGAAATTTGACCGTGCCAATGGTGCAGTGTCTTAGTGCTGGTCATTGATGGTGATTCGTACAAGTTGGCACGGGTTCGAATCCCGAATGAGGCATGGGTGGTGTTTGTCTTACAGCACTTGCTCTCGCCCTTCCCTAGAGCGAATGTCTCTAAATTAGAGTCCTCTGAGTTGCTCGCGGTAGTCGTTAAACTCGGAAAGAAGAAAAACAAAAAAAAAAGCAACATTTGTTTTCAGAAGAAGCCTGTAGGAAAACTAGTACAATAAAAACTACTTTTAAAAACATTTTTCATTAGAAATCTAACGAGCTAATGAGGAGGTGTAAATTCGAGGACACTTCAGGATAAACATCAAAATTTAAGGACAATTTGCGTCCCCAAACGCATCAGGCGTTTTTGGGGACAATATACTAAATTCAAGGACTGTCCTCAAGAATTGGGGACTTCTGGTCAGCTTAGGCATGAGTGGTGTGTTTGTCTTGCAGCACTTGCTCTCTCCCTTCCCTAGAACGAATGTCTCCAAATTATAGACAGGTGACTGCTTATAATCCATAGAGTTGCTCCTAATGGTCGTTAAACCCAGAAAAAAGAAAAACAAGTCTAAATTTGTTTTAACAAGAAGCATTTTGGAAAATTAATACAAATTAATACTACTTTTAAGAAAAAATTTCATTGGAAATCTAAAAGGTTAATGAAGAAGTGTTAATTCAAGGACATTTGGGAACAAACATTAAAATTTGAGAACTATTTGCACCCCCAAAGGCTTCAGACGTCTTTGGGGACAGTAAACTAAATTTTTTTTTTTTTTGATTTGGAGGTTTAACGACCACCGTGAGCAACTCAATGGGCTATAAGCAGTCGCCCGTCCCTAATTTAGGGCCACTGGTTCCAGGGAAGGGAGAGAGCCAGTGCCGTAAGACAAACACAACATCCATGCCTCACCGGGATTCAAACCCGGACCCCGTTCGGACGAATAATCATAGGCCAACGCCTTAGACCACTGCGCCACCGGGGCGGCATAAACGAAATTCGAGGACTGTCCTCAAGAATTGGGGACGTCTGGTCAGCTTACCTACAACTCAACTTATTCACCTAACGTCAGCGACAAGGGTTGCGGACCAGCAAAACTGGAGTCTTTTTTTTTTTTTTTTTTTTTTTTTTTGAGGTTTTTTTTTTTTTTTTTTTTTTTTTTGGTTGGAGGTTTAACGACCACCGTGAGCAACTCAATGGGCTATAAGCAGTCGCCCGTCCCTAATTTAGGGTCACTGGTTCCAGGGAAGGGAAAGAGCCAGTGCCGTAAGACAAACACAACATCCATGCCTCACCGGGATTCGAACCCGGACCCCGTTCGGACGAATGATCAGAGGCCATCGCTTAGACCACTGCGCCACCGGGGCGGCTTTTTGAGGTTTAACGACCACCGTGAGCAACTCAATGGGCTATAAGCAGTCGCCCGTCCCTAATTTAGGGTCACTGGTTCCAGGGAAGGGAGAGAGCCAGTGCCGTAAGACAATCACAACATCCATGCCTCACCGGAATTCGAACCCGGACCCCTTACGGACGAATGATCAGAGGCCAGCGCCTTAGACCACTGCGCCACCGGGGCGGCAAAAACTGGAGTCTCTGTGTTGTTTATTTTTTTTTTTATTGATTTTTTTTTTGGGGGGGGGGGTTGGAGGTTTAACGACCACCGTGAGCAACTCAATGGGCTATAAGCAGTCGCCCGTCCCTAATTTAGGGCCACTGGTTCCAGGGAACGGAAAGAGCCAGTGCCGTGAGACAAACACAACATCCATGCCTCACCGGGATTCGAACCCGGACCCCGTTCGGACGAATGATCAGAGGCCATCGCTTAGACCACTGCGCCACCGGGGCGGCGTCTCTGTGTTGCCGTTATTAGATTATTCCTTACTGTTGACTGATAAACCACCAAACAAACTGAAAAAAAAAAAAAGAACAGAAGAACACTTTGAATACGATATTAGTCTGATTATTAGTCTTAACATCTTGGAGTATGTTAAAAAAATTTAGTAGAGCAACAAGACGAAAAAGCTGAAATTAGTTTTTTGAAAGATCAGATCAAGGATGCAAAATTGCATCAGAACAATTTAGCATTCGATATGAATTTCTTTTCTTGTTTTCGTTTTGTTGGAGGGTTTTACCTTAGACCATGAATATGATAGACACAGCGGCTCACGTAAACGCAGCAGTGTTGAGACCAAGGAGGTTAGAAGAAAGAGGAGGTGACAATAGCCCCTCTCCCTGTGCTTCAGCCGTGACGCCACTTTTTATCAGCTGACTACGCCAATGCGCCCACCCGGAGAATCTCTTGTATATCTCTATGGGGAAATCGCGGCCGCCCCAGTGGCGCAGTGGTCTAAGCGATGGCTTCTGATCATTCGTCTGAACGGGGTCTGGGTTCGAATCCCGGTGAGGCCTGGATGTTGTGTTTGTCTTACGGCACTGGCTCTCTCCCTTTCCTGGAACCAGTGGCCCTAAATTAGGGACGGGCGACTGCTTATAGCCCATTGAGTTGCTCACGGTGGTCGTTAAACCTCCAATCAAAAAAAAAATCGCGATTTTGAACGGGTTTTTCGGACCCTTACTCTTCCCATACAGGCATGGAAAAAATTAAGTCTGAAATATTCATTCCCATAATAAAAAATTTTCAGAAAAAAAACCAGGAAAATACGTGTTGGTATTTCTTTAAAAAATTGAACAAAATAATGATTTTTTGAGCGGAAGTGCATAGTGCGCATTGTAACTTGTTTAAAATATAACCAAAAGCCTAATGTTAAGACATAAGAAGTCCGAAATATTCCTTCTTTCCATCTTTGGTTTGCATGCGCTAAGCAAAACTGCTTAAGCCACAGGAAGTGACGTCACGTTCCCGAACTCTCGCAGCGCAGACTCCCACCACCTCAGACAGAGGACAGAAAGAGCTGATCTGTTTTGGCTTCACTCAAAACGGGTCCTTTCACCTCCTCTTCTTCTAACCTCCTTGTCGAAATGCCGACCCCGGCAATTCCCCACTACCTGTCGAGCTAATTGTAAGACTGATTTTTACTATAAACCACGGTAAAAATTGAAATGACGACCCCGGAAAAATTTTTTTTTTGATTGGAGGTTTAACGACCACCGTGAGCAACTCAATGGGCTATAAGCAGTCGCCCGTCCCTAATTTAGGGTCACTGGTTCCAGGGAAGGGAGAGAGCCAGTGCCGTAAGACACACACAACATCCATGCCTCACCGGGATTCGAACCCGGACCCCTTACGGACGAATGATCACAGGCCAGCGCCTTAGACCACTGCGCCACCGGGGCGGCAAAAACTGGAGTCTCTGTGTTGTTTATTTTTTTTTATTGATTTTTTTTTGGGGGGGGGGTTGGAGGTTTAACGACCACCGTGAGCAACTCAATGGGCTATAAGCAGTCGCCCGTCCCTAATTTAGGGTCACTGGTTCCAAGTAAGGGAGAGAGCCAGTGCCGTAAAACAAACACAACATCCATGCCTGACCGGGATTCGAACCCGGACCCCTTACGGACGAATGATCAGAGGCCAGCGCCTTAAACCACTGCGCCACCGGGGCGGCTCACATTTTTAACTAAACTAAAACATCAACATGAGCTAAAATTAGTGGCATGGTGTAAAACCTTTTCATGCTTGAATTATTGCCGAAAAACAGCAAAAAAGCTGAGTAAAACATACAAAATAGTACAATTAATTGCGTATTTCGATTGCAGACTTGTCATACATTGCTAATAAAACGACATAAAAAGAAAGTAGGTTAAAATGTTAACTTGGAATAGCAGATTTGCTAGAAAAAACTACTTTAATTTTCATCAACAGAACCTCTACCTAGAATATAGCTGTAGCGTACTGCTTTGCCCAGGGGCGGATTTCCCACTGGGCGCGCGCTTAGGGCCCCAGAGCTTGAGGGGTCCCGGAAACCTATAATTGGATTGCCAGTTTTGTTTTGGTTTTCACGGACTGAAACAAATCAATCCTTAGTGACCACTTCATTTGCATTGTCAAGTGATATTTTATTTTCTCATATATTAGTAATATAGTATATTTTTTCTTGTTGTTGTTGATACTCCAAATTTTCGAGTTCTTATCAATGTCCTTGTTTTGAAAGGAACTGTTAAAATAATTTAGCCTTCCTTTTAGTGGTAGGTGAAGGAAGTATTCACGCTTCCCACACTTTTCGTTGTTTAAGGCGAATATTTAACTGGCTGTGATATAAAACTTTCAGGCTACTTCCAGCCAAGGAAAAACATCTGTGTTGAAATCTTTTCCCTGCCTCCCCTACGTTGCGATGAAGAGTGCTTGTATAGAAACTGTCCTGATGATCGGGGTGTTTGTTGTTTATCACCTTTTCTCTTTGGGGTAGGGAAATCAAGTTCTTCCTCAACCCTAATCCTCTTAAACCAAAACAGGTAATACAATCTACACACACACACACACACGCACACACACACACAGGAAAGAAAGAAAAGTAAAGAAAAACGAAGCACCCAAAAAGAATCATCCAATCGAGATGGAAATTGCTATGTGTAATGTAACATGTATAGAAGATGAAATGATTGCAATTCCACAGTAGTTGGGCCATTTCTTCGGATAAAACAGCTACATGAGTGGAACAAGTCAGTACGTTGCAGCGCCACCTCTGGCTCAGATACAAGCAGAAACCCAGCGTTGTATAGACACATACAGTTTACGGATACTGTTCTAAGGTATGGCATGCCAGATGGTATCCAAATAGCGAGCCAGTTCGCCGACATTCAGAGATGGGCGTAGGTGGGGTCCCCTCATGTTTGTTCGGTGAGAGATCGGGCGATCGGGCTGGCAATACAAAGGTGTCGACATTACAGAGGCAGGCCCGGGAGAATCGTGCCATATGTGGCCGGGTATTATCCAGTTGAAAATTTTCTCGGTGATGTGAGACATGAAGGGTAACACAACATGTCTTAGAATGCGTCGACGTGTCGTTGAGCCGGGAGGTTAATACGGAGGACTACGAAGGGTGTCCAGCTCTTGTAGGAAATACTTCCTAGACAGTCAATCCGGATGTATGTGCCCTATGCCGTTCCACGGTAAAGGCAGGATCCGTGCGCTGGTCGGCTCTTCTCTAGACGTATGGGTCGGTCATCTGCGCCAAGTGCAAATCGTGACTGTTTTTTTTTTTTTTGATTGCAGGTTTAACGACCACCGTGAGCAACTCAATGGGCTATAAGCAGTCGCCCGTCCCTAATTTAGGGTCACTGGTTCCAGGGAAGGGAGAGAGCCAGTGCCGTAAGACAAACACAACATCCATGCCTGACCGGGATTCGAACCCGGACCCCTTACGGACGAATGATCAGAGGCCAGCGCCTTAGACCACTGCGCCACCGGGGCGGCACAAATCGTGACTCATCACTGAAGGTAACATAACGCCACTGGACACTATCTTTCCTTGATCGGGTCCAACACCACTGCAACCGATGCCGGCGATGCTCTCTGGTGAGTAGTAGGCGACATATTGGCCTCCTCGAATGTAATCCCCGTGCTGCAACTCATCTAGCAACGGTCGGAATGGCCTCTTGCGTACCTGTGGACGAAGCAACATGGCCACGGATGATTGAGAGCAACGAATTTGGTTCTGTTCGTTCGGCTCTCACAATCGCTCGATCCTCGCGTTCTGCCGTTGCCATCGGCCGTCCACTTCCCGTGTGCCGCTGGATTGTGGTGCTCTGTTCAACCCAATGGCTCCAACATCTTTCGATTGCCGCGTCGCTCAGATCCAAATGCCTGGCGACGCGGCCAACTGGCCTCTCTCTTTGCCCTATAATATGTCCTCTCTCAAACTCGCTCATCGTGGTTTACACTGATCCGTCACCGAGGCATTCTCACAGTCTGGAGGTCAATATATCCACAATCTGCTGTCACAGTGGTCCAGCACGTCGACATATTCTACGACCTGTTTTGTTGCTTTTGCTCTTGGTATACCCTCCTCGATGTGCGGTTCCCATACGCTGTCGCGGGCCACTATTTAGTCATTGGTCATTATTTTTAATCATTTGCATATTCGATCCTGAGGTACTTGCATGCAGAGTTTCATCGGGATCAAAGGACTTTCTCGAATGCTTCGGTTTTTTTTGTTTGTTTTTTTTTTTTTGCAAAAAGAGTGTTCTTAGACTGAAAAATAAAGAAATTCAAAAATGTTACACTATTTATCTTTTTCTTATTTAATAGTATTAAAAGAAATTTCTGTTGTATCGCAACAAAATTTTCTTATTACGTTTTCCTCCCCTAGTCTAATACTGATTATTATCAAGTATTTTCACCTTTTCTATTCCTTAAATCAACATAAAAATTAACTTTTGAAAAAGCAATAAAAGTTTTAATGATATTCTTACTCGCAAAGCTGTGGTTCCTACTTTTCTATTTTCATGTTGGATCTTTTTCACTTAATCCTCGTTCTTCGTTTCTGATAAGTGCAGGTATAAATAAAATCTTACAGATCTTTTTGACGTAATAAAAAAAATGCAGACCTTGCCAATTTTCTGATGAAAATAGTAAGGAAAAGGTTTTCAAGAAATTCTTCACATTCTCACTTTTCTGCACGGACTGGTGAAATTCTTAGTGTCCAGCTTTCTTGGTCCATGGTATTCGCCTATGCCATGGAGGGCTGAATCTCTTCGATTTAGGAATCATTCGCCACAAGAAATTTCCGCCACGAAAAATCATCCCCCTTTTTTTAAGCAAAGCACTATGCACAAATTGAATTTTACCCGTATTTTGTAACGTGAAGGACTATTCCGGTTGTCAATGCCTTCAAGTATTTTATTTTTGCTGGATATCATGCTCGCTGCCTACTAATTTGACTAATTTGCACAAAACGTAAAAACAAAGTGATTTTCCAAAGCTGAAGCAATGGAGAGAGCATGTTCTGTAATTGAAACTCATTCCAATTTCAAGACAATTTATACGAAATGTATCCATAAATTTAGCAAAATTCCATTTTCATCTTTTTTAGCGCTAAATTTGCCAAGTAATTAGCAACTGAAAATGTTACTAATGTAGCCAGCTTTGCCAAACATATCAAACTCAAAAAGAACTTTTGCTGCTGCTGAAATGGAATCTTTGTAGCGTAAAGCTAATATTTACTAAATTTCCAGTTCGAGAACTAGAGGGAAATTCATGAACTAGTAATGAAAATTAAAATGTACAAAATTTAATGGAATTTTATGTCCTATCAATTCGCAAAAATAATTTGTGAAAGCCATATTTTTTGGCCTTCAGTGCCTCTAGCAGCAAATTAATGAACCATTTGTAAAATTTAAGTATTTGAGAAAGGAATGTTAGGCCTAATCTGCAAGGCAAAAAAATATTTTTATCCTCTATGTCGAATAGTTTCTTCTCAAGATAACGTTAATTTATTGAATTTTTGACCCTTAGCCGTAAATTCACGAAGTACACTCACGGACAATGAAATTTGCGCACCAAGAAAGAAGCATCGGATTGAACTGAAATTTTATGAACGTAAGATGAATGATACACATGATGGCAAAAATAGAGCTGCAGGACAATTGCAGAGGGATCGCAGTCTGGTATCTTCAATAGCGCGTCGCACCCCCTCGTGTGGCGATACATGCTGCAATACGGTCCGGCATGGAGGCGAACAGACGCCTGATTTCCTGTGGCTGACTGGCCCACACGTGTTGGACGGTGTGCTCCAAATCCCGGATAGTGCGGCACGGTGGCAGCCGGCGTTTCAACTGGTCCCACCCATGCTCGATAGGGGACATATCTGGGGAGCGGGGAGGTCATGGAAGTGTCTGGACATGATGTAGGCGGTCCTGGGCAACCCGAGTCGTATGCTGGCGGGCATTATCCTGCTGATATAGCTCACCTGGAATCCCGGCCAGGAATGGGAACACATAGGGCCGTAGGATCTCATCCACATACCACTGGCTCGTCAATGATCCACGTACTACTACTACAGCTGATCAGCTATCGTAGGCTATCGCTCCCCGGACCATAATGCCTGCAGTGGGGGAGGTGTGGCGCTCGATAGCAAAGTTGGGATTGTGCCGTTGACCTGGGGACCTCCACACGCGGACACGATTATCATCTGTCCCCAAAACGAAGCGGCACTCATCGCTAAACACAACACATCACCAGTCTGTGGCGTTCCATGTCGTTCTGACATGGCACCACTGCAAACGGAACCGGCGATGTTCCGGTGTTAATGGCAGCACACGTAAGGGGCGCTGGGATCGCAGATTTGATTCTGCGTGGCATCGGGAAATGGTTCGTTGGCACACAGGAGCCGCTACCTCTGCCTGTATAGTGGACCGGGTCCCCGTGGTTTCCGTTCGTGCGTGGTGCACGATCCGTCGATCCTCTCTACCAGTGGTCCTCCTGGTCTGTCCGGAGCCGCTCCTCCGTGTGGCAGTGATGTCACGTGTCCACTGCTCCCAATACAGTCGGACGGTATGGTCAGAACGATCCACGTGGCGGGCTATACGGCGCGTCGACCACCCTGCGGTTTTCAGCCCAATGATCAGGCCTCTCTCAAAGTCCGTAAGTTGCGTAAATAGACGTCTCTGGTGTCTACCCAGCATTCTTGTCGCTCTGTACTCTTGCTTGTGTCGGCCGGTGCTTTTCGCTTTCATGGAACATCGACTATATGCCGGTTTATAAGGCTGCCGGTTTGTGCTTGTAGCGCCACCACAGGGTGTGCGGGCATGCGCAATCGCACCAAACGTGGATCATTTGCGTACCAGCACGCACTCTAGTTATTTGCAAAGTTTCGCGGTTGTAGCAGGTTTTCTTCTAGGTGTGCAAATTTCATTGTCCGTGAGTGTACATGGAATGTTTAAAGTGCCAAACTTAATGCCCTTTGATTTCCTATTAGCCGTAAAAATTGTTTTTGAAATATCCGTCAAAACAAAAAGTTCGATGTGCACGGGCAGACAAACCGATTACTTTGGCGCTGTTTCTTACGAAACGTTCTAATAATTCATGAGAGAATAGTATTTTAAAAAACGCAAAAACATTTTTCTTGACTTCACTTTTTTTTGTTAATCTGACGGATGAAAACTTCTGAAGGGATAAGGAGGAGCACCAGAATCATTTAGCGCCAAGGGCCCCAAAAGATTTAAAGTCGCCTTGTAACGTATACTCTATATTCACTTTCCTTTTGATTTTACTATCTCTGGTTATTTTATTTTACTATGTAAATTATCTTCTTACTGAACGAAATATTATTTCACCCGCTGAATGAGATCTGGCAATGAGTGTAAGTCATGACGTGGTGGTAGCCAGTATAAATAGGCGCGTTCAACGATAGCCAAGGAGAGCTTTTGTTGTTATAGGGAGAGCGTTTGTTGTTATACTAGGGGAGCGTTGTTGTTGTGAAGGAGAGAGTTTGTTGTTGTTGTTGTATTGAGAGCTTCGTTCTATGTGATTAGTTTGATTCTTCATTATTGTGAAACGAGTTGTGTGTGTGCTTTGGATGATCAAGAGTTACACAATAAAAGAGCTTTGTCGTAAGTACGTCTTTCTCAATTCATAGTTTTTGTCAGATCTCTGTCTGGCTGTTAGGTTTATGTCATTAGTTTATTACTATTAACAACCAGCGTTAAGACTTTATTCATCCTAATTACTGCTGCAACATTACTACCAGTTACAAGTTTGCTCAATACTATTACTACACTACTAGCAGGCGACTTTATTCATGTTCTTAATTAACTAGTAACAACAACCATTTGAATTCACTATTTGAAGTTTAGTACAAGCATAATATTCAGTAGCAGAAGCATTATACTTAGCTCAGTAGGAAAGCTTTATTCATTATCATTAGCTTAGCGGAAAGCAAATAAAGCTTATTCATTATAGCCTCTGGCTTGGCCTATTATATGGTCTAAATTACATTTACACAAAATACGATACATTTCAGTTTTAAATCACATGAATCAGGGACGTGCCAACAGGGAGGGCAGGAGGGGCGATTCTTCCCCCCGAAATCTAAGTGGAGGGCAGACTGTATGTTTTGCCCCTCCAGTTTTAGCATTCAAAATATACGTTCATTTAATTTAACAGAAAAAAAGCCTTCAAATTATTTAAAAAACAAACGAAATGCTGGTGATTTTTATAGCGCTTTAGCAGTTTTTAATTAGCATTTTTACCTTTATGGTAAGGGAAAGAAAACAAAATAGTACTGGGAAAAGAACCTCCCCTGTGCTCCTGATTTTTTCTGCTCTGTTCTACGACTGGTTAATGGGTGGGGGTGGGAAGAGTGAGGGAGAATGATCCTGCACAAATACACCAACAAATAGTTGCGTGAATGTGTGTAGAGGGGGCAGGGACAGTCCACTCCAGTTTTCCTTTTGCATTCAAGTGGTTTTGAAATCCGTTCTATGCGTATATTCCCAATGGGGTAGGGGGTTCGTGTTTATCTAGTTCTTGAACAATTAGTGTTGTATTATCGCCTATTAAACATCCCGCTTTTCTTAGCTCAATCCATAAATCGGCAAGACTAGACGGCAAGTGCGTTTCTGCCGAAAGCAATAGTCTGAAGTGTGGCATCACTAGAGACACTTTCTGGGACTCTGGGTGGGGCCTTGAGCTGTTTTTTTCCCCAGTGTAAAGACCTTTCATCACTCCGCGCCAGCTTTCTACCCCATCTGGGTTTCCTATCCTCTGGGCTGAGAATCATGAAGGAAACAATCATCATTGTAGTTTGTGGGTGGCCGGGGGAGGGGAAATGCTTTACCCCAATCTTCACTTCCATGTCCAATTGTCCATCGTCGTATTCGTACTATGACTGTGTAGCCGGTGTTCAGATAATCAAAGGAAACGTGAGACGGGTGCAGAATCAATAAATGTAGATCCATTTTAAAAATCCTTTTTAACAGATATTTGATATTTGGGGGGAATGCGCCTTTGGCTTGTTTCACATAAGAGTATTTTGAATTCAGTTGTAAGATCGTGGTGAATAAGAGTATTTTGAATTCAGTTGTAAGATCGTGGTGAATAAGAGTATTTTGAATTCAGTTGTAAGATCATTTTGAATTCGGTTGTAAGATCATGGTGAATTGGTGATATTGATTGTGGGTTGTGTGAGGAATTCGCACTGGTATGGTGCAAATTCCAACAGGCGCATGGCGCTTATTCAGACTTTTTTAAGGGTTCGTCTGTGTTACAATATTTTGCCTCTGTTGAAAATCCGAGAGCAAGTTTAAAACCTTAGGTGAAAAGTCTAATAAAGACTTTTCACCAAAAGTTTTAACCTACTCCTAATTTATAATTAGGAGTAAGTTAAAAGACTCCTAATTTATAATTATAGGAGTAAGGGAAAATACTCCTAATTTATAATTTGGAGTAAGTTAAAATAATCCTAATTTATAATTAGGAGTAAGTTAAAATACTACTAATTATAAATTTATTAGGAGTACGGCAATTATTCCTAATAAATTTATAAAACTTAAACTTTATTTTCTTTTTATCTCGAATCTCGAGTAGGCAATTTGTTTTGCCTATTGTCTCTTATAGTTTTATGTCTAACATATGCAAATTTGGGTCTGCTAGTTTCAAGGATTTAGCTAGAAATTAAAAATTGTTTTTAATCCAGTACTACATTAAAACAAGATATTTTCCCACACAATATTTACGTACTCCAAAAAAAACAAAAAAACTGTGACATAACACATCATTATCCTCCCAAATTACTGATTAGTTCCGAACCATTAAATGAGGAAAAATATGAAAAAATTGCTAATATTAACTCTTTGTCTTCTTTCATCTGGAAAACTATGAAAAAAATTGCTGATATTAACACTTTGTCGTCCTACCTCATATTTTTTTTTGATTGGAGGTTTAACGACCACCGTGAGCAACTCAATGGGCTATAAGCAGTCGCCCGTCCCTAATTTAGAGTCACTGGTTCCAGGGAAGGGAGAGAGCCCGTGCCGTAAGACAAACACAACGTCCATGCCTCACCGGGATTAGAACCCGGACCCCGTTCGGACGAATGATCAGAGGCCATCGCTTAGACCACTGCGCCACCGAGGCGGCATAATTTGATTTTAAAGACATTTCATAATTTGCTTTTTCTAAGGAAATGATTTCCACAGTGTAGTTTTTGCGCTTATTTTTAGTCCATAGAAACCTACATACTGACGGGATGTAGGTAAAAATACCTCCGGAGAAAATACCCCCGAAAACTGAAAAGCGGTAAAAGTACCCCCGGAGGAAATACCACCAGAACAAACGGTTCACTGTAAACTGTCACACAGGAACACTGATGTCTGGCAGTGTTCCAGTGGGGCAATTTACCGGCAACCCTGCCACACATCTTTCAGCAACTTGGCCACAAAAGTTCAAGGGGGGGGGGGCGGCTATAAAGATTGACGTTTCTGGGCTTATATTGAGAACTGAATTGGGAACTCCAAACGAATTTCGAGAAAACGTTCCATGTAAGCCAAGCGAGAATTGTACTTTAATTTGAAGAAATAAATTGCCGAGGATCCGAGGTACACTTGGTTGGGGAGGGGGAGGGTTCTACCCTGAACTTCCGTAATATTATATTCTGGGCCGCTGGAGTCTGTCAGTGTATCCAATATGTTTCCCTTGAAGCGTCTGCAAAGGCCGTGAGCATTTTAGCATTTTCCCCAAAATGCTAAAATGTACGAAGAGCTGTAAACATTAGGACCATGCTCTATATAATGATTTTGTACACGACCACGAATTTTCAGGAGGGTGGGGTGAATTCACTCTCCCCCAAGTTTCTAAGAGCCAAGACAAGTGTTCAAGGTATGGGATTTGCTCGCAATTTCTATGCTTCATGTTGTGTTCAGTGGCAGACTACGTATGCCCTTTTCCCCTCCCCCAGAAATTTGGTGAAGTCTGTAAAAGGGATATGAGGTGCTTGGTTTGAAGGACTCTACCCCCAACTTCCGTAATTGTATACTCTGGACCTCTAGTCGGTCAGTGTATCATCGATGGTACCACTGAAGAGCTCTTAGAAACTGAGGGGGATTCTCCCCACCCTCTTCAAAATTCGTGGTCGTATACAAAATCATTATATAAAGCATGGTCCTAATGTTTACAGTTCTTCGTCCATTTTAACATTTGGGGGAAAGCCCCCCGTTCCACAGCTCACGGACTTCGCGGGCGCTTCAAGGGGAACAATTGGATACACTGACAGACTCCAGCGGCCCAGAATATAATATTACGGAAGTTGGGAGTAGAGGCCCCAAAAACCAAGTGTACCTCGGATCCTCGGCAATTTATTTCTTCAAATTAAAGTATAATTATCGCTTGGCTTACATGGAACGTTTTTTCGAAATTCGTTTGGAGTTCCGAAATAGGCCCAGAAACGGCAATCTTTATACACCCCCCCCCACACACACACACACACACTCACCCACCACCCACACACCCACCCCTGAACTTTTGTGGGAAAGTTGCTGGAAGATGTGTGGCAGGGTTGCCGGTAAATTGCCCCACCGGAACACTGCCACATATCAGTGTTCCTGTGTGGCAGTTTGCAGTGAACCGTTTGTTCTGGTGGTATTTCCTCCGGGGGTATTTTTACCGCTTTTCAGTTTTCGGAGGTATTTTTATCGTTTACCATACTGACATACAAGCGTAATGAACTGCTTCATAATGACAAAAGTACCTAAGTGAGCATACTTTTGGATATCTGCCCCCCCCCCCTTCACTTACAAATATAATCTGCTGCATATATTTCACACTATTAGTATTGCTTATGAAATGTCAAATGCCTTCACTACAGTATTCATAAAGAAAACAGAAATCACTTAATCAGACTCATGAAACGCCTGATTCTTTTTAAACTCGGCATCATAGTAACCCCGTATATACACTGAGTGGCCACTTTATTATGACCACCCCTCAGTACTTCGTTGGGGTACCTTTTGCCTTTAATACTGCGTCGATTCTTCGTGGCATGGACTCCACGAGATGTAGATAGGTGGTTTGTGGAATCTGAGACCATGCTTGATGAATAGCACTTTCCAGGAGTGTGAGATTGCACGGTTCTGGATCCAGCTGTCTGATGGCTCGTTCAACTTCATCCCACAAATTCTCAGTGTGGTTGAGATCTGGAGATTGTGGGGGCCACCTAAGCAACGTAAACTCACCGGCATGTTCCTGAAGCCAATCCTGTGCAATACGAGTACTATGGCAGGATGCATTATCTGGTTGAAAGTAGCCATCGCCATTGGGATAAACCATCCACATGACAGGATGCACATAGTCCGCCACGATGTTTAGATATGATGTGCCAGTCAGACGTTGATCAACACGAATTAAAGGGCCAAAAGCATGCCAGGAAAACATTTCCCAAACCATAACGTTGCATCCACCAGCTTGAAGGGTTGTAGCAATGCATTTGGGGTCCATGCTTTCGTGCTGTTTCCGCCAAATTCTCACTCGGCCATCGGCATGGTGCAACTAAAAACGTGATTCATCGGACCACATAATTTGTTTCCAATTATTGACTGTCTAATCCTTGTTCTCCTGTGCGAACTGGAGACGTTTTCTCTTGTTAACTCAGACAGCAAAGGTGTTCGAACAGGTCTTCGGCTGCCATATCCCATCCGATGCAGTGTACAGCAAACAGTGCGTGCAGAGATCATTTGAGAGGATCCTTGATTAAGATACTCTGTAATTTGCTGCACTGTTGCCCTTCTGTTGTCTGTTACCAGTCTGGACACACTCCGTTCCGCCCGAGCAGTCACTAGTCGATGACGACCACGCGTTGCAGTTAGAGACCCAGTTTTTTGGCTGACAGTCCAGTCTTTAAACACTTTAACAACAGCTGCTCTGGAACATTTCACAAATGCGGCGATTTCGGTGGTACTCGCTCCATGGCTCCGAGCATCTACAATCATCCCACGTTGAAAGTCAGTCAAATCGCATTTTTTACCCATCTCGTCACCCAAAAATCACTTCTACTACTGTCGCAAGCACTAAGTTTTCCCTTTTTATACTAGCCTCGTCCTCTGGCGCAACAGCGTGCAACCATAGCTAATTTGCTCAAAACTGTCAGGTGGTCATAATAAAGTGGCCACTCAGTGTATATATATGCGCGAGCGCGACGTTCTGATATAGTTTTAGAGCTTTATTTAGAAAATAGGAAAATACTTTGCCTCTCCCCCCCACCCAAATTTCTGAAACGTTGGCGCGTCACTGACACGAGTGTGCTAGGACAAAATTATAATTTAAAATGCAAACGTGAAATTAAAACTATAGAATGGAAATAGCGCTAGCTGGGACTTCGGAGTAGGCTATTTTAGAATAATGGTTTATTACTTACATCACGGATACGGTATAGTTACTGTCAAGGTAATCCACGAAGTTCACTAACACTCCTATAACACTGAATGTTTGTATGCCCGTTACACAGGATGAAGTTCTACAAGTATTGCAATTTGCAACGCTCAGCGTAATTCTTTGCAATTTGCATGCTACATAAGACGAATTCTCTGTTTCTTAGTCGCATACAAAGTTATTACTTCTTCCAAAAATTCTTCATCGGGATCTTCCTCGCCTTCGATGCCAACAAGCATACAATGTTGCAAACTTCCTTCATTTAATCTGGCTCTCAGCTTTGTAAAAATTCTATGCATTGTACTAAATGTCCTTTATATACTTCCCGTAGAAACAGGTATGCATAGTAAGGACTCGCATACAAAGTTATTACTTCTTCAAAAAATTCTTCATCGGGATCTTCCTCGCCTTCGATGCTAACAAGCAAACAATGTTGCAAACTTTCTTCATTTATTCTGGCTCTCAGCTTTGTCAAAATTCTACTCATTGTACTAAATGTCCTTTCTACACTTGCTGTAGAAATAGGTATGCATAGTAAGGCCTCACAAAGATTTGTTAAACTACCATAGCCTACGTTTGCTGAAAAACGTATCTCAATAGGCGAATCTTTAGCACCGTATCCTGAACTTTTGCTTTTCATCATTGACTTAACAAAACAAGTAAATGACTTTATACCAGCCATAGCTGATTCTGCATCAATCTCTGGAAAATATTTGCATAAACTTTGTACTTGTTTTTCGGAAATATTTAGAAAGTTTTCAAAATTTTCAAAATGTGACGCACCTTTCATTATGTCAAAGGATTTGTCATTAAATCTATTCAAGATTTCATCGTTGATGGATAATATGTATTGCTGCATGTGTCTAAGGGTTTGCTTGGGGTTTTCGTCTTCGGTTAAACACAATTTTACCCACAGTTCTAGAGGTTTCTTCATCAAGTCAGAGATATTCTTTCGAAGCTGGCTCGTTTCATCATCACATGCACTTGCTATGTCTTTTAAATGTTCTTTGGTGGATTCCATCAGCAGAACTAAAAATGAAAAGGGCACATACCCTTTTTGCAGCTTTCTACTCAAACTGGATATAGCATTCAGTACTTCGTCTATAACGATTAAGATAATAAAAAAAAACTGTTATTTCTCATCTCCAGTAATATTCCTCCAGCTGCAGATACAAGATCTGCTCCTTCTTTATGCATATTTTCACAAGAGAGCATGATTGCTGAGAAACTCCTTTACACTGCATTTACGATCCCGTAGTGGCTCAACCACCGCACTTCTGCACATTCAGGGATGGAGGATATTTTCTTTCTTTGGGGATTGGCTGAAAAGCTTGTATATGTCCTTTAATGTGTGAAAAAATCTTTTCACTTTAGGATTTTTGTTGCGGCAACAAGCAACAGCTAATGACAAAATATGAGCTCGGCAGTGAATATAGGGCATATCCCTGCCAGCTTTCTCAGATAACTTTTTTTCGAACACCCGCTGTATTACCTGAAAATTTTGATGCTCCATCAAAGCCGAAAGCAACAAGATCGTTGTAATTTAATTTTGCTTTTCTCATTTCATAATCAATAGCATTAGCTGTAGTTTAAGACAAAATGTTTGGTATTTTAACCAAAGAAAAAAATGTTTCCACGGGATAGTTGTTATCAACGTGTCTTACACAAATACTGAGCTGCATTTCATTTTTTTTTTTTTTTTTTTTGAGAAGTGCTTTCGTCTGCCATGAGAGAAAATTTTTTATTCGATATTTTTTTTTCTATTTTGGAGCGAAGGACTTCACCAATACAATAACTCTGAAGCCGTATTTTTTGTGCAGTACGTATATCGTTCACTTTGTGCAGCCTTCCAGTCTGCGAGATCCTGATTACATTTTACAAGCAGGTTATTAATTAAAGGCTCATATTTAGTTGTGCGCTGTTTCTTGTTTTATCAAAAACTACAGTCCTCGACTTAGCATGCTAAGAGCTTCTCTGTTCTCTTTGTTTTGCTCTTCACTTTGACACTGTATTTGGTTGTTTACAGGATTTTTCAAAGCATTTAATCTTAGTTTTTCCATTTCTGCACTGGCAATTTGGGATGACGAATGTTGATGTTTTTTCAGTTTTCCATCTTTCCCTAACGCTTTTTCATATGACGCAAAGGTATCGTTATAAATACTGCACCATTTTTTTGCAAAACATTTACATCATTCTTCATGAATTTTTCGTAAAGTTTACAAAACGCGCCATCTCTGATTTTGTCTTCATACAGCCATGTGTATTTCTTCTCCAAAGCCTTATTGTAGAACCGTCTTTCTTTTATTTTACCGGTACCAGGCAAAGCTATGTTAATGTCATCAGCTGAAATTTCAGTTAACATTGATGTAGATTCTTTGGTTGCTACTGGAATTTTTTCCACTTGTTTACCCTTGGCATCATCTGTTCTCTGAATTTTAATAAAAGATGTGATAGACGATTGCGAAATTTTCCTTTTGGCAGATATCGTATCCTTTATATAAACAAACCACGAGGTTTCTGTCAAGTTGCGAAAACATGATTGTTTTTTCTCCTATTTACCTTCCTTTTCCTTTCGTTCCTCAAAGCGTACTGCTGACTGGTGAGTGGTGACTGCTATTCCCCCAAAAAATATTCTCTGCTTCAGACTCCACCCAGTACGCTGAATATCGACCAATGTAATCGTGTGAAAACTTTTTCTTTAAACTTATACTACGCGCACTTCCGATGTGTGTGTCTTAGCTAACATGTAAAAAGGTGGATATAAAGTGTAGAATTTCGCTTTATCCCATCCTGACAGTGTTTTTCTTTCCTGTGCTATGTAACACCGGAAATTTTTCGCTTCCCCATGTTCATCGTTCGACGCGAAAGAAGAGACACTGTATTTTACTGCTAATCTGCTATTGCCGGCTGTGCCAGTGTGTGTGTGAGTTGGGGGAAAGGAAAGGAGTGTCTAAAACCGAATGAAAAGATCCCCGTTTGTCCCCAGCTGCTCTCTTTGGAGAAAGGGGGACCGAATTGTGGTCAAGAGAAATGGTTGCTCCCTGTTGCACCTAAACGCAAACGTGACGTGATTACCGCTGATGCGCTAACTGAAAGTCTAAAATAATCCCTGTAAGTTGTAACATCCTTGAGCCTGGGGAAGGGGCGGGGGAGTGAAACTCCGAAATGGACGCCGGCACTGCTGAGATGCAAAAATGTCCCCAAAGAGAAACTGATGTTGAATGCTGATAAGTGGCTCCGCTTGACGAGGTTCCTAACAAGGTGTCTCGTGTCTACTTATTTTCACATCCTACATGTGTGCGAAGGAATAAAACCATTGAGCTGTGAAGAGTGGGTGGTCAGCAGAGTTAATGGTCAATAATACGTTAATGCTCAGCTGGCAATGCTTGCCTCCTGCTGGGGGCGAGGGGAAGAATTTCTGAACTGTCGTTTCGATGGGACATTACGGGGGAACAAAATGCATAGTTAAAATATCTTCCCTGACCTGGTCGCTGTCAGCTTCCCAACACCAGCTTTATATTTTGAAAAAACAAAGTTCATCTTTTAATCTATTTTTTGAGCAAAACAAATTATCACCCTTGAAAAAATATTTTAAAATATTATTCGAAAAATATTCGCATCAAAAGAAATGAAACTTTCTTTTCATTGTAGCTTGCAGAGTTTTTAATGAAGATTTTGCAAAATCACTTAAAAAGTCTCCGGGTGTGGGGGCTTCGCCCTCCCGGATGTATGCCTGGAAGAAACACTGATCATATCCCGAAAAACGGACAATTTTTCCACCAAAAGAAGAAAACAGATCCGGGAAAACGAACGACACAATTATGTATGACAGCACCCTCTACCTCGATGTGGACGTGTATCCTTAAATTTCAGTTAGGAAAAAAAGCATCTCTTTCAGTATTTAGAAATCAGTAACAGTACAAAATCTTGAAAGTTAACGAAAGCTTGGCAATTTCCGATTCGACAGCAAAGTTAATCCGTTATGCATTCAAAGCATTTTGAACAAAATAACAAGGATTTGCGTAAAAACTTGAAAATAATACATAAGAGTGAGCAAGAAATGTACCGATATAAATTCGGCTATTAACGTAGTAAAATATTCAGATTTACGATACCTGAAATGAAGTGTTTACTGCAGATCCTGTCGGCCTGGGGGACCATGCCTTCTGATTTACGGCTGTTTTCCACATAATCAGGCGTTTTTCTGTCGTTGGAAAGTGATAAAAGGAAATCCCACTACCTTACTCGTATTTCGAGAAGCATCCATACCCCACACAACTTTTAACCATTTCTAAAACTTCAAACAATCGAGTGACAGAGGGTCCAGAAATCGCTTCCCTATGTTAATCCTATGGGAACCTTAGCAGCCGAACTTTCTCATAACCACCCGGAATTACCCGTGAGGTCAAAATGACGTCGATTCAAAGGCTCTATTACACGCCACAGCGAATCTTCCTTTTAACGGAGCAAAGTTTGACATCGTCGCGGTAGCAATGCGTTAGGCCTACCGCAGCGTCTCTTCACAGCATCGCACTTACAGATAAATATTACGATAGAAATCTTTAAAAGACATTTAAAACATAAAATTTCCGCACCATTTGCCACTAATTTCCATAATCTAAAATCTGTATATCACACTTTTCCTAGGTACTAATATTTTTCCGACGAAATAATTTAGGACGCTAATCTACACATTTACCCATTCTACATTTCACATCGTTACCTAAGATATGAAATAACCGTTACAGAATTAAAAAATAAACTTACCTTATTTTTTTTTTTTTTGATTGGAGGTTTAACGACCACCGTGAGCAACTCAATGGGCTATAAGCAGTCGCCCGTCCCTAATTTAGGGTCACTGGTTCCAGGGAAGGGAGAGAGCCAGTGCCGTAAGACAAACACAACATCCATGCCTGACCGGGATTCGAACCCGGACCCCTTACGGACAAATGATCAGAGGCAAAAACTTACCTTACCACTTATCTTTATATTTATGTATTTCTATATTTATTTATTTGTGTATATGTCTTTATTATGTATGTAAATTTCTTTTATTTTTTTAATCCGAAAGGAAGCGAACGTGAAAATGACATGAAATCACATAAACAGATCGTATAGAGCCTTTGCACCGACGTCACGGTTACTTCCGGGTGGTTAAGAGAAAGTTCGGCTACTAAGGTTCCCATAGGATTAACATGGAGAAGCGATTTCTGGACCCTCTGTCACTCCATTGTTTGCAGTTTTAGAAATGGTTAAAAGTTGTGTGGCGTATGAGTGCTTCTCAAAGTACGAGTAAGGTAGTGGAATTTTCTTTTATCGCTTTCCAACGGCAGAAAAACGCCTGATTATATGAAAAATAGCAATAAATCCAGTGGCGGCTCGTGGTTGGAAAAATAACTGAAGAGGTACAAGAGCAGTATGAAAAGATATATACTGTCTACAATGAAAATCCCTTAATGAGGACTTACTTATTTTTTGTATGTTAAATCAATTTTCCTTCCTCTTAAAGCTGCAAATTTGTCGATTATGTCGTCATAAGATGGTTAGATGATTATTTCTTCGTGAGCATCAATAAAATGCCTTCCTGAATAGAAATATTTTCCAGAGAAACAAGTCTATCTTGGGAACTAGTGTTTCTTGAGCAAGTTTGTGTTCTTTTAATTAAACTTCTTTCCACTGGCACACTTGTAGATGTAATTATTAAACTGAGGAAAACCAATTTATGCCGCCCCGGTGGCGCAGTGGTCTAAGGCGTTGGCCTCTGATCATTCGTCCGAAGGGGTCCGGGTTCGGATCCCGGTGAGGCATGGATGTTGTGTTTGTCTTACGGCACTGGCTCTCTCCTTCCTTGGAACCAGTGGCCCTAAATTAGGGACGGGCGACTGCTTATAGCCCATTGAGTTGCTCACGGTGGTCGTTAAACCTCCAATCAAAAAAAAAAAAAAAGAATTTATAATCTTCTGTAAAAATGTCTTTGTCACCGTGAAACACTCGAAGGAATTCTTGAGTCAATATATTCCTTAATTTTTCATCAGCATATACAAGACTCAGCTCATTTTTAAGGCGTTGGTGTTTAGTAAATATGTTTCTGTAAAAATGTAGATTTTCAAGAGCGCGAGTGGGAAAGCATGCATTAAATTATTGGAATTTGGTTGTGTCAGCAAGTTAGACAAATTGAAGTTTCTTATACAGTCTTGAAATCTTATATCCATTTACATAAGAATGTGGTCCAAAATTTCAAAATACAATTGTTTATACACTGCTGGACAATTGCTAAGGACGGATCATCAACGGCTATATAGCGCATAAAAAACTAAGTGTGGTTGGATGCCAAGTGAACTAAAATAATGTCAGAATGCCAGGACATTACAAGAAAGACAATTTATTGTGCTCTGAAATCCAGAAGGTTTGGAACGTGTTCAAGGGACAAACAGGCTATTTTGTGCAGAATACGTAAACGTGAAAAAAATGCAATTACCGTCCGCAGGCGTTCCGGCGTAAAATGTCAATACGGGATATGGCCACCATGGAGGGCGATGCAAGATTCCACACGTCGTGTCATGCTTTGCACAACATTATCAAGCAGCTGTTGGGGTAATTTATCCCATTCCTCTCTCACTGCACGGATGAAGGTGTCCTTGTTTATTGGAGGGCATTGGAGACCAGCAAGACTCCTCCCCAAAGCATCCCACACATTTTCAATGGGATTCAGATCTGAAGAACGTGCTGGCCATACGAGGCGTTGAGTATCCTCGCTCTCAAGACACTCCTGGACAGCGACTGTTCGGTGACATGTTGCGTTGTCGTCCATGAAAATGAATCTATCACCGACAGCACCACGGAACATGCAAACATGAGGTAGCAGAACATCATTAATGTATCATTGGCCAGTCATAGCCCCAGTTGGAAGCACATAGAGGGACGTACGGCTATTGATCATGATGCCAGCCCATACCATGACACTACATGTCGGATATCGGTCCCTTTCCTGTATGTTTGCTGGACAATATGCAGTACCACTGTCACGCCAGATCTGTTGTCGTCGACAATCAGACGATAGACTGTATCTACTCTCATCTGAGAAGAGGACAGCAGACCAGTCGTTATCAGTCCAATTGCGATGTTGATGGCACCATTGCAAACGGGCGGTACGGTGACGTCTGGACAATGGGATGCACACAACAGGATGGCCGGCGTATAGTCCTCCTTCATGCAAACGTCTGGCGACATTTTTTCGGGAGATCCGCTTGCCAGTAGCAGCCATAAAATGATTTGCTACCTCACTAGCTGTGCTGCGCCGGTTTCTTTTTGTTGATAGCACTATGTACCGATCTTCTGCAGGTGTCGTACTGCGAACACGACCTCCACCGGTACGTTTGCTACACTCTCCATTTGTTTGAAATGATTTCCAAAGTCTTGAAACAACACTGTGGCTGACGTCGAACTCCCTGGCAACATGTTATTTTTCGCCCTTCTTCAATCTTGCCAATAATACGGCCACGCGTAAAATCATCTAGGTGATGTCAGGAAGACATACTGAAAATTGCAAGTTCTTCAATCGATTCTTTCCCTTTCAAATTTGCGTTTGAACAGCAACGGTCAATACGCGTCAAATCCTTTATATCTCTTATCAGCGCTATGACGTCACGAACAAGTTCGGCAATCCAAAATTTGCATACGCACAACACGTCTTACTGAATCCCGCACTTATGCTAATTTCCACATTTTCCTGCCTTCCATTCTATGGTTCCTATCGTTGCTATTGTCATCCGTCCTTAGCAATTGTCCGGCAGTGTAATTTTGAAAAATTGTTTCCTGTGTAAGAGCAGCATATTCCCGTGCTTATTTCTGTGATTTTGCTAGCTTTTCCAAACTGTGTTTCAAATAACTCATCGTTCCTTTTATGGCTCAAAATTTCACGAGGTATTTTTTTTTTTTTTTTAATTTGAGTTACACAGTAGTTTATGTTTAGTTTTTTTTTCTTCAAAAGTTCGAATAATAGATCGGTGGAGCCAAAAATGTATATTAAAAAGTGTTCATATAATTCAAAAACCCCTTGGCAAGATGAATTGATTTTTTGTCTGATTATTCGCTATTCGTCAGAAATCCGAGCACTTCCTTCAATTTATCCCAATCTTCAACAACTACACTTACTAATTTCGAAGTGGAGGACCATCGAGTTTCTGTTATGGTTGGTCTGCATCTTGCGGTTGTTGATATAAGTGCATAACACCGCTTCGCAGAATAATGAACAAACGAAGCAATTCCACTGAGGCTTGCAAAAAGTATTCGACACTTAGAAATTTTACAAAAACTCTGGTGTAATACAAGATTCAAACGATGAACTAAGCATTGAACAAAAACAGCTTGAGAAGCTTTATCCTTGACTTTTTTTCTGTAGCCCATTTAAGTGTCCAGACATTATACTTGCCCCATCGTAGCATTGTCCTATTTATTTGTGTTGGTAATCAAACTGTTCCAAAATTTTGTCTAGCATTTGGTGTTAAGCTCCTGACGTTCTATTTTCATTCACATCATGGAAACCCAAAAATCCCTCAACCAATACACCTTCCGAATCAACAATCAAAAATTATTTCATTTTTGACGTGATCGTTTATATATTCAGACATACATTCAATTAATTCAGTTTGAATAGTTTTTTATCCTTTCGTATTGATTTTGAATTTCTAAAGAACTTTTTCATATCAACAATGAAAGTAATTCAATGAAATTTCCGCGATTTATCGAGCCTATGCTTTCGTCATGGCCATGGAATGCTAGTTCTTGTTTGCTCAAATAGAGTATAGACTAATACTGCATCAATCACTGTCTGCAGGAAAAGTCTATTTAAACGAACGTTTTCGTTAAAATGCGTTTTCAAAAGCCTAGCATTCTTCCTCAGGGCATCGGCAATGGTGTCTTGAATTTTTTCGAAATTCCTTAACATTAATCCGCATTTCAGGTGTTCGCTAGAATCACGATGTTTATGAAGTGACCGTGTTACGCTTAATAAATCTGAGAATCCGTCTTTATTTCACGCCGAATGTTTATTACTAAAAAGTAAGCAGCCCCCCCCCCCAAAATTAACACAGAAGTGCTGCAAATCCATTTTTTTGATTGGAGGTTTAACGACCACCGTGAGCAACTCAATGGGCTATAAGCAGTCGCCCGTCCCTAATTTAGGGTCACTGGTTCCAGGGAAGGGAGAGAACCAGTGCCGTAAGACAAACACAACATCCATGCCTGACCGGGATTCGAACCCGCACCCCTTACGGACAAATCCATTTATATTCAGTAAACCAAAAATCCGCCGCCCCGGTGGCGCAGTGGTCTAAGGCGTTGGCCTCTGATCATTCGTCCGAAGGGGTCCGGGTTCGAATCCCGGTGAGGCATGGATGTTGTGTTTGTCTTACGGCACTGGCTCTCTCCCTTCCCTGGAACCAGTGACCCTAAATTAGGGACGGGCGACTGCTTATAGCCCATTGAGTTGCTCACGGTGGTCGTTAAACCTCCAATCAAAAAAAAAAAAAAAAAAAAAAACCAAAAATCCATTTATATTCAGTAAACCAACAATTTCGCCGCCCCGGTGGCGCAGTGGTCTAAGCGATGGCCTCTGATCATTCGTCCGAACGGGGTCCGGGTTCGAATCCCGGTCAGGCATAGATGTTGTGTTTGTCTTACGGCACTGGCTCTCTCCCTTCCCTAGAACCAGTGACCCTAAATTAGGGACGGGCGACTGCTTATAGCCCATTGAGTTGCTCACGGTGGTCGTTAAACCTCCAATCAAAAAAAAAAAAACCAAAAAAAACCCAACAATTTCTAAAATTAATATTGTTAGATTTACCGCTCTTCCTGTTTCGTTCTTGGCAACAATTGTCAATGAATCCGTTGGTCGTCCTTGTAGCAAAATGTCTCATCTTCATCTTTCCACAGAGTAAATGGATTGTGCAATAAATTACAAACAATGTCGTCCACAGGATGCATACTAAAAACTATCACTATTAGTTAAATTGTACACAAACCTTAAATATCAGTTAAAGCTTTCAACAAATAATCACAAAGCACAAAAAAACAAATTCATTTCGGAAAATAATGTACCACATCATTACAAGGGAAAAAAGCACTAGCAGATTGAATGGTAGTCCGCCCACTCCACCGTGATCTCTCACGAATTTACGCTCAAAAACTGAAAGATGCAGAGGTAAGGCGCGTGAAGCTGAAACACCACTTGAGCGAGCAGATTGAGGAGGGTGACGTCACGGTTACCATGGCAACTCGGCGGAAACTGCAGACTTCCAAGCATTCTCATTTCGGCTCTTCACTTGCAGTGTTTTCCGTATTGAGCGCGCCATGTGAATTAATATCTATTCAAAATTTTTAGTATTTTGGAACTGAATAAAGGCAAAAAAGAATATATTATAAAAAAATACTGAATAAAACTTTATTTTGAGTAAAATAGGTGAAGAGGCACTTCACCTACTTCACCTGAAAAGCCGCCACTGAATAAATCGGAAGGCATGGTCACCCAGGCAGACACGATCTGTAGTAGACACTTCATTTCAGGTATCATAAATCTGCCTATTTTACTACGTTAATAGCCGAATTTTTATCGGTACATTTTTTTGCTCACTCGTATGTATTATTTTCAAGTTTTTACGTAAATCCTTGTTATTCTGTTTAAAATGCTATGAATGCATAACGGATTAACTTTGCTGTCGAAACGGAAATTGCCAAGCTTTCGTAAACTTTCAAGATTTTGTACTGTTACTGATTTCTAAATACTGAAACGGATGCCTTTTTTTCCGAACCGAAATTTAAGGATACACGTCCACATCGAGGTAGAGGGTGCTGTCATGCATTATTGTGTCGTCCGTTTTCCCGGATCTATTTTCTTTTTCTTTTTTTTAGTGGAAAAATAGTCCTTTTTTCGGAATATGATAAGTCAGTATTTTTTTTTTTTTTTTTTGCGATACACACTGGAACCAGTCAGAAATGTAACAACTTACCTTACACCGTGTAAGAAATTTTTCGTTTTCAGTCTTCAGAATTATCACATTTCTAACCCACCCATTGGTAAAATATTTACATGCAGCAAGGCTTTATAAGCTTTTAGAGCTTTTCCAGTATAACACGAAAAACTGCCTATTAAATAGTTATAAATATCGTGATAGTTCAGATCAGGGAGATCCGTAGCAACACAAACTTCCAGACGATAAAAATATCTTTCAGGTATGTCATATGGATCTTCTATGCCATTATTTCTAAGCTTTTCTTCGTAACATTGTTTTTCCACCACATTAAGATGAAAAACTTTGTCAGAAAAAACAGTTTTTTTTAACTCTATTTACAGCAGCGGCAGCCATTGGAAAGCTCGGGTACTTTCTAACCGCCCGGAAGTCTAGGGCTGAGGCTAAATTCATGCATAGCGTGAATGATTTAGCCCACAGACTAGGTTCACGCTCCTTATGTGATTGGTCACTGTGATCTCGCAGGCGGGGTCTGGGCGGTTCCTGCTTTGGCACATTAAACAATACCGGTCCCGCTTTAATTCTGACATTTCCAAATTTTTTGTTAAAATGCACGTCGTTAGATGGCGCATTGAGCCTGTTTCTTGCCCAAAACAAACGGTCGTCACTTATAGACTTGCTTATACTTTTGCGAGCGATGTTATTTGTTAATTAATTTGAACTGAATATTTTTGAAGCAACAGTTCTACGAAAAAAACTGGAATTGAAAAAATTGAATGAGGAATTAAACATATACATAATACGATCGGCGGTCGGTTTTCCTTTTATTAGGCGACAATGACAAACTGGTGATACAATAGTACGCTATTCATCGCATAATTTTCTTGAAATCTTAACTAATAAAGTTTGCATATTCACGTAATTTTTTTAAAAATGACAATAAATTTAATTGCTTTCCACAGATTTTGTAAAGCTTTTACCCTTTTTTCTATCCAATTTTTTCGTAATATTTTGCCGTGCATAATAATGTTTCTGAGCACCACAATTGCTTCAATTAATCAGAGCTTACCTGATGCAAAAAAATCTGATGCAGAAAAATTAGGATTTGAAGCATTTAGCTTCTTTGAAAAATATCTCCTGGCGAAATATTCACATTTTTGTTAATTCATAATGAGCAGGAATATCGATAAGAAACATTAAAGTCTTTTATTTAATAAGTTTTAAAAATCAACAATAAATAAGTTTACACATTGACAAACCCAATATTTGTGTGTGTATGTGATCTCGAGTACATTAAGATCTCATTTTAAAATTCAAAGAATTATCTCCTGCCATTAAAAAATACGTATATATCCGTATCAATTTGTGAAGTTTAGTCATGAAATTAAAAGGCTATTCGAAACACCTACTGCGAGAAAAAAGGAAAAAAACAAACAAAACCTCTTTGCTTTCCTCCTAGAAAAGAAACTAAAAGTACACTAAAGTTTTAATAATTTCAGAGCATATCCTTTCAACAAAAATGATAGCTTTGAAATTTACTTCAACAAATTATACAGTCAGTGGTTATTGAAATTTCCAAACATGAAGTGCCAAAGCAATTTAACAAAAAATAAAACATTTCACATCCGAAGACTAATAAAATGAGAACTTTTTATAGTATTCCCGTAATGAATAACAGTCCCTTGCAGTGGCGCACCCAGGAATTTTTGTTGGTGGGGGCTGTATATATAGTTTATATTACAAGAATTTTTGTTGGAGGTGGCTGTAAATATATACAGCTTTGAAATTTGGCTGTAAATATATACAGCCACCTTTATATATATCATCATCATTGTCAACCATTATCAATCCACTGCTGGACAAATTTCTCCCCAAGTTTCTTCCACAACGGACTGTCTTGTGCCAGTCTCCTCCATGTTGCTCCCGCATACTTTCGAATTTCATCCACCCATCTCCCATGTGGTCTTCTTCTGGGTCTTTTCCTGTCTCTTGGAATCCAATCTAAAATTTCGGCTGTCCATCGATTGTCTGTCCTTCTGGCAGTATGTCCAGCCATTGCCATTTGCCATTTCAGGGATTTAACTCTGATCATGATGTCTTCCACTCTTGTCATTTTTCGGATCCACGAGTTCCTCTTCTTATCTCTCCTGGTTACACCAAGCATGCACCTCTCCATGCTCTTTGAGTTGTCTGCAGCCATTTTTTTTATTGGAGGTTTAACGACCACAGTGAGCAGTCGCCCGTCCCTAATTTAGGGTCACTGGCTCCAGGGAAGGGAGACAGCCAGTGCCGGAAGACAAACACAACATCCATGCCTAACCGGGATTCGAACCCGGACCTCTTACGGACAAATGATCAGAGGCCAGCGCCTTAGACCACTGCGCCACCGGGGCGGCCCTCTGCAGCCATTGTATGTCTCTTTTAGTTAAGGTCCACGTCTCTGCACCATACATAAGCACTGGAAGGATGCATTGATCAAACACTTTTCTTTTAAGACATAATGGCATATTGCTCTTGAAAATTATGCTGTTTCTTCCAAAAGCTCTCCAGGCAAGTTTTGCATGCCGATTAATTTCTTCATCAATGTGACCCTCACTTGATATCTGCTGTCCAAGATAAACGTACGTGTCTGTTACCTCCAGCTTTTCTCCATCAATCGATAAATCTTCATTTCTTGAAAAAGCATTGAACATCACTTTTGTCTTCTGAAAGTTCATTTTTAATCCCACTTCTTTACTCTTGTCAGCAAGTTTCTGAATCATACTCTGCAGCTCTGATGGGGTAGTTGCAAAAATGACTACGTCATCAGCAAAACGAAGGTGAGTTAGATAATCTTCATTAATCTTTATCCCTTTGTTTTCCCAGTTCAGTGACTGAAAGGCATTTTCCAATGTGGCATTAAAGAGCCTAGGAGATATGGTGTCGCCTAGTCTCACTCCCTTTCCAATTTTTATGTGTGTTGTGTTTTCAAACAGCCGAATCTTTGCACTTGCATTTTGATAGATGCTATAAATAATGCTAATGTATGCATCTTCAATACCGCCAGGATTTCAAAGCCATTATAACTACTGATGGTTTCACGGAATCGAAGACATTTTCATGATCAATAAAAGCCATGCACAATGGAAGTTCATATTCCCTCGCTCTTTCAATTAGTTCTCTCAGTACGTGGATATGATATATAGTGCTGTAGCCACTCCTGAATCCAGCTTGTTTTCTCGGTTGAGCCATGTCCAGTGTTACCTTCAAACGGTGTGAAAGAACTTTAGTGAAGATTTTATAAACCACAGGTAGGAGGCTGATAGGTCTGTAGTTCCTGAGATCCTCAATGTCACCTTTTTTTAAGTAGCAGGATCATTGTAGAGTTGTTCCAATCCTCAGGAATCTTCCCTTCATTAAGGCATCGAGTGAAAATTTGGGCGAGTATTGTTTCGATTTCTCCACTTGCTTCTTGTATGTCTACAGTAATTCCATCTTCTCCTGGAGCTTTTCCCCGCTTTATGTTCTTGATTGCATGAGCAACTTCTGCTGGGAGGACTGGAAGAACTCTGGTACTGGTACCTTTCACGATGTCTGGAGTACATGTATCATCCCTTTCATATAATTTGGAGTAGAAATCTTTCACTCTTGTCAAAATTTCGCCTCTATTTCTTGTTACAGAACCATCTTCTTTTCTCAGTGCCATAATCTGTTTTCTTCCTTTACTGAGATGTCCCTTTGCTATATTTAGGCTTTGGTTGAAAACAATCAAAGCCTAAATATAGCAAAGATTTCACCAGTCCAGTATCAATGTAAGGTTTGCTTAAATGCCACCGGGATTCGAACCCGGACCCCTTAGAGTTGCTCGCTGTGGTAATTAAGCTCTGAAAAAAAAAAGAAAAACAGTCAATTTTTTTTTGGAGGTTTAACGACCACCATGAGCAACTCAATGGGCTATAAGCAGTCGCCCGTCCCTAATTTAGGGTCACTGGTTCCATGGAAGGGAGAGAGCCAGTGCCGTAAGACAAACACAACATCCATGCCTCACCGGGATTCGAACCCGGACTTCTTTCGGACGAATGATCAGAGGCCACCGGGGCGGCAAATTTGTTTTCACAAGAAGCATGTTGGAAAATTAGTACAACGAAAACTATTATAACGAAAATTATTTTCAAGAAACATGTTGGAAAATTAGTGCCGCCCCGGTGGCGCAGTGGTCTAAGGCGCTGGCCTCTGATCATTCGTCCGTAAGGGGTCCGGGTTCGAATCCCGGTCAGGCATGGATGTTGTGTTTGTCTTACGGCACTGGCTCTCTCCCTCCCTGGAGCCAGTGACCCTAAATTAGGGACGGGCGACTGCTTATAGCCCATTGAGTTGCTCACGGTGGTCGTTAAACCTCCAAGAAAAAAAAAATTAGTACCACGAAAACTATTTTTAAGAACATTTTTCATTAGAATTCTGACTAGCTAATGAAGAAGTGTAAATTGGAGAACATTTAAGGACAATTTGCGTCCTCTAAGGCATCAGACGTTTTTGGGGACAATAAACTAAATTCGAGGACTGTCCTCAAGCATTCGGGACTTATGGTCAGCTTACCTATATGGGAAGAAATTAAAATATTAGACTATGAATAACATAAAAAAGGAAGACTAATTAAAGAAGTTATTACTTCAAAAAAAATAATAATAAAAAAACAGAGCCATCAGTGTGCCTTCAAAACTAATAAGTTGTGTTTTAAACAACTTAATTACAACAGAATTATTAGGAGTGTGAAAAGTTTTCCGCCGCCCCCTTAGCGGGCGCTGTACAGGGGTCTAACCGGCCGGCGACCCGTGCTGCCAGTTCGTACATGAAGCCAAGCATGGCGGTCGATAAAGTTCATTTGCGGAACTGTTTGTTATTCATGTTTAATTTAGGGAAAAGTGCGAGCGAAGCATACGGTTCAATATGTCAGGCGCATGGCGAAACGGTTATTGGTGAGCGGACGTGTCGAGAATGCTTTGCCAGGTTTAAGTAAGGTGATCTAAGCTTGGAAGACAAGCAACGTGCAGGTAGACCGCAGGAACTCGCAGAAGAGGAGCTGAAATCGCTGGGGTTTTTTTTATTGGAGATTTTTTTTTTGAGGTTTAACGACCACCGTGAGCAACTCAATGGGCTATAAGCAGTCGCCCGTCCCTAATTTAGGGTCACTGGTTCCAGGGAAGGGAAAGAGCCAGTGCCGTGAGACAAACACAACATCCATGCCTCACCGGGATTCGAACCCGGACCCCTTTCGGACAAATGATCAGAGGCCATCGCTTAGACCACTGCGCCACCGGGGCGGCTTATTGGAGGTTTAACGACCACCGTGAGCAACTCAATGGGCTTTAATCAGTCGCCCGTCCCTAATTTACGGTCACTGGTTCCAGGGAAGGGAGAGAGCCAGTGTCGTAAGACAAACACAACATCCATGCCTCACCGGGATTCGAACCCCTTTCAGACGAATGATCAGAGGCCATCGCTTAGACCACTGCGCACCGGGCGGCGAAATCTCTGTTGCAAGAGGATGCCACACAATCGACCATGCAACTGGCGAAACGTTTGAAATTGGCTCAATCGACGGTGGTACAGTGTCTACAGGCCTTGGGGAAGATCCAGAAGATTGGTAACTGGGTTCCGCATACTGTAATGGAGCGTAATATTGCTCAACGATTGGGCATCGCCATGTAGTTTCTGAAGAGGTTTCAAGGGAAGAATTTCTTGTGGAAGGTTGTCACAGAGATGAAAAATGGGTCTATTGCGACAACCCCGTACGCAAGCGATCCTGGGTCGACCCAGACCAGCCAAGAACATCCACTGCAAAACAGGATATCCACGGGGAAAAGGTATTGTTGTGTGTGTGGTGGGATATGCATGGAGTGCTGTACTTCGAACTGCTGAAACCGGGCGAAACAACTATTTCACAACGATATAGCGATCAGTTGATGAAACTGAACGCTGCAAACGAGCAAAAACGCCCATGGACAGGAAAAGGACGCAGCGCAGTCATCCTGTTACACGATAATGCCAGACCATATGTCGGTGCCACCACGAAATCAACCCTTGAACAGTTACACTGTGGGGTTTTACCGCACCCGACTTACTCCCCGGACATTGCACCCTCAGTCTTTCACCTGTTTCGCTCTATGCAACATTCCCTAGCCCAACAGCGATTCACCACAGTTCCAGAGGTGGAAAATTTCGTCACTGCGTTTCAGCTCAAAACCAGAGTCCTATCACAGGGGTATTCATTTGTTGCCTGAAAAATGGCAAAAGGTCATTGATACTAACCGCCAATAAATATTTCGTTGAATAAATGTGTACTGGTTTCCTGATTGTTCCTGTCTCCTTAAAACGGCGGAAACTTTTTTTTTTGGATTGGAGGTTTAACGACCACCGTGAGCAACTCAGTGGGCTATAAGCAGTCGCCCGTCCCTAAATTAGGGCCACTGGTTCCGGGGAAGGGAGAGACCCAGCGCCGTAAGACAAACACAACATCCATGCCTCACGGGATTCGAACCCGGACCCATCACGGACGAATGATCAGAAGCCATCGCTTAAATCACTGGGGCGGCAAAAACATTTCAGTTTAGTAACTGGCAACAGTATGAGGAACCTGGCAACAAAATTTGAATTCAGAGCAAAACAAAACTTTTGATAATCCTTCTATCATTGAGAACAGGTCTTAACTAAAATCCAAAGGCTAGAAACATCTGTAAAAAAAAACAAAGGAACTCAGAGGAAAGGAAGATTAACTAAAAATTCAAGTGGAACTAGAATTAAATAAAGATATCTGGGTAAAGTTTTGAGTGATTTAATACAAGTGAAGAACAGTTGCTCACTCTTCAGCACAAGGTAGTCTCTTTCTGCGCCTTTTTTTTTTTTGCAATGTTCTTCCAAATTTTACGTTTTTGTTTCTTCTTTGATTGGAGTTTTAACGACCACCGTGAGCAACTCAATGGGCTATAAGCAGTCACCCGTCCCTAGTTTAGGGTCACTGGTTCCAGGGAAGGGAGAGAGCCAGTGCTGTAAGACAAACACAACATGCATGCCGCACGGGATTCGAACACGGACCCCTTTCGGACGAATGATCAAAGGCCATCGTTTGGACCACTGCGCCACCGGGGCGGTTTAAGTTTTTCCAGTGTGTGTGTGTTGGGGGGGGGGTCATTGTCTCTTTCCTGACCCTTAACACCAACAAGCTTTGCTGCCTTGTGGTTGAGAATCATTAGTGCAGCTGTTCTTACTGATTCCCATGAAGAAGTAATTTCTTTTGAGTTCTCCATCGTTCGTGCTGTATAATTTCAATTTTGCTTTAAAAAGGTGCAATGCACAAATAAACAAGGTAAAATATATTTGCTTATACAGAAAAGTAATTTTCATAAACCACCTAAAATAAAAGTACAGAGTATTTAGTACAACATACATTTTCCAGGACTGAGTCTCCCCTACATACGGTGCTAAATAATGTTACCTAAAATGTCTTTTACTGTAATGTGAATTGATGATTTTAGTAAATTAAAACGGCATCCTTTTTGTTTGCAAAAAATAGTGAAACCACTTGAGTGCTGATGTCTACTTAGCTGCTCCTGATCTAGAGGTAAGAAATAATTTCGGTCTGTTTGATATTGTGCGAAACTTGTTTATTAAGAATAAGATGATTTTCGGGTCGGGGATGCAAACAATACACAAGAATAAAACAATACACGAAAAAAATTTCCCAGTTCATATCAAAATGGCCATTCGGACAAAAAACTGAGTCACAATCTCCCAACAACCAGTCTGCAAATTAATGGGGAGCAACAGTGGCATACAGAAAATGGTATATTTTTGTAACCTGTAGTGAAGAAGGCAGCTAACAAATAGTACTGTCAAGTTTTAACAGCCATTTCTACGCGAATTCACCCCTGCATAAGTGCAGACACGGTGCAGTGAACTTTTGCTGTCACCCCTCCCTAATTTAGGCTTGCTGGTTCCAGCGGAGGGAGAAAGCCATTGCTATAAGACAAGCATACCCCTCATCTGGGACTCTAACCCGGGCCCACTTGTACAGTCAGAAGCCAGCGCTTAGAGTAGTGCACCACCAGGATGGCAACTAACAGTTTTCGATGTAATAAAGCCTTTGATAAAATCGAAAATACCCAAAGGCATGCTGTGCTAAGATGACTGACTTGATCATCACTATGTAGGACGATGACTTGATTACAGGTTTCCTGATGTCCAGAAATGAAGTGATCTTGGTGATGAGGTTGTGTAAATTGGGCAACTTCACTTACAGCAACTCCAAAACCCTTTGTCAGTTCGAATATGTAGCCCATTAATCCACATTTACAAAAAATAAATGGAAGATTGTTGGTGCTGCCATGCTAATCATCCAGTGGTCAAATGAACTACAGTGTGCACTGGTTCCTTGTGCTGGACCTGGATTCAAATCCCAGACACCACATTGTTATAGTGTTCGTTCTTATGGTGCTGGTTCACTTTACCTGGAGCTGATGATGCTAAACAGGAATGGAGTAGCCTTAGATGCTCATGGGGAATTGTTAACACCTAAAAATCATGTTCATTCAGGAAATTTACATAAGTAAATGAATTCAACTGGTCATATGCAGGACCAAAAAATTTTACTCTATTTTTTCATGTTCACAGGCAATAAACAGAGAGACATTGCCTGCACCTCCCATGTGACTCTGTGCAATAACTCATCTGCAATGGCATTCAATAAGTCTCTGGGTGAGACATTCGATCATATCAGCCCCCACATCGACAGCTGCAATTAATCCATATTACATCACTGTCAACTGTAGATTAGTCTGTCATGATCGCATCAGGTATCAGTTGTCAAAATTTAGATAACTGGAGCATAAGAAGACAAGGGAAAGTACAGTACACTCTATCAGCATCAATATATATTGATTGTTAAGTGTTGCAATGAAACAACAGCACAACTTGATGCCGATAGTGTACTTTTCCTCGTCTTCTAATGCTCTGATTTTGATTGATCAAAATTTAGATGACTTCACCTGAATTTTGATCAGTGATTATGTTTGGATCTGTACAAACAGAAAATGTTTTATAATAAATGCCATGATACATAACCATGCCTTTTTCAGGTAAATGAATATGTATTCTTTACTTGATCAAAATTATTCACGCTCTAATATCAATCTTCACTATTTTAGATAGATACATACATAGTGATTACAAAACAGTCCACTACTTTAAAGGTTGCAATTACAGGACAAGCATTTATGTTCTTTGAAGGCTTATAAAGGATAACTGCAATTCCCTGTAACTTTTGTAATATGCTATCCTAAAAATTTTGTTTCATAAAAACACTTCTTCATTGATAAACTCAGAAAGAAGAATTACAGCATGGTGTATGACTTGCATTTCATGTGATTAGCATTTGGTTTTCAAATATTTATGGATGAAAAGAATGAAAAATTAAATGATGCACAGATCATATCAGTTACATTATAAGCACAAAGTTCATAAAAAATACACATTACGGAGACTGGGGCTATGTCAGGTCTTTGTTTGGTCTTTCCCCCTCTCTTCCTAGCAGTTTTGTATTAATAAACACAATAGTGTCAATTATTTTGCATGTATTTGTATTAAAACAGCTGAAATAAAAAAAAAACATATTATTACTCTGTGTAGCTGTTCTGAATAACAAAACAATAACTAATGGATCATTTGAGCAGAATGCTAAATATTTCTAGCAAAGAAATTCACAAGAAATTATACTCATGTGCAAAATAAATAAAAATAAGGCACATTTATTCAAACTTCTACAAAATATTTTTTGAATTTATGAAATCCAAGACAATTAAGCACAAAGTTCATAAAAAAATATACAGCAACATTTCAAACAATCTGAAGAAACTACTTATCAGCAAACATATAGTAAAGTATCTTCAATGTATTACAGATTAATACTGTTCACTAGCATCATTAGCAGAATGCACATAAATCATATCTGATAATCATCACATTTTCTGGAAACAGTGCATGATTTCAAAGAATAGTGGGATAGCATAACATAAATATATCTCAGTAAAACCAATCAAAATGTAAAGACAAAATGGAAATCATTATTTTGATTCCTAAACCAACACCATAAAATCTTTCATCATAATGAATATAAGTAACTTGATACATACTCATGAATATATATGCCTTTCAAATAATATTATTATTACACTAAAAAATAAATCATACTCCTACGTTATAGATAAAAGTTAATTTTGAAATACTGCACTCAAATGTAGGCACTAATTAGTACTGTTGTATGTTCTTCACACCTGGAATGAAGCTCTACAGATCCATGAATCATTTTTATAATTCACCAAAGAAATGCAGATATTTTCATTTTTGGGAAAGAGGGATAAAATCTCCATATGGATAGAAATTAAAATTTTTACACTTTCTGTGAGCAAGATTTAATTGGCTATTTTCATCATTGCTTAAGGTGGAGGTCTAGTGATTTTGCTTCCTATACTTCCAATGGGCAAACACTTCTGTACACATTTTCTTCACAATTAATGCGTTCCCAAGGATGAAAATTTGAACATCGATTAAAATAATTTCATATTATAACTTGTAATACTTAATATGTGCTAAAACATAACCATAATTAAGCAACCCAACATTTGTTTGTCTACTGACGTCATCAATGTAACGGTCGCACCATCTTTTTTTCTGGTCTCAACACCACCAAAGGAAAAGTTATCGATATGTTTTAGAAAATATTAAGTATTACAAATTATAATATGAAGTTGTTTTAATCAGTGTTCGAATTTTCATCCTTAGGAACGCATTAATTCTGAAGAAAATGTGTACAGAAGTTTACCCATTGGAAGTATAGGAAGCAAAATCACTAGACGTCCACCTTAAGATTAAACAGAAATTTAGATAGCTAAGCAAAAAGGCACTGAATGTATTTGATAAATAAACTGCTCTGGTATCAGTTGAGTAACCAACTAGGAAACAATGCACTATTACAAAATCTAAAAACAAATGTTGTACTTCACGAAAAGAAAGCACTTCAAAACAAATAATCAATCAGTTGTTTTCCTTTAGTATCAATTTAAGTAGCAATTTATATAATCCTCAAACATTTATGACTTATAGACCAAAAACTAGGGAAAACATTACTCAAGGACAAATTAACCGCAGGGCAGTGGAGAGCGAGCTCGGGCCCCAGTGCAATAAAATCTCCGGGCCACCCCCACCTCGGCTCCTCCACTAACCACATAATCCATATTTCTGTTTCCTCACCTACCTCCCCCAACCACCATTCCCCCTACTTCCCGACAACCCGACCGGTTGCAACACTTCAATCTTTTTTTTTTTTGCGGTGGAAAATTTTTCATATTCTCCCCTCCGTAAACAAACCCTCGAACCCTCCCTTTCGAGAAACGAGTTTTCTCAGAAAACTCTTGAAAGCCATCTACCGACAGACATTCTTATTGTTCTTAGTACTTTTTCATAATCATCACATTTTTCATCTTTCCTTTTACGAGTGTAATAAACATCGAAAGATGCAGCCTCTGGGAAAGTATCCACAAAGAGTTCTCATAAGTAAACATTAAATTTTATGTTTTCTCTTTTAAGTTGCCACTGTGAACAGGATGACTTTATCGGTCATCAGAATAAAGGAAAATAAACGAAGTCGGAATTACGCACAAAGACACTATATTCATTTATAAAAATTGCCGCAATGCAAAAATAATGAGTTGAACATAAAATAAAAAAGACAAAAGATGCCGGCTTTTGGTGGGAAACACGAAGTGATAAAATTAACATGATGAAAATTGTCCGCATCTTTTGATGACTAGCAATAATGTTGTATATCATACACAATGGTCTGTATCGGCGAGTAGCAAAGCAACACAGAGAACCCAATGTGTGGTGTTGGTGTGTCATTGGAAAGGAAAGAAGAAATGAAAAATGTAATATGGAGAGCTCACTTGATTTACCGCAGGTAACCCATGCACGTGTTGCAGTTAGCCTGGGAACTAGAGTAACATTGTAACACTTCGTTTTTTTTTATTATTATTATTGCATTTAAAGCAAGTTTTAAATTTCTTACATTTTTTACATTTATGACATAAATTACGCATTTTTACGTGTATTTTAAGTGTCACACAGAAAATATTTTTTAATGCGTAACTTCCCAACCCTGGTGACGGCATAGCTTGAAAAATATTAAGACACCATAAAATAATAATTAGAAAAAAAAAACCCTTTAGAAATGGGCTCTGGGCCCCCTTAGGGAGCCTGGGCCTTGGTGCTACGGTATCGCCTCCCCCACCCTCTCGTCAGACCTGATCAACTGCATATGACTCAGCTTATCACAGCATTTGCGAATGCTGGAAAAGGAAGGATACAGTATGCACATGTTCATGATTGAGTATAGAAGTCCACCCGTATGGCAATAATTTGCTCCTACATTGAGTCTTGTATCAATGATAACACTCGTACTCTCATCCACTGTTAACTGGCTTAAAACATACAATAAATGCTGCCTTTGCTAACTCACAGCCATTTATAACATTTATCAGCAATGATTTATCCCCAGCATAATTTGTTGTAGCCATGGGTGGTGAAAGGTAGGGGACACAGAGTCCGAACACCCTGGAATTTCACGATCCCTTCACTGGGGGAAGGGGTCTTCCTATGTAACAACTTAAAAATGTGTGGTTTACATAACATATGTAATGTGGGGTTTTTTTTATGAAAATTTCCTGAAGACCATCACCATGTTTCACAGTTTCCTGGAAAACGCTTCAAGTACAACTTTGAAAATTGATTTTGCACAAATAAATTGAAAAGTTAACTCACCATTGTGTTTTTCACTTTAAAGAAGATCGTTGAAGAATTCTTAAATAATAATGGGCTGGATATATTACTAGAAGAACTGACTACCGTTAAACAACTGAGATATTAGATTGGATTTCACTGTTTTACCATGGGGCAGGAGAAGACCCAGAAGCAGACCACCTGGGTAATGGGGGGATGAAATTTGAAAGCATGCTGGAGTGACTTGGAAGAGATATGTTGAAGGCAGAAAGTCATAGAAGAGGCTAGCAGTGGATTCATGATAGTTGACGATGATTTGCATTTATATACTACAGGTTTCTCTCTCTCTCTCTTTATTGTTTTAACTCTCGGAGAAATTGCCCCCCCCCCCCCAAATTATTGGGTTCTGCCGCCTATGGTTGTAGCAAATATTTTGAAGCAAACCAAACCGGTTACTGGAACACTGATTAAAGTATCATAATTTTTCTTTCTTTATTATTATTTTTTTTTTTTATGGAAGTAAGTTGTCCCTCTTTCCAAGCTATGTTGTGGTACTGCTTTGTTTCAAGTTTGAAAATTTAAACACAATTTAAGTTGGAAAAACTGAAAGAGGATAAGTACCTAACAATTTTTTGGGAAGTTTCATTAAAATACCAGCTAAAATTTTAGAATTTTATTTGTCAGAGAGGATTACTAGGTTAGCAGTGGTTGACAGCCTTGAAGGAGGAAAGGATTTTTCTTAGCCCCCTCCCCCCGCCCCCTAAAAGTGCTCATATGGGCGCCACTGGCAGTGGACATGTGAACATCTTAATCATTCCATGTGGCAAAAAAGTGCCACTGCAGTTTGTGGAAGCATGTATGCTTTTCTTTCTTTCTTTATCAAATCTTACATCAGACATAACTTCCACAAAAATCAAATCTAAATGAAATCAGTGTTGTTTTTTTCCTTCTAGGTTTACCTTAGGAATGTATTAAGTGCAGTAGCGAGTTGGGGGAGAGGGGGGTATTAATTCTATGGGAATGCATTATAATGGGGAGTAATTCCATAGGAATGTATAGTACAGGTGATCAGAATACTACAGTACTCCTTCTGCCCATCAGGAGATGTACCACCATTTCATTTCATTTCTCCCACAGGTCTATGAAGGAATGTCCATTATTGGTCTAAAAACAATACTCTCTTACAGATTATTTCTTAATTTCAGTAATTTTAATACAGATCAACAATTTCTTTAACCATATTAATCACTAAATAAATCTCCAGTGCACTTTGGAATAGAGTACATAACAGTATAGTCTTTTCTTTTTTGCAGTAAATACTCTGTTTTGGCAGGAGACAAAAGTTTACCCTACATAAATGAAAATCGGTAACATCACACTAGAACATTTTTTAAGGCAAGGATAAATACACATTATTTATCCTTTTGCTGAAAGCATTTATTTAACATAACTCTGGGTTTTCCAATAGCAAAATAAGACACAAAATTCTTTTGGCTAGCAAAACATCCACAATGTAGTATTTCATTCAGAAACCTGAAAATTTATTGGAAGCCCAATTTCAACATAGCACAGTTTTAACATGATAAAATAAATACAGAAGCATAAAAATCACAAATACATAAAATGTTGGCATTGTTTTGTTTAAATCTTTACTATCTTCCCATAAAAAATCAACCATCTTGCTTACAGTTGTCAATAACGTTTTTTTTAAACCACAATAATACCCTCATTTAAGATAACAACTGCCAGCAAAAGATAATAATATTAATAATAAAAAATAATAATAATAATAAAAAATAAAAAAAAATCACCACCACAGAAAAAATACAACACACACCATACTCAAACTCCCCATCAGAACTGATCCCCTGAGTAAATCACCAATAATAAGATTTCAACTATGCACCTAATCTCTTTCAATTTTTTTCAGAACCTTCATCCTGGAACAGTATATCTTATCAATACTTATTTACTAGATCAAGCACAGTAAAAAATTGGATTTAAAACTTTGTCCAGGGAGTATAAATATTCATGTAGATTGAGTTTTTTGTTAAATTTTACTTAAAGTATTGCATGTAACACATGAAAACAATATTAGGAGTAACACAGCTTTCATCAAGAGAAAAATATCAAAAGTGCCTTGGGTGTTTTTTTACTGCACACAGTAACTCCAATAGTGTGAAAGGAAGAATACACACTAAGTGATCACTGATTTATGACCACTTCTATCAAAAATGGATGTGGGCTGTTAACCACGTGATTTCTGAGAGGGAGCAATTGATCTACCTACGTAGCATATATAAGGTGTGAGGGGAGCAGTAGGTAGTAAAATTCAGAGCGTGATTTGTAAACGGAAGGATTTATCAAACTTTGAGAATGGACAGATTGTGGGAGCTCAGAAAACAGGTGCCTCATTTTCCCAAACGGCTGAACTGGTGGTAGGTTGTTCACGAGCCTCTGTAGTTAAAGTGTATCACGACTGGCATGAAAATGGTCAAACAATGCCCAGGAGGCAAAACTGCACAGGACAGTGAAAGGTTGATGTGAGAGGTGAGCGTCGGGTCTGACAACTCGTACAGGAAAACAGATACAGCACTACTCAACAGTTGACTACACAATAAAGCAGAGGTCAACCCAGAACAGTATCTGTTATGACCATGCGTCACACGCTTACATGTATGGGATATAACAGCAGACGACACCGATGACATTCTCTCCTAACCATGGTTCATTGGTGCAAAAGACTAACCTGGAGCAAAGATCATGCAAGTAGGAAATTGGATGACTGGAAAAAGTGTGCAGGTCTGACGGGTCGTGTTCTTTACTCCACTCTATGTATGGTCATGTACGTTTCGGGCGCAAACAACATGGCACACTTGATTCATTCTGAGTGGTCTCCACAGTGCAAGGCAGTTGTATGGTGTGGGGCATGTTTACCTGGCAGGAACTTGGACCCCCTTGGTGCATGTGAAACAACGTATGACTGGCGCCCACTATTTTGAATTGCTTGTCGACTCTGTACACCCAGCAGTGGTGCACTTTTTCCCAAATGGCGTTGGTATCTTCCAAGATGACAATGCACCAAGCCACAGGTCCAATGTTTTGCAGGAATGGTTTGAGGAACACAGTTCAGACTTTCAGCATATCGACTGGTCTTCAAACACCCCTGATATCAATCCCATAGAGCACTTGTGGAACACTATGGAACAGCACATCAGGCATCTGGATACACCAATTACCTCCATACCTGCATTGCACACAGCTTGGTTGGCATTACCTACCAACTGCTTCTGGCATCTTATTGAATAGATGCCACGTCGGATAGATGCTGTACTAAGGGCAAAAATAGGACCTACAAAATATTTGGTAGGTGGTCATAATTCAGTGACCACTCAGCATATACACTGAGTGGCCACTTTATTATGATAACCTGACAGTTTTAAGCAAATGAGCTATGGCTGCACGCTGTTGCCGCCAGAGGGCGAGGCTAGTATAAAAAGGGAAAGCTTAGTGCTTGCAACAGTAGTCGAAGTGATATTTGGGTGACGAGATGGGTAAAAAATGCGATTTGACAAACTTTCAAGGTGGGATGATTGTAGGAGCTCGGAGCCACGGAGCGAGTATCACCGAAACCTCCGCATTCATGAAATGTTTCAGAGCAGCTGTTGTTAAAGTGTTTAAAGACTGGACTGTCATCCAAAAACTGGGTCTCTACGTGCAACGAGTGGTCGTCATTGACTAGGGACTGCTCGGGCGAAACGAAGAGTGTCCAGACTGGTAACAGACAACAGAAGGGCAACAGTGCAGCAAATTACAGACCATTATAATCAAGGATCCCCTCAAATGATCTCTGCATGCACTGTTCACCGTACACTGCATCGGATGGGATATGGCAGCCGAAGGCCTGTTCGAACACCTTTGCTGTCTGCAGTTAACAAGAGAAAACGTCTCCTGTTCGCACAGGAGCACAAGGATTGGACAGTCGATAATTGGAAACAAATTATGCGGTCCTATGAATCACATTTTCAATTGCACAATGCCGATGGCCGAGTGAGAATTTAGCGGAAACAGCACGAAAGCATGGACCCCAAATGCATTGCTACAACCCTTCAAGCTGGTGGAGGCAACGCTATGGTTTGGGGAATGTTTTCCTGGCATGCTTTGGGCCCTTTAATTTGTGTTGATTAACGTCTGACTGGCACATCATATCTAAACATCGTTGCGGACCAAGTGCATCCTGTCATGTGGATGGTTTATCCAAATGGTGATGGCTACTTTCAAAAAGATAATGCGTCCTGCCATAGTGCTCGTATTGTACAGGATTGGTTTCAGGAACATGCCGGTGAGTTTACTTTGCTTAGGTGGCCCCCACAATATCCAGATCTCAACCCCATTGAGAATTTGTGGGATGAAGTTGAACGAGCCATCAGACAGCTGGATCCACAAACCTTGCAATCTCACACTCCTGGAAAGTGCTATTCATCAAGCATGGTCTCAGATTCCACAAACCACATATCAACATCTCGTGGAGTCCATGCCACGAAGAATCGACGCAGTATTAAAGACAAAAGGTGGCCCAACGAAGTACTGAGGGAGTGGCAATAATAAAGTGGCCACTCAGTGTGTATATATATATATATATATTAATACAACATAAAAACACAGAATAAGGTGGTGACATTTCAGTTCAGTTCATCAGAACTTAAAATGTCTTCAAATGCAACTTTTACCCTAATTGTTTAATACCTGTAGATCAACATTACAAAAATATATAGTAATCACATGAACTTTCCAAAAAAGGAAGAGATAGCATATTTTTGAAATCCCTATCCTGCTGAAATGTACAACTGGTTAGAAAGGAAGAAAATTAAATAAGACCTTAGGGACAAAAAGTCCTTAGCATTACCTCCCACCAAGCACGTTCAATAAAGGCAACAGCGTCAAAGAGTGATACTACTACCACTTCAGTATGTGTTTATTTTAATATACATATATGCATAGCTGCATTTCACAGTAAAAAAGTAGAGTTACCTGAGTTTTCAATTACAGGTAAAACCATTCCTACCTAAGATGTTTTCATAAAATTGAATTTAATAACAAGAACATCAGTATGAATCACAAGCTACGTTCATAATACAAGACAACTAACTGCTTAAAAGAACTAGAAAAACAGCTTCAAAAATGGAAGTTATGAAAACCTGAATATAAAATCTATTCAGGCTAATTAAATTAATATTAATGCTTAGTACAGTTGATAAAGCAAACTACAAAAACACAAAAAATTTAAAAATATAGATATTTAAATACTGAAATCTGCATATCAACATAGTTGAATTACTGGGGTTTCAAACTAAGTTAAACTAATACTATAACAAAAATAATATTCACACACAATTTCGTATTTTAACACCACATACAATGGATGTTGATCATACTTTCATTTATATGCAAACAAACACAATGCAATTTCCAATTGATTCCACTACACAAAATGCCTTACCAAAATATAGCATATTTATACAAGGGCATGTACCGTATACATATAATAACACAGTGAATTTACTATAACACATAATCCATTACAAAAAAAAAAATCTATTCTGTGGGAATGGAGTGCTCATGTACAAAAGGATGGTTTGGCCTTACATTAACACCTAAATAGTGCAAAATTAGAGAGAAAAAAAAAAAAAACTTTCCTGATACAGGCACAAAGCTCATGAAATTAGCTCACAATTGTAGTTTTGCATTACTCTGGTCATTTTCAGCATCAAATATATTACTACAAACATATGCAATCCAAGCAAATACAAAGATGCTGTGCATGTGGTGAAACAACATGTGTTACTGGTGGTACTTTGACAGGAATACAGGATAAGTGATATACAGTGTTTAGGTGAACTTCAGAAATTTTCACAAAAGACAAAATGTCTATCACCAAATCTGGATAATATTGATGCATAATTTGGGGTGTTGTTTAATTAATTAGCTGCAAAGGTGGAGCTTTTAAATCAGGTGAGTAAATATGTGTAAATAGATCAAGTTGATAAGAGTGAATTAATTATGTAAATTGGATGCATGTAAACTGAGGTAAATTAATTAAGGTGATTCATTGTTAGTGTTTCAGAAATTGTTATAAAGTGTTAGCTGATAGCCCAGGAAACATTAAGGGAGAAAAAAATGTCGGTGTAATGGGTGGTAAATGCAGCCAGAATTCCGAGCCAATAAACTAGGCTCTTGAAAAGAGGGGACATAATGTCTTACTGACAAGAAAGAAAAAAGGGACCACTAACAGCCATCCCAGGAAGTACAGTGCATGGGAGGTTCCAAAGAGAATGCTATTCTCTCCCAGCGAAATAAACAGTGGCGGGACACAGAGGCCATAAGCACCCATCTCTGTCCGAAAACAAAAGAGAATGCTATTCTCTCCCAGCAAAATAAACAGTGGCGGGACACAGAGGTCATAAGCACCCATCTCTGTCCGCAACAAAACCACTTACCAACGACAGAAGGGCTCTCGAAATTAGTTTATACGTTTTCGGCTAAAAGGGGTCACAAATACGTCGTGTTCAGTTTCTGCATTTTACATCTGCACTAAAAGCCTTTTGAAGTAATAAATTAGGCACTTGTAAATTGTAGCAGCAAGCAAGGGACAGATGCACTAAAAAGAATCAGTCTTGAAAAAGCTCTGAAAGGAAGAAGACTTGGTTTGCAGGTCCTAGCGCGAGTCTGCATCTGACAGCAGTTGGTAAAAGCTCCGATTGTAGGAAACAAGTCCAGGAGGCCTAGGTATATGGCCTGTGAGCGGCATGTAGTATGCCAAATAGACCAAAACTGATTAGACCAAAAGCGAGGTTGGTCTACGTCTACGGAAGCACAGACGGAGAGTCCCGGTATAGAAACCAAAGCTTAGAGCGAAGTGGTAGAGGACTTGTTGGTGGCCAGTAATTTGCCACTGACCAAGGTGAGAAGATTCACCTGTGGCAAGTAAAAGAGTTTGTGCTATGATTTACTTAGCCTGTACATAAATAATTCTGAAAGAAAGACAGTCCTATGGTAGGTCCTGGATGATAGGACATGCTATCACTAGCAGCGACACGCTGTGCTGAGGTCAGATTCGTTACATGCTGTGGCACCTAAGAGAGCAAATGGACAGCCGGATGAAGTTGCTGTTAAATACTTTCGTGAGTCTTCGGAGAAGTAGGGATGCCTGGGGGTCCTGTTTATGTGTGTCTTCCCCCTTCTAGAGAATGGAGATTCAACTCCAACCCAGTTTTGTAAGACAACTGCACCTGCATCCTATGCGTGTCATCGTGTGAAAACAAAGTGTCATCCATCTTTGTGTTTGTGTCGTGGTTTGAGCTTCGCAGTGAATTAAGAGTGCACCTTTAAATTAGTACTCACGCAATTCAGTGTGTGTCTACAACTTTAGCTCGGATATACAGATATCACTCTACACAAACTGTGAGTAAAAATAATTTCTATTGTTTTGACTGTTACCAAGTAGAAAAGATAACTCAGAATGTAGGACTCAAGCCTAAGAGAACTCACTAAAAATTGAATGACTTAGGAATTGAGTTAGGTAGTTAGCAGTTCTGCAATTTGTAGCTAAAATCGAGGCTGCTAGCTATGTTTATGTAGAATATTCCGTAATGACATCTTCTCTATCTTATTTTATCTTTTATTGTATTTTTAATTGATTAAATACATGTGTCGTCTTATGCCAACCCTCGAATCCGATTGTGTTATTCTGAGTGACAGTTAAATTTGTTCTCGACTGGCTAACAAGTTTTGGCTAATAATTTCCTCGCTCTAATAAGACTTTGACATTAATCCCAGAATAATTTATTCTCATTTGTCTAAATTCTAATGTCTAGCTCTTGGGCGTAGCCATTGTCCAGCAAGCTACCACTCAAAATTCTTGAAATGCTATTTTCTTTTGATTCGGTCGCCCCCGGGGTGTAACAATATTATAAGAGTATAAATTAGTTCTGGAGTTTTTTTTCAATAAATGCACTGTTTTAGGCCAAACTGATGAGAAGTTAGGAAGTGTTGTGCTGAGTGTGTTTATAATGTTGAAATTCGTGAATATATCCTATTTCAAATTTAAAGCACCATTTTATGAAACTGATACATTAAATTTGCATTTTTTTAAGTAATTCAATTTCTATAACAATGCACTTGCTGATCACTGTATGCCACTTAACAGTAGATGGGAATTACCATGCAGAATGTAAATGTGCACCATTTGCATCTCAAGATGAATGACAAAATAAGTTTGGGAACAATAGATTTAAATGAAAGAAACTACTTTTAAACATTAAAAAAGCCATGATGCTGCAAACTACAGGCTCTATTTTCCATGGTCATTCTTTAAACATGACCTGGGGAAAACATATTATGGTTTGCCTGAACAGTACCCTTTAACTAGCAAATCATTTTTCCCATAACTAGAATTGAACTGGTATGTCTGCAGTATATTTTCCATTAAGTAATGAAAAGTAGCAGTGTGAAGTAGTATTTTTTTCAACACCGAAACTCCACAGAATCTACCATAATACTAGGTAGAAAATTTTTTGCAATGTCAACACCAGCAATCGCAACCACCAACAAACATAAAACATAAATAAATTCTCTAACTTCCTTCACATAGATGGGAACTCATATCCCCACATACTTTTTACATGCACCTTCACAAGAATTAATATATATACTTATTTATGCTTCTTGTAACATCAGCAACAATCCACTGCACTACAACAAATAAACACAACTGTACTACATACAGTTCAGTAAGTGTGGTACACTGGTCACACTGCAAATACAACCATTCCAAATGCACCAAAGTTATGGAATTTACTGTGAGTATATGACACAAGTATGGAATGCCAGTATATCAAGCTTGTGAACCAAAGGCAACATGCATGTATGTGTGTGTGTGTGTATCTAGTTTACTAAAATTCAAACTGAAGCCATATGTACCTTATGACCATTTACATGCCAGTGTCCTGTATCCCTCCAATTTATAGAAATTAATGTTCAAATGCCAATTTTGCTTATAAATAATAAGGTCATGCTCTTTAAGCAGAGGTTATACATTTTTTTTTATTGTGAATGAGAAAATTTTGCATTCACTTAAACCAGTGGAAAGCCTGTGCGACTATTTGCAATAAAATTATAAAAATCATAAATCCATGAAAATTTCTCTGAATATCCTCCAAAATTGCAATTATGTACAAATAAACTGCTTTGTTGCATTGCCTACATCTGTTAGAGGAATTCATATCTGACTCCTAGATACAGACAGAGAATTAATGACACAGAAAATAAAATTAAATGACTCACAGATACTTATGAATTATGGTAAATGCTCATTCTCAATTTTATAAAAATAAATTTGGTAGTTCTAATAGTTAAACATTTTTGTTCAAGATGTAAAAAAGCACATTTCCAAGATTTGCAGTTCCCAAGCATTTGGAAATTGTTTCCTACAGCTCAAAAGGTAGGAATGTTAGCCTTAATGTGGTTCAGACTTTGCCTTTCATGAACAATCCTTTATCAAAAAGAGCATATCAATGTAATAACATTACATTTCTTAAAATTCAGTATTGGAAGAAAGCAATCAAATCCATTGAACCTGTTTCATAATTTCATACCCATGTAACTAATTAATTATCACTTTCAAAAAAAAAAAAAAAAAAAAGAGAGGCACCATTTTTAACTTTCTTCTAAATGAACAAGAAAGCCATAAAAACACAGGTGAGCTAAGAATAAATACATCTAAGTGCACTAATTATTTGCAACTAAGTAACTCCAATGAAGGGTAGGGCACCCAAAAATTTGACATTAATGAATAACACCCATTTATTCCTAAGTAAATCCCATAATCTGTCTGTTTTATCTATCATAAGTAACTCCATAAAAAGAAGCATGATGCTTAAAAAACAGTATGAGAATTAACTTCACGGCCATGGCATTACCAACACAGTAAAGAAACACTTATTCAACCTTTATGAATCGTCAAAGCTCACAATGAAATCACATTGTTTTAGTCTTCATAAAATAAATTTGCTCCACATTTTGGACCTATTCCATAATGGCACTGTCTACATGTTTCTAAAGATAAATAGTTTAAAAACATTTGAAATATTCAAACATATCACAGTTAAAATTAGAATCCACTGTACAAGACACATATAGGCAAGAATACAGCTAAAACGGTGGGAAAATAAAGAAATGCACATACCTAAGTTAATAAAGTGAAATCATAATTCTAAAAATGGGGTACCATATTAGCACAAGGTTCACCAAATATAATATGAATGCATAAAGTAATTAATATCAAGCTAAAATCAAGCAATTTATCATATTTTACTAACAACAAATCATGGTTTCAGCCACTATTGCATCAGTAATCACACACAAACTTCATTTGTGAGTTGACAAAAAATCCTAAAAAATTATCAGTGACTACTATGTACATTTCTTTTTCTTTGTAAGATTACATTTCAGGTTTTGTTACACTATAAAGGAGAAAAAATGTGATACAGGTCCAACTTGCTGATAGGACCAGAAAATTCACTTGTTAAATCTGAGTGTTTGAAAAATCAGAGTTTTAAAAACTGATAATAAAAGATGGACATAATAACTTATACACAATATAAAAAAATACATACATAATTTCAGAGTGTCATTGTTTTCCTACAGCATGGAAACAGTAGATGATGAAAGTTCATATTTTTTCATACTACCACAATTTCTTCCCTTTCAATGGACTCGCAGTTAATCTTAATTTGGTCCTTCACAAACAAAACTCTTTGCCTTGACATTGTGCAAAACACAAATCACTCAATTTGATGCCACTATAAACTGCCTCATTTGTGCCATGGCTGACTGACTCAGGAATGACTTATCTGAAATATAGCAATCTCTCATTCCCTCTTTCGTCCTTCAGTTTTTGCTGCTAGCTAGCTTTACTGCAGTGTAAGATGTAACCTAGCAACAGATAGCCACCTCACCTCTTCTTTCCGAAGCTGCTTGGTTACTTGCTGATTATTGTTAAACCAGTTTCATTTTCAAGACCATTGTTGGCAGAATTTTTGGTGTGAAATACAGTGTGGGAGCAGAGTTCACTGGGAAATTGAAGAGCTATCCAAAATTTTACTTGTTAAATTTGAAAACTGGCAGTTATAAACAAGCTCAATGCCTGATATTTATCATTGAATCCAACATATCTTAAAAATGACCTCACTAAGTCTATGACCTCATTAAATGTGAGCTCATTTAAACAAGTTCCACTGTATTATAAAATCTAAATACCATGCAGAAATGTCAGATAAATTGCTTACTATCTAATTTCCAAAGCATAAAATAATTGAAAGAGCATAATAGTTTTGACAATCAACCTATATAAAAGCATTACAGTTCTTCATGCATTCGTCAAACTCAATAAGGAGAAACGGACTAATATATATATGTTATGGGGTAAAACACATAAAACAAGCATTTCAAATTTGGTAAATACCTACCCCTTGCCCTGAACATATTTTTTTAGACACTGTAATAAAATTACAGTCCTTCATTTTCCATAAAACTTGTACCCGAAGGATGAAAGAAGTCTAACAACCAATAATTAAAAGGAACATGAAAGAAAGATGCAAACGCAGTTAATTCCAAATGAATTTTCAGAAGCAGACAGTTATGAAAAGGTGCTCTCTGAATGTGAATAATACAAGGCAGTATTTTGCTACGTCCTAACATATATTTATTAAGGCATTCCATCTGAAATCAGTACACAAACCCATGGTAAACAACTTTATTACCCCTGATTTTGATTAAGGTTGATGATGCCACTTATTGTCCTCTCTGAAAAGAAATATGAAAAATTTGGGAAATTTTGCATATTTCTTTTCAGAGAGGACATAGTTAGTAGTGATGAGTAAAATGGAGAAAAGAAAAAAAAAGAAAAAAAAAAGAAAGGTATATCGCACAACTACATTTGCATAAAGAAACTCCAGTGTTACTTGTTGTAAAACTTGCCCTACAAATTAAAAACAAAACACTCCACTCCACAAAAATTAAACTGTTGAGTATCTACCCTTAGATTAATATACTGTGAAAGTTTGATGCTGGAATTAAAATATATTCTGAGGTATAAGTCTTCATATGCCATACCATACTTGCAGAAACCACAAAGAAACTGATTCTAAATGCAAATGCAGTCATTTCTTCTGCAATCACAGGGTCAGATTTATACCAGAAAAAAATTAATCTGAATAAATATGAAGAATGCTTTCACTGAAATTTTGTCAACAAAAGCATACTTCATGTTTATTCTTTCACTACATTCTGCTTTCCTTAGTAACATACAGATCATCATAAAAACATATGTTCTAGCAACTTTTATGGTATTTGGTCTTTACAGATGAGGTTAAGTCAGGGGTGGCCAAACGGTCAATCACGAGCTCTCATACCATCAATCGTTTGTCTTATTGCGCTGGAGTATATTGTTCCATATGAACTGCCCGAGACCAGATGATAGAATGAGCCAGTCAGACAGACTCCCTCCCCAACCCTAGCCGCTGTGCATGGTCACCGCGCATGAGACATGTTATCATCTCCCACTCTGCTAGTCATCAATCGCAATGCCTACACTTACAGGGAGGCCGATCTGTCAACACTCTTATTTGTGCATAAAAATTAATTTACTTATTGAGTGCAGATATCAGTTATTAAGCTTTGTTTACATATTAAAAATGAGTGGAGCTAAGAAACTGAAAACATATCATTTCCACACTGAATGGGAAGAAGCTTATTTCTTCACAATGTTTCATAAGTGTTTGTGTTTAATATGTCAAGCATCAGTTGCCCTTCCTAAAAAGGAAATCTGGAAAGACATTTTTCGAGTGCATAAGTTGTACCAAAGTAATTATGCTGCTAACAGTGAACTGAGAAAATTTAAACTTAAGGAATTGAAAGGCTCAATTAGGAACACAACAGTTACTTTTTGCTACGCCTATGCAACAATCGAAAGCAGCGGCCGATGCTTCGTTTTGAATTTACTCATGTTTTGATCAAACATAAAAAAAACTTTCCAGGATGAGGAAATGGTAAAAGAACCTTTTCTTGAGGCTAGTGCAGTTTTATTTGACAAAATTAAAAATAAAAATGACGTAATAAGTTCAATTAAGGAGCTGCCGCTTTCACGTCAAACTGTCACACGACGCGTTGATACTATGAATGAGGATGTGAATCAATAACTAGACAAAGACTTGCAAATCTGTTCTTTTTTTCTTTACAATTTGATGAATCAACAGATGTAGTTGACACAGCTTAACTAATTGTATTTATATGAATGATATTCCCAGATGAGACGTCAAAAGAAGAATTTCTCACCATCCTTGCTATCAAAGAACAACTCCGGGGTCAAGATATTTTTAATATATTTACAGAATTCACCCAAAAAATAAATCTGCCATTGTGGAAGCTTGTTTGTATCACTACTGATTTGACACCTTCGATGGTAGGCCAAACCAATGGGTTCATTGCACTTCGTAGGAAAAATGACGATTTTCCAGACTTAACCTCTTTTCACTGCATTATCTACCAAAACGCACCATGCATCAAAGTTTTAAATGTGAAAGACATTATCGACATAACTGCCAAAACAGCTAATTCTATTCAGCCACGAAGTTTACGTAGGAGGCTTTTTCGAAGCCAACTAAAAGAAAAAGAAGCTGAACACAAAGACCTGCTGTTTTTCACAAATGTTAGGTGGCTTAGTAAAAGAGTTTCTTGAAAGATTTTTGAATCTCTTGCTAGAAATAATTGCATTCCTAGACACAATGGGAGAAAATTACGCTGAGCTACAAGATGCTACTTGGCTACAAAATTTAGCTTTTGTAACTGATCTCACAGGCCACTACAACACATTCAACCTTGAGCTGCAAGGGAAGAGTGTTATAGATTTAGTGAGCTTGTTGAATGCTCTTTCAAATCAAAACTATGCCTGCTAAAATTTCAACTTGGTAAAGAAAATTTGAAAAACTTTCCCAATCAGGAAAAATGCACAATACGTCAAACTGATTGCAATTTTGATGAATACATCACTGAGATAGAAGTTCTGATAACAGAATTTGGCAGACAATTCACAGACCTGAAAAACTTTAAGCCCATTTTGAGCTTTATGTCATACCCTTTTGGCGAATGTGATATCAAGGAAGTTTCATCAAACATTTCCTCTATTTTCCTCTTCGATTCTTCAGATTTAGAATCAGAAATTGTGAAACTTCATCTATTGTCAGAAGAAAAATTTCCTTGCTTGAGATCTGTTGCTTTACGGCTAAATGCTTTCTTTGGATCCACATATCTCTGTGAAGCAGCTTTTCCAGAAATGAAAATAATGAAATTGAAATACAGGAGCTGCCTGACCAACTGTGCCTCACTGAATATGTGCCTGATTATTCTAAACTTTGTGAAGACATGTAGTGTCATGCATCAACGTCTAAGAATTAAAGACTGTAAATAAAGAATCTATAAATAAAATTATACAATTTGTTTGAAAAATAGTGTTTCAAAAATAAAAAATGATTTAGTTATTTTTCTGCATTTGTTTCCAAAGTTACAAAACCACACACACTAACAAAACACTCATGATATAGGCTTATTCCTATTTAAATATGCCTATATCACTGCGATAAACCATGGTAGATAACAGTAGGGAATGTAAGGTAGATCTTGGTTCCTCAAAGTTTGGCCACTCCTGGGTTAAGTACTCAATTTGTTTTGAGACACAGGTATTCTATAAAAAAATAAATAAAATACAGTTAATGTTGAGTAGGCAGCCAGTCACTAGAAGATGAAAATTCAGAAGTAACAGAAACACTCTTTGTAGGAAACATATAACCGCCAAGCTAAGGTCAATTCAGTTTCACCTAACTGATAGGTTCGCTTCGTGCCCTCTCACCCCAGCCCAAATAGATAATACCACCATCTTCTTGAAAGCAATGTTAGGATACAGAAAAATAGGATCACATTAGCAATTTTTGCTGTTAAATGTATGGGTGTTTGGAGCAGCCCATTAATTTCTTCATTGTTAAAAGAAGAGGTTAAGGGAAAATTAGAGTATACCCTATGCTCTACCTATTCTTCAGATGACTTGCATTTCATTGATTTATATGCAGGAATTTCAAGTTCACTTATCAAATTGATAAGCAAGCTTGAAATTCCAGCATATAAACCTTGGAGAACTGGACAAAGCAAAAAATAGAATGGGAAATTAGGGTGGGTCGAAAATACCAAAATGATTTTGATCAAATCGCTATAGTGCGGAAAAGTTGCCCCTAATATAGCTAAAGGTAATGTAAAAAAAAAAAAAAAATTCAAATCAGACAATATTTTCTGTTTGTACAGGATGATCAAAATTATAGAAATTTCCAAAATTTAAGCAATTTTATTGATTTTTCTGAATACCAAATAAATTACAATAGCTAGAGGCAACTTTCCTCACTATAGTGATTCAATTGTAATTTATTGGGCATTCACAAAAAAAAAAAAATCAATAAAATTTCATAAATTTTGATCAACCTGTGAAAATTTTTTTTGGATTAAGACAATATTTTCCACTCATGCACGATGATCAAAATTATAGAAATTCCACAAATTCAGACAATCTTTCAGTCTCAGTTTCTTTTTTGGGAATGATTTTGAAGGCATGTTTAAATTTTTACTCGCCAGCAAACAAAGTATGCACAAAAATTTCCAACGTGAAATGAAATAGAATAACGGGAAAACCTTATGTCCAAGGGCTGTGTGCAATTCCATTCATTAGTGATCACAACAATTTAACTGGGCATGATTAAAAAACTAATTATAGAAGCTCAGAAAATACTAAGAAACAACTAGATTTACATTTCTGATATTAGAAAGCAATCTGATTTTATGGCAAATTTTTATATAAAGTATTTATTACAAAATTTCAGTAAAGGTAAAACACCCCCCCCCGGCCCGCCCCCACACACAATCAGCTAGCAGAAGGAAGGTATTAGAGACAAAAAGATTTTCAAATCGATCAGTTAAAAGGAGAGAGATAGGAGGAAACATGACATAACTATGCATTTCAGCGGAAGAATTTTGCATAATGGAAAAGTTAAAAACAGGAGAAAAGCATTCTTCATAGCCAGAGGCGACTTTAGATCTTCTGGGGCCCCTCCCCTTCTTACGCCACAGAAATTTTCATCCGCCAGATTAACAAAAAAAGGGGGGGGTAGGTTTTTACGCTTTTTAAATGCCATTCTGTCTTCTTGTTATTAGAATATGTCTTGTAAGAAGCAGTGCTACTGTAATCATTTTGTCTGTCTGTGCACATTGAACTTTTTGTTTTTTAATATATTTCAAAAATATTTTTGCGGCTAATAGGAAATCAAAGGACATTAAGTTTTGCAATTTAAATATCCATATTACTTCATGAATTTACCGCTAAGGGCTGTCAAACTCGAAAAATTTAACTTCTATTATGAAGAAACTATTCAACTTATATTAGAGGAAAAAAATATTTCTGTGCCTTTCAGATTAGGCTTAACTATTCCTTCTCAAATATTAAAATTTTTCAATTAGTTTTCTGCTAGAGGCACTAAGTCCAAAGAATTTGGTTTTCACAGATTTTTGAAAAAAAAATTGGGGGGGGGGGGATTTTGCCTATTTAAAATTCCACTACCTAGTTCATAAATTTCCCACTAGTAGTTCTCAAAATGGAAATTTAGTAAATTTTAGCTACGAAGAGACCATTACAGCAAAAGGTTTTTTTTTTTTTAATTTGATACGTTAGGTAAAACTGATTACCTTAGTAGCTTTTCATTTGCAAGTTACTTGGCAAATTTAACCCTAAGGGTGCTGAAAATGGAATTTCTCTAAATTTATCAGTACGTTTCGTATTTGTCACAAAACTGGAATGCGTTTCATTCACAAACCATGGTTTTTTTATTGCTTCATTTCAGCTTTGGAAAATCATCTCGTTTTTATGTTATGAGCAAATTAATAGGCAATGAGTATGGTAGCAAGCAAAAATAATATTCTTGAAGACATTGGCAACCCGAAAAGTTCTCCACATTAGAAAATTCGTGTAAAATGCAATTTGTGCACATATTTCACTTAAAAAGGATGGATGACTTTTCGTGGAGTTTTCCTGTGGTGAACAATTCCCTAAATCGAAGAGATTAAGCTGTCCATGGTATAGACAAATGCCATGGACCAAGAACAGTAAGAATTTTATCAGTAAGAAATAGTAAGAATTTTATCAGGACAGTAAGAATTTTATCAGTCAGTGCAAGAAAGTGAGAATATGAAGAATTTCTCGAAAACATGTATTCTTATTATTTTCATCGGAAAATTGAGGTCTGCACTTTTTTCTGTCAAAAAATGCGTGAGATTCCGGGACTGAAGTTATCAGAAACAGAAGCATAAGAATTAAATGCAAAACATCCGGTTTGAAAATGCAAAAGTAGGAACCACAGGTTTTTGAGTAAAAGTATCATGGCAACTTTTTATTACTTTTTCAAAAGTTAGTTTTTGTTGATTTAAGGAATAGAAAAGGTGAGAATACTTTATAATTATTAGTTAACCAGGGAAGCAGAACGTAATAAGAAAATTTTATTGCAATACAATATAAATTACTTTTAACATTATTAATTAAGAAAAAGATAGATGGTGTGATATTCACAAATTTCTTTACTTTTTCAACCTAAATATTAACTCTTTTGGTTTAGGCTGGTTTAGAGGGATTAAGGCTGAGATAGAACTTGATTATCCTACTACGAAGGGAAAAAAATCAATTGACTGCAAACACCCCCGATCACGAGGAAAGTTTTTACAAGCACTCCGCATCGCAACTAGGTGGGGGGGGGGGGGGGTCCAACACAGATGTGTTCCCTTGGCTGGAAGTAGCATGAAAGTAGCACAGCGGGCCAGTTTCTGAATTTTCCATAAACAATGAAGCGTGAATACTTCCTTCACCTATCGCTAAAAGGAAGGCAAATTTATTTTAGCCATTCTGTTCAAAATAAGTACATCGATAAGAACTCGAAAATTCGGAGTATCAGCAACAGGAAGAAAAAATATTTACTAATTTGAGAAAGTAAAATATCAATTGACAATACAATACAAAGTAGTTGCTTTAAGGATTAATTTGTTTCGGTTCGTGAGAGGAAAAAAAAAAAAAAAAAAAAAAAAAGAAGAAACAACTGGAAATCCAATTATACGTTTTCGGGGCCTGTCAAGCTCTAGGGCCCTAGGTACGCGCCTAGTCGAGAATCCACCCTTGTTCATAGCAAAAGCTATGCTAAGGAAAAAAAAAAAAACTTTTCAAATACGTCTCCCGGAAGCAGAGATAGCAAGAAAAACGTTTTGACCTTTACAACCCCTAGGAGGAAAGTTGTACATTATTTGAAGAGGATCTTCTTATTGTAGCAAAAATCTTATTCACTCTACAGTAAAAAAAGAAATTTCTCAATAGGATTTTTACAGGCAGAGATAGCCTGCAAACAGAAGTACACAAACACAACCTAGCGGCAAAATTGTGAATCACAAACCTCCTCAAACACAAACCTAAAGTATTCTATAAGGTAAATGGTATCTGGTGTTAAAAGAATTTTTTAAATCGGACATTTAGAAGTACAGATATTAAGTAAAATAGATTAAATATTTGCGTCCCCTAGCAGCGAAATTGTGCATTATTTTGTGAAGAAAATACAAATAAAGAGTTTTCATAGTTAGGTATCTGACCGAAAGAGAAAAATTTTCAGTCGGGTTTTTAGTCCGCAGATATTGCTGTAAATGGAAATGTGAGCTTACGCCCTCTAGTGGCACACTTGTGCGTTAAGAAATATTTGAAATCTTATGAGAAACATTTCGCACTGAAAAAGTTCAACAAAGAAAGAATTTTTCAAATCGGACTCCTAGAAACAGAGATATGGACTAAAAATAAGATATACGTGTATGCCCCTGGTGGGAAAATTGTGCATTATTTAAAGCAGGAAGTATTCTCAAAAAGTTTTCCGAGTTGAGCGGTATTGGTTCACGGAAGAATTTTTTCAATCGAGTTTCCAGCTCAGATTTTGTTGCAAATACATCAGAAGCCAAAATAACATTTATGCCCCCAGGTGGCCAACCCATTCTTTACCAGAAATGAGAATTTTTATGCAAAACATTTCAACCTCAAGAGCTGTATCCGACTCAGGAAGAATTTTTCAAATCGGACTTTTAGAAGCGGAGATATTGGGAAATTGCGATTTATCTTTACGCCCCCTAGCGGAAAATGTATGCATTATTTAAAAAAGGGACTGTAACTAAAACAGTCTTCGATATAAATGTCCTTGAAAGGAAAAATAATTTTTTCAATTGGATATTTAGAAGCAAATATATGAAATGCATTTTAAATTCGATACAATCTTCATTTACGCTAGCTGTGAAGTTTGTGCATCGAAAAAAACCCCGGAACGAATGGATCATCATTCTCACATTTTAAGCTTCCCAACACAAAAAGGAATTTTAGAAATGGAACTAATAATTGCAGAGATATGGTCTCCCTGGTGGGACAGACATAAGCATTACACTAAAGATACTAATAACGCAGCTTCAGTCCTCCCAAACAAGAAAACCGATAGGCCCCGCCCCCAGACACACACACATTTTTTGCAGGGGGTGGGGAGGGAAATTTGTCAGACATAATATGTCAGTAGAAAAATCCTCAACTACAAAACATCGTGCAGGGACAAAAAGGCAGAAATGGATAAAATTCCAGGACATGTAACAGAATTTTAGGACTTTTCCAGGACATGTAACAGAATTTTAGGACTTTTCCAGGACAAAATGGAATTCCAGGATGCGTACAAGCACCATGGATTTGACATATACATATCGAAATCAAAGTTGATATTTACGTGTATCAATATTAAAAGTGATGTTATACAAGCACATCAATACATGCAACACAAATCACGTTTTTTAAAAAATAGTAGCCTTACAATTAAAATAGTTCAAATAGTTCAAGCTTATTCTGAAAACAGTTGCTTTTAAATAAATAATTACATCGCTTTTTCCACATTCCAGAAACACATAGCAACCAAAAAATTGTTTTTAGCCACTGCCGTGGAATTGAACCACGGAACTCTCAATATCTAGTCGAGCGCGTTAACTTTACTAGATATCGAGAGTTCCATGGTTCAATTCCACGGCGGCGGCTAAAAACAATTTTTCGGTTGCTATGTGTTTCTGGAACATGAAAAGAGCGATGTATTTATTTATTTATTTACTGACGCCACGTATTTGGAGGATTTTCACCTTGAATCTCGTTATACACTATCTACCAACAAGTAACTGGACACCTGTGATAGCAAAGGAAAACAAAGTTTATTCACCTTCAATAGTTGGTGGAGCCTCCACGAGTGGCGATTACAGCTGCGACCCTCCGGGGCATACTCTCAACCAGGCGTTGTACGACGGCTAGCGGTATTTTCTTCCACTCGGCTTGGAAAAGACAGGTCAGTTCCTTCACCGATTTTGGACGGTGGGGGCACCCCTTAAGTCGACGCTCCAACTCGTCCCAGAGGTACTCGATAGGGTTAAGGTCCGGGCTCTGCGCAGTCCAGTCCATTCGATTAACCCCATTGTCACCATACCAAGCCATGGTGGACCTCGCAACATGACAGGTGGCATTGTCATCCTGAAAGTAACATGGGTCCACCCCGTAAAACTGCCACAACGTTTCCGGAAGCGCATGGTCATCCAAAATGGTGCAGTAGGTGTCGGCGTTGAGTCTACCAGGAATTGTGACCAAGGGTCCCGTGCCATACCAGGAGAAACACCCCCATAGCACAATTCCACCGCCGCCGAACTTCACAGTTGGCACATTACATTCCGGCAGGAGGCGTTCGTTCTCCAGGCAGACGCCAAACCCAGACCCTGCCATCCGAACGGTAGAGGGTGAACCTTGATTCGTCGCTCCAGAGAACCTGTTTCCACTGTTCAACGGTCCACTGTCGACGTTCTTTGCACCATGTTAGCCAAGCAGTGCTATTGGACTTGGTGATCAAAGGCTTGTGGGCGGCAGCACGTCCATGATAACCGAGCAGATGGGCTTCCTTACGGATGGTATTGATCGAAAGAATACCATCCGTAAGGAACAAAACTCCTCGTGGATATTGCCCATCGATTTGGTACGGTTCTTCCGAATTTCTCTGGCCAGCACCCGTGGGTCTTTAACTCCCAGTTTTGTGGGTCTGCCGGGTCGGGGCACATTCTGACAGTCACCTCTCATCTTCCACTTGCCAATCGCGTAGGCCACTGTCGATTTCAGGTACTTCAACTCGCTGGATATGTCACGTATGGATCGGCCATTTCTGTGATACCCGACGGTTACACCTTTCTTGAAATCAGAGAGCTCCGAACTGCGTGGCATCTTGCATGCAACTGGTTGCGTTGTTGTTTCCCACACGATGTTTAACGGCGGAGGCAGTGACGTGTGTCAGGACCGCAGATATCGTCGATTGCAGGGGTGTCCAATTACTTGTTGGTAGATAGTGTAGTTGCTTTTGGCTGTTTTTTGTAAGAATTAGTAGCCATAGTCGCCTGTCATAAAAAATAGTAGTAATAGTCGCCTATGGCAGCCCTGAACTTGGCGTGACGTCGTACGGATCTCGCTTCCCCTGCAGTCTGAAAATGGATTGAGCCAGGCAAGGTCAAGCGATAACGTTTTGCCGCCGCATTGTTGGGCACTTAGTTTACTATGCAGCCTTCATTCGGTACACATGTAGCGTGTATAAACATTCGTTAGAAGTGAGCTGCTGTGTTTTAATAACTGTGAACATAGTTATTTCTATGTGAGTGTGTGTTGGTTTATGATAATGGAAAAGTTTTTAAATAAAAAATGTGGTGTAGAAGTTGCAAGTAGTTGTAAACAGACGAGAAGGAACAAGTCCAGAAATTATGATGACACGTACTTGGATTTTGATTTCACGTGCACTTTTGTAAAGAACTAAGAACATCCTCAGCGTGTAATCTGCCTGAATACAAGCTAAAAATGACTAATTTCTTGATTATTTTCTTTTAAAAAAATACCACAAACTTGAATTTGGGATTTTTTTTTTTTTTAAATTTTGGGCACAGGGGCATCGCACAGAAAATGTGACATGTGAAGGGTGGCGCGGTCTCAAAAACTTTGGAACCCCTGGGCTAACCTGTTCAACTATTAATAAAAAACATCTCCTTTTCCACACTTTCACTCTCTCCTTCTCCTGCAATTAACCAATGTATTTCTCAAATGGGGAGTGGGGAAGGGACCTTTATCTATTTTAATAGTGTAACTGTACCATTTTCTTTGACTGTTCATTTCCACCTCAAGTGCTTCGGGCAGTCGGGCATCTAAAATGATCAGGTGGTGCTGCAATTGTATGTTGCTTAAATAATGCTAATATTATTGTGCCATAATGTACTGCAATAATATATGTTGCTAAATAGAATTAGCAGGGAGCTACTGTGTGGAGATAGGGGGATAAATTATCATCGGCAAGCTATTAACTATCCCATACCAACAGTTCTTGAAAAAGCTTTTTCTTCTCTGCAGAAACACACTAATGCATGGCCTATGGCATTTTCTACCCAAGCCCGGAATAAATAGCCATCTCGAACGCCTGCTCCCCAACCAGAACCAGCTGCCGAAGAATTCCCTTTTGCCAACTATAAAGTGTCTCATTTGCTAAATCATATAAAATCCAATTTTTATATAAAAAATTATCTTGCTCTGAGCTGATAAAAAATATCCTGCTCAGCCCGTCTCAGCTCTGGTTAGAATCCCCGTGTCTCGTATACCAAAGGTCATTATTATCACCACGAATATATATGCTGCTTTAAAGACTGCTAAAGGAGTTTAAAATGTTATCACTTTATGTTGGTAAAGTAATTGATATTCTTCTGCACTTTTTCTACAAAGTATTGTGAATGCTTGCATATACAGTGAAACCTCTGAAGAACGGTCACTGCTCAGACTGGGAAAGAGTGATCGTTGTTGGGAGATGGCCATTGTTCAGAGGTTAGGCCTAAGCTACCATTGCAAGGCTGTTGCATTTCTGAAAAGGCAGAATAAATATATGAAGTTTATGCACAATAAAGAAAATGCTGCGGTGCTTTTTTCAAATGCTGACTGCTGAATAAAACTGAATATAATAATTAAATAAATAATTCATGGTGAAGAGGATTTTAAGAAATCAGTGTCTGACGTCTGGTGTTAAGTAGCCCTTAGAAATAGCAAAATAGGAGATTGAGGTTAGTGTACGCTACAGGAAAGAAAAAAAAAAAAAAGATAGTAAAGCGAAACAGCACAGTTATCTGGCAGGGCGCTGTAAAGCAGGAACTGAGCCTATGGGGACCAAACCAAGAAACATTGCCCCCAACAGGAAAAATTCCATGCCCCATCAACCACTCCTGCAGCCCTCGAGGTCGATTGAAACATACATGGAACTGCAGCTCCCCTCCCGTAGAGCTGAACTTTTAACTCCTTTCTTTTCACTTAAGCATGCCACTGTATCAATTGTAATCCAACCTATTATGCCTTTAGCAATAAATATTCTTTCTCCCTATCTTATCCCTCTTGCCGAAATACCGAAGGAAATACGTAGAATCCAAGGGACAGGGTGTCCATTAGATCTCCTTCGGGGCTAACTGGGATGTTCGTGACTCCTGCTAAGAGGTTTCATTGTCCGGAGATTATCATTAATGTTAATCCTACAGAAGCTGCTCGGTACCAACCAAAACCTGCCATTGCTCATAGGTTACCATTGTTCGCATATGTTCGTTAATAGAGGTTTCACTGTACTACACTTTTATGTTTATCCATTGTTAACTACATGTGCTTTCTTTATGAGACAGGCCTGCTATCACACTAGACATGTGTATTTGTGCCCATGTGTATAAACATGGTTTGTGAGTTAATGATGCAAAATACAGTTTAAGCACATACCTCATATGTTGTACATAGCAATCTCAAATGGACATAAAAGAACTATCACAATTCTTTTAAAAAGCAAATTGACAGGAAAAGAAGTGAAAGAACTGCATCTCAGGATGAAACATCACAACAGACACTAAAGACATCCACCAGTAAACTGGGAGTGCAATGCATTAGTACCAACTGCATTATTGCTCCTGCAAATTCTTTGGTTTATGCAGAACTATGTAACAAAATGCAAAAATCTTATTCATTCACAGTAACATGAATACTGTGGAATCATGATTTTGAAGTAGGTTTTGGAAAAATCAATTTGTGAAATGTGAAAATTTTATTAGAACTTTAACTGGTGAAGGACGTACTTTTATTTGCAGTTTGCGATGGAAGATGCCGCCACATCTGACAGTCCTAATAATGTGCAGAGTTGGCCCATTTCCATTCACAAACAATGTGAAAAGGTTAGCCCGTTCGCTTCTTTGATGACATTTTTATTTGGAATGGTTCTTGGCAAGCTCTACATTTAAAGAGGGGAAAAAAAAAACATTCCCAGGAATTGTTTGTATGCCACAGAATGCTGACGGACATTGACCCAGGCCACCTTACTTTGGCAAATCAGCCATGTGGCGAAGATGATCATCCAAACTAATAACAAAGGCCATCTTTATTGGTTCGGAGCAAATCCTGCAGCACATGTACACCACTGGCTGATGAACTGAATGGCATTTCTCTACGTTTTTTTCATCAGCAATATTGTGCATTGCTAATTTCGCAAATTGCAAGGATTCAGCAATTCAAAAGCTTTGTTTTTATGCATAAAATTAATTTGTTTTCTTGATAAAAATCTTTAAAATGCCATTTTAATTTATTTTCCTCAAGTTTCTCTCAAAAAATAAGAGAGCATCTTATATTCTGAAAAATATGGTAATTAATATCCAGAAAGAAGGCCGAGAGCATAAAAAGTATAACCTAAAGCCACAGAAACTGGAATACAGTACTTCTTCAGCAATACAGAAAATCTTCTGAGTCTTTACTTCAGTGGTCAGAGATAGTGGGTAATATCTATTCTGCTAATTGGTAATAAAATCCTTTAAAAAGTAACTTACGAGTGCTTGAAGGATGATGAGTCACATAAATGTCATAGAATAAGGACTGGGCTTAGGAAAAGGCACAGAATCCTTTTCATATCACTTTCCTTTTTAGTCAAAATGATGAGTTACAGAGCTACAGTCAAGGAGTGCTAGTTCATATTGATCCTTTTGTTACTATCAACAACAGCAAGATACTACAGAAGGCACAAAACCTTTCTTGCCATAAGAACTGCAAGTTTGGCACACTTTTAGAAGTCAAACAATACAGAAATTCATAAATATATAGCATCAGACAGAAAAACTGCCAACTCTTCATTAAAAATTTGGCATCTCTAATATCTGCTGCTTTGCGTGACAAAAAAAATTAAAAAAAACAAACCTCATTCATTACCAGTAAATTCTGCATAATAATAGTGGGAGTTTAATTTTGTCATTTTGTGTATGTCAAAAATGTCTAGGCACTTAAATAAAACTCTAGGCGCTCATGGAAGTAAATACAAGGTCATAATGAAACTGGTTAATCTGGTCACCACTTACTTGGACAAATATCTTAGTTTCTGAATGTGTGCTTTTAATTAACCACATGTGTTAACATTAGTAAACCAAGACTATGGTGGTACTTATGCAAAAGACAACAAATTAATTCAACAGAAAGATGCTATTCAAACCACCCTATTGTTTTACAAGTTATACTAAAGCTACAAAATAATTAATTTTTGTTCTCAGTTTAATCTGTGACTGAAACATCTCAGCCTTATTTATAGTTGTGATTTTACAGAAACTCAGGCAGCACTTCATTTAATCTTCATGGAAAACCATATTTTCCTCAACAAATAATTAGAAATTCATATTTTCAATGTAGTTACAACAGTACATTAAATTACAAATAATGGCACTTGAGGTTTTCAAAATTCTTAGAACTGCAGTTCTGTACTAAATTGCTTAGATCAATGGTGCCAAAATGCTGCATCTGATTTCTAACAATTGTGGAATGACCTTGAAAGAGGTGGATGAAGTATCAAACATATATATTGTTCCGCAAGTAAGGCATCACATCAAATCACTAGCACAAAATCATGTGAACCAAATTACATAGCAGGCATATTCGTAAAAAAGGCTTAGGAACCACAGACTTAGTCGAATGACTTATGCATAGTGCAAAACATGCATGTATCACTAAATTTAATTTTGATTAAATTATGTTTCATTTTTTCAGTGTGCTTAACATAATTGTATAAATCTGACTTGAATAACCGATTTTTATATTTCCACATATGTTTATTATTGATATAACTGTTTTCTAAGATTTCTGAAGAAACATAGCAGTTTTTGTACGAGTGGACCAATATTTCATCTTTTGGAAGGATTATTTCAGACTTGCTATAAGCTTTATCTAACCAAAGCTTAAAATCTGTAGCATGAAGGAACTGCCTTGAATTTCCAACTTTAAAAAATACAGGAAATGAGGCATCTGTAGTTGTCAGTTCTTTTGTCTTCAGCAGTGTTTTGAAAGGAATGTTTAAATTATGAGCAATAATATCATCAACATATTCTGAACAAAATTTTGATTCATACAGTCTAAAAAAGCCTGCATCAGACTTAAATTTGGAAAACATAGCAGTTATATTCTCTCTTAATCTTGGCACAATAAACTGATTAATATCTAATTTCACAACATAATTGCTAGAATTTCTACTATATATGCGATGTAAACAATCAACAAAATACTCTTTACCATCATAAGAAACATTTGTAAACACATATGGCACATTCCAAGGTAACAAAGTAACTAAAATATTAGATTTTGGTGCCGCTTCCAGGAGAAGAGTTTTTACAGCTGGTGATAAACCTGAATCATAAAACACAAAGTGTTGGATACCAATTTGTGAGTGGTAAATAAGAAATTCAGCTATTCCATAAATATCATTATATCCGAATGGTAAGGGCTCAACACAAACACTGTACTCTCCTAAATGAAATTTGCCATTGATTATAGGCAGTATTGCTGAAGACATGTTGTTATAATGAAAGCGTATCCCATATGGTTTTTTGTCACTAAAGTTTGGTTCGCACTCAAAAAGGAGAAGCAAAGAATTATTTTTTTTATGAAGCATTTGAACTTTTATCTTACCTTCAGTAATGTTCTTCACATTTTCAAACCATAAATCACATTTAAATTTTTCTAGCATGGTTATCAAAGTGCTGCTAATAAAAACTAATGTGCGTGCCTTTTGATCTATCCAAAACGTAGAATACTGGTAAATGCTAGGAAATATTTCAGTCCATAACGGATATCCTGCAGATGATTCAGCTGTATGCCAGTCAGAGCCACTCAATTTGCCAAAATTCTGCATACTGTTACATGCTTTAATAATATTCTTACTTCCAAATGTATTCATCATTTGCATAACTATGTTTAAATGTGAATACTTATATCTATAAATTAACATCAACATGCATGAAAGACCAGCAAAAACACACAATGATAACCTTATATATTTCCTCATGATGCATGCACTTCAAGGATTTGTAGTATCTCATCAGAGCTATTCAACAAGTGCAAGCAAGGGATTCACCTGAAAAGTCATAAACAAAGAATAAAAAAGGTAATCTCATTAATGAGAACTGTTAAAAACACAGTTACATTTAAGTATGATTTTTAACTAAACTGTATGTACTGGTATTACACTAATTTTCAAACCACTCATAATACTTCTTTAGCATGGATATACCAAACTACTGTAATATAAGTGAAAACCAGTGTGTGCTTTTAGCTTCTGTTAATAGCACCTTGAAATAGAGCAACTGAAGATATTTTTGATAATGATATATAACTAATTATATGGGCAATAGGGCGGGCCAAAAAAACTTTTTTCCGAAATCGATCTTGGTATAGCGCGGAAAAGTTGCCTAATGCATCAGTTAGAACCCACAAAAAATTTAAGCAATTTTACTCAATATCTAGCCGTGCCCCTCCGGCATTGAAAAAGTCAAAAAAAGACGAAAAGTCCACTTTGAAACCTTTTTCGGGAAATTTCTTTTCTGCATTTTTTTCGAAATCGATCTTGGCATAGCACGGAAAAGTTGCTTAATGGGTCAGTTAGAACCCCAAAAATATTTTGTCAATTTTGGTCAATATCTAGCCGTACCCCTCTGGCATTCGAAAAGTATAAACAATACAAAAAAATATAAAAAAGTCAAAAGTGCGATGACTAGTATATTACTTCTTGCAATACAGAAATCTAGAAACTGGAAGTATAATAAAGCAAAAAAAGGGGAATATTTACAAAGGTTAGGCTTTAGAATAATACTGTCCCTTGTTGTCAAAGGTTGGAAGTTCTCTTCTTGCTTGAATCTTAGCCCGTACGTAACCGTCTCTTGCAGTGTCACCACAAACGTTCGTTGCAGCTTCAGATACGAGTTTAACACATCTGTCGACTGATTGGGTGTGACATGGAAACTTCTGGAAAGTTAGTGCCGGAACCTGTTCTTGTTTGCACATATCTTTTAACTCTTCATCTGTTATATGCATTGTAAGAGGTGGCTCTGTTATGGTGCAGTTCGACCAGTTTATTACATCAATGTAATCAATGGCTTTAAAGTTGAGTTCGGGAGGTTTGAAAAAACGTATGCCTTCGGATTTGATATTCCTGTGGTTTTCAGGATTCGCCTCACTGCCAATTCCCTGATGTGGCTTCGAGAATCTGTTAGCATTGCTAGTATTACGTTTTCGGGATGCGCAAAGTATGCATTGTTTGAAATTACTTTGTCAGTAATTTTCTTTACATGGTCAGGCAACTAACTGCCTTGTGAGAGAAATTATCTTCCAGATATGTTGGGCTCCATCTTGGCACTGTGGTTTCATTTTTATTTCGAACCACATTGGTGCATAAACCAGCATCACAAACTTTACAATTATACGAAGATTATCGGAGGGATTTTGGGTACTGATGTATAATTGCAACAGATAGTTTGCGGTCGTCAGCCAGCGTGCATGACTGATTTTGCCTGAATTGCTCTTAGCCAGATTGGGGAGGGGGGGGGTGACTGCCATCTTTAACAGCAATGCATATGCGATACAAGTATTGCTGATCAGTGCTTAGATTGCTGATATCTTTAGGTTCCAAATGCCGGAGGATAGTATCAATTTTGTCAAATTTGACTACTGTCTTGTTTTCACAATCTTTTAGAAGTGAACCAATAGGTCCAGAGTAGGAATATGGTCCTTTTGTGTGGCCATCGGGTTCCTGAATGAGATGCCTAAAAGGCAACTCATTGGTATATAGCAAACATATGCTCCATTGCAGATATCTTCCACAGTAGGTTTCAAGCAAACGTATTACTCCACCCTTCAATCCCGTATTAACATTTGTTCCATCGCATCCGATGATCATTAGGCTCTGGAGATTGACATTATGCATTTCCATAAAGGTGATTATGCTTTTGACTATTTCTTTCGCATTTCCATCAGAATTTAGCGAGACATGTCCTATGTACTTGCCTTCGGGCTCCTCTATGAGTGCTACGTGCGCTTCAGATTTCATCTCTCCACCACCTGTCATCAGCTTAAGAGTCGGATCTCTGCGTCCATCAAAATGCAAGCTTTCAATGGGGGTCTCTTTTACTGCCCGCAACTCATTTTCTTGGATTTGTTTTCTTTCCTTTTCTACTTCCCTTCTGATCTTGTTCTTGTCAACTATGTACGTTGGGTTTTCTGATGAAATTAGACTGAAATTAGCAAGAACTGCTGTAGTGATTTTGGCCACAGCTCTACTTGAGGCACCCGTTAAATCTGCAGCCAATGCAGTACTAGACATGCTAATCCTCATTTGACTTGATGATGGTCCGACTTCTTTCTTATAACTTTTCTCTAAAGGATAGGTCCACTGGAAGTCTCTATCTGTGTCCATTACTGATTCAAGTTCAGTGTCTTTGGTTGTCGCTTCTAAATTGTCCTGATACCCCAGATTTTCCTTAACCGGAGTAACCTTGTCCCTCTGAAGTCCACTTGTACTCAGACGCAACTTTTTATCCGGAATAATAGATCTATTGGTTTTTCGGCGTAATCTTTCCTCTTTTCTTTGCAATTGCTGTGTTGTTTCAATATCAGCATTTCCGATGGCCATCTATCTTACAGTCCTTTGGTCATTCAAAAATTGCCATTCCCTGTCCGGAACTTTGAATTTTTTTTTTTTTTGCAGGTACACAATGCTAGATCATGGCACTTGCAAGCACAAATGTCGAATAAATTTCCAGTGTCTGTTTTAAATTTCTGTATTTTAGAATTCAGGAATGGTGTACATCTACGTTTTACAGGTTTCACTACATTCTTGTATTTGTGGTTGTAGAATAAAATCATGGCAATCACTCGTTTTAAAGATACAACAGGAATGGAGGCACATACCCAGATGTAAATAATTTTCCTGGCAACTACATCCGCCATGCTTCGAGAAGAAGGCTCTTTACTTCCTTCTACCTTTATCTGCAAACGGGTGCTCTGGTAACATCTAATCATGTCTTCGTAAGTTGGGAGTAGAACTGCATCGTGGGGAAATTTCCTGTACCAAATAATGGACAGCTTGTGCTTGCCCGAGTCATCTTCTGCTTAGCTCCTTGTTTCTCCATTACCATTTCTCATCGCAAAACAACGTAGACGTCTAACCCACTGGCGCATGCACGTGTTTCTAAACATACTAGTGACCTTTGAAGATAATGAAAGGTGCAGGTGCACACTGCACAGTGCCGCCTGGCGTTGAGGGAGGGAAGGGAAGGGAATGACACAACAATTATTTTGCAATATTAATCACATATATATTTTGAAGGCAAGAGGGGCATGGTTAGATATTGAGCAAAATTGACAAAATTTTATTTTGGTTCTAACTGACCCATTAAGCAACTTTTTAGCACTATGCCAAGATCGATTTCGAAAAATAATTTCTGGAAAGAAATTTCTCGAAAAAAGCTTTGAAGTGGATTTTTCGTCTTTTTTTTTTTTTTTTACTTTTTCAATGCCGGAGGGGAGCGGCTAGATATTGAGCAAAATTGATTAAATTTTTTATGGGTTTTAACTGACGTATTAGGCAACTTTTCTGTGCTATACCAAGATCGATTTCGAAAAAAAGTTTTTTCGGCCCACCCTAATGGGCAATCAATAAACATAGCTTTGAATTAATTTGAAACAATGGAAATGTGATGATTATTCTGTGAAACTGCAGCACAAATCTTTCATTTACATAAAACAGAAAAAGGTGGGGGTCTTGTGGAAATAATAATGACACACAAATACTGCTGCTTAAAAAGTATTACAGATGAGCAGCTATATTACTTTTCATGGCACAAGAGAGGAGGGAATCCACTAGTACATAAATTCATTACTTCTGGGATATGCATTATATGTAAAACTCAATTTCCTCTCAGCACATGCTAAAATCAGAAAAGGCATGATCATTTATTACAGAGGGTGAATCGAAAGTTTTGCAATATTTGCATAAACACGTGTGCTGTGGCAGGTATGTCATGTGTTAAAACTAGTTGAAGTTGTGCACTGCAGTCAGTCAAAAGGGATATAAAGTGGTAGTTATTGCTGTGAACAGCATTGCATGTCGTTCTTCTGTCTGTGGTTGGGACACCTAAAAGATGAACAGCCACAACCAGCTAATTAGGGAACTTTTGCTTTACGAGTTTGAACTCTGCCATAACGCCTCAAGCAACACGAAATATTTGTCATGTGAAAGGGGAAGGTTCCATGGACCACAGCACCACAACCAGATGGTTCAAGAAATTTCGCTCAGGTGACAGAAACCTTGATGATCAGCCAAGGTCAGGTAGGCCATGAACTGTGGATTTGGAGGTCCTGCACCAGGCTGTAGAGGCAAATTCGACAACCAGCACTGTGAGATTATCAGGTGAGCTGGGCATATCGCAGACCACCATGGTTCGTCAGTCACCTTCAGGACCTCGGAAAGGTCTACAGAAGCTGCTGCATTGTCCCTCAGGAAATGACACCAGCTGAAGCAAACCACCGAGTGGAAGTGTGCATGAAACTCCTAGAAAACCTGCGTGATGTAAGTTTCATCAAGAGAATTGTTACGTGCGATGAAAAGTGGGTCTATTTCCGTAATCCTAACATGCAACGGCAGTGGTTGAGCCTGGGCCAGCTTCCAGAACCTGTTGCTAAATGTGGGCACTTCGTGCACAAGGAGATGCTCTGCGTCTGGTGGAATTTTGAGGGGATAATCCATTACGAATTTGTTCCAGATGGTTGGACCATCAACGTCAACCTCTACTGTGAACAGCTGGAGTGGATCTATACCATTTTGGAAGAGAAGTACCCGGAACTAGTGAACAGAAAACATGCTCTCCTACAGTGGGACAATGCTCGGCTTCACACTGCGTGAACGACCAAGGCAAAACTCCAGGAACTTGAGGGCATCGAATTGATGCCACACCCAGCATATAGTCCAGAACTTGCCCCGTCGGGTTATTACTAGTCCAAAGCACACTTCCTTAGTAGGTGGCACTTCAACAACCATGAGGTGGTGGCAGCTGGGGTGAAGGAGTTCTTCGCTTCGAAGGACAAGAACTGGTACTGCCGTGAAATCGAAGAACTGGCAGACAGATGGCTAAGACGGTGCAACACGATGGCCTATACTCTGAATGCTAGTCAGCTTTCGTCGTAAAGGTACGTATGAAGACAAAGTGATCCAAATATTGCAAAACTTTCGACTCACCCTCTGTATATGTTCATGATCATTTACTATATGTTCCTTAATAAATGATATTCAATTTTATTAGCATTACCCATAACCATGTGAGAAGGCATAAAATCTAGAGCAAAATTTTTTATGCAAGTTCCTGAAATTCTTCTAATTCACAGTGAAATTTCAGATGTACCAAGTAAACATATCTGAACATTAACTTTAATAGTCACTAAAAAAGTGCATGTGCTGAAATGCAGAGTATTTTGCGAGTTTGCAGACTTTAGCTTTTACAACACTGCCGGTAGTGACATGAATTTTTGTTGCTGCTATTGTTTATTGAAGGTTTCTGGCACAAGGGACACATCTGGCCAAAGAGCAACCTTAATACACTAATTAGGTAAAGTCATATATTCAGCAAAGCTCAGCTCAGACTGTGGTGTCACCAATCCTCCATCAGCTGGGAAACTATGCGACTCTCTCGGTTACAAAATAAGTGCTGACAGCTTTCTGTAGCACCACACAGCATTTATGATTATGGCATTTGTTACATATGTAGTTGTTTCAGTGGACCAGCTTAATGTGGCCTGATCATCTAAAGAAAATGAAGCTGGAACACCATAAAAAATTATTTGGTTTTGACAAAGTTGGTGATAATATAAAAAGTGACTAAATTTTTAAATGATAATAATTTACTTAAGATGGCAATGAAAAACATTCATTTCATAATTAATATCAGATGAAAACAACTGACTCTAGCATGCATTTGGCCAGACAGACATTGGATGCTATTTTGCAGTATGTCATTAAGGACTGTTCTACTTGAGCTCTCAGTTTAACAACTGAAAATACAGGGATAAAATTCAAGGTTAGGTGTCAGCAACACTGACTGACGATAGATCTGGTGATCTTACAGGACATAGGAAGGCATCCATGCCTCTTGAGTGGGCGATCTGGTAATGTAGGCACTTGCTGGATAGTCCCTATTGGAACATGAAGTTATCCATCCACACCAAAAATAGGACAACCACTGGTTTATGACTTTTTCAATGAAAAAAAGGGGTCCTACTGCCTTCCACATAGAAACATGTTTTTTTATTTTTTTTTATTTTGCCATATCTGAAAACTCATCAAATCAGTATGGCAGCAGTTTGCAGTATTGTATCTTTCTTTTACACACAATTTGCCTCCCCCCTGCATCTTCTGACTTTCACTTGTCCATCAGTCATGCAAAAGCAAAAACAGTTCTTACCATTAAACACTACTAAATGACATTCTAGCCTACAATTAACCCATGCATACCACTGAAGATGTTCATGATGATGAACAGGATTAAAAAGTAAACAGATTGACAGGACACGGTAGAACTGTTGTGTTCCAGATGCAAAGGGGCAACTGAAGCATCGGCAGAAGTGGCCGACTTGTTTGCCAAAACCATTCATTGGATACATGGGTCTCTTTTGCCAGCATTTCTGGATGGTCCTGTTCATAATGTCCAAACGTGCTTCTTTCTCTCCGCACCGTGTCCTGCATCAAAGAACTTTGTAGAAACCTCATGGGCACCTCATTCAACTACATCATCAAGTGAGTTGAAAATTATTCAGTTCAGTAATATCGATAAATGTAGCAATTAATTAAACTAAAAAATTACAATAAATATTTTGCAGTATCACTCAGAGGACTTAATTTTGAATTCCAAAGAAAACATGTTAAAACACGTATTGGACTTCATAAGATCCCACCGGATGGTAACACATCCGCCACTTGATTGCAGCTGTCCACTGGCATGTGCAATGATGTTTGCTTTGTTTACGTGAGACAGCTAAGCTGGTTCATCAAAATAAGGCAAAAGATAAAAGGGAAAAGGTGGAAAGGCAGGAATTGGCTTTCTAGAAATATAGAAAAGCTTTCTGGAAGTACATAAAACATAGGAATATAGGGGAAATAAAATTCTAAGTTGTGTGAAGAATAGGACCGAAGACATGATATGGGAGCCCAATCAGTTAAGTGGAAGATGTGGTGAATACTTCTGTGAGTTATTAGAAGTATTCACCCCATCTTCCACTATTAGATGGGGTGAATACTTCTAAGTTCTGTGGAGGTGAAAGCGAAGGGGATTCTTAGTCTGAAGCAGATGATGTTACAGTGAGATGGAAGCACAATAGGGATCTTAAGAGAAGTAGAGTGTAAAGCTCTAAAATCTCTTCAGAATGGTAAGGCTTCGGGAGTAGATGGCATAACTGCTGAGTAGTTAAAAATATGGTGGTGACTCCGTAATTGACTGGTTAACTGAAATTTGAAAGTTGTGCTGGGAGTTAGAAATGGTCCCTCAGGATTAGAGGGATGCCATCATTGTTCCCTTATATAAGAGAAAAAGTGATCAGCCTGAATGCGAGAACTATCGTGGTATCAGCTTACTTAGAGTACCAGGGAAAGTGTTTGGCGAGGTTGTTATTGATAAGGTATGAGGTCTTACATCGGAGAAAGTGTGGTATGTACAGAGTGGTTTTATGACTGGTTGCCAATTGTGCTGGGAGTTAGGAATGGTCCTTCGCGATTGGAAGGATGCTATCATTGTTCCCTTGTATAAGGGAAAAGGTGATCAGACTGACTGCAAGAACTATTGCGGTATTCACCTACTGAGTGTGCTAGGGAAAGTGTTTGGTAAGGTCATTACTGAAAAAGGACGAGGTTGTACATCAGAGAAAGTGTGGGATGTTCAGAGTAGTTTTATGTCTGGTAAAGGCTGCACTAACCAAATTTTTGCATTTCACATATTGATTGAAAAATATCTGGCTGTTGGCAAGAAAGTTTTTGCTGCCTTCACAGATTTAAAGAAAGTTTACAACTGAGTAAATAGGAAACTTTTGTGGAAGGTATTGAATAAATATGGTGCTACTGGGAATCTACTTAACAGTGTAAAAGCCATGGATGCTGGCAGTAAAGCTTGTGTACGAGTGAATGATGTTTTATCAAAATGGTTTTCTATCGGTGGAGGAGTCACACAAGATTGTGTAATGTCACCACGGCTGTTTAATATATTTATGGATACGTGCATGTGTGATGCCAAGATGGACAATACTGGTTTATCTTGTGGTAAGATCTGTGTGTGCAGATTGCTATATGCTGATGACACAGTCCTGTTAGCAGAGAGCAAAAGTGAGTTGCAGAGTATGTTGTCCCAAATGTACGAAGTTTGCATGAAATTCAAACAGTATAAATAAGGGAAAAAACAAAGTTATGGTTTTTGAGCAAGGAACTGTTAGCACTGAATGTAATATAAGTCTAAATGGCACACTGATTGACCAGGTGAATGAGTTTGTGGGAAGCATGTTTGTTTTAGGAAGCATGTTTGATAGAGAGAACAAACTGGATGGTGAAATTAGTAGGAATGAATTCTTCATTGAAAGTCATAGCTGCCTTGGGAGGTTTTCACAGGAATGATAGGTTCTGAAGAGAGTCTTGCATGGTTGTGTATGAAAGTGTAATTGTTCCTACTCTGATGTATGGCAGTGAAACATGGGTACTACAGAAGAAATGTAGGAGTCGTTTGTGTGCTGGAGAAATGCGTTACTTAACGGGGGTTTGTGGCAAGACACATTCTGATCATGTGAGGAATGAAGATGTGTTGCAGTTGTGTAATGTGAAGCAAAATGTTGTTAGCAAGGTGGAGACTAATATGCTTCGGTGGTTTGGTCATGTTGAAAGAATGAGTGATGACATGCTTACTAAGGATTTTTTTTAGCCCAAATGGCAGGAAAGAAAGGCAGAGGAAGGCTCAGGAAGTCATGGGAGGATCAGATTCAGGAGTGTCTGCATGAGAAAAAGATTGAGTATGAAGTATATGAGGTCTTGTGTATGTCGTGGTGATGCATGCCAGTGAAGCTTGAGTTGTGTCAAGATCGCTGTAAATGGAGAAGTTTGATACGGCAACAGTAAGTAAATAATCAATTAAAAATTTATCTGGTAGTTGTATTTCTTTGTGAAGCTAACCCCTGAATTTCAGAGAACAAATTAGTGATATGTATGTATGTATGTAAGAGTGGCCCTAACCAAATTCTAGTGTTACACATGATGATCAAAAAGTATCTGTTTGTTGGTAAGAAGGTTTCTGATGCCTTCATAGATTTAGAGAAAGCTTATGACCGAGTAAATAGGATACTTCTGTGGGAATTCCTGAATAAATATGGTATTACTGGGAATCTACTTAAATGCGTAAAAGCCATGTATGTTGGCAGTAGAGCAGGTGTACGAGTGAATGGTGTTGCATCGAAATGGTTTTCTATTGTTGCAGAAGTCAGACAATATTGTGTAATGTCACCATGGCTGTTTAATATATTTATGGATGAGGGCATGAGTGATGCTAAAACAGATAATACTGGTTTATGTCTTGGTGATATTTGTGTGTGCAGATTGTGTATGCTGACGACACTGTCCCGTTGGCAGAGAGCAAAAATGAGTTGCAGAGTATGTTGTCCCGGATGTACGAAGTTTGCATGAAATTCAAAGAGTATAAATAAGGGAAAAACCAAAGTTATGGTTTTTGAGAGATGAACTGGTAGCACTGAATGTAATGTAAGTGTAAATGGCACAGTGATTAACCAGGTGAGTTTGTGCATTTAGGAAGCATGTTTGACAGAGAGAATAAATTAGATGGTGAAATTAGTAGGTGAGTGAATTCTTCATTGACAGTCATAACTGCTTTAGGAGGTTTCCACTGGAATGATGGGTTCTCAAGAGAGTCCCACATGGCTGTGTATGAAAGTGTAATTATTCCTACTCTAATGCACGGCAGTGAAGCCTGGGTACTGCAGAAAATACATAGGAGTTGCTTGTGTGTTGGAGAGATGCGCTACTTACGGAGGGTTTGTGGCAAAACTCACTATGATTATGTGAGGAATGAAGATGTGTTGCAGTTGTGTAATGTGAGGCAAATTGTTGTTAGTAAGATGAAGACTAATATGCTTTGGTGGTTTGGCCATGTTGAAAGAATGAGTGATAAGATGCTTACTAAGAACAAATTTTCAGCCCAAGTGACAGGAAAGAAAGGAAATCTTGAAAGGACCAGATTCTTGGAAGACCCGGGAAATCTGGGAAGGACCAGATTCAGGAATGTCTGCATGAGAAAAAGTTTATGAGTATGAAGTACAAAAGGTCTTGTGTGTGTCACGTGATGGCTGTCAGTGAAGCTTGAGCTGTATATGGAGACGTCTGATACATCAACAGTGAATAAAATCTAGTTCCAAAAGTTGAACATTAATCTGGAAGATATACTTTCTTTGAGGAGCTAACCTCTGAATCTCAGAGAACATCTTAGTGATATGTATGTAAAGTACTAGCAATGATTTAAGTATTCAGAGTTGAAGAAATATTCTTCTCATAATATGTGGTAAATACGTCATGATAATTAACACATGGCGATGTCCGATTGCTGTGTTAATTATCAAGAATGATTCAAGTGTTTCAACATTTTTTTTTATTTATTAAAATTAGCCCTTTTAAATGTTCTTTTTAATAGAATAATCATATTTTAAACATAAAAAATATACTAAGTAAAAAATTTGGTATCATGATATTACAATTAAACTTTATGGAATGGCAAAAAATGTAGCACTGTTCAGTGGATGATTAGATTTTTTTTAATGTACATTATCAAATTCAAATGTTTCTGATTTCTATTTGAAAAGATTTTAAGGCTAAAAAAAAATAAATTTCAAGTTCCCATTTGGAAAGCTGAAATAAAAGTTTCAGAGGTGACCTTTTAGTGTTTTAATATGGTTTCTTTAGAATTCAAGGTACATCCTTTAAGAGATATTACAACAAATTTATACCATAATTAACATATATAATAAATGTGTACAATAGTTCTATTTCACTAAATAAAAACAGCATTTTTTTTTTTTGATTGAAGGTTTAACAACCACCATGAGCAACTCAATGGGCTATAAGCAGTCGCCCGTCCCTAATTTAGGGTCACTGGTTCCAGGGAAGGGAGAGAGCCAGTGCCGTAAGGCAAACACAACATCCATGCCTCACCGGAATTCGAACCCGGACCTCTTTCGGACGAATGATCAGAGGCCATCGCTTAGACGACTGCGCCACCGGGGCGGCATAAAAACAGTAGGAAAGAAATAACAAAGTGTGTGCGTGTGTGGGGATGGGGGTTGAAGTGGTAGAATCAAAAATTAGCTTTCATCATTGGACATTATTTTGTGGTACTACACTGCTGGCAACCCAAAATGCAACACCAAGAAGGAAGCATCCGATTGGCCTGAAATTTGCAGCATGCGTCGCTCGTGAGAGGACATGCAAACGATTAGCATTGCAGGGCACATGCAAAATCATGTGCGCCCGGCATGCCACCAAGAAGCACTATAAGAAGGGTGCACAGAAGGCAGGGTATAAGTAGTGGAAGTGTGTTGTGCTGCCGGACCTGTGCATGGGAAGCTTCCTGATGCCTCGTTGCAGAATACGGCAGTCATACCAGCACGTTTAGGAGTTCGACAGAGGACGAATAGTGGCTTATCGCGACTGCGGTTTATCGTACAGTGACATTGACGCCCGTGTGAGACGACATCCAGCCACAATGAGGCGAGTATGGATTCAGTGGGAGCAGGAGGGAGGGACGGACCGACGTGAATGATTGCCACAGCCACGACACACCACCAAACTAGAGGACCGGCATGTTGTGCGACGGACATTGATGGCTCGCACCGCCACATAACGAACGTTAGCTCAGAAATTAGGGTGTGTTGCGTAACAACCTGTGTCAGCACGTACCATTCGGCGGCATCTGTAGGAGTGGGGACTTGTCGCACAGCGCCCATTGCTCCGCTTACCATTAATGTTACACCACCGGCGAGTCCGGCGGCAGTGGGCCGTTGAACGCCGCACCTGGACTACAGAATGGCACGACATTGTCTTCTCCAACGAATCCCACTTCTGCCTGCAACACCACGATGGTCGGATCTGCGTGTGGCGGCACCGCTGCGAGAGACTGTATGACGCCTGCATTATGCATCGCCATACCGGTCCGTCGCCTGGCGTTATGGTTTGGGGCGCAATTGGATATGACACATGCACCCCTCTGGTACGCATCGCCAGTACACTCAACAGCCACCGCTACATCTCCGACGTTTTGGAGCTTGTAGTCCTCTCTTACCTGCAGGACCTGCCAGCCAGCGGCCACGTTTCAACAGGACAATGTGCCCCCGCATTGTGCAACAGTTCTTCATGGCCCACCAGGTGTCACTGCTGCCATAGCCCACCCGTTCTCCCGATATGTCGCCCATCGAACACGTCTGGTCGCTGATCGGCAACTGAGTGGCCAGGCAAGCACCACCACCCCCTACGCCTGATGAACTGTGGCAACGTGTGGAAACAGCCTGGATCGACATACCCCAAGCCCACATCCAAAGCCTCTTTCGTTTGATGCTGCGGCGTATAGCGGCCATTATTGCCAGCCAAGGGGGCGACATGAACTATTGATGTCTGCGTGTTCCGCAAGTCACACGGGACTGTAAGCTCAATCGTTTCATCTTTGTATCTGTTGTTATGTGTCCAGTAAATCTGGCTTTGCTATCTCGTGTCCTTCTTGGCGTTGCATTTTGGGTGGCCAGCAGTGTAGAATCAAAACAACATCCTGGATAGAGTTCATGGAAAGTGAGCCTCAAAGTGCATTAATTTGTATGATAATAATTTCATGATGCACTAAATTTATAAGCCTTCATAATGCAAATTTTATTTTCCAAAACAGGTTACATACTCTGATATACTTTGACCTGGATTTTTTAATGATGTGTTTCTCATAACATGAGTACTTCTTTTGAAGCATCAGTCTGAAGGCCCATACAAAAATCAAAGAATAGCAGGTTGCCATACAAAAACAAAAAATAGCAGGTTTGAGATGCAAGCAATTCTAAAACAAATTTGTAACTTGTCAAGGGATTAAGAGAAAATGTTTTTTTATACATTACACTTTGCATAATGAAAACGTGTGTGAACAACTAGAAAACCAAATAAATCAACATTTTTGTGTTTTCATTAATATTTAGGAACAAGTTTACTTACTTTCAGCCCTTTCAACCACATTTATAAGGGGGTCACCCAGGGATTACTTGCTATCACATCTGCATCAAGGTGATAATTGTTTATATTCCTTCCCAGTTTTTAAAATCTAGGTACAGAATGGGATTTCAAAATTTTTAGACATTACATACTTTAAAATACTTTGATTTCTGAACATAAATCATTCATAAAAATATTCATGGCAAAATTGACTAGCACAGGCAAACACAAATAATATAATGTGGCAATAATTTACATTGCATTTTTAAAAATCAACTTAAAATTATTACAAATCAACCAGATCTGGTAACAGTATCTGGAAAGAAAACTTAGAAATGCATGCAGACCTACTTTATTTCCATAAAGTAATACTATCAACTGCAATGCAACTGAACTCAGAGCCACCCCTTTTCATGATAATTTCCTGTTGGCAGGATAAAGTGCAGCTCAAAAATTTGGAGTTAAATAAAACTGTGCATAAAATGCTCAAAAATTCTATTTTATCATTTAAAATTATCTTGCATAAACCTGCCAATCCATCAATTTAAACATTGATAGCAATGTTGGATGGAAACAATTTGGTTTGCTGCTTGATAGTATTTTTAAGGCTGAACTTGAAATGAACAAAGTGGACCTGAAAATAGACCCAATTCCACTTTGTTTTAATTATTTCAGATTTAACAACCATCGTGAGCAACTCACTTGACTATAAGCAGTCACCCATCCCTAATTTTGGGCCACTGGTTCCAGGGAAGGGAGAGAGCCAGTGCCGTAAGACAAACACAAAACCCATGCCTCACCGGGATTCGAACCCGGACCCATCTCAGATAAATGGTCAGTAGCTATTGCTTAGACCACAGCATCACTAGAGTGCTCCCAAATTTTTTTTCAAATTTTATAGATGATATGGGCATGAAACAGAAACTGGCCTTTCCAAGTCTATTCTCTCATTCCAATTTTATTTTTATCAATGAAAATCTATTTACTATATAGACTCATTTTTCATAATGAGAAGGAATGGCAGAAATCCCCATAACACAATAACAATTGACAAAACCATTAGAGTAATGATAAGAAAATAGAAGCTAAAGTTATATAAAAAGGGAATACAAGAATGAACGTGGAACGTTTCGGTAGCTACTCCTACCTTCGTCAGCCATGGAAAAAGTGAAATAACATGAGGAGTTAAAACGTGGTGAAATGAAATAACATGAGGAGTTAAACCAACCAAATTGAAAAGGAAGCAACAACAAATTTAGGAAAAAGGAGTTACAAAACGCCCAAGGAGCAATTTACAGTTGCAATTCCGAGAGTGAACAAGATAACTAAGTTGCATGTCATATAGTTGCAAAGAAAAATCCCCAATACCCGCAGCAAAAGCTTAAGAAAAATTATTCAGCAAAATAAAATAATTTTTTTTTTAAATATACCAAAGGGCATGGATTCAACCACCAGTGAAGCAATTTTTAAGCCCAATAACACACGAAATTATTAAAATTAAGCTTAGTGCAAATTCACAAATTCCTACAAGAAAAATAAAAATATAAAACGACTTACTTACAGTTAAAAGAAGGGATTACATGCCATTTTATATCGTTTTATATTTTTATTTTTCTTGTAGGAATTTGTGAATTTGCACTAAGCTTAATTTTAATAATTTCGTGTGTTATTGGGCTTAAAAATTGTTTCACTGGTGGTTGAATCCATGCCCTTTGGTATATTTTAAAAAAAAAAAAAAATTTTATTTTGCTGAATAATTTTTCTTAAGCTTTGCTGCGGGTATTGGGGATTTTTCTTTGCAACTATATGACATGCAACTTAGTTATCTTGTTCACTCTTGGGAATTGCAACTGTAAATTGCTCCTTGGGCATTTTGTAACTCCTTTTTCCTAAATTTGTTGTTGCTTCCTTTTCAATTTGGTTGGTTGCCTTTTCTGTTTTTTTTTTTTTTTTTTTTTGTTTATGATTATTGTTTTAAAAACTTTTTGGTGTTTACTGTTTATTTTATGACTGGCAGGTTTTAGGTTTCACTTTATGTGTGACAAGTTTAAAGTATCCCTTTTGTAGCATTTATTGGTTGGGTTTTTTATTACCTGGATTTGTGTTAATGGGGAGTTAGGCTCTCTTCATTTTTATTTTATTTGTTGTGAGGTCAGGCAAATGTGTTTTAGTTTGCTGGGTTTGGGTTTTTATTAGAAATCCCTTTTAATTGACATTTCCCCCTATATTTAATTGGTCCCTATAGCAAACTAAAATAGCAGAAACCCACAATTCTCTGGTCTCAGTAGATTAATGAGCGATTTTCTTGTGGCTTGCCCTTGACGAAGCCGACAAGGAGTCAGTCATTAATATGCTTCCCTGCATTCTTCTGTTCGTTATATTTTCATCGCTTGAAGCTAGCCTGTTTCGGGTGGATGGATAATGGTGATTTTTGTTCTTTTTCTTGTTTTCCTTTTTTTTGTTTTTTCTAAGTTTAAAGTTTGCTTTTATGTTTTGCATTTTTATGTTATTTGATCTTTCTCCTATGCAGCCTCTAGCGGTTTGGAATTTCAAATTTGTTAAAGGGTTTTTGTTTATTCACTTAATATGCTTTTGATACACATATATATATGAAGGCTGATGAAAAAGTAATGCAACCAATGACCCCGCAGGTGCAACATGAAGCCCAGGTGTAAAATTTTTATCTGAAATGAAGCTTCGTCACATGTGCTAACGGAAAAACTAGATAAATGGTGCAACGTGTACCTTGTTCCTCTGTGTCACATCCCGAAATGCAGCCTCATTGAGAGCCGCCTAAGAGAAGCAGTCAGTCAGTTGTTCGCAATGGAAGCATCGTTGGAACAACGCTATGCAATCAAGTTTTGTGTGTGTTTAGGGAAATCGGGATCAGAAACGTACGCCATGTTACGCCAGGCTTTTCAAGATGAAATGATAGCACAGGCAAGTGTTTTTCACCTGCATAAAGAGTTCAACAAAGGAAAGGAGATTTTGGAAGATCATTCAGGTGAAGGATACCTTCAACATCGATAATGGAAATGATGATTAACACAACTGCAAGCATCATCAAAGAAGACCGTAGAATAAAATCATAGCAACTGCAAACGATTCAAGGCATTTCCCAAGGAAGCTTGCAAGCAATCATGACTACACATTTAGACCTTAGTCACATTTGTGCTCGTTGGATTCCAAAACTGTTGACACCTGAGCAAATGCAGCTTCAAGTGGATGTGTGCACGAAACTGAAAGCCAGGCTTCGCGTACAAGGTGAGAACTTTCTGAAAACCATCATCACAGCAGATAAAGCATAGCTGTACCATTATGATCCCACAACGAAACAGCAAAGCAGTGAATGAAAACATCCTTCTTCTTCACCTTTAAAGAAGGCGAAAGCTTTGAAGCCTGCTGGTGAGGTGATGATTATTGTTATTTGGTCATGAGGGCATTGTTTACCAACATGCTGTGGAACATGGTAACATCGTAAATGGCCCGTATTATGCAAATACGTTACATCATTTGAGGCAGCATGTTCAGAACAAGCAACCACAGCTGAAGCATGGCTTCAATCTTCATCAAAATAACACGAGGCTGCATGTTACCAGTGAGGTGCACGATGTTCTGTACAAACATAACATTGAAATCACCCTCACCTATAGTCCCAATCTCGTGCCCCTGCGACTTTTCCCCCCAAATTCAATAAACCGTTACACGGCCATCATTTCCCCACCAATCAGTAGTGTATTAAAGCTGCAGAGGCAGTTTTGAAAATCCTTTCGAAGAATGGCCTTTTGCATGTCTTCCACAAGTGGGTGCAATGCTGGGACAAGTGTATTGTGTGCGGAGGAGGATATTTTGAAAAGGAGCAGTAAACAATGTACACACACACACGCAGTTGTATCAGAATAATATGAACACCCCTGGAATTAGTATGTACCCGCCCAGGCGCATCACAGAATGCACATGACAAGGTCAACCACACGAAGATATAAGCGGCCGGCAAGGACAGACGAGCCACAGTGCGTTACATGAGCACAATGGGCAGAGGTAGTGATTTGGCGGACGTTCAAAATGGAATGATCATCGGCTACCACACCAACAGTAGAAGCATCTCAGAAACAGCAGACTTCGTGGGCTGTTTGTGAGGTGCTGCATAACTGTGGAGCCCCAAAGGCCATCGACACCAGAGAAGAACATCGCCTCCATCAACTGGTAAAGGGGCAATCAATGCGCAACAGTGCAACAATTGACCCTGCAAATGAACACTGGGACACCCAGGTATGTGTCCCCGATAACAATAGAGCAAACCTTGTTACGCATGGGTCTCTGGGGTCGCCGCTGTGTTAAGTCACCCATGTTAACCCAGGTCCATCGGCAACGACGCCTGAAGTTTGCATGGGACTACCATCATTCGATAGTGGAAGAGTGGACGAATCTCTCACGGTGAGGTTTTTATTCCACAGAAGTGACGGGCGATGGCGGATATGGCATCAGAAACACTAGAACCAACACCCAGATATGCTTGTCGGTCAAGTACAGGCTGGCAGTGGCAGTGTGCATGTCAGGCAGATGTTTTCCTGTTATGACCTGGGACCGCTGGTACCACTGGATGGATCCCTGAACACCAATGGCGACTTGTCCATCCTCGCTGACCACATGCATCCCATCATGTTGGACGTTTACCCTGGTGGTGATGGTGTCGACCAACAGGACAATGTGTCCTGCCATATCGCTAAGGGGGTGTGCGACTGGTTCCAGGAACACAACAGTAATGTCTCCATTCTCCCTTGGCTGGCGAAATCGCCCGAACTCAATCCCACAGAGCACTTGTGGGACTATTTGAATCAACAGGTTCCACGTTCCAAATCACATCATCTCCGAGACTTCTGTGCTCTGCTGCAATCCGAATGGGCACGTGTACCTCGGGCTGCTTTCCAGGGCCTCATTGTGTCCATGCCACGCCATCTCACCACTGTCATCTAGGCCAAGGGTGGTTATTCCCATTATTAGGTATGTAGTCATATTATTCTGATACGACTGTGTACACATATACACTATATTGACAAAAGTCACCGGACACCTAGAAGAGAAACACAACATAGCATTTATTGACATACATTAGTACGGTGTCGGTTCACCTTTGGCCTTAATGCATGCACTGACCCTTCGAGACATGCTTTCAACAAGATTTTGGAACACAGCGATAGGTATGCGCTTCCATTCAGTACATAATGCTGCCGCTAACTGTTGCTAAGTAGTAGGCCTTGGTTCCAAACTTCTTATGTGACGCTCTAATTCATCCCATAGGTACTCTATGGGATTAAGATCAGCGCTCTGTGCTGGACAGTCCACACACGATACGGAATTATCGTTAAACCACGCCATAACAGTCCTTGCTTTATGGTTCGGTGCATTAACAAGGCTCGGTTCCATAGTATTGCCACAGAGTTGGTAAGGCATAATTGTCCAGAATATCGAGATAGACGTGCTGGTTAACAGGTTTGTTCACGATAACCAATGGGTTGGGACCATACCACGAAAAACACCCTCACAAGAGTATTCTGCCAGCTCTAAACAGTGTACACTGTGGTACACAGCGTTCCCACGGCTGTGGCCATGCACACAAACGGCCATCAGACTGATGGATTCTGTATCTCGATTCATCAGTCCATATGACCCATTTGCGTTGATCTACGGTCCACGATAAATGTTCTTTACACCATGCTAAACTACGAGTAGCATTCCGAGTGGAGATGAAAGGCTTATGAGCAGCCGCATGACAACAGTAAACCACAGAATGAAGTTCTCTGTGAATGGTACATGTATACTGAGGTTCCAGCATTTTTACTCACCTATACACTGAGGTCTTGTGCAGTAAGTACTCTGTCGATAAGCTGTAACGACTCTCCTGAGGCTTCGACGTCCTCTATCACTGATTTTCTTTGGTCTTCTGGCATGTTTTGCTGCTTCAGGCACGCCATGTGTCTTCCACTTATTCAGTACATCCAAAACAGTTGACTTGGGGATGTTTAAATGGCTCTTGGTTTCTCTTATGGACAACCCACTAATATAACACCCAACAATCTTTCCTTTTTCAAAGTCAGTTCTCTCCTGCCGCGACATATTCACTCAACCTCACAGTGCGATATGATCGCGGTCAGCTGGAGGCTCGTTTTTATACCGTTTGCAGCTGTACCGCGCATCTTAACAACGCAGCGGATCCGTTCATTTGCTTCTGAATGGGTGTCCAGTAACTTTTGCCAATATAGTGTATATATAAAGGGTTATTAAAAATGAAATAGAAAGTTTCAACATTTTATAAAAACGAAAATTATTTAATATATTGACACTCACATTGCATCATTTTGTAGGAAAACTCTTGAAGTTTGTGACAGCAAATTACAGAAGTTTGGTGTGTGCACCCTTAATCACACAGCATATATCAATGTGGTAGTTGAATTCTTGCCAAACGCACATTAATATTATCTTCATCAATTCCAGCAATAGCTGTTGTGATACATTGTTTCAGATCAGCTAAATTAACAGGAAGGGAAGGGACGAAGACCTTGTCTTTGACATAGCCCCATAAAAAAAAAGTCACTAGATTCGGACTTTGTGTGGCCAACGTGTAAGTGACATTATAATTTTGATATCAAGTCACTCAGAAACTCGTATCTGTTTACTCACCATATATTTTAACCGCATTACGTGCCATACTATAAGGTTATCGTAAAACAAAATTCATGTACCTCACTATCGTTAATGACATCCACATATTTGAAAAAGGTGTGACACCTCCACGGGTTTTTTCCCTAGCAGCTTAACCACTATTCTTATAATTCATAATTGAACATACTATTTTCGTAATTTAATACTTAAAACTCAAAAATAAAAAAACGTTATTGTTAGAATCAACTTCGTTACAACTTAAAATATATTAAAAATCCCAATTTTTTACAGCTAAAAGAAATTATATACAACTCAATCACACATCACTATATACACTATTAAAACAGAGGGCAGCACAACGATGTATGATGAAATGTTTGGCTGTGACGTGCAAGGCCAGCTGTTTGCATGAGAAGAACCCCGTAGTAGTCAATCATTCGTATAGATGTTGCTTTAGACGGCGTCCTTTTAGAACTTCTGATGATGCTTAAGAGTTATGCGAAAAGCTTTAAGTGCTGAATGTTTTCTCAAGGGAGTTTTTCGGCGTGTATTTTAACAGTGTATATGGTGATGTGTAATTGAGTTGTATATAATTTCTTTTAGCTGTAAAAAATTGGTATTTTTTGGTATATTTTAAATTGTAATAGAGTTGATTTTAACAACAATTTTAACAACAAACATTTTATTTATTTTTGAGTTTTAATTAAATTATCAAAATAGTATGTTCGATAGCGAATTATAAGAATAGTACTTTAAGCTGCTGGGAAAAAAAAAAAACCTTGGAGGTGTCACACCTTTTTGAAATATGTGGATGTCATATAATGATAGTGAGGTACATGAATTTTGTTTTACGATAACCTTACAGTATGACATGTAATAGTTACATGCAAGTGACATGTTGTCACCTGTTCCACGGCCAATCCAGCACTGTGGAAGATTTTTATTAAGGTAATTTCCAACTTCCTAATGCCAGTGTGGTGGTGCTCCATCCTGTTGGAAAATGAAGCTGTCACTATCTTCAGGCAGTTGAAGCGTCAACCAAATAATTAGCATACAGAGGCAAGAACTGCCCGTTACAACGTTTTCTTGGAAAAGAACGGGGTCATACACATTTTTATGGAATACTAAACAGAACACATTAACCTTTGGGAAATCCTGCACAAGCTCCACTTTTACTCTAGGATTTTCAGCCCCCATATGTGCATGTTATGCTAGTTAACTTTCCTACATATGCAGAATGCCAATTCATCGCTGAAAATTAGACAGTCACTAAAACCATCTTCTTCAAAACACTTCTGCATTTCCGTACAGAAATTGCAATGTGTGGTTTTGTTGAATTGTCACTTAGACTTTGCAATAACTGCAGTTTATAGGGAGTCATTTTCAGCCACTTCCTCAAAATTTCCCAAACAGCCACTCATAGAAATCAAGGAAGAAATATTCCCCAGAAACACATGGGAAATTCACCAGATTACTCACAGCAAACATAATTGTGTACTGAATTGCATATAGTCTACTGTTCGTCATGCAACATCTCCTCAGAAAACTTAAAAATTGCATTGCCATGGAGCAGGAATCGAACCCGCATCTCCCAATTTCCATTTGATCATGCTGTCCATTACACCACCCAGGACAATAAAGTTCCAAGCAATTAAGGCCCCCTGTGTGGTGTAATGGATAGCATGTTCAAATTGAAATTCGGAGATGTGGGTTCAATTCTGATCCAGGGTGATGTAATTTTCAAGTTTTCTGAGATGTTGCATGGTGACCAGTAGACTACAGGCAATTCAGTACACAATTATGTTTGTTGTGACAACCCACCATCGTTGTGGATTTCCTTGGGCTGCATTGGTAAATGGCACAAACATGCTCCACTTGTTCGTCATATACATGCAAGTCTTCCTGGACTTTTACCTTTCCACAAAGATCCAGTTATTTTGAATTTCTTATGCCAGTCATGGATGGATTGTCTATTCGGTGGTGATTTCTTGAAACATGTTCTAAAACGCTGTTGCACAACAGCAACAGAATTCATTTTGCTTAATTCAGGCACACAGAACACCTTCTCCAGAGCATTTGCAGTCATCTTGGCTGACTAGTCACGTGACGGTGAAAACATACAATCATTTAGTGACACTTTCTATATAATAAAATCGTTACTATTGATAATAGAATGGTGCATTGTGAGTGTCAATATCTTACATAGTCTTGGTTTTATAAAATGTTGAAAGTACTGCATTTGTAATAATGTTATATTATATACACTGAAGTGCCAGAAAAACTGGTACAGACGAGCTTATGCAAAATGCATAGCAACGTTACCTATGCGCGTACTCGGTTGCGTCCACCAGTGCGTATATAAAGCGATAGACATCCTTGCCAGCTGTCAGAGCTGTTTTCGGCATGAGAATGACAAGTAATAACGATTTAAGCGATTTTCACCACGGGGTCATAGTTGGCACTCGTGAGATGGGCCATCGGAGGTAGAAACGAAGTTCGGATTTTCACGGACGACCATTGCAAGGGTGTATCGTGACTACAAGAATTCCGGCAAAACCTCCAACCTGCGATACCAGTGTGGCCATAAAGACATTCGGTGAAGGTGACCATCTTTGGCTGTCAAGAATCATTTTGCGCTATAGGCGTGCAACACTCTCGCAGGTATCATCGGAATTCAATGCGGGAGCCTCAACAAGCATCAGCGTCCGGACTGTGCAACGTACCCTGCACGATATGGGCTTTGGGAGCTGACGCCCAACTAGAGTCCCCTTGATGGGTGCACGACACAGAGCTATGCGCCTCGCTTGGGCGCGGCAACACAGCCACTGGACACTTGATGACTGGAAACAAGTAGCCTGGTCTGACAAGTCGCGTTTCCAACTGTATCGGGCAGATGGAAGGATTCGTGTGTGGCACAAACCCCATGAATCCATGTACCCCGCCTGTCAACAGGGAACTGTACCAGCTGGTGGGAGATCCGTAATGGTATGGGGTGTGTTTAGCTGGACTTCACTGGGACCCCTGGTACGTCTACAAACGTCTGTGACTGGCTAACGTAATGTGCGCATCCTTTCTGATGAGGTACACCCGTTCATGTCTTGCATTTATGCTGATGGGTTGGGCCTGTTCCAACAGGACAATGCACCTCCACACAAGTGTCGGGACGCCACATTATGGTTCATCATCATCATCATTGTCAACCATTATCAATCCACTGTTGGACGAAGATCTCCTCAAGTTTCCTCCACAACGGTCTGTCTTGTGCCAGTCTCCTCCATGTCACTCCCGCATACTTTCGAATTTCATCCACCCATCTTCCATGAGGTCTTCTTCTGGGTCTTTTCCTGTCCCTTGGAATCCAATCTAAAATTTCGGCTGTCCATCGATGGTCTGTCCTTCTGGCAGTATGTCCAGCCCATTGCCATTTCAGGGATATAACTCTGATCATGATGTCTTCCACTCTTGTCATTTTTCGGATCCACGAGTTCCTCTTCTTATCTCTCCTGGTTACACCAAGCATGCACCTCTCCATGCTGCTTTGAATTGTCTGCAGCCTTTGTATGTCTCTTTTAGTTAAGGTCCACGTCTCTGCACCATACGTAAGCACTGGAAGGATGCATTGATCACACTTTTCTTTTAAAACATAATGGCATATTGCTCTAGAAAATTATGCTGTTTCTTCCAAAAAGCTCTCCAGGCAAGTTTTGTACGCCGATTAATTTCTTCATTAATGTGACCCTCACTTGATATTTGCTGTCCAAGATAAACGTACGTGTCTGTTATCTCCAGCTTTTCTCCATCAATCATTAAATCTTCATTTTGTGTAAAAGCATTGAACATCACTTTTGTCTTCTGAAAGTTCATTTTTAATCCCACTTCTTTACTCTTGTCAGCAAGTTCTTGGAACATACTCTGCAGCTATGATGGGGTAGTTGCAAAAATGACTATGTCATCAGCAAAACAAAGGTGGGTTAGATAATCTCCATTAATCTTTATCCCTTTGTTTTCCCAGTTCAGTGATTGAAAGACATTTTCTAATGTGGCGTTCAAGAGCTTCGGAGATATGGTGTCACCTTGTCTCACTCCCTTTCCAATTTTTATGTGTGTTGTATTTTCAAACAGCCGAATCTTTGCACTTGCAATTTCATAGATGTTATTAATAATATTAATGTATGCGGCATTGAAAATGCCGCAGGATTTCAGAGCCATTGTAACTGCTGATGGTTTCACTGAATCAAAGGCTTTTTTATAATCGATAAAAGCCATGCACAATGGAAGTTCATATTCCCTCGCTCTTTCAATTAGTTCTCTCAGTACGTGGATATGATCTATTGTGCTGTAGCCACTCCTGAATCCAGCTTGTTCTCTCGTTTGAGCCATGTCCAGTGTTACCTTCAAACGGTGTGAAAGAACTTTAGTGAAGATTTTATAAACCACTGATAGGAGGCTGATAGGTCTATAGTTCCTGAGATCCTTAATGTCACCTTTTTTATGTAGCAGGATAATTATAGCGTTGTTCCAATCCTCAGGAATCTTCCCTTCATTAAGGCATTGAGTGAAAATTTGGGCGAGTACTGTTTCGATTTCTCCACTTGCTTCTTGTATGATGTTTACAGTAATTCCATCTTCTCCTGGAGCTTTTCCCCGCTTCATGTTCTTGATTGCATGTGCAACTTCTACTGGGAGGACTGGAAGAACTCTGGTACCTTCCATGATGTTTGGGGTACATGCATCATCCCTTTCATATAACTTGGAGTAGAAATCTTTCACTCTTGTCAAAATTTCGCCTCTATTTCTTGTTACAGAACCATCTTCTTTTCTCAGTGCCATAATCTGTTTTCTTCCCTTACTGAGATGTCCCTTTGCTATCTTTAGGCTTTGGTTGTTTTCAATTGCTTTCCTCACTAGTTCACAGTTGAATTTCCTTACGTCTTCAGTGATACTTTTTCGTACTGTCTTGCATAGCTCTATGTATTACACTTTGGAAGTCACATCTTCTTTAGTTGTCCTTATGTCTCTTCTTTTTTGCATCAACATTTTGGTTTTTCCTGATAATTTGTTCACATGCAACATGTTCTTAGACCCAGCTAATTTTGTTGCTGTTTCCATAAGAGCTTTGGTTACTTTTCTGTTAACTTCAGAAATATCCACTTCTTCTGATGTTAGACCTCCTAAAGCAGAGAATCTGTTCTTCAGTTCCAACTTGAAGGTATTATGGTGTTTTTTAAGGTTGGTTATGTCAATATATTTTGTTTGTCTTATGAGCTTGCCACGTTCGAGTTTAGTGTTGAGGTGCATCTTACATCTCACCAATCTATGGTCACTACCTGTGTTGAACTTGTTTAGCACACTGCAGTCTTCTATGACGAATTTTTGGTTACACATAACAAAATCAATGTCACTTGTCGTTCCATTTGGATGTCTCAATGTCCATTTCCTGTGTGGCTTTTTCTTGAAAAAGGAGTTCAAGATGAAAAACCCTTCTGCCTCTGCAAACTCTACGAGAGTATTTCCACGCTGGTTTCTGTTGCCGTTGCCCTATTTTTGCATTGAAATCTCCCATAATTATCTTCAAATGCTGCTTACCTTTATTTTTAGATGACGAATTTCCTCATAAAATTCTTCAATTTCTTCTTCAGGATGACTTGTGGTGGGTGCATAAGTTTGAATAATCTGAACCTGGCATCTTCTTGAGAGTTGGATAACGAGTGGTGCAGCTCTGTCAGAGGAACTTTCAACTTCTACAACTTTATCCTTCAGTTTCTTGTTTATTATAAATCCAACACCACTAGTTCTGCCAGTATCTGTCCCACGATAGTAGAAGAGATGTCCACTTTTCAGTTCAATGAGATCTTCTCCTTTTCTCCTCACCTCACTTAGCCCGACGATGTCCCACTTGATCCTTTGTAGTTCCTCTTCCAATTCAAGAAGCCTTGAATCAGAAGATAGGGAGCATCCATTATACGTAGCCAAGGTCAGCATCAGATGGCAGGCTAGTCTGGTCCTCCGGGGATTCTTAGCACCCTCTGCCTTCATGTCGCACTGGCCGCTGCCTTGGCCAGGTACACTCCAGCTGCCGGAGACTGAGGGCCAAGATTTAAGTTGTGGAGTCATTTTGGACTGACTCTACAGCCAGAGGAAGGTCAAGGAAGTCATGGGAGGATCAGATTCGGGAGTGTCTGCATGCGAAAAAGATATGAGTATGAAGTACAGAAGGTCTTGTGTACGTTGTGTGATGGATGTCAGTGAAGCTTGAGTTGTATACAGTGGTGGAAATGGGCCGGAACGCCGATCCGGGAGCAAAACCTTGCGTTCCGGAAGCAAAACCTTGCGTCCCAGCGTTCCGTTATCGACACCAACAGAAAGGGAGCATTTAATTTTCATAAAACATTTCGTAATGCATTATACATTTCAATTAATGACACCATCTTGTATTAATTGTTCGTCGTTTCAATTTTTTTATTTTCCACTAATAAAGCTCACTCGCCATTTGTGTAGGTACTACCGGAGTTGTAGCTGTAGTTCTAAAAATTTTTCTCTTTGCCATCTGGCATCCTTCCTTCGCGATTTTCCGCCATGGTGACGACTGCAACGCCGCTTAATTCTACGATGAGTGCGAAGTGTTTGCGTGAGAGCGAAGGTCAGGACAGGAGCTTATTGCTAGATGACCTTGCAACCTCTCTCCGCTCCTGGCATAAAATGACTTCGCAGTTCCTGTAACCTGGCAACGAGCTTAATTACTACACTCTACACATGCTGTCACTTTAACTCCAGCTCCTGTCGTGGTAGAACGTGACTTTTTAACTGATGTTGTAGTCGTTGTTGTAAGTTTTAATTTGTTTTTTTTGTGAGAAAAGAAAACAACTGAAAATAATGAAGAGAACACTAACAGATTTCTTTGAGAAAAAAGATGAGTCAAAAGGAAAAAAACAGAAGTCGGGAATTTGGAATCTTTCCCTCCTTGTTCAAGCTCGGACTCTGTGGGAAGTATCACCAAGAAAATCGCCGAAAATACAACAGTCAAAGGAAATCACTGCATTAGGAAGTTCATTAGAAGAATCTGAATCTCGGCAAAGCTCAACAAATGGTAAACCCGAGTGTTGGACTGAGGATCAAAGTAAGTATTTTTTGAAAGAGTACTCTTGGCTTGTTTTAAAAAAATGGGTGTTCAGGATGTGCCGTCTGTAAAACCACCGGGAATATGTACGTTTCAGAATTTTTAACTGGTGCAAGGCTTTCTAAGGAGTGAATAGATTGCAAAGTTAGATCTACGGCTGACGATAGGAAGAAGCAAAATACAGCTCTAAGGGAAAAAATAAAGGAGCACAGAGAAAGTCACACTCATAAAGAAGCTTCTAAAATGAATGCAAAACGTTCTGAAGGAGTCTTTAAAAATATTGGTGAAAAAATAAATAAAAATAAACTGGACAATACTACGTACAAAATATTCATTACCGCATATTTCATTGCGAAGAACAATAAACCTTTTGCCGATTTTCCTGGTTTGACTGATCTTCAAAAGAAAAACGTCACCGAGATGGGGAGGATTTTGTAGTCTAGGAAGACAGGTACGGATATTTGCAATTCTATATAAAATGACATGCGTAAAAAGGTCTGTGAAGAAATCGTCTCCCAAAATATGAAATTTGGTATCTTGGTTGATCAGTGTACAACTGTAAGCCGACTCTAAGTACTCATAATCTGCATAAGAATATCCATAGATCCGGATGATATAAATGCCCAAACTCTATTTTTTGACTTGGTTGAATTACACAATTTGAAAGCAACAGCAATAACTGAATCGATTATGAACTACTTGGTGAAGTACTTTCCAATAGAGCTCATTAAAAATAATCTTATATCTTTCACTTCCGACAGAGCTGCAAACTTCGCAGGTTCTATATCTGGTGTGGCTCAACAGCTTAAAAAAATTCCCGAACTTATTATATGGCACTGTGCAAATCATAAGTTAGAACTTGCTGTCGGGGACGTAATTAAAGAGGTTTGCGGCATACAGAGTTTTAAATCGTTTTGCGATAAATTATACTCCTTGTATCACGCTTCACTAAAGAACGCCCGCGAGTTGCATCACTGTGCTAAAGAAATTGCAGTTTTGTTTTCTTCAATCGGGAGAGTTCTTGGAACAAGATGGGTTGCATCTAGTGAGCGAACAGTATCTGCTGTCTGGAATATGTTTCCAGCCTTGGCTATGCATTTTAAAGCTGCATGTGCTGATGCTTCAAGGGATAGTAAAGAAAGAAGCATGTTTTCTGGCTTACTGAAAAGACTTATGAGCACATGCTTCCTGGAAAATTTGGCACTAACGAAAACTGCTTAAAGGAACTTAGTTCATTGTCACTGCGTCTTCAAGGAAATTCTGTATCGTTACCAGAAGCACATTCGCATATTTCCCTTACAGTGAAAGTTTTCCAAGGTTTTGCTGATGGTGGTTTTGACAAGTTTTATTCAGTAGCATCAGATGCTGTAAAAAATATGGTGTTCAAAGGGGTGGATTTACATTCAAGGGGATATAAATCTGACGGGGAAAATAAACCGTGTTCAGTTTTTTTTTTTCGGAGTGTTGCCAACAATTTATCTGCCAGATTATTCAGCAGCGAGGACATTGTAAATCAACTTCAGGTTTTGTATCCGTCTTTTTGGCCGACCGACATAGATATTTTATATGGAGAAGGAGAGCTTCTAAGTTTATGCCGAATATTCGGATTGGAGGAAGAAAGGAAAATCATTGATAAGTTCAGACATTTCAAGGAAACCAAAAAAGTTTCACGTCATTTAAAAGTCTTATTAAAATCTGTTGCTGCGGTTGCTATATCAACAGCTGAGTGTGAAAGAGGTTTTAGCACCATGAATTTGATAATAACTGATTTAAGAAATGCTTTAAACGTTACACACGTCAGCAACCTCATGTTCATAAAAATAAACGGACCTCCTTCAAAGATCTTCAATCCCGAGCCGTACCTACGGAAATGGTTGAGTGACGGAAGGAGAAATGCAGATTTTTTGGCTTGCACAGAATGTGAAGAAAAGATGCAAGAAGACTTGTTGAAACAAAAACTTTGGAGATTATTTTAGGAGATGATTTTTTTTTCAAATGATATGTAAGTAACTACCGTATATGGGGTGGCAAAGTAAAGAAATTCGACTTTGTCTGAAATCTATTATATAGATATTGCAGCTAAATAAATGAATATTTCAGACAAAGTCGAATTTCTTTACTTTTGCCACCCCATATACGGTAGTTACTTACATATCTCTGCCTCAAATACGAGCTGACATTTTTTCTCCGATGTTTGTTATTTGAGGACACCTCCAGAAAGGGTAATACCTTTAATTGCATCGGCACACATTCGCGTGGTCTTTCTAATAAGAAACATACTTCTGAATAAAGAAAACAGCTCTGACTTTCGCTAAATGTGACTATTTCATTTTAAAGTTTAATAACGAAATTTCCTTATAGGGTTTTATGTGTACAGCAAATGGGTTTGCGAATATTAAATTTTTAATGCATTCACTTGTACCGTTGTAGTGCTGTCGCCAAAACCCGTCAAAACTGTGTTAAGCCTTTTTGACGAATTCTGACTATGGAGTCAGAAATAGACAAAACGTTGCGACGTCATTTTGACGGGTTTTGGCGACAACTCTACAAGCTGAACGTTGCGTTCCGGCAACGAAAAATTCCCATTTCCACCACGGGTTGTATTATGTATATCTTGTTCCAGACAACTGTTTCACAAGCATGTTGGAGAAAAATTAGGCATGAAGACTGAAAAACACGGACTTCACTTTCTTAAACTAGGTCTGCTCAAAAAGCAACCAGACTGATTTTATTGTTGTGACACATGAAAGTGAAGTTGCTGGATGGTAAGAGCAGCTTACAGATACTCTTGACCCTTCATACAGGAGGCCTAACAAAAGTTCTGCACACTGTCCATTTTTGAGAAAAGTGTGAAGTAACGGAGAAAACTTACCTTATTGCAGTTCAATGTACTCCCCTCCGCTGCTAATGACAGCTTGATAGTAGTGAGGTAGGTCCTAGGTGCCCCGTAGTATGCCCTCTTTGTTTGGCCGTCATATTACTTTTGTCATGTCCGATGACAGTTTGTCCAGAGATTCATAGCGGATGCTACGGAACCAATTTTTTAACTTTGGGAAAGGATCAAAGTCGGGTGCACTGAGATCATCAGGGCTGTATGGTGGGCGAGATAAAGTTTCCCAGCCATGTTTCAACTAAAGTTCCCGTAATGATGCTGCGCCATGACACGTTGCATTGTCATGCAGTAAGATCTCTACTCTTTCCAACAAGTTGGGGTGATTTTGTCGAATTTTTGGTCTCAATTTTGTCCTCAGAAAATCACGATAATATTGTGCATTGACATTTTGCCCTACCGGCACTCAATCAGAGACCACAATACCCAGGGCATCATACACAAAAATCATCATTTGCTTCACTTTGGATTGTTGCCGACGACACTTTGAGGGGCGTGAGGAACTTGGATGCCTCCATTCTGAAGATTGTGACTTCAGTTCTAGTTCAAAATCACGGGTCCAAGTCTCGTCAATTGCGACAATTCTGTTCAGGAAGGTGTCACTCTTCCTTTCGAACCTGTGGAGGCGATCCTGTGCGATGCTCACTCTGGCTGCCTTCTGCTCAAGGGTGAGATGATAGGGCACTCAGCGTGTGGCGATATATAACATGTTCTGCTTCCACGTCGTAGTCATTATTGTGCACGTGTTGTGTGCCATCTGTTGGTGTTCTGTCATACGAATTTATTTGGTTTTCCCTATCATTTTTTGCTTTTTCTTTCATTGTTTTTCTTCTTGGTTAATTAGAAATTTCCATGCATATGATAAGTCACATGGACTATTATTACTACAATTGGATTTTTTCATTTTTTTCGATCATAAATGCCTCGGAAATGACGATCTGTGGGTGTTATGGGATGCGAGATGTTTTATATTTACCCAATCAGACTCCGTATTATTTTCCATACAACAATGAATCAAATATGTTTTTGTGTGGTAAAAGAACATCTGGACAATTAGAATAACTTGTTCCTATCTGGTTTGTTTACCATCAAAACCACCAGCGATCATAGGAGACAGCTATCATCCGCAGCTCCCTCCATGCAGCTGTGACGTAACTGGCAGGTCTGGAAACTACTACATGATTCGCAGAGCAAACCATGGAAACAATAGAATGGGTCCAAATCAGTCAAGCAGCAAACAATACGATAGTTCTGCAACATATATTCATACAGCATTGCAAATGTCATCTAGCTGCTTAATTATTCACGTGCTATTTAGACAATCTATATTTTGAGGTTCCTCACCTTTATTCCCTAAATCTTTTAGGAGGTTTTTGTCTCTACACATTTCCAACACGTATTTTTCTTATTTACATCGTGGCTCGAGGCCGAAAAAAAAATCATTTTCAACTAACGCAAACTTCACCCCCTCCCTTCCTTTCCCTATGACCAAATTCAGATTCAAAATAATCTACCACAAAAACACACAATTGAACTCCCTAAAACACATTAATCTAATTAAAACTTCAATCAATAAAAACCTATTTACACATTTCCTAAAACGTCAAAGTTAAAAAGCTGTAACCCAAAATTATTTACAATTGCACATCAGTGCCCAATTAAAATAAACCCAAATACCTGATACAACCACTATATTCAACAATCACTGCGCCTGAACGACGGAGAACGGGAAATGAGACGATGTCGCGCGAGCACTGGAACATTTGCTACGTTTCGTGGATGGTGACAGGTGGTACACCTGTTGCGTCCACTCCTTGAAAATGGCCTGGGCAGTGGCTGAAAGTGCTTGGTTGTTATGCTTGTTTCTTAGGGAAGAGAGGTCCGTGATTGTTGAATATAGTGGTTGTGTCAGGTATTTGGGTTTATTTTAATTGGGCACTGATGTGCAATTGTAAATAATTTTGGGTTACAGCTTTTTAACTTTGACGTTTTAGGAAATGTGTAAATAGGTTTTTATTGATTGAAGTTTTAATTAGATTAATGTGTTTTAGGGAGTTCAATTGTGTATTTTTGTGGTAGATTATTTTGAATCTGAATTTGGTCACAGGTAAAGGAAGGGAGGGAGGAGGGTAAAGTTTGCGTGAGTTGAAAATGATTTTTTTTTTTCTCTTTTTTTTTGCGGCCTCGAACCACGATGTAAATAAGAAAAATATGTGTTGGAAATGTGTAGAGACGAAAACCTCCTAGAAGATTTAGGGAATAAAGGTGAGTAACCTCAAAATATAGAGTTCTGCAACAGTTCACCAGTTTATCGCAGCTGAGCTCTCACCCATCAGAAGATGCAGTTAGGGATAATAATCATTGCCTACAACAATTTGATGTAAACGAACCAAATGTTGGCTTTCCAGCAGAGCATGCTCAACATATTTTTAATGTAGTTACAGAATAAAAAATAGGGGGGAAGTGTTATTTCTACTATTGAAAATCTTATATAGCAAAATGAAGTAAAATGCCAAAATGGATGCACTGGGTTACTTAGAATTTCTAAAAATGAGAGTTCCTCTGTCTTCTAAAACATCAATAATTTCTGGTAAATGTGTAGTTTAGCGTCCTAAATTATTTAGCTGAAAATTTTGATAAAAAGTTGTATACATATTTTAAAGTATGTAATTTGATATGAAATGACAAAAGTTCAGCTTTACAAGGCCTTTAAAGATTTTTACTGTAAAATTTACCCGCAAGTGGGACAATGTAAACACACACACTGAGACGAGCTTACCCCCAAGCAACCCTGCAATGTCGCCCGAGGATTTGGCGAAGCGACGAACTTTGAATCATGTTGCGGCAACCATTTTGTGGATCTGCCGAAATTAAAATCTATATCATATTTGTTTATTTTTTGGGGTTTTTTTTATAATTACTTTATTTTTTGTTTTGTTTTTGGTAATCCACATAAAAACTGAGTTTTAATGCTCTTTGTACAATCAATAATGGTAAATTTAGAACACTTCCAAAACAAAGCATATTGTTGAAAGTTGCAAAGGCTTGCTCTGTCTCGTTGTTTTCCACCCATAAAATGGCGCAGCAACACAAGCCGAAGATCATTTCGATGATGCGGTGGTACTGGGAGTAAGCTCACCATAGCGTGTGTTGACATCCAATATTTACAGGTAAATTTTACGGTAAAAATCTTTAAAATGCCTTGCAATGCTGAATTATTTTTTTTTGGTCACTTCACATCAAATTACATACTTTAAAATATGTATATCTTTTTTTTTCTGAAATTTTCAGCCAAATAATTTAGGATGCTAAACTACACATTTACCTATTTTCTAATATATTAAAGCAAAAATACCATAAGCACAAGCACCCATTTTGACAAAAAATCGAATTATCCATAATGAAAAAAATCTCAGTTTACGATGCATAAATCAGCACTTTACTATACAGAAAAGAAAAAAATTCAGTTTTTCCATTTAGTTTTCAAGTACAACTGTACCAAACACACATGTATATAATCTAGTAAGAAATTTGTATGCAAAAAGAAAATACTGATCAAGCTGTTAGTTATGTGATGCAAAATGTTGTCAATCCAATATACCTTGTGCTAAGTACAAGACATAATATCATCTCTTGTTAGGCTACACAGTGATATGCTTCCCAGCAAAACAACTGCACACATTTCGAAAAGTTTGAAAATCTTGGCCTTGGTTTTACAGCTATTTGACATAAAAAGAACTGTTTTAATATCATTAATAGCAGGGGAGATATCATCTCAAATAGAATTGCACATTCATGCCACCACCATTTGTCCCCCTCCCCAAATTATGCTTCCAAGCAGAAACATACATCACCTCAGATAATAAATAGCATATCATGAAAAGCAGAACAAGCACTGAAAATTTTATGTTTACAGCTTACACAATACAAATAATTTCCAGTATAGCTTCCTGATATTGTGCCACATGCATATACGCCAGTGGATAAACCTATGCATTAAAAAAGCGGAAAATGCATAAACAACTATTTATTTCTATATTATTATCCACTGCTACAAATTTTCAACTTAACTTTACAATCAAGAAATACACCATAACAATACAGGGCACAACAATCTAAGTGATATAACTATAACAATGAGGCCTTAAATATTCAGAAATATTTGCATTATGTTTTAGAGGATGCATTATGCAAATGTTAGGATCTTCTAATCCGAGGATTCACATGAATTAGGCCCCTAATTGTGAAGTCATGCTGACTGAAATCACAGTTGCAACGTTCTGTGCCCTTAGTGTTCTGCTAAGTTCTTTTGTGCATTTAGTAGTTCTGTGAAATTTTAGACATCAAGCTCCTAGTTCACTGCGTTTGCACTTGCTCACCCTGAATTTTGATCTCTTTCAAAGCTTATAATAGAAAGGGAGTAATCTCGAGTGTAGCAGCAAAAGACATACAGCATGAACAACTGACTTGGCCGTCCTCGATTCCTGTCGTAAAGCACGTATCACTTTTGAGATACATTCATATGTTAAGGACATGCCACAAAACGTAACCACACTTTCGCATGTTAAAAGGCAAGCTAAAAACAACAAATGCCGTAAGTGTGCATCAGTTTGTATGATCAAGTTTCTCCCTAATCTTGCTTCACGTATATTCTTTCAAAATTTCTTGTTGTCCATTTAACTTTTATTATTGCTGTTTTCCACAGATTCATTTTAAAATTTCAGATCACTTCAAGTAAGAAAGAATACAAAATTCCAAAATTGAATTTTATCAGAAAATCTCTCATTAATGTTTCAAATCACAAATTATTTTGAATTACTCACACCGGTACATTTTGATGAATGATAAATAATGGGCATACGAAAATATCGTTTAAATACAAAGCAACGTCCAACAGTAATACAAATCCACCCGCTTAGATAATATGACCAAGACTTTAGTAATTAAAATATTGCAGCCAGGGGTAAATTCATAGTTCAGAAATGATACAGCATAAACTATGAGTGTTTTAATTACATACCATAACAAATACATAAAATCATTGCAATATTGTACTTACGCAACACATAATATAACCTATGCGTGCGCGACCTTTAGGTCGCTGAACAATAAGCAGACGAGCCACAGCTCAACCAGGAATCTCACGAGTAATACGTACCGAGGAAATCGTGTGTGTGATTTTTTTTTTTATTATTTTTTTTTTTATTTTTTGGATTGGAGGTTTAACGACCACCGTGAGCAACAAGCAGTCGTCCTACCCTAATTAAGGGCCACTGGTTCCAGGGAACGGAGAGAGCCAGTGCCATAAGCCAAACACAACACCCATGTCTCACCGGGATTCGAAACCGGACCCGTCTCGGACGAATGATCAGAAGCCATCGCTTAGACCACTGCGCGACCGGGGCGGCGATTTGTCATTGGGGTTTAACGACAACCGTCAGCAACTCAGTGGGCGATACGAAGTCGTCCTTCCCTAATTTAGGGCCTGGGCCGCGGGTGGCCTAGTGGTTAATATTCATGACTGCCACAGACAAGACCTCGGGTTCGATCCCAGGCAGGTACAAACGCTCGAACCACTAAATAACCACCGTGCGTCAGATGGACACGCTAAACCGTCGGGCCCTGGGTGCAGGCCTGTAGCCAGACAAGCAAGTTGGGAGGGGCGGCTGATGATTGCGATCGGGCGAAGGATACAAAGTGGTCGGGCAAAAGATGTAAAAGAGGTGTGGCGCTATACTGTTGTGTGAGTCGCTAGGACGGGCAGAAGGAAACACAGGTCGGGCTCAGCCCGGCCTGGCCCTCCCCTGGCTACGGCCCTGCCCGGGTGATCAACTGTAGAGGATTTTAGGAAGGGAGTGTCTGACCCCAGGTCTTAAACAACCCTTAGAAATAGGAAGCTAGGAGATTTGGGCTAGAGTGCCCGATAGGAAAGTGACACGGAAGCGAAGTAGAAAGGGGAGGAAGACACCCTTATTTATCACCGGAGGGCCAGTACCCGGGGTCCGACGGCTTAACGTGCTTATCCGACGCACGGCGGATATTTAGTGGATCGAGCGTTCGTATCTGCTGGGATCGAACCTGAGGTCCTTTCCGTGGCAGTAAACGAACGTTTCCCACTAGATCACCGGCGGCCCTGTGGGGCCTAGGGTACTGGCCCCCCGGCAATAAATAAGGGCGTCTTCCTCTCCCTTTCTACCTCGCTTCCGTGTCCCTTTTCTGTCGGACACTCTAGCCCAAATCTCCTAGCTTCCTATTTCTAAGGGTCATTTAGCATATTTAGTCAATGCTCAGTACGATAGAACGGGCTGAAGTGACTCACCATTATATTATTGGAAAAAAAAATTACTTTATGAATGTGTCATTTGAAGGATGGTTAGGGCCGCGGGTGGCCCAGTAGTCAACGTTCGTGACTGCCACAGAGAAGATCTCGGGTTCGATCCCAGGCAGGTACGAATGCTCGAGCCACTAAATATTTTTTTTTCATTGGAGGTTTAACGACCACCGTGAGCAACTCAATGGGCTGTAAGCAGTCGCCCGACCCTAATTTAGGGTCACTGGTTCCAGGGAAGGGAGAGAGCCAGTGCCGTAAGACAAACACAACATCCATGCCCGACCGGGATTCGAACCCGGACCCCTTACGGACAGAGGCCAGCGCCTTAGACCACTGCGCCACCGGGGCGGCAACCACTAAATATCCGCCGTGCGTCGGATGGGCAAGTTAAGCCGTCGGACCCCGGGCACTCTAGTCCAAATCTCCTAGCTTCCTGTTTCTAAGGGTTGTTTAAGACCTGGAGTCAGACACTCCCTTCCTAAAATCCTCTACATCTGATCTGAAGGGTGGTCAAAGACCTTGGAGAAAATAAACTGGCAAATACCTAGCTACTTCCGTGAGTTTTTGAAAACTGTATGTTCCGCCATTAGCGAGGAGTGAAAGCTGTTCCTGAGCATATGCTGGTTGGGTGCGTGTTGCAAATCGTGCTTTAAATTGCTTTAGATAGTTCTCATAAAAAAAAATCAGCTTTGGGTCAGGTACTGTTTTAGACATGTACACAACATAACGGCCGACATGAAAAACAAGTATTTTCACAAGTAAGTTAAATGTTTTGCTCATTGTTCATAATGTCTTTGGCTGCAGTTCAAAATCGCTTTATTAAACTTGAAAGGTACAGAGAAATACATTGCAGTAACATAGAGTAACAGAGAGTATAACAGGAAATAACATGAAATATACAGCTGGGCATGAAGTACACAAACGTCAAGGACACAATCGCAGGAGTAAAGCAATTAACATTTTACATTAGCGGAGAAAAAGTTAGGAAAAAAGTCACGTATCAAGAAAACAATTCACCAAGATGCAGGAGAATATCCGGAGAACTTTTCAAATTGGGTGCGAAAATAGTCTGTAAACACAAGCCACGGTCCGAGAGCTGGATACGCAGACACTGCTGTGCCAAAAAACACTTTGAAGAGCTCGTAAAGAAGCACAAACAGTCTCATAGTCAATAGGATGATAAAATGAGAAAAACGGTGCAAAGGCCGCTTTCGGATCACGTGCAAAAAAAAATCATAGCCCATGTAGGGGGTCACAAAAGCACGATAACGAGGATCAGCATTTGCGAGCATATAAATGTGTTCCAGGGAAACCTCTGGAAGAGCAGCACGTTTAAGATCAAGTTTATAATCAGGATTAACCACAAAGTGATCCGGAAAATCCAGAGCAGCCGAGTCGGATATTTCACAGGAAGCTAAGACCTTCTTTCGATTTTTCTTACGAGGAGGGCGTCATCACTTCTTGGGAACAGCACCTTGAAATTCCTGCTCATGCAGTTTCAAAAAACTCACGGAAGTAGCTAGGTATTTGCCAGTCTATTCTCTCCAAGGTCTTTGGTAGTGATTGATTGATTACCTTGCTCTGTGCGGTGAAGTCATCGTCTGATTGCCCACCTTTTTTTCGGATATATATTGGAGTGACTGGAACATATTGAGAGCCACTGCCGAAAGACAAACGCAAACATCCATGCCTCACGGGATTCGAACCCGGACCCAAATAGGGCGAATGATCATATGTCGCAGCTCCTTAGAACACTGCGCCACCGGGGCTGCCTTGAGTTCTATGCACTGAGTAGTATACAGTGCTTCGTACCTGTGTTACATTCGGCCGGAAAAGAAAACTTTAATGTCTTAGCGACAGTTAAAAGTATTGCATACCGATATTTTTTATTATTATTTTTTTCTTTATAACTAACTGAACACGAATTATTGTTTGGAGTTCCTAAAAATATTTGGCGGGCAAGGACACCAATATTTTTATAAGGGGTGGCACAAAGTCCCTAGCTACCGCAGTGATCTAAGCGCTGGCTTATGAGTGTTCGCCCAAGTGGGTCCGCGTTCGTATCCCAGTGAGACATGGATGTTGTGTTTGCTTCACGGCATGGCTTTCTCCCTTCCCTGAAACCAGTGGAACTAAATTAGGAATGGGCGTGTAAACATTCCGCGGTCGGCCCAAAAATAGTTTGATGAAGCGACGATAGATGGCGACACGTTATCGCTAAATCGTGAACCGTTACGTTGTGAAAGTGGCAAACGAAGTGAATAATATTGATTAAAGGTGGCCGTGGCCCTTAAAAGGACCATTTTGAATGTACAGTTTGGCATATGTGAGAAATATTTATTAAGACGGGAGAATAGTTTTTCTTCATGAATAGGAAACTGTCTAGCTAGCAGAAAAAAGCAAGTAAATTTTTATCTTCCAGGGAAGAACTGTCTGATCGCACGAATCAGGACTTCAAAACAATGTCCAGAGGAAAGATGGCAATTCCGTCGGAATAAATATTCCAGAATATGGTCTGCCAAGTACATTTTGTGGTTACCCTGTGTTAATTTATGTTTCAGGGGACGCCAATTGCTCTCTACTCCTTGTGTATGGGCGCCTGTGATGGGATCAATGAAGTTGAGGGAGTGGTTGACAGTGAAATGAGTGTAGCCAGAGCTTGGCAGATTCCGATATGCCGCCCACTGGTCCGCCATAATCGTTGTTCCTGGCTCTACGTGTTTGATGATGAGGGGCAGCAATGTATCTGCCGATCTGTTGTTATCAGGGCAGGTTTCGACCCTGAAACGCTTGGTATCTCGTTCAAAGATACCAAGAATCCAAGTGCCCTCGACAAGACGACCGCAGTTGTAGTTCCGTTTGCCCACTTTAGCTTCGTCCACTTCGACGATGATTCCATCACCACCAAGCCTTTTTTTTTTTTTTTTTTGATTGGAGGTTTAACGACCACCGTGAGCAACTCAATGGGATATAAGCAGTCACCCGTCCCTAATTTAGGGTCACTGGTTACAGGGAAGGGAGAGAGCCAGTGCCGTAAGACAAACGCAACATCCATGCCTCACAGGGATTCGAACCCGGACCCCGTTCGGACGAATGATCAGAGGCCACCGCTTAGACCACTGCGCCACCGGGGCGGTCACCAAGCCTTCCTTCCTCACATTGCGAGGCTACCATAAACGCTGAGACTAGTTGTCTGCAATACGAATACCAGTCGCTAACTGTCTCAGTGGATGTAGTCACATCGCCATGTGAGGTTTCTTCAATCGCCTCATCGTAATACAATCCTTTGGCGAAACAATACGTCAGAATCATCACTCTATCAATCGGAATCTGAGCATAAAAATACCACGTACCAAGTGTACGGGTAGAGTACTCAGCATTCTTCCGACACCTGAATTGTCCTAAACGATGAGACGCATCAACACGTAGAGTCATGAGATGGCCCTCAGAACATCTTTTAGAGGTGGGAAATAAAGCCTGTTGTTGACACCATGAAATAGAGGTTTCCTCATCCTTCCCAACTTCATTAAAGGACCTTTTCCAATTCCCCATATCACAGGAGCAGAGATCGAAGAAAAACTTACGTAACATAGGAGCAGACACGGAGAACTAAGTGAGAGACGGAGAGTAAGTAGCTATAACGCATTTCACGTGAAAGTGCGAGAAGAGCAGAATGGAGGTGAATTATGGCGCCATCTGTTATTGCTTTCGGAACTAGCTGAGGTACATTATAGCTGAGGGCCGAACGCGGAAGTTTAGACCGCCTCAGTCTCTCTCTCTCATTTGATTAAATCAGTTTTCGGGACACACCAAGTTTCGAAAATTTCAAGGGAAATAATATTTTTATTTGTATCAGGTGTGGAATCGGTACAGGAAGTGCACTTTTCGCGTTTGTTAGTTTTTTCCTCCTCTTAATGAAAATGAAAACACAAGATCTAATGAGCAGTTTTTACATAGTATTTAGCACTTTGTTCCAAATTTCATTGAAAATGTGTTGCTCTTTCTTGTAATTCCATGAATGAGGAGCTAATCAACAGTGTGTTAAATTACTGCGTTTATTAAGTGTGCGCTTTTGATTTTTATACAAGGTAATTTATTTATGTAAGTAATCACATTTTGAAAAGTATCTAGAATGTGTGTTTTTTTATGTGAATTATGTCAGAAACTGTCGAGAATTCACTACGTAGTAAATTTTCAGTAGCCTTCACGTAGTACAGTTTATAGGAGAGTCTTGGGCAATGCTTCTGTTTTGATCGTCTGCTACAGCTATCAGGGCCGGAGCCTTAATGGCCCCCTAAGAACTTATGGTGATGAATCGTGAAGTCCTTTAAAACACGAATTTGTAGCAATATGCTTGTGCTAATTAATACGCAGTGCTTCGAATTAATAAATTATGTGTAGAGTTTTCATAAGTCACTGTACTTTTCATTCTCATAAGAACATGAGTTAAAAGCTTAAGATTCCTAGATTTTGTCATGGATTTTCTAATGATTTAGCTTTTTTCTTAATTCCTGTTTTTTTGTTAAATGTGAAGCCACATGGGGCTTCAACTGTTAATTGTTCTTAGTACAAATTAGGAGGTGTGGGTGGACAGTAGTGAAAAAGCTGAAACTGTCTCTTCAGACCTCACTGTACACAGTAACATGAAACTTTTACCCTTGGTGAATCACTGCCTTGAAATCTGTTCGTCTTCCAGCTCCTGTTTCAAATCAAGTGGAAAACAAACGAGACAAAATTAAAGCTATTTTATAAACATCTATCTATCTATTATTTGCCCAGGCATGCACTCTAAACCTGCCCTGACAGCTATGATTTACTCTGAGGTGGTCAGAGGGGTGGTCCGCAGCTAGTTGCCCTAGGTAACCCGGTATTCGTGTGCCGATGAGACATGGGGGTGGTGTGCTTGTCTTACAGTGTAGGCTCTCTAATTTTCCTGGAACCAATGGCCCCAATTTAGGAAAGTGTGACTTCTTATAGCCCTTGCAGTGGCTTGTGATAGTTGTTTATTCTCAATACAGAAAATATGCATCTTTATTGTATGTATAATAAAATTATTATATGTATGATAAAGTTGCACTGCACGAGAGGTATGGGATTGTCAAGTATAGTTAAAAAAAAAAACATTCTTTTTCAGAACATGATACATTTTCTTTTATTGACTGTAGTGGTACACACTGGTAAATAAACAATTAAGTATGTAGTTATTCACTGTGTTTAGTCCAGCTTGTTTACTATTTGCTTAACATTCATTTCATCAAATAGCACATCACGCATGCACATTTGTGTTTTGTGCAGTAATATTTTGATTTACATCATATTGGTGTACTATGTTAGGGGTAAGCCAGTCTAATCCACAACTAAATAGTAATGAAAACAGAAAAAATGTCTCGTCTATAGTGCATCTTTCAAAGCAGGTATCCATATTTCTTGAAGCTCCACCATTAGATGAGCATTATATACCTTATTTTTTTTATTTTTTTCACTTTCCTTGGTACCCTTTTTATAGGGCACCAAACCAGTGTAATCATAGCAAAGGAGATGCCACTATAATCCCAAGTGTAAAGTGCACATCTTTCGAGAAAAAAGAAAAAAAAAGGAACTATTTAGAGAGAAATCCTGTGTAACACATAAATTTGCAGTGACAATATGTGCTTTTTGCTGTACTATGCATTTTTTGTCACTTAAAAATGGAAGTTGTTTTCTACAAAAACAAAAAAATAGCAAGTATTTCTCATGCTTGCTTTTGTAGGATTCAGGAAGAGAATTTTTTTTTTTTTTTTTTGGCTTATAGAAGCAGGTGTTATGACAAATACAAGTCAACATTTGCATCATCCTGTCATACTCACAAAGGCTGAAAAATATAAGGAAAATTTTGGTCAGGCCTTTGCCAGTCCAATATAGGTTTTACTCGAGAGACTGAGATATGACAGATGAATGAACAGACAGCAGCATATCATTTTCTGATATACATCAACATATATATAATTTATGACTACAAACTTGTGGTGTTGAATAAAGTAAAAATATCAACATTTACCGCAATCAAAGGTTTATTATATATCGACTATAGTTTCGCAGAGCTTCTGGCTCGGCTTCATCAGGACCCATTCGTCCTGATGAAGCCGAGCCAGAAGCTCTGCGAAACTATAGTCGATATATAATAAACCTTTGATTGTGGTAAATGTTGATATTTTTACTTTATACATCAACATCTCATACAAGTGTATCAGGTATGGTGTTTACCACCCCAGTGGTGCAATGGTTGTTAAACCCGGCTTCTGACCATTCGTCCAAGATGGGTCCAGTTTTTAATCCTGGTGAGGCACAGATGTTGTGTTTATCTTGTGGTTTTGGTTCTCTTCCTTTCCTGAAACCAGTGGTCATAAATTATGGATGGGTGACTGCTTATAACCCATGGAGTTGTTCATGGTGGTCGTTAAACAAAATACAGAAAAGCGATTTCATGCATGTTCCTAGTATGGACCTCTTTGGAAGAGGGGGAATTATTATTTCTCATAAATTTTCATTGTCCCATTCTATCCAAAGTTGCAAGATAATCTGCATCTACTATGTTGCTTTCTCAGTCACCAATGTCTGATATACCTTCTGTTTACATGTTCTGTTTCTTGGTTTGCAGCTGGGCACCTACACTCATGGCAAGGCTAACCTGATTGTGGAGTGGATGGTACTGAGTGTGTACTTCCACTGCATAATTTTGTTCCAGTCTAAAAACTCCTATTAGAGTTTGACCTGTGAGTTCAAAAGTCATAGAATTTGTTCTAAATGTTGTGCATATGTACATTAAAAAATGAAAATCTCAGTTTTAGTTGTGATTTTGAAAAATACAGATGCATTTTGGTGACATTGGCATTTCTGTTGGTTGGCCATGGGCATTAAAGATGTAATATCCAGAGGATATTTGCAGCAGGTGGGAGGGTCAAGTTGTTAATTGAGGACTTTAAAGTCCTTTCTTCCTGGGAAGGAAATTGGTGATAGAAGAATTAGTTGGAAGATTTCTTTTGTTCTGTCCCTTGTCATGGTGGCACATCCCGAGGATTTGTGGGATGGTTCCTCACACATTGCCTTTCATTGGTGTAGAGAAATACTGAAAAACCATGAGATACCTTTTTGGGAAAAAGACTTCCAGCTTCCTCTCCATAGTCAGATTAGGGTTGCCAGATTGTATAACATTAAATTGAGTACAGTTAACTCATAAAAAGAGTATGATTAAATGATTGTAGCATGTAATCGATATAAACATAAATACGTTTTAAGAATCTTTATTATATATGTTATGATAACTATGTTCTGATCTATTGAAAGCATTGCTTATGACTCTTTGGTGGGTTCCACTAAAATTCATATTGTAATTATCCTTTGTAAATACAGTACATTGCTTTATTAGATATGTTCATTCCAATGTAGCTATCACTGAATAGCTGATTGTTTCCAATTTTTCATCGGACACTGATTTCAAATCTAGTTAGCAGCTTTTTATACCTGATTTCTTCTCAAAATATAACATTATGATCAGAAACATTTTAATAGCACCATGGATAAATCTATCAGTAAAAACACCTATGGGGGTCATTTCACATGAAATCTCTCTCTCACTCACACACACACCCCCATGGTGAGTGAGTTCCACAAAGACGACAATGTGCCCTTGAGAATTAGTGGCAAATTAATGCAGGCGGCTTGCCATTCCCACATGAAATCAACACAGAAAAATATGATTTTCAACCTTGTGTCTTTTGATTTTATTGAAATTTAGTATGCAGTTAAGTAGCTACAGTATAAGAAAAAAAAATCTGTTAAAATTTTGAATAAAAAAAGCCATTACTTCTGTTTCTGTGAGATGCTGAATTTAGGAAAAAATACAATTTCGGGGCCACCATCGTGCCTTAAAATATTCATTTTTCAGTTTGTTTTAAACTTAAAAAAACTGGTCTTGTTGGAAAGCTGTTTTTATGAGTTTTAATTTGATATGTAACACGTTAGACTGGTTGAAAACAATATTTTCAAGGTCACTAAATTAACCTTTGACAAATTGCATCAAAACCCATTTTTTAAAAATAAATTTTAACAATATATTTTTATCACTAGATTGTTGTTTACATATTGTTAAAATTTTATAATGAAGCAAAAGGTTCTAGATGTATAAAATTTTGAAACACTTAAATAAATTTAAATTTACATTTACTTCAGCTTTGAACACTAAGATGCTCTTTTAAAACAAGTACCACAGACATTCTTGTAGGGATGCTTTATAGGAAGAATGTATTTTATAGCATACACAATAAACTAGAATACTATTTTAACATGTAGTATATTTAAAAAAATAATCTTTAAAAAATGCAACTCAGCTGCAGAATTTTTTTTTTTTTTAAATCGTGCTAAAAATTTCTTCTCATTAATTTTCCTTTCTCAGTTTTATTTTTGATTGACACCTAATAATTTAAATTCGTAAACACTGTGTGCAATGTTTTTGAAACCCCTACAGATTTGAATTATGGGATTTAATGAATGTATAAAGCCAAGGAAAATTTTTGTGGGTTAAAACTGTTACAGTTCTATGCAGTTATACTTAATTTTGATTTCATATTTCTCAGTGGGTGGTCTCTTTTGGTTGTTCATCCCATTTTGGTTTCACATTCCTGAGTGAGTGGTTACTTTTGGTTCTGGTTCAGTGAACCCTGGAAGTTGTAGGCTGGAAGAGCACTTAAGGGAATTGTTTGACAAGAATGGTGTAGATGAAATCACATAGAAACAGTGGATAGTGAATGATAGGGCAAATCTAGAGAGTATAACAAAATTAAGTGATGATTTTATATTAGCATTTTTATTGGATATTAAATATTCTATTGGAACATTCCTTTATAGCCACTGAACAGTCAAACTTTCTGAGGGACCTAAAGACAATGCTAAAATGGGGTGAATTTTTGGTTATACGTACAGTGACCATATTTTTTTTTTTGAGAAAATAAGGGACAAATCAGAAATTGTTTCATAATAAGAAAAAGCAGGTTGCGCTTATTTGTTTCACCAAAACTGAGAAGCCTTATATAACATTTATTATAAAATATAATAAACAACACAAATAATAAACAACACAATATAATGAACAACACAACAGTTTAAACAATCATATTATTATTACTTTAAAAAATTTAATTTTGATATTTTTTACAAGAATGAACTTTTTTAATAAATCAGGTTTGTGTTTTAAAAATTCATAAAACGCTATGTACGTCATGTCGAAGTTGCATTTGGTATTATAAAATATGCTTCCAATGTTTAAACTTTACTATCTCAATGTTTTTGACTTTACTATTTCAATTCACAAAATAAAGGACAAATGGCCATTTTAGAAAAAAATTAATCTAAAGGACAGCAGTGAAATAAAGGACTGTCCTCTTAAATAAAGGATGTATGGTCACCATAGTTATATGTGATTTTGCTGAAAATTACTTATTGCTTCTGCAAGATGCAACTTAGGGGTTCCATTTGAATATCAGTCAAGCAACAATACACCCTTTTGTGACTTATTTTAAAAATGAAGATAAAATTAACCATGTTATTTCATTGCCATTTCAGATTGCCTTAAGCACAGCACAACTGCATTTAACTTTGTAAACAAAATAATCTGTGAAATACACATATACTCACCCTACATTCATTGTAGGACCAACACCATTTTTTAGCATGTTTTTCGTCAATTCGCGATATGAACAACCACATGTACTTCTATTTGTTTGATATTATAAATATATGTACTTAGAAGGATCGAATATTTAATTTATTATACTGTATAATTATAATAAACATATCGAGGCACACATGGTTCATATTGCAAATTGACAAAAAACGTGCTAAAAAATGGAGTATATGTGTATTTCACACATTATTTTGCTTACAAAATTAAATTCCTTTAAAGCACGTTAAATCTGCCGAAAAAACTGTTTTTTAGGTCTTTGACTTCATATCATTGAGTCAAAAACAACAGTAACAGACTTGCTAACACAACTGCAGTTTTCCCTTTTCAGTGATATCTGATGATATTCCTAAATGACAGATCCAGTGGTACTCTAAAGCATATTTTCTATTTCTCTGATGGGTCTGCTGCTCAGTATAAGAACAAGAAGAATGTTATTAATTTATGTTCTTATCAGGAAAACATGGGTGTTTCAGCAGAGTAGAATTTTTATGTAACTTCAAGAAAAGGTGTCTGTGATGGACTATCTGGAACTATCAAATGCCTGGCAATATGTGCAAGTTTGTAGTGACCTTATACACTGCTGGACAATTGCTAAGGACGGATCATAAACGGCTATATAGCGCATAAAAAAGTAAGTGTGGTTGGATGCCAAGTGAAATAAAATAATGTCAGAATGCCAGGACATTACAAGAAAGACAATTTATTGTGCTCTGAAATCCAGAAGGCTTTGGAACGTGTTCAAGGGACAAACAGGCCATTTTGTGCAGAATACGTAAACGTGAAAAAAATGCAATTACTGTCAGCAGGCGTTCCGGCGTAAGATGTCAATACGGGATATGGCCACCATGGAGGGCGATGCAAGATTCCACACGCCGTGTCATGCTTTGCACAACATTATCAAGCAGCTGTTGGGGTAATTTATCCCATTCCTCTGTCAGTGCACGGATGAGGGTGTCCTTGTTTATTGGAGGGCATTGGCGACCAGCAAGACTCCTCCCCAAAGCATCCCACACATTTTCAATGGGATTCAGATCTGGAGAACGTGCTGGCCATACGAGGCATTGAATATCCTTGCTCTCAAGACACTCCTGGACAGCGACTGTTCGATGACATGTTGCGTTGTCATCCATGAAAATGAATCTATCACCGACAGCACCACGGAACATTCGAACATGAGGTAGCAGAACATCATTAATGTATCGTTGGCCAGTCATAGTCCCAGTTGGAAGCACATAGAGGGACGTACGGCCATTGATCATGATGCCAGCCCATACCATGACACTACATGTCGGATATTGGTCCATTTCCTGTATGTTTGCTGGACAATATGCAGTACCACTATCACGCCAGATCAGTTGTCATCGACAATCAGACGATAGACTGTATCTACTCTCATCTGAGAAGAGGACAGCAGACCAGTCATTGTCAGTCCAATTGAGATGTTGATGGCACCATTGTAAACGGGCGGTATGGTGACGTCTGGACAATGGGATGCACACAACAGGACAGCGGACGTATAGTCCTCCTTCATGCAAACGTCTGGCGACAGTTTTTCGGGAGATCCGCTTGCCAGTAGCAGCCATAAACTGATTTGCTACCTCACTAGCTGTGCTGCGCCGGTGTCTTTTGTTGATAGCACTATGTACCGATCTTCTGCAGGTGTCGTACTGCGAACACGACCTCCCCCGTGACGTTTGCTACACTCTCCATTTGTTTGAAATGATATCCAAAGCCTTGAAACAACACTGTGGCTGATGTCGAACTCCCTGGCAACATCTGTTATTTTTCGCCCTTCTTCAATCTTGCCAATAACACGGCCATGCATAAAATCATCTAGGTGATGTCGGGAAGACATACTGAAAATTGCAAGTTCGTCAATTGATTCTTTCCCTTTCAACTTTGCATTTGAACAACACCGGTCAATACGCGTCAAATCCGTTATATCTCTTATCAGCGCTATGACGTCACAAACAAGTTCGGCAATCCAAAATTTGCATACGCACAACACGTCTTACTGTATCCCGCACTTATGCTAATTTCCACATTTTCCTGCCTTCCATTTTATGGTTGCTATCGTTGCTATTGTCATCCGTCCTTAGCAATTGTCCGGCAGTGTATATAACAAATTATGACTCCTTTTTAGTTATACGAGTAGACCAATGATAATATTCAAACTTGCAATTTTTTATTTACAAGCAAGGGATGCAATGAAGTGAAAGCTCTTTTAAAGAAAATACAGTAATGCAAAGGTAATCATAAGAATGTGCTAAGTTTCACTTTTTCAAACCTATTGATGACAACAATATTCAAGTGAGAATATTCTCAAATTCTCCAAATTAAAAAACTGAGCTGGTGACTTAAAGCTATGTCAGAAATAGAGCTCTGTGACCAGTGCTGGGAAGTAGCACACTACTATTAGCGACATTACAGTAGTGCGCTACTTTTATTGTAGTTTGTAGTGTAGCATAACTAAAAAAAAATTGTTTGTAACATGCTACAAAAATAAGTAGTTGTAACGACATTTTGTGTTACATTGTTTCACTACTTGTTACGAGGAACAAATTTTACTGACTAAAGGAATCGTTTGCCGGACTCAGCTTGACTTTCGGAAGAACTAATGTTGTCCATCAGAATGTATGACCTTTACAATGCCAGTTTCATGACTCTTCCTACCCATCTTCGATGGGTAGGAAAAATCATGAAACTGGGAACCCTCAGTAGGCAATCAACGTGAATGTTCGACCCTGTTGTAAGGCCATTCTTTCAGAGAATGCGTAAATGTTCCATTTGCATCACAGTTTTAGAAGTTGGCATAGTCTCTTTGGCTTGCCGTCTCCTGAGCTTACCTCCTAGTTACATATTTCACAATGCTTTAGCTAAGAATGAATGCTGAAACAGAACTACTTTGGGCAGTTTCCTATAATTGTTGTAAAGTAAAAAGTGAAACAACAAAAGGAAATTGCATTACTATGTACACTTCTGGTACAAGAGGCTTACCACATCGAACTTAAAAACTTAATCTCCAAGCCATTGTTTTGCAATTCTTCTTTCTAGTAGTTATGAGTTGTGTTTCTGTATGCACAGGTTATTTATTTACTTACTTTTAATGCATGCATGAGGTTTTCTTTTTAATTTCTTTGTTCCGCAGTTTACTTGGAGTCCTTAAAACACATCAGGGCCTTCGTTATTCACTCCTAATAGAACCTATGTGTTCCTAATTTGATACATATTACAGTATCCACTACACATTGACACATCACTTACTACAATTGATGTTATTAATTTCATAACACGATTCTTCATATCTACAAGAAACCATTTATGTTAGCGGCTGTCGTTCAATAGATTTAGAACTCTTACTGAAATGTAGTGTTATCCAAATGTTTCTGCTCCTCATGTTTCCTTCATGAACACTTTATTGGTATAATGCCCAACTTTAGACTTGGTAAATTCATTTAATTCAAAATACAGTTTTTAGTAACGTTCTGAAAAGTAAAAAAATATATAAAAAAATAACAAGGTTAATATAATAAAAGCACGCATTATACATGTTATCAACAACAATTATTTTCAGTCCATTGCTGAGTGAAGGTCTTTCCAAGACCCCTGCATAACTCTGTCCTGAGACATTTTCTTTCATGTCATTCCGGCATGCTTTCGAATTTCATCCACCCATTTTCCACATGGATAGATGACATACAACAAGTACAATTTTTTCTTCCATCTATCTATTTGTTCGGGTACAGGCACAATATCAATGCATCAATAAGCCAAATCTTTCTTTCCTTTTTTTTTTTTTTTTACTTTCTTTTGAACTGGCATATGAGAGTGATGATCCATGCTATTTTTCTAAAGTTTTCTAGCTTGCTAGGTTAATGTGCATTCCTATTTACCACAGTATTTCCACTTTTGAAAAATGACTAAAAAATGCATTTTCATTGGGCAGCTGACAATACACAAAACATTTTCACATTTTTTAACCTTTCATAATGTATAACTCTTCCGTTAAGCAGCGTAAACAAGAAAAAAGACAATGTGTTCTATTTGTATCCATTTCTAGGATCAGGTTGAAAAGTTTTTTTTTTTTTTCATTCAGTAGCATCAGTCTCAAAGATTTTTCAGGTTCTTTCTACCATCTTTCTCTAACGACTTTTTTTTTTTTTTGCCAAATAACACGTGTACTGCATTGAAAATTTTTCTTGTGTCTCCGTAAGGCGCCTAAAAATTGAGTCCACCTATAACATAAATATTGCTCCAAATTTGGGTTCAACAAGCAATTGATTTCCTTCATTTCACGAAATTCCGTTTAGTAGAAATATTCGTGATTTATTATCAAATTGCAAAAAAATTACATGATACATAAGTTTAAAATTTTGGTCTAAAAGTTATTTAAAATTCTGTAACCCATGCCAGATATCACTTAGCATAAATAAGTCACTGAAAGTCTTACAGGCTCACATAAATCAGTCCAAAGCCTAAAGGCACTTAACTCCAACTGATTTATGTCGGGAAAAAAACAGCAGTAATGTTTCAGTGGAGGAAAAAAACAGCAGTAATGTTTTAGAGCGCCTATTTTGTAACGCTTCTGATGCCCTCACGAGATCACGCTTCATCGATAAGCATTTTAAAATGCAGTTGTTGCAGAAGTTAAATGGACTGGTATTTTGTAGTATATCTTCACATTTTGTACATCATCCTGTGCATACATCACGCCAATAGGTGAGTGTAAGTACTACGCATCGTATACATTTTTACGGGCATCTACTGATTCGGACTGGAACATTGATGTATCAGAACACACTGAATAAATATGATTATTTGTCTTAATTTAAATGAAAATATCTCTAATTTCTGTATGAAAGTGTAATTGTTCCTACTCTGATGTACGGCAGTGAAACCTGGGTGCTGCAGAAAAGACAGGAATTGTTTGTGCACTGGAGAAATGCGTTACTTACGGGAAGTTTGTGGCAAGACATGTTCTGATTGTCTGAGGAACGAAGATGTGTTGCAGTTGTGTAATGTGAAGCAAAATATTGTTAGCAAGGTGAAGACATATTGATATTCTTTGGTGGTTTGGCCATGTTGAAAGAATGAGTGATGAGATGCTTACTAAGAAATTTTTTTAGCCCAAATGGCAGGAAGAAAAGGCAGAGGAAGTCATGGGAGGATCAGATTCAGGAGTGTCTGCATGAGAAAAAGATAGTATGAAGTATAGAAAGCCTTGTGTACGTAGTGTGATGGATGTCAGTGAAGCATGAGTTGTGTGTCAAGATCACTGTAAATGGAGAAGTTTGGTACGTCAACAGTAAGTAAATAATCATTCAAAAATTTATCTGGTAGTGGAGCTAACCTCTGAATCTCAGAGAACAGCTTAGTGATATGTATGTACGTATGACTTGTATGTTTTCCGCAGAACAAATTAAGGCTAAGAATATTTTATTAATTTTTTAATGGACTAAAAGAGACATTTAGAGTGTTCACATACCCCCCCCCCACCTGAAATCCTCTGGCTTTCATTGACAAGGCTAAGAAATTTCAAAGAGATTGAATGATTTGTGAGTGAGATGGAATTTTTTTTGTAAGCAAGTGCAGCTTCCACAGGCCTCGGAAACAGTAAAAAACACAAATTCATTGAAAATTTGAAGGGTTGCAAAACTGAAACCAGAAGAGGTACATGGAAATTTTTTTACATGATTACTCACTACCATGGAAAAATTGACTATATCAAGTTTAATCAAAATCTGAGAACATGGGTGTCAAAAAATTTTTTTTTTTGGTTGAATTGATGTGGAATGACCCATATGCTAATTCTAACACCACACATATTTACACTATTATTTGTGAAAAGTGCAACACCAAAAAAGAATCACACTAATCTAATGAAATTTATATCACAGATTCCTCGTGTTACAGGAGATATCTGATTACATTTGTAGAGCTGTAAAAAAATTTTTCACTTTAAAACTCAGTATCGTGTGAAGCCACCTCGAGCAACAATAACAGCCTATACACGGCATGGCATTGAATGGAAGAGGATTTTGATATCATCCCAGGCAATAGTATGCGAGGCTGCTTCTATGTGAGATCAGAGTTCATTTGTGGTGACTGGCGGAGATGTTTGACTAGCCAGTAATGTAGTTACCATGACCCAGGCATGTTTGATTGAGGACATATCCAGCGAATGTACAGGCCATGAAAGAAGCGGTATCTGCTGTGCATGGAAAAGGTCTTGGATATTCCATAGTACATGTGGCTGGGCATTGTCCAGCTGGAATATAGCACCAGGACAACTCTGAAAGAAGGGTATCTATCACCTGTCTCTAAAACATCCTTGACATATTAAGTTGATGGTAGTTGAGAATGCGCTAAGTTACATATAATAGTTTTTAAGGCAAATATATTTCAGCCATTACTATGGCCTTCATCAGTGTGACTACGATTTGTTTCGTTGCTAGATTGGAAAGGTAAATTTTGTAACGGTAACTCCGGGTGACGTGATGCAATGAGAGATTTCCAGATGTATGGAATGTAAATGGAGAACAGGGAGTTGCAATTTTTGGAAAATAAAATTTCCAAACTTTCTCTAAACCTCAAAGCAAAATGATTTTGAAAGGAAGCCGACTTTTTTGTATCGGATCAAAGTGGAATAGCAGAAGTGTCAGCCATGGTAAGTTGAGACAAGGAAGAGGAAGGTTTTCCAAATTTCACATCAGATTTGTGTTCCTGAAGTTGAGAGAATTTTTCAGAATGAACTTCCTATGTATGCGGTTAATCCAATGTTTGTTTTGATATGAATTTTATACACTCCAGGAGAAGAAAGCGGAGGCCTTGGGTCTCTGTCTTTACGGAAGAACAGAAATTGAAGAAGAGTGAATGACAAGTCTATATCCTTCACTTTTGAAGATACTGATGAGCTTGTAGGCAGAAAGTTTGTGTTCCTGAAGGCACCTTCAATTCGTATCAGGTGAGATCATGAATTGAGCCCAATGGCCCCCAAATCATTGCTCTGCAAAGTGCCATTTGCCATGATGTCTTAGAACATCTATGTGGCCATCATGGTGCATCAAGTTGAATCATGACTCATCAGAAAACACAACCTGTTGCCAATCAGCACACCATATCTGTGTTTGTGACCCCATTGTAGCCGGAGGCATCTGTGGTTGAGGGTCAAAAGATTGCACAGGTATGAGCTGCTAGTGACCAGTCCTCTGTTAATCCTTTCCACTCTAATAATATTTCACTCATACTCACCCTGCAATCGCATTTTTTTCTGCAGTAGAGGCCACAACTTAGCTGTGAAAGTTTAGCTTTGAGAAGCTAAATGCAAAAGAAACGTCTCGCCAGCCCAGACATACAAACTATAGAGGTGTCATCGATATGTTGGTGACACCTGGCACACGAGCTACTCAGCAATTTCGTAATGTTGGATGTCTCCTGACCATCAAGTGGAAAGGATTAGGCAGATGATGTTGAACTGTGCTGGAGGACAAAGCCTGACCTGTGACAGTGCTCCACCGCTGCTAACTAACACTGGATGTTTCTGTGCAATCGGTCACTGCCATGAGGTAGAGCTGTTTATCATCCCATGCAGTTGTGTGATTTTGTGGTTCATTTCCAGGATTTTTGTGTGTCCGAGCCTCATCTGTCCACTGACACCATGTTTTCATTACTATATTACTGTTTCATCCCGTACAAGTGACAATTTTGCTGTAGGAAAATCCAGCTTCTCTCATCCTAACTATCCTTCCTTGCTCAAAGTCCACCAGGTATTCATAATGCTACCTTCATTGGCGACAGGGCATAATGAGGCACAAGAAACACCCTTTTGATTCAGTGTCAGCTCTTCAATGGTTGATACATCTCATTTGAGCCAGCTCTTTATGCTCAAGACTGAACACTTCAGAGGGCGCTGCTCCGAAACTGCATGCACATTTTCACTGACATTTTAATCACCTGCATGTCCCAACCCTTTGTATATTCCCTGTATGTTTCAAGCTAATACCAGCAGTCCTCCATGGTGTTGCAATTTTCACAAACAATAGTGTAATTATCAGCTGCATATTTTTTCTGGCACCATTTTTTTCTCTCAAGTAGTCCTGTATTTCCTACTATGGTACTGCATAGTAGTACCATAGTAGGAAATACAGGACTACGTTCTGCAGATCTGTAAATGTTATGTGTAAGAGTATCATTCCTTATCTTTACTGCTTTATCTTAGGGCAACTCAAGGCCACAACATCTGTAGAGAAATAAAAAATGCCTCAGGGTAATTTCATAAGGATTTGTCTGTGAAGCATAAAGCAATTGTCTACAAATATCATAAATGCAGTGTCATAAAACACATGCTAAGTGAATTTCGTAAAAATTCACACAGTAGAGTATTTTTCAACTTTAGTGAGCTAATGTTTTTTTTTTTTTTTTGCAATATAATTCCAGAAAACAAATAGTTTGAACTTAAATACTTCAAAAAGTTTTATGATGATTTTCTGCTTGTCTCAAGATAGGACTGTGTTTTTTGTGGAAGTTTTCAGTTTTTACTGATTTGCTGAAAGTGCTTTTCTTTGTAGTTTTTTAAATTATAATGAGGTTTATTTATGTATGTCCTTAAACATTTCTGTAGCTAAAATAAGTAGGAATTTCAATTGTTATCACCACACCATGGAAAGTGGGGGGTCATTATTGATGTACATATTTTCTTATCCATGTGTGTCATGAAATATTTGTGAACAGTGCTTTTTTTCTAAAATAAAATGTACCGGTACTCTCTCATCTCATTCCTTTACACAGCTCCATTTTTCCACCGGTACAATGTAAATGATAAGAATAATAATAAAAATTATGAAATTATTATCAATAATAAGTTTAATTTATTTAATAATAATAATAATAATGATAACAGATATGAGTACCTTATTTCAAAGCAGATTCCAAAAAGTCATTAATGCATCATTACTGCCATTTTCACATGTCTGGGCCTTGCTTTTAGTGTCAGTTGCTAAATGTCTATTTTTCAGGAACCAAGAATTTACACAAGGTAAAGGTTGAAACACACATAGAGGAGGACCAACCAGCTTAGTGAACATCAGTGAACTTAACAGTCTTCCGGTGTATTGATGCCCTTGTGTTACAATCAAATTCATTTGTGAGAAACCGTTTTCACACTCGCTGGTAGAAATGTGTTTGCTGTTTATTATGTTTATAAGAAAGAGGCAACAGGGCAGGTGGTAATTTCTTGTCAACTAATTAGTCACTGTAACTTCTTAGGATCAGTCTTTCTTGAAGTCCAAGTCTCGTACATAAATTTGCTACTTCTATCTCACCAAAAGTTAAATTTTCCTCAGTGTTGTGTGGCCAACATTTATGATTTAAGACTTTTGTCCATTCAGATATTTGTGTGTCATTGTTTGGCAAAAGATGGTTTTCAATGCATTGTTTTAGGCTGTCATAAAACTTTGTAGGGTCAAGATTTACGCTACTGGTTGGCTTGCCTCTCTCTTCTCCGATCACAGAGCCGTATGACGCAGTGATTGGCTCAACTGGCGTGGGATTGCCTGCCGTGCTAACTTTCTGCTACAACTACCTTGTTAAATTTTCAGTATTTTTAGTGTGTTCCTTGAAAAAGTTTACTGGTATGTGTACTGGTGCATACTGACTGAAAAAAAAAAAGTCCAGATTGTGAATGTATAAAATCCTATTGATATGCAGAATTTGTGTCTTAACTTTTAATTTGTGCATTTGACTTCCAGGTACTTTATTTTACCTTTGAAGATGTCTTTTTCATGGCTAAAAAAGTAGGATCTCCAACTTCTCTAACGGAGTTCTCACCATTAAGCCCAGAAGGTCCATCCCAGCCATTCTCCTTTAGAAATTTATTTGGAATGAGCAAAGGTAAAGAAATATAAATGCTTTTTAGTTTGCTATTGAATTATATGCACAACTGTATTGTTGCAGTACCGATGAATTGTATGTAATTTGGGTAATAAAAGTATCAATGTTATATATATGATTGAGAATAATAAAGGTATACATATATATCATACACGAGTGTTGTGATTGACAGAGAGATCGTTTATCTACTCCTGAGTTTCATCCCCCCTCTCCACCGTGTTTGTGACAAATAATCGGCTTTAGTGACAAAACCAAACATCGCTCCATTCAGTAAAGATGCAATCCTTTTTGCTTGCTCTTAGTCTTCAGAAAATGTTACTGTTTGTTTGATTTTTAGAGCCGGGCACACTCAATTTAATAACAAACGTAAGTAGGTTGTTAAACTAATGTACTTTTTTTACTATCAGTGGCAATGTTATTCTGAGCGATCGGTCAAGTTTAAACACTTTCGTTTTCGAGATGCATTGATCAAGTTCCCGCTGTTCTGTCGATTGTCACGCCTCTCTTCTCTGCCGTCGCTAAGCAGGGGCAATAGTCTCCTTATTCAATAGTCTGTTCTTTTCCCTCTTCATCCCCCCCGTTGATAATTGAGCATATGTCATGCCACGGTGCAACTTAAACTACTGGCTGACGCGTTCACCTCTTTCCTCTGGGTGATTTACCAGCGGGGCAGTCAAAGCCATATTGACCGATCTAAAACGGACTTTGAAACATCCTTGCGAAATGAGTTTTTCTATTAGTGAATAAAAAAAACTCGTACATATAAAATCAAGAAAATTCATAGCAACAACTTTCTTTTATACCAGTAACACCCTGAAAATGACTAAATATACAACTGCAAATGAACTGATGGCACAAAGGGCTAAGTATGCGCATTTCCATAAGGCATCAAAATTTTGATTTTCAACTTATCATAAATATTTTCCGTGTATAGTTCGACCCCCTAATTTCAGCCTAAATATTTAATAAAAAAAAAGTCAACCTATACCCGAGTATATATGGTATTTATGGATGTGTGCACGCATAATGCCAAAATGGACAATACTAGTTTATGTCTTGGTAATGTTCATGTGTGTAGGTTGCTATATGCTGATAACACAGTCCTGTTGGCAGAGAGTGAAAGCGAGTTGCAGAGTATGCTGTCCTGGATGTATGAATTCAAACTGAATTAAATAAGGGAAAAACTAAAGTTATGGTTTTTGAGCGAGGAACTGTGCGTTACTGAGTGCAAAATAAGTCTTAATGGCATCGAGATTGACCAGGTGAATGAGTTTGTATATTTAGGAAGTATGTTTGACAGAGAGAACAAATTAGATGGTGAAATTAGTAGGTGAGTGAACTCTTCATTAAAAGTCATAGCTGCTTTAGGAGGATTTCACAGGAATGATGGGTTCTCAAGAAAGTCTCGAATTTCTGTATATGAAAGTGTAATTGTTCCTACTCTGATGTATGGTATTGAAATTTGAGTGCTGCAGAAAAAATATAGTTGTTTGTGTGATGGGGAGATGCATTACTTATGGGGGGTTTGTGGTAAGACACGCTCTGATCATGTGAGGAATGAAGATGTGTTGCAGATGTGTAATGTGAGGCAAAATGTTGTTTGTAAGGTGGAGACCAATATTCTTAGGTGGTTTGGCCATGTTGAAAGAATGAGTGATGAGATACTGACTAAAAAATTTATTCAGCCCAAGTGGCAGGAAAGAAAGGTAGATGATGGCCAAGAAAATCATGGGAGGACCAGGTTCAGGAATATCTGCATGAGAAAAAGATGAGTATGATGTACAAAAGGTCTTGTGTACGGCGTGTGATGGATGTCAGTATAGCTTAAGCTGTGTGCAGAGATCGCTGTAACTGGAGATGTCTGATTTAGCAACAGTGAGTTCTTTCTGTGAGGAGCTAACCTCTGAATGTCAGAGAACAGCTTAGTGATATGTTTGTATGTATTTATGTTAGGGTGGGCCAATTTTTTTTTTTTTTTTTTTAATTTCCATATCGCCTAGTGCTGAAAAGTTGCCATTTGGGTCAACAAGAATAACAAAATAATTTTTTTGAAATCGACCAATATCTTACGTCTCCGCACAGTAATCTGAGTTCCTGTTTTTCCGACCGTATTGGGCCGTAAGCAAAAACGGATGGAATTTTTTGTAATTGAAATAGAGTAACCCCTAGTGCGGAAAAGTGTCCTTCAGTGTTCCCAATAACAGTGAAAAAAAAAGTTTTGAAGTTGATCAATATGCTATGTCTTCGTACTGCACGCGAAGTTCACCATTTTTTCCCACATTTGGCTCGTAGGCCTAGGCTAGGTAGAGGCATCCTGACACGTAGGGCATCGGAAAAATCCGTAGGAAGTTGCACTTTTCTGAGTGCACCATGCGTGTGCATGTGTAGTACACCTCAGTTTGCTTTGCAATGTGTAGCGTGCAGCTCTTCGCGTGCTTCCAATGTCACATATGGAAACAACCCAGAACTCACCACGAGGAGGTGGCTACACTTCGAGTTCCGCCCACCCTCCCTCCAGCTCAGAATTTTATATCTACGTGGTATATCTTGTTCGGTAATCCGCTTTACTCGAAAAATGTGGCATTAATTGCCATGATACAATTGTTGCTCTTATGAACGTATCTCTAGCTTCAAATCCACGCACTGAGGCAGCTGCTTCGGTCACCAGTTTCACGCAACGTTCCACAGCGTGCGTATGGCAGGGAAACTTGGTTATTTCTTCACCAGCTGCGGCAAAAGTTGCGATTAGTCGTTCCAGATCTTTGTCTGAGATGTGGTTTGTCAGGGGTGGTTCGGTAAGATGCATTTTAGTCCAATCGATCATCTCATAACATTCATTAGCATCCAAATTTAATTGCGGCACTTCAAATTCTCTTATGACATCATTCATTTGTTGTTGTCTAGCTTTTTACTCTTCGCCATCCAAGGCCTCTAACGTGGGTGCGTTCGTCCGCAATCGTACTTAGCAATATATTCTCTGGGTGACTGAGGAAAGTTGTAGGTCCTGCAACTCGTTCAGGAGAGATTGGGGCAGCTCTCGACGGCTGTGAAAACCTCCCAGTAGTTGACTTTGCAGCTATTCATGTAGAATGGACAGAACACATGAAAGAATTGCAGGGTACACGTGAACTGAGTACCGACTAGCAGTATTTACTGGAAATCTGTTGCGCCGTGTCACAGGAAGACTGTGATGTCAGCCTTTCTAGAAGAAATCCAGTACCACTGTCACATTCGCGATGGCTGACAACAGCTAAAAGAGTCGTGCGCCTCTATGTCGCTACTCAAAACCGATCGCAAACTTTGATCTGTGTTACCAACTACATAATGAAGGCATATGCCCAGGTCTGGTTTTCCATGAAGAAGAAGCCTTCGTGCAGAGCAAGGGCCAAACACTTTTGGAAACTGATCAACCTATCGCGCTTCATGGATTTGAAGTGCAAAGTAATCATTGATGCAATGATCAAGAGAAACACGTTCTTCAGTCACCCAGAGAATATATTGCTAAGTACGATTGTGGACGAACACACCCACGATAGAGCTCTTGAAAGGAGAAGAATATGGAAAGCTAGACAACAACAAATGAATGATGTCATAAGAGAATTTGAAGTCCCACAATTAAATTTGGATGCTAATGAATGTTATGAGACGATCGATTGGACTAATACGCGTCTTACCGAACCACCCCTGACAAAACACATCTCAGACGAAGATCTGGATCGACTGATCGCAACTTCTGCCGCAGCTGGCAAAGAAATAACCAAGTTTCCCTGCCACATGCGCGCTGTGGAACGTTGCGTGAAACTGGTGACCGAAGCAGCTGCCTGAGTGTGTGGATTTAAAGCTAGAGATTTGTTCATAAGAGCAACAATTGTATCATGGCAATTAATGCCACATTTTTCGAGTAAAGCGGATTACCGAACAAGATATACCACGTAGATATAAAATTCTGAGCTGGAGGAAGGGTGGGCGGAACTCGAAGTGTAGCCACCTCCTCGTGGTAAGTTCTGGGTTGTTTCCATATGTGACATTGGAAGCACGCGAAGAGCTGCACGCTACACATTGCAAAGCAAACTGAGTGTACTACACATGTACACGCATGGTGCACTCAGAACAGTGCAACTTCCTACGGATTTTTACGATGCCCTACGTGTCAGGATGTATCTACCTAGCTTAGGCCTACGAGACAAATGTGGGAAAAAATGGTGAACTTCGCGTGCAGTGCGGAGACATAGCATATTGATCAACTTCAAAATGTTTTTTTTTTTACTGTTATTGGGAACACTGAAGGACACTTTTCCGCGCTAAGGGTTACTCGATTTCAATTACAAAAAAATTCCATTGGTTTTTGCTTCCGGCCCAATGCGGTCGGAAAAAATGGGAAATTAGAGTGTCGTGCGGAGACGTAAGATATTGGTCGATTTCAAAAAATTTCTTTTTGTTATTCTTGTTGACCCAAATGGCAACTTTTCTGTCCTAGGCGATATGCAAATAAAAAAAAAAAAGTTTTTTTTCGGCCCACCCTAATGAATGTATGTATGTATATATGAAATGATATACTTTATTGCTTTGCTTTACTAAGGTACACTTATAGTGCATCATTTGCTGTTTTTCTATGTAATGTTCTGTAACACCATTATTACATTTCTACAATTTTCAGGAAAAGACCATGTAACTTCAGAAGATTGTGGTCAAGTTGAAAATAGAAAAAACGTTCCCTGTACTGAGTCATTGGATTCATATCCTTGTCCTCCTTTGAAGTCCTCTAAAAAGGAACAAGCTCCTGGTTATGCATCTAATCATTCATCCACCTCATTCCCTCATGATTCTGATTCAGGGCAAAATAAAGGCATGATTAACATCTTAAAAAGAGTAATGAATTTCATGGATAAGAAAAATGTTGTAAGTTATTTTGAATTTATTTGCTTTTAATTATCTTATACAAAAGACTTAATAGTAATGAAAGAGTAGGAATTTTTGGTATTGATAAAATACAGATAAGCTATAATTAATGAATTAAACTAATACGTTAATATGTTTTAGAAGTCAATTTAATATTTCATTAATTAATGTTACAAATGGAACTGTTCCTGAGGTAAAGTTAATGATCTGGCTCCAACTTGGAGAGTTTCAGTCTCAAATTGGAGTTGGTACAATGTCCAGCTTATTTCTCTTGTTTTTAAATAACAAAGTTTACTTTATTAACTTCAATTTGTACAGTATGTACAGATGAATTTCTAGCACATTGTTTTAAGTTATTCAATAATTTTTTCTTGTATTGTATTCTTAGATGTAATTGCAAAATAGTAAAGCAGAATAAAAGAATCAAATTCTTGGCAGTCAAGACACAAGCACCAAAGCTTCAGTTTTATGCACTAAACTTTTATTTGGTCATTAACATTGAATATGTTGTATCTTCCTTGTAAGGCAAGGTTAAAATCATTCAGAATGCTGAAAAATATAAGCCTTGTGGTCAAGTTGTGCATGTCGTGAGAAATCATGCGAACAGTCTGAGAGAAAAGAGATTTCTTTTTCATTTTCATGCAGATGAATTTTGACTTCATTGTGCATTTCCCGTAGTACTTCTCCATGCAATAACAAATAATGGACTTTGAATACTGGACTTATTAGGCAACAACAAATATGGATAACAGGATTCTTTATGATTGAAGTAATAAGAAATTTCTGAGGAATAAAATAAATTTGTTTGAAGGCAATGTTGAGACAACCACTTTTTATTGTGTGTGTACTATCAGCATAAGCAGAATTATAAAAGAAAAAAAAAGTTAATATCAAATTTAGAAAGATAAAATTGTTTAAGGCTACAAACATATTGGGTACCTGTGAGATTATTAAAAATATTTAAAATTGATACCAATTTGAAATTGAAATGTTTCATTCGTAATATGAGAAATTAATACTAAGAAATATTTTAGTTTTTGTTCATATATATTTAATCTTTGCAAATGAAAAGGTGGGCAAGTATATTGGTTTCCATATATTAAGGAAACAATAGAAAAATTGCGATAACTCAAAAATACAGAATGAAATGTTATGAAATTTGGTGAAAACTTGTATCATATCATACTTTAGAGAAAGACTCTAAAACATTTCTTAGGAAAAACTTAATTCCAACAAAAGTAATCACATACAGAACCAGGTGAAAACTGATGATTCATTTTGTCCATGTTCATTTCATCCATGTTCACTTGGTCCAGTTCATTTCGTGTATGGTTCACTTTGTCTAATGTTCACTGTGTCTGCTGTTCATTTAGTCCACATTCATTTTGTCCGCCATTTACTTTGTCCACATATTCATTTCCTTTTTTTTTTTTTTTTGATTGAGGGTTTAACGACCACCGCATTTATCTCATTCTCAGAATGGATGGAATACCGTGGGAATGTTCTGTTTTAATGGAATTTTTGTTACTAGGCAGAAAAAAAAAAAGAAAAGAAAGTCAATGGATATCACTTACATGAGATTTTCTTTCTTGTTTAAGTTTTTTGAGTAAAATATGATGATTTTAAATTTTGTTTTAAAGTAAAGTGAGGAACTGAACTTTGTAGATCTTTTTAACTCTTTTGTGTGGTACGATGTCAATCATTATGACATATGTAAATCAAAGTTTTACAAAAATATTTCAATGTTTTGAAATACATCTTGTATATTGTTTTCATGTAGTTCTTAGCTTTTTAGCATATTTATTTTGATTGCCAATTGTTTGTAATTTCTGTATTACTGATTTTTATACAGATGAACTCTAATGCTCTCTATATGTGTCATAGATTTTCCTCTTCAATCAAACACATTTATGGCCATTGGAATAAACTTTTTACAAATCTGATTTTGCAAATATAATATTGCTCAGTTAATACTTAATACATTTTATTATTGCACTTATAATAATAATTATTATAAAACCTACTATAACTGTGATATCACAAGGCAGCCCACAGGTGTTTTATGTTTTGTGACCGCATAAAAGTGCAACATTATTAACTTGACTGGTTATGTAAACATTAAAAATATGAGCATGGTGGTTTGTGAACTGTAAAAAAGCTCCTAGGCCTAAAATGAATATTTTGTGCCTGGGGAAAAGCACATTATTAACTTAAACTTGTTTTGCAAACTTAATGAATATGAGCATGGCAGATTAAAAATTCCATCAAAACAGAAAATTTCCGTGGTATTCCTTCCATTCTGAGGACAAAATGAATGTGGACAAAGTGAACGGTAGGTGAAATGAACAGTGGACTAAATGAACAGCGGGCAAAGTGAACTGTGGATGAATTTAACTGGACCAAGTGAATATGGATGGAATGAACACAGACCAAGTGATATGGAACTGTGAAAAATAAGGTGTCAAAATGAAATAGCCAAAGTACAGGGTGTTTCAGCGAGAAATTCCTCTTTTTAAATAGGTCAATCATTCAACTTAATAAATAAACAGTAATGTAACTATGTGTAAATGAGAGGTTAATAATGGGGGAACGACTTACAATCACTTCAAGTGCTGAAAGTGTCTCCCCCGTCCTCTTCAAGACACATTTATACATGTTTCACCATGTTTTCTGATACACGTCTGTGTTGATATTATTTCGGTCATGATGTTTGTCTGGAGATCCTGAATGGTTCGTGGTCTGTTTTTGTAGTAGACTCTCTCCTTAAGATAGCCCCACAAGAAGTAATCTGCTGACATCAAGTCTGGCAACCGAGGGGGTGGCTCAGGTCATTGGAGATAACACGGTCCACGAAAAAACTGTGGACAGGCACCATGGATTCATTGGAGGTATGGCACATGGCACTATCCTGCTGGAAGTACCCCTGCTTAAGCTCGATATCGTATAGTTATTCCATGAAGGCCATGAAAATGTCCTTGTACACAGCAGTGTTCACAGTCCCTTCAAAGAAAATTGGTCCAATCACTCTCTCAGCAGAAATTGCACACCACACACCCACCTTTTGCAGATGAAGTCTTGTCTCATGGATTGCATGGGGGTTTTCTGATGACCAAATCTTCATGTTTTGAGAATTTACATATCCTGAGAGATGAAACCAAGCTTCATCGGTAAACCATGTCATCATCAATATTCCAGGGTTTCTTTCCACACAATTGAGAAACCAATTGCAATAACGTACACGCTTGATTTTGTCAGGCCCCATCAGCTTGTGTACAGTTGTCACTCTGTATGACCTGATTTTTGCATGCTTAGCTGCTCTTTGGCACATCGTCAAAGAAAAGCCAATCTCCTGTGGCAGTGGGTGAAATGATTTCTGGATGGAGCAAAACAATCGCTTACGAACATCTTCTACACACCGCACCTCTCTTGATGGCAGGTTGTGCTTCTCTTTCTTACTCAGTAATGAACCTGTTTCTTCCAGTTTCTCCACAAACCTTAGAATCGTCTTCCTGTCGGGACCATCACGAACACCGTACTCGTGTTGCTAAGCCCTTTGTGTGGCAGTAACAGAATTGGTAAGCCAATAATTCATGATAAACATGTGCTGCTGCACTGTGTGCAACATCTTACTGCATGTGGCAATAACTGATGAGTGAACGATGACGTGTGAACAATGACTTTGAAATCCTGTGGTATTGAAGATGCATACATTAGTATTATTAATAACATCTATGAAAATCCATGTGCAAAAGTTTGGCTATTTGAAGATACAGTACCAATAAAAATTGGAAAGGGAGTGAGACACAAGGTGACACTATATCTCCCAAACTCTTTAATGCCACACTGCAAAATGTCTTTCATTCATTGAACTGGGAAAACAGAGGGATATAGATGAATGAAGATTGTTTAACTCGCCTTCATTTTGCTGATGATGTAGTCATTTTTGCAACTACCCCTTCAGAACTGCAGAGTATGATCCAGGAATTTGATGACAAGAGTAAAGAGGTGGGATTAAAAATGAACTTTCAGAAGACAAAATTGATGTACAATGCTTTTACAAGAAATGAAGACTTATTGACTGATGTGGAAAAACCTGGAGATAACCGATACCTACATCTATCTATCTTGGGCAGCAGATATCAAGTGAGGGTCACATTGATGAAGAAATTAATCGGCATATAAAACTTGGTTGGAGAGCTTTTGGAAGAAACAGTACAATTTTTAAGAGCAATATGCCATTATTCTTAAAAAAAGTGTTTAATCAGTGCATCCTTCCAGTGCTTACGTGCAGAGCACAGACGTGGACTTTAACAACAACAAAAACATACCAAAACTGCAAGCTACTGAAAAAAGCATGGAGAGATGCATGCTACCAAGAAAGATAAGAAGAGGAACTTGTGGATCAGGAAAGGGACAAATGTGGGAAGACATTATGATCAGAGTAAAATCCCTGAAATGGCAATGGGCTGGACATATTGCCAGAAGAATGAACTGCCGATGGACAACTGAAATTGTAGACTGGATTCCAAGAGACAGGAACAGACCCAGAAGAAAACCATATGTGGAAGACGGGTATATATATCCACTATATATTAGGGTGGTTACAGCTTCTCCTTGACAAATGTCAACCCCGCCTTCTCGTGGTGCATCCTGTTCACACTTAAAGGGCTCTGACGACCGCCAATAGTGGTATAACTATACCATCGGGATTAGAGAAAATGCTATCCCACACTCACCAACCCGCTTGGCCAGCATGGTGAGTTATGGCCTAACCCCTCCAAAATGACCCCACAACTTAAATCTTGGCCCTCAATCTCCGGCAGCTGGAATGTACCTGGCCAAGGCAGCGGCCAGTGCAACATGAAGGCAGAGGGTGCTAAGAATCCCTGGAGGACCGGACTAGGCTGCCATCTGATGCTGACCTTTGCTACGTATAATGGACGCTCCCTATCTTCTGATTCAAGGCTTCTTGAATTGGAAGAGGAACTACAAAGGATCAAGTGGGACATCGTCGGGCTAAGTGAGGTAAGGAGAAAAGGAGAAGATCTCATTGAACTGAAAAGTGGACATCTCTTCTACTATCGTAGGACAGATACTGGCAGAACTAGTGGTGTTGGATTTATAATAAACAAGAAACTGAAGGATAAAGTTGTAGAAGTTGAAAGTTCCTCTGACAGAGCTGCACGACTCGTTATCCAACTCTCGAGAAGATACAAGGCTCAGATTATTCAAACTTCTGCACCCACCACAAGTCATCCTGAAGAAGAAATTGAGGAATTTTATGAGGAAATTCGTCATCTAAATAATAAAGGTAAGCAGCACTTGAAGATAATTATGGGAGATTTCAATGCAAAAATAGGGCAACGGCAACAGAATGAAACTTCAGTAAGTAAATTTGGTCCCAGTAACAGAAACCAGCATGGAAATACTCTCATTGAGTTGGCAGAGGCAGAAGGGTTTTTCATCTTGAACTCCTTTTTCAAGAAAAAACCGGAAAGGAAATGGACGTGGAGACATCCAAATGGGACGACAAGTGAAATTGATTTTATTATGTGTAACAAAAAATTCGCCATAGAAGACTGCAGTGTGCTAAACAAGTTCAACACAGGTAGTGACCATAGATTGGTTAGATGTAAGATGCACCTCAACACTAAACTTAAACGTGGCAAGCTCATAAGACAAACAAAATGTATTGACATAACCAACCTTAAAAAACACCATAATACCTTCAAGTTGGAACTGAAGAACAGATTCTCTGCTTTAGAAGGCCTAACATCAGAAGAAGTGGATATTTCTGAAGTTAACAGAAAAGTAACCAAAGCTCTTATGGAAACAGCAACAAAATCAGCTGGGTCTAAGAACAAGTTGCATGTGAACAAATTATCAGGAAAAACCAAAATGTTGATGCAAAAAAGAAGAGAGATGAGGACAACTAAGGAAGATGTGACTTTCAAAGTGGAATATATAGAGCTATGCAAGACAGTACGAAAAAGTATCACTGAAGACGTAAGGAAATTCAACTGTGAACTAGTGAGGAAAGCAATTGAAAACAACCAAAGCCTAAAGATAGCAAAGGGACATCTCAGTAAGGGAAGAAAACAGATTATGGCACTGAGAAAAGATGATGGTTCTGTAACAAGAAATAGAGGTGAAAGTTTGACAAGAATGAAAGATTTGTACTCCAAATTATATGAAAGGGATGATACATGTACTCCAGACATCGTGAAAGGTACCAGAGTTCTTCCAGTCCTCCCAGCAGAAGTTGCACATGCAATCAAGAACATGAAGCAGGGAAAAGCTCCAGAAGAAGATGGAATTACTGTAGACATCATACAAGAAGCAAGTGGAGAAATTGAAACAGTACTCGCCCAGGTTTTCACTCCATGCCTTAATGAAAGGAAGATTCCTGAGGATTGGAACAACGCTACAATGATCCTGCTACATAAAAAAGGTGACATCGAGGAGCTCAGGAACTACAGACCTATCAGCCTCATATCAGTGGTTTATAAAATCTTCACTAAGTTTCTTTCACACCGCTTGCAGGTAACACTAGACATGGCTCAACCGAGAAAACAAGCTGGATTCAGGAGTGGCTACAGCACTATAGATCATATCCACGTACTGAGAGAACTAATTGAAAGAGCGAGGGAATATGAACTTCCATTGTGCATGGCTTTTATTGATCATGAAAATGTCTTCGATTCCATGAAACCATCAGTAGTTATAATGGCTTTGAAATCCTGTGGTATTGAAGATGCATACATTAGCATTATTTATAACATCTATCAAAATGCAAGTGCAAAGATTCGGCTGTTTGAAAATACAACACACATAAAAATTGGAAAGGGAGTGAGACTAGGTGACACCATATCTCCCAGGCTCTTTAATGCCACATTGGAAAATGCCTTTCAGTCACTGAACTGGAAAAACAAAGGGATAAAGATTCATGAAGATTATCTAACTCACCTTCGTTTTGCTGATGACATAGTCATTTTTGCAACTACCCCATCAGAGCTGCAGAGTATGATCCAGGAACTTGCTGACAAGAGTAAAGAAGTGGGATTAAAAATGAACTTTCAGAAGACAAAAGTGATGTACAATGCTTTTACAAGAAATGAAGATTTATCAATTGATGGAGAAGAGCTGGAGATAACAGATACATACTTTTATCTTGGACAGCAGATATCAAGTGACAGGGTGCGCACGCGTGCTTGAAAACCTGGAAAGTCCTGGAAAATCATGATAACGTTTTCAAGGCCTGGAATATCCTGGAAAAACGGTATTTTTTAATGCTGTCTTGAAAAGCCTTGAAATTTGAAATTAGTGCTTAAAAAAAATGCCCTTTTAGGAAATCGTGTTACTGACTGTTACCCCTTAATTTTTTTAAGTTCCTCTCCTCTGTTCTCAAAGAAACCGCCGGCTACAGTGGTGTTTCGGATGTGCCCAAATCCTAATTTGGCTGGGGGGGAAGCACTACTTCCAGTGCAATAAAATTGGATGATTACTAGCGGGTCTGTTAGGGAAGGGGAGCTTGATGCATTCTCTAGCCCTGAGCTTGATGTCCGTCCGACAACTACTGAGAACAACAGAAGGGGAAAGAAGAGACATTTAGCATTTGCAAAGGGGGTCGCGTGTTTACCAAGTCAGCTGGCATCCACCAGTGAAGAGTATGCCTGAACAACACATTCATCTGCTCCTTGTTTATTGCATTAAGACGCTTGCTTCCGGCCCACCCCTCAAGAGACTTCGGCTACTTATGATAAAAAATAAGAAAACTATCTTTGCGAATTTTTCACAAAAGTGGCTGAAATTTTTACATTTACTATAATTGGATTACAGAAGCTTACTCCCAAAATTCCATTTGAATCGGTTTAAAACTTAAAAAGTTAGCATTGGAAATTTTTATTATGTGTGCCTCTTTAGACAGTGAGCCTTGAGCAGAAAGTGTGTTACCATAGCAACGGTTGATTGACAGCTGGGAGCGCTGATCCGAAGCCCTTGGTTGGGAAGAAAGCAAACACCTGTTTATCACTTCCACGGCTCAAAAGGACTAAGAGATATTTTCAGAAATCCATTTTCCGGAATTTTGAAAATAACACAGTAAAATTTTTACAGTGGTTAAAATACATCACAATAAAGTTCTAGTGCGAATTTCGCCGAATTCCGTTTGAAACTTTAGCAGATGCAAAAAAAAAAAAAAAAATCTTCCGTTGCAAAATCGGATTCAAAAAAAAAAGAAACGGCAATTATAAATTACGGGAAAAGCAAGCAAATTATTTTTTTTTAGATGCCATGGTTTTATTTAAACAGAGTGATCCTTAAATTTTGTTTCTGTGATGATATGGACTCTATTTTAATTACAAACATACATTTTTATTCAGATGTCTGAGTTACTGTTTTGATAAAAAAATCTATAATTAAAAAGTTTTCCATGGATTTAGGCGAAATTCAGCAGATAAACGTATTTTAGTAAATTGCAACGTTATGACGTAAATTTGGTCATTTTGTCGAAAATTGGGCAGCATTTTTTTTTTTTTTACGTTTTCTCCTATAGTTAGGGTGAAGGAGGAAGACACTTCAGTGAGCTGCAGGTGGTGATTTATGGCGATGTGCCAAAAGAAAAGAACCCGTTCCATCAGGACATTCCAGAGGTTGAGTGTGCGTGGACGCGTGCTCCTGCTGTTTGAACTTACTCGGAATGTTTTCGGGAGGGGGAGAAATATCCGTTTCAGCTTTACAGCTTTCAGGCTCCTTTTTTTTTCTTGGTAATAAATAAAAACCATAGTTGCTGCATTCACCATTGATCCATATTCGCATTTCTTGAATATAAACAGCAGACAATCGGAAACATGGTGTTGGGTGGGTCTTGATGTTCTTCATTTGTATCTGCTGAATTTTGTTCTGTGGGAATACGGAATGAGTTATACTGTGAATACATACAAAACTACATATTTTTGAGCTGAAAAAATATGTCTACTTGTACACAGTAGCTAACGTGTGAACTCAGACGAAGACAATCGGACATATGGACGTCTGATTCCATAAAAAATCAACCCATTTTATTATACACGACAGGTAAAAAAGAAAAAACATTACATGTTTTTAAACATTATAAAGGAAAGCGGATTTTTGAAACACCATGACTTGATGATATTAATTTCTGAAAGGTTTTTTTTTTTTTCGATTTTAATTTCTGAAATCTTTTTTTTTTTCAATTACAATACACTGTAACATGATACCTGTGTGCTGTATCCCTTAGTTGTATGGCAGATTTTCAGTTGGCCGATATCCGCGATCGTAAGTGGTAGTTACATTGCTATTGTTGATGATGACAAGATAAATACTGGAGTAATGTAGAATGTTGCATAAAGTAAAAAAAATCGCCGCCCTTCGAACTTTTATGCGGTTATCATAGCTGATCAACCATTTCATTCCATGAACATCAGCACATTTCAATCATTTGACCATTGGGGGTCTGACGGAATTCAGCAGTGCTTAAGCGCCTAGCGCAACGAGAACATGCTAATTATGGACAGTTCTATTCCCTTCCCCCTATCATCCCTAATAATTGAGAGCGCATACTGTAGTTTCAAATATTCTGTGTATGAGCTAGTTTTCACGCTGTTCGTTATGTTTTTATTTTAGAAATTACTAACCCTTTCGAACTGTAGGTTGCAGAAACGTTTATGCTTTGGTTTTTTCCATTTGTCCGTACGATAATTCACGTAAAAGGGGTTGGATTTTGGCGAAATTTTAGTATGCTGTTAGGTACAACCTAGGAACCTACCCTGTTGAAAATGGTCGAAATTAAATTCAAAGGCATAGATATAAGAGCAGTATTCATTCTCCAAGCTTGAAGCCCTACGTCCACTCTCCAGATGGGTAAGTATGATGAAAGATTTGAGACTTGGAGGAGGGGACCCAGTACAAAGTTTTGCTTCCCTCAGGCACTTAAGTGTTTGTTAACATTTCCTTTCCTCTGGTTTGGAGCCCAGCTGTAAGAGGTGATGCTTTGTAACAGTCTTTTAGCACAACACTCTGTCTACTGATTGGCATACAGGTCATAAAACAGTAACTTCACTAAGTGTTGTTTCCTTGTTTTGAATGAAGACTAAATCAATGCCAAAGCATTTGCAACCCAGGCTGCCTAAAGGACAAAGCTGGGGGAGCAGGAAAGAACATAGCAGTAAGACCCCTTTTTCTTTAATTACTTAAAATCTGACCTATAGTAATTGGTCACATGTGTAGCCCCTTACTCAGGGGAAATTCTCAATTTTTAGTTGTGTGGTTCCTGATCTTAGATATTTTTTTTGGTTTTCATTTACTGTTTCAGTTGATTTACCCATTTTTTCACCCCCCCATTAAATATGGGTAAGTGTACTTTTAGTGATCAGTGGCTAATAAATCCTAAATATGCTGGATGGATTAAAAAAGATGAAAGCAATTGTCATGTTGCAAAATGCATTTTTATCCATTAAAATAATAGATGTTTCGAATATGGGGCTCGACTTGTCACTTGTTGGAGAGACCAGGGGCTTTGGGGATCCGCCATGACACCCACTTGGTGTCATGGTTGATACCACCTTTACATCTTTCGATAAATTCTCAACCCCTGCGTCAGTGTACCAGCAGCTCTTCGCTGAGCACCGTGACCTAAATTTTGATTACACTCCTATTTTTACTGATGGCTCCAAAATGCATGGAGTCGTTGGATCCGCGGCTGTCTGTGTAGATGACGTTTCAGTAGCGCGGATCCCAGCTGAGGCCACGGTGTTTTCAGCGGAGATGCATGCTGTGTATCTCGCTCTTCTCCATGTTCAGTCGAGTTCTCATCATCGTGCTATGGTCTATACGGATTCCTTGAGTGTCTTGCAGTCTTTGTCATCTGCAGATTGCCGTGACCATCCTTTTCTCGTGAATGTGAGACAGTTACTTCGTCGTTTGCTCGGGGCCGGTTTTCAAGTTCAGTTTTGCTGGATTCCTGGGCATGTTGGAATCTCGGGTAACGAGTGTGCTGATGCGGCTGCTAGATCTGCTTCCTCTTTGGTCGTCACACCCTTGCCACTGTTTCACCGGGGGTTGGGTGGTGGGCCAGGACTTTCTGAAAATTACACTTTCTGTTTTAAACTCTATTGGTTCACCTAACCCTTTCTTTTGGGTTGGGTGGTGGGCCAGGACTTTCTGACTTCTATGATGAAACTTATTTGAAATTTGTTGCCATGTTCCTAAAATTACACTTTCTGTTTTAAACTCTATTGGTTCACCTTTCTATGATCATCCACTCCCGAATCATTTCTTGAGGTGCATAGTGATTCCGTGGCTTATGCTTTTTGATTTAACATAACTGTACTACAATTGGATGAAATTTTCCTCAAGTCTGGAACATATTCTGTCTAGTAATTAAGATTTTCATTGCCTTCAAAAGTCACATCCCAATATATGCATCCACCAGTGGCAGTCGTTGGGAATGTTAAAAAGAAAAAAAAAATAATTCCCATGTATGGAAACACTTTTTATCAGAGCTAGAATCCACCTGTGGGCATAACAGGCACATGCCCCATTTCAAAAAAAAAAAAAAAGGGGGGGGGGAGTGAGTAAGTAGATAAGTGCTTTGCTTTGTCTCAAGTTTCTTGTTTTCAGACATTACACTTTTTCACTTATGGATTTGCAACTCCACGTTTTGTCTTACATTGGCCCGAACTTTTCAGTGATCCACACAGCAGTACTTCAGAACTGCTGTTTGTGATGTACTCTGACAGGCAAGCACCCCATCTCCCCCTTATGGGTCCTCCATGTTTTACCACCGTGTTTTTTGGAGGAAATAAATCTCAGAGATTTTTTTACCAGTCCTCTGTTAGACGTGCGCCCTCCCCATTCTTAAATTCTGAATCTGCCCTCACTTTATTTTATAATAATTTCAGTTGTTATCAATAATAGTCTGATTACATGGAAGATAGTGCAGAATAGTGATGCAGCTAAAATGACTGATTGAATTAATCATTTTCTGATTGAGGGAAAGGATTTTCTGAATAGCCTTGTGGTTTTTGCATCATGATTCAATTTAGCATTATTGGGTAATTCGCCAATTAAAAAGAAATGTAATGGGTAATAAAGCACACTCATCCATTTGCATCTTTCATCATTTTTATTACTTAAAACTGAAATTGCTTTTAAAAAATAATTTGAGCATGATACTGTAAAGCGTAGTAATCATCCTGGAATTTTTTGTATATGGCCTGGAAAAGGCCTGGAAAGTCCTTGAATTTTTTCCCCCAAAAGAGTACGAACCCTGATGAGGGTCACATTGATGAAGAAATTAATCGGCGTATAAAACTTGCCTGGAGAGCTTTTTGGAAGAAACAGTATAATTTTCAAGAGCAGTATGCCCTTATGTCTCAAAAGAAAAGTGTTTGATCAATGCATCCTTCCAGTGCTTACGTATGGTGCAGAGACGTGGACCTTAACTAAAAGAGACATACAAAGGCTGCAGACAACTCAAAGAGCATGGAGAGGTGCATGCTTGGTGTAACCAGGAGAGATAAGAGGAGGAACTCGTGGATCCGAAAAATGACAAGAGTGGAAGACATCATGATCAGAGTTAAATCCCTGAAATGGCAATGGGCTGGACATACTGCCAGAAGGACAGACCATCGATGGACAGCCAAAATTTTATATTGGATTCCAAGGGACAGGAAATGACCCAGAAGAAGACCACATGGGAGATGGGTGGATGAAATTTGAAAGTATGCAGGAGTGACATGGAGGAGACTGGCACAAGACAGACCGTTGTGGAAGAGGCTTGGAAAGACCTTCGTCCAGCAGTGGATTGATAATGGTTGACAATGATGATGATATATATGTGTGTGTATATAAAAATATGCATGTATATACACATATATAATACAGTATATAGTTTTGTATTTATAGGACACGATTCCATTCATTTTCTTTTTTAATATTTTGTTAAACATTTGTTTGAGTTGATTTTTATCAGGAAAATCAAATAGTTTACCTGCATATTTTTGTAAAAAAAAATAATTCAGGTCTGTTTATTTTTAAGGAATGAGGAGGGGAAATGATTCCCCCATGCTGGAACCCACCACTGAACTGTGTTATTACTACATTTAGGCATGCAAAATGAAATGGTGGTTTATTTCCTGCTCTTTTGAATATACATGAAATTTTAAACTTTCTCATATTAATACAGGAGTTGGTTTATATTTCGGTTTTGAGAGGAAAATAACTTTTCTGCAGTCTGTGGGTAACCATATTACAACTCTTTTCTGTGCAAGATATTTCTTAGTTTCCTATGTGTTCTGTGATTTTGGTTATATTTCTCCAGTAGTATTCTTGATCTAATAACTTTTATTTCATCAAAATTATTCACTGTTTCTGTTGAATTTTGTAGGGAAAAACCAAAAGTATCAATTTCTTTATTGTATGTACATAATCTGTTGTTGGAAGTTACACTATTATTTATTTCAATCTATTTTTTACTCAACTCTTTAAAACTTTTCAGGATCTTCAAAATTACCGAGACAGTGATTTTAAGCAGTATTGGATGCCAGATAGTAACTGTAAAGAATGCTATGAATGTGGAGATAAATTTACCACTTTTAGACGGCGTCACCACTGTCGTGTGTGCGGTCAAATATTTTGTAGACGCTGCTGCAATCAAGGTATTCCCGGAAATTTAATTGGTTATACTGGTGAGTAATCTTTTGTAAATCATACATGCTGTCATACTTTCTTGAATGTAAATAGTACAAAATTTTGTTGTAGATATTTTAAAATTAACATTCTCTTTTTTGGCAGTTTTAGTCACCGACAGTACTAGGATCTGCAACCCTAGCAAGTCTTCTTTTTTGTCGATCTTTTGCATCCTCCCATTTTACTTTGACTACATTCTTGTTCATTCAGTGACTGAAAACATCCTTCCTAAAGAACATTGGTGTTACTTTGAAATGCTCAGTGTCTGACTGAATAAGTTGAAAGTATGTGAGTGGGATGTGGAAAAGAAGTGGATATGCTTTAAGAACAATGATGTCACTGTTGCTGAATATATTTATGGTACAGCAACAGTGGTTAGCATTAAATATGTTGCTTGAAGAAGTAGTGAGATTAAAGAAGCAGTAAAGAGCAAGAAGGAAGCATATCTCGAGAGGCTGCAAGGTAAAGTTACTTAGGAAGAATATCAATGTAAAAAGCATGAAGCAGCAAAGCTGGTTCATCAGAGTAAGGCCAAAAATAAGAAAAATATGGTCAACAGGCATGAATCAGTTTTTTTGAAATCTATGAAGTTTTTCTGGAAGTTGTAAGATGTAGAAAAAATTAGGTAAATAAAGCTCTATGTTGTGTGAAGAATAGGATCGGGGAAATTATATGGGAGCCTAATCAGTTAAGTGAAAGAAGGGGCGGGGATACTTTTCTGAACAGGAATTAAATCACTTACTTAAGGCTTTACCCAGATATATTTATTTAATTCTAGTTCCACTTGAAAAATCTTTAATCTTCCTTTCCTCTGAGTTCTTTTTGTTTTTTACAGATGTTTCTGGCCTCTGGATTTTAGTCAAGGCCTGTTCTCAATGCATAGAAGAATTGTCAAAAGTTTTGTTTACTCCTGAAGTATTTAAATTTTGTTGCCAGGTTCCTCATATTGTTGCCAGTTACTAAACTGAAATGTTTTCATTGTGTATTTTGTAATTCTGTTGTAATTAAATTGTTTAAAACAACACTTATTAGTTTTGAAGGCTCATTGATGGCACATTTTTTTTATGTAATAATTTGCTTTAATTAGTCTCTTGTTTTTGAGATTCATAGTCCAATATTTTAATTTCCCCCTCATAAGGGTTAACATTTGCATAACTGCATATGATTTGCTAATACACTATTTTGATCTTTGTTATTAATAGCCATTTAATGTTCCTTAATTCTGATTTCCAATTTTCGAGACACTTGTCCAATACAATTACTGTTACAATTAAGTGGAATTTGATATACAATATTTTTCTCTCCATCTTGTCTAGTGTATTTCTGTATGTTTCTTTGTTAGCTAAATATGCTACTTTGTCCTCTGCTGTAGTGGCTACTTTTATGATAAATAAAGGAGTGGTAGGCAATGCATGTAACTAACTAACTAACAAACAAATTAAGAAGAAGGTAGTGTAGAACACGCTAAGTTACGTTTAATGCAAATATATTTTAGCCATTACTATGGCCTTCATCAGTGCAACTACGATTGGTTTACATTGCCAGATTGGAAAGGTAAGTTTTGTAATGGTAACTCCGGGTGACGTGATGCAATAAGGGATTTGCAGATGTAAGGAACGAAAATGGGGAGCTCAGAGTTGCAATTTTTGGAAAATAAAATTTCCAAACTTTCTCTAAACTTCAGAGCATACCGATTTTGGAAGGGAGCCAACTTTTTAGTATCGGACCAAAGTGGAATAGCAGAAGTGTCAGCCATGGTAAGAAGAGATAAGGCAGATGAAGGTTTTCCAAATTTCACATCAGATTTGTGTTCCTGAAGTCTTGAAAGAATTTTCCGGAATGAACTTCTTATGTACGCGGTTAATCCAATGTTAGTCTTGATCGAAATTTAGTTTAATATTTGCATTTTATACATAACTTAGCGTCTTTTACACTACCTTCTTCTTAATTTGCTACTTTTATGTTATTTTTTATTAAATGTTTATTAGTTTTGGTATTTAATTTTCCATAATTTGCCATTGGGGTGTATACTTGATTATTTTATCAGTTTTTTCAAACTTTGCGATGTTCTTTTTAGATTGTTTTTGTCTGACATTTTCCATAATGTTAATGATAGTTTTTTTTGGGGGAAAATCATTATCTATTAACTTCAGTGCCATTTTTGTCATTGCTTCCATATGATTTTTATCTGATGAAAGTAATTTAGCTGTAGTTATTAAATTTCTTGCTGTGTTAATTTTCACTGCTTTTGAGTGGTACGAGCCATAGTTCAGTAATATAATGGATTTTTCTTTCTTGAAATTATGAATGAATTCCAAACTTTCTGTATCTCTGACGATTTTTTTATGTCTAGACAGTGAATTTCTCTGTTCTTTTCTTCTTCCAATTCAAACTTAATGCTGGAATCTAAAGTATTAAAAAAACCCAGTATGTTTTGTATCGAATAGCTGCTTGAATCATACAATATAAGTATATCATCCGCATATCTGACATAAAGATCCAGCACTATTTTATTTTTTTCAAAAATCTGCCTCTCCAATGAACTTAAATAGTATTCTGCTGGAATTGGAGAAATTGCTGATTCGATTGATAAACTTTGTTTTCGTCTATAGATTTTTCCATTGAATTTTGAAATTAATGAATTGTACTGTAAAGTTAATAGGAATAAGAAATTATTGGTTGTAATTCCATGTTTTATAATGAAATTATTTTGATTTTTATGTTCAAAGAAACTGTTGATCTTAGTAAACAGTTTTCTCAATGGTATCAAAGGAAACATATTTTTGACATCTAAACTTATCATTCTGGTGTTCATATTGATATGCATATTTCTTAATTTATTTACTAGATCAAAAGTATTTTTCAAAGTGAATTGTCCATGACTAATTTATTGTCTGATTATGTTTGATAAATATTGTTCCAATTTATAAAGTGGTCGTCTACCTTATGTGGTTACTACTGGTCTCAATGGCATATCAAGTTTATGAGTTTTTAAAAATCCAAATAATTCAGGTACGTGGCAGTTTTTTTGGATTATGTTCCTAATGTTCATTGTTTCTGCTGCCCTTTGAATTTTCTCTATTACTTCTTTTGTATTATCCACCTCTTCTTCCACAAATAGTTCAGCAATGATATTTTCCATCTTTTCCATTGTACTGATTAATAGATATTATAACCAATTCATTGGATAATGTCAGACAAAAACAATTTAAAAAGAGCATCGCAAAGTTTGAAAAAAACTTATGAAATAATCAAGTATATACCAATGGCAAATTATAGAAAATTAGATACCAAAATTAATAAACATTTAATAAAGAATAACATAAAAGTAGCCATTGCAGCAGAGGACAAAGTAGCATATTTAGCTAATAAAGGAAACATACATATAGAAATACACTAGACAAGATGGAGAGAAAAAATATTGTTTATCAAATTCCATTTAATTGTAACAGTAATTACATTTGACTAACGTCTTGAAAATTGGAAATCACAATTAAAGAACATCAAATGGCTATTAATAACAAAGATCAAAATAGTGTATTAGCAAATCATATGCAGTTATGCAAATGTGAACCCTTATGGGGGAAAAAATTAAAGTATTGGACAATGAATCTCAAAAACAAGAGACTAAGTAAAGAAAGTTATTACATAAAAAAAACCCCAACAACAACAAAAAAAACCCCATCAACAGTGCCATCAATGAGCCTTCAAAACTAATAAGTGTTGTTTTAAACAACTTAATTACAACAACAACAGAATTACAGAATACACAATGAAAACATTTCAGTTTAGTAACTGGCAACAGTATGAGGAACCTGGCAACAAAATTAAAATTCTGTAGGAGTAAACAAAACTTTTAATAATCCTTCTATGCATTGAGACAGGCCTTGACTAAAATCCAGTGGCCAGAAACGTCTGTAAAAAACCAAAGAACTCAGAGGAAAGGAAGATTAACTAAAAATTTTTCAAGTGGAACTATAATTTAATACTTTTCTGAGTTATTGGAACATGAAAATAGAGATGATTTTGATGTAGAACTGTTTAACCGAAAAATTTCAGTTGCATTGGGAGTTAGGAGTTGTCCTTCAAGAGTGGAGGGATGCTATCATTCTTCTTTTATATAAAGAAAAAGATGATCAAGCTGAATGTATGAACTATTGTAGTATCAGCCTGCTGAGTGTGTCGAAAAAAAGTATTTAGGAATGTCATTACTGATAAGGTATGATGCTTGACATTAGAGAAAGTGTGGGCTGTACAGAATGGTTTTATGTGCCTGGAAAAGGCTGCACTAATCAAATTTGTGCATAGTGTTTGATGATTGGAAAGTATCTGTGCATTGGTAAGAGAGTTTTTGCTGCCTTTGCTGATTTAGAGAAGGCTTATGACTGATTGAATAGGGTGCTTCTTTTTAAGATCTAGAATAATTATGGTGTTACTGAGAATCTCTGCTTGAATGTGTGAAAGTTACCTATGCTAGCAGTAAAGCATATGTATGAGTGAATGGTGTTTTATTGAAATGATTTTCTGTTGGTGCAGGAGTCAGACACAAGCTTGTGTAATGTCACCATGTCTGTTTAATATATTTATGAATGCATGCATGTGCAACAGTGGCGGCTCGTGGTTGAAAAAATAGGTGAAGAGCTACAAGAGCAATATGAAAAGATATCTACTGTCTTCAATGAAAATCACTATATGAGGACTGACCTATTTTTTGTATGTTAGATCAATTCTTCTTTCTTTTAAAGATGCAAATTTGTCAATTATGTCGTCATAGAATGGTTGTTTCTTCGTGAGCATCAATAAAATATCTTTCTGATTAGAAATATTTTTTGCCAAAGAAGCAAGTCTGTCTTGAGAAATAGTGTTTCTTCAGTAAGTTTGTATTCTTTTAAGGCAAGAAAAACTTCTTTCCACTGACACACTTGTAGATGGAATGGTTAAAATGAGGGCAACCAATTTATAAGCTTCTGTAAAAATGTCTTTATCTTCATGAAGCAGTTGAAGAAGTTCTTGAGTCGATATATTCCTTAATTTTTCGTTGGCATATACAAGACTCAGTTCATTTTTAAAGCGCTGGAGTTTAGTAAATATTTTTCCTTAAAAATGTTGTAGATTTTCAAAAGCGGGAGAGGGAAAGCTTGAATTAAATTGTTCGAATTTGGTTGTGTCAGCAAGAGAAACAAATTGAAGTGTTTCACAGTCTTGAAATCTTGTATCCATTTCCACAAGAATGTGGTCTAAAATTTCAAAATACACTTGTTTATAATTTTGAAAAATTGTTTCTTGTGTAAGAGCAGCATATTCCCATTTAGATCTGCTTATTTCTGTGATTTTGCTAGCTTTTCCAAACAGTGTTTCAAATACTTCATCATTCCTTTTATGACTCAAAATTTCATGAGTTTTTTTATTTTGAGTTACACAGTAGTTTATGTCTAGTGATTTTTTCTACAAAATTTTGAATAATAGATCGGTGGGGCCAAAAATTTCATTAAATACTGATGCCAAAAATGTAAATTCAAAAGTGTTCATATCGTTTAAAAACCCCTTGGCAGGTTGAATTGATTTTTTGTCTGATTGCTCACTATTTGTCAGAAATTCGAATACTTCCTTCAATTTATCCCAATCTTCAACAATTACACTTACTAACTTCGAAGTGGAGGACCATTGAGTTTCTGCTATGGTTGGTATGCGTCTTGTGGTTGTAGATGTGAGTGTATAAGATCGCTTCACTGAGTGGTGAAAAAAACAAAGGAATTCCAGTGAGGCTTGCGTAATATATTCAACACTTTGAAATTTTAGAAAAACTCTGCTGTAATACAAGGTTCAAACGATGTGCTAAGCATGAACAAAAACAGTTTGAGAAGCGTTATCCTTGAATTTTTTCTGGAGCCTATTCAAGTGTCTAGACATTACACTTGCCCCATCGTAACATTGTCCTATTAATTTGTGTTGATAATTGAATTGTTCCAAAATTTTGTCTAGCATTTTGTATAAAGCTTCTGGCGTTCGATCTCCACTCACATCGTGGAAACCCAAAAATCGCTCAGCCAATACACCTTCTTAATCAACAAATCTTATTATTAAAGAGCACTGAGAAGTCTGATTTATGTCTGTGGTGTCATCTACTTGAAGAGAAAAGTATTGAACTTCATTTATTTCATTTTTAACGTGATCATTTATATATTCAGAAATACATTCAATTAATTCATTTTGAATAGTTTTTGAGTCACCTGTGAAGACATTTTTTATCTTTTTGTATTGATTTTGAATTTTTAAAGGACTTTTTGATATCAACAATGAAAGTAATTCCTTGAAATTTCCACGATTTATCGAGTCCATGCTTTCGTCATGGCCACGGAATGCTAGTTCTTGTTTGCTCAAATATAATGCTGCATCAATCACTGTAGTCTATTTAAACGAACGTTTTCGTTGAAATGTATTTTCAAAAGCCTAGTATTCTCCCTCGGGGTATCAGCAATGGTGTTCTGATTTTTTCAAAATTCTTTAGCATTAACTCGCATTTCAGGTGTTCGCTAGAATCACCATGTTTATGAAGTGAGCGTGTTATATTTAATAAATCTGAGAATCCGTCTTTATTCCACGCTGAATGTTTATTACTAAAAAGTAAGCAGGGCCAACAAAATAATCTTTGTAACACAGAAGTACTACGAAGCCATTTATATTCAGTAAACCAACAAATTTTTAAAATTAATATTGTAAGATTTACCGCTCTTCTTGATTTCTTTTTTTGGCAACAATTGTCAGTGAATCCGTCGGTCGTCCTTAAAGTAAAATGCCTCTTTTATCTTCATCTTTCCACCGATTAAATGGAGTTTGTAACGGCGCGCAAAACCGCCCGTCCGCGGTGGTCAAGAATTCATTGCGGACGATTAATATCCCGGCCACGCCGTACGCGCGGATGGCCCTTTTTTCCAGAAGCTTGCAGTACGATTGTGATTAGAACATTTTTATTTTACATTTTTTTTTTTTTTTTTGCCAATTTAAAATTTGCGCATGTCAAGTGCCACAGTTTTACGAAATTACTCATTCTCTTAAGCGATAAGCCGTTCTTTGTTTTGGCGAAGTAGTTCCGCGGTGACACCCTCCCTTCCAAAATTTCAACGTACTAAGCCAATGTGCTGCTTTCTCATTCCCTCTCAAAGTTTTCCCGTGTGAATTTTACGCCTGAAGCGGGAGGTGTAACTGTAAGGATAGCGACTTCGCAGTTGTTGTTTTTCTTTTTCCTTTCTCTCCCGTCTATCTCCGCCCCCCAGTCATCCCTTGTTTAGTTTCATTTGTTAATACTGGAGTGACCCAGTATTAACAAATGCAACTAAACAATGGCTGCTTCTTCCCTACACGTGTGACCTTGACATCTCGCACATATGATGCCCGCCGTAATATTGGCTTCCGTGATTTACCGTTTTGCCGCATGTTTCCTGGCGTCCTCGACGACGATTGTACCGAATGCCGCACATTCTATCTCATCTTTTGCCATTTTGCAGTTGAAAATTCTAGATTCCGTGAAACAAGCTTTTTGCTTATGAAAGCAGTAATGTATTTATTTTCTTTATGTACATAAAAAAAAAAAAAATTCAGTAAAGTGACTATATTTAATACGCACGTATTTCTAGACGTATCGAGATTAAAAAACATGTTTTATATACGTTATTCTTTTTCAGTTAAATCCATTCAATAGTGGTTTAACTGTTGGAACTTTTACATGTTGTAGTTCCTTTGTGTGAAATGCAATTTCCAGTTGGAAATTATCAGTATTTACTGTGAACGAATACCTCGGTAATGAAATGTAATTCAAGGAAAAACTTTTCACGTACCTCTCAGTTGTAAGTGTTCGATGTTCGAATCTTTGTATGGCTGTTCTCATCAGGCTCTTGAGTCTTGAGTTTAGACTTTTAAGAATTTAGTCGGCACATTTTCTTCACGGGTCCCGAAATCGGATAGACAAATTCATTGAATAAATTAATTTGTCTATCCAATTTCGGGACCCTTGAAGAAAATGTGCTGATTAAATTCTTAAAAGTCTAAACTCAAGAGCCTGATGAGAACAGCCATACAGAGATTCGAACATCGACCACTTACAACTGAGAGGTACGTGAAAAGTTTTCCCTTGAATTACATTTGATTACCGAGGTATTTATTCACATTAAATACTAATAATTTCCAACTGAGAAATTGCATTTCACACAAAGAAACTATAGCATGTAAAAAGTTCCAACAGTTAAGTCACTATTGAATGGAAAACTGAAAAAGAATGACAATATTTAAATTCTACGTAGTTATGGTATTTATACGAGTCTGACGGGTTACTTTCAAAGGAGGACGGGTACATTTTTAGACAAACTGTCCTTGAGGACGGGTAAAATTTCCGAGATTTTTTGTGCCCTGGTTTGTAATAAATTACAAACAATGTCGTTCACAGGATGCATACTTTAATTAAAACTATCACTAACTGTTAAACTGTACACGAAACTACAGTAACAGCTAAACTTTTTGACAAATAATCACAAAGCACGAAAAAACAAATCCCTTTCGGAAAGCATGTACCACAACACTGCAAGATACCCTGGGTAAACCGTCCCATTTCACCGTGATCTCCTTCGAAGGTCACGATTCCATCTGCAGAGCTTCGGCACCGAAAGATAAAACATTTCACTTGCGCTCCAGATAGGGGAGGCTGACGTCACGGTTATCCTTAGCAACTCGGTCAAAAGCTGCAGACTTCCAAGGGTTTTCATATCGGCTCTTCACTTGCACTGTTTTGCGTATGAGGACTTGTTTTTCGTATTGAACGCGCTATGTGAATTGATATCTAATCAACATTTTGAGTATTTTGTAACACAATAGAGACAAAAAAGAAGATATTATACAAATTACTGAATAAAACTTTATTTTAAGTAAAATAGGTGAAGAGGCACTTCACCTACTTCACCAGAAAAGCCGCCACTGATGTGCAATGTCAAAGCAGACAGTACTGGTTTGTCTTGGTAATTCCTGTGTGTGCAGGTTGCTGCATATTGATGCTGCAGTCCTATTCTTTGAGAGCAAAAGTACATTGCAGAGTGTGTTGTCCTGGATGTAGGAAGTTTGTATAAAACTCAAACTAAGTATGAATCCACAGTTATGGTTTTTGAGCAAGAAACTATTAGTATTAAATGCAAGATCAGTCTAAGTAGTACAGAGTTACACCAAGTAAATTATCTATATTTTGAGGTTACTCACCTTTATTCCCAAAATCTTTTAGGAGGTTTTCGTATCTACACATTTCCAACACATATTTTTCTTATTTACATTGTGGTTCAAGGCCGGAAAAAAAAAAAAAAAAAACTTTTTTAACTCACACAAACTTCGTTCCCTTCCTTTCTTTTCCCTATGACCAAATTCGGATTCAAAATAATCTACCACAAGTATACATAATTGAACTCCCTAAAACACTTATATCTAATTAAAATTTCAATCAATAAAATGTATATTACACATTTCCTAAGACATCAAAGTTAAAAAACTGTAGCCCATAAATATTTACAATTGCACACCGGTACCCAATTAAAACAAACCTAAATACTAGACACGGCCACTATACTCGACAATCACGGACCTCTCTCCACTCAGAAATAAGTATATAATATCCTAGCACTTTCAGCCTCTGCCCAGGCCATTCTCGAGGAGTGGACGCAACAGATGAACCACCCGTCACCACCCACAAAATGTAGCGAATGTTCCAGTGTATTCATCCATTGAAGTAATGATTGAAGTTGAACAGCAGGATACCTTGGCTTACCTTGATGTACAGATTATAAAACAACCCAACACGTTAGATTATACCGTTTATAGAAAATTGTCTTACGTACCTGTGATTATACCATACGATTCTTATCATCTATATGCTCATAAATGTAACAGTATTAAGACTTTAATAAAAAGAGCTTTTACGCACACGTCAAATATGCAGTACAGAAAGGATGAATTGAAATATATTACAGATGTTGCAAAAAATTATGGGCATCCCAGTAAAAAAATAAAAAAATGGATTAAGGAAGTGCAGAACAATTGTATTAATTCTTCAAACATAAGAAGAAATAATAATAAGCAGATTAAATATATTGGATCGTTTTCGTACATGAAAGGAATTTCAGCTGAAATTAATAAATTGTGTAATAGGTATAATTTACAATTGGGCAATAAAATGCATATCATTAAAATTTTTGTTATCAATACGAAAGAAAACAAGAAGTGCTTGGACAGAGCTGGAGTTTACGAAATTTTTATAAGTAACAATCCCACAGTTTCATATATAGGAAGCACTAAAAATAAACTAAAACATCGTGTACATCAGCACCTACGGAATTGGCAGAAAAAAGAAGCAAAAACTGCATTGGTCCAGTACTGTATAAAACAAAAGCAATACCCAAAGTTTGATGAAATAAAAATTATTAAGAATTGTCTTACGGAAAGGCATTTGAGATTGGCGGAGACTGTGTTGATTGAAAAAAAGAGACACAGGTTATGTAACGTTAATGATCCTAATAGCTTGAACACATATTGGAAGGATTTGATCAGAAAGGAAAGCTGCAGAGAACATAGGGGAAAAGGCAAGAAAAAAAAAATGGGGAAAAAAATGATGTAACATAATATAAAAAAAAAAAAAAAAAAAAAAGGAAATGTTAGAATATAAGATGATTAGTTTCATGAATCAAATACGATCAGCTATTGAACAGATATTTATAAGTACGAAGGGAAGAGAAGGCTATTGGGTCATCTGATAGATGACGCCACTGCGCCTGAACGGCGGAGAACGGGAATGAGACGATGCCGCCAGAGCACTGGAACATTCACTACGTTTTGTGGGTGGTGACGGGTGGTTCATCTGTTGCGTCCACTCCTTAAGAATGGCCTGGGCAAAGGCTGAAAGTGCTAGGATATTATGCTTATTTCTGAGTGGAGAGAGGTCCATGATTGTTGAGTATAGTGGTTGTGTCAGTTATTTAGGTTTGTTTTAATTGGGTACCGGTGTGCAATTGTAAATAATTATGGGTTACAGTTTTTTAACTTTGATGTTTTAGGAAATGTGTAATATATGTTTTATTGATTGAAGCTTTAATTAGATATAAGTGTTTTAGGGAGTCCTATTATGTATACTTGTGGTAGATTATTTTGAATCCGAATTTGGTCATTGGGAAAAGAAAGGAAGGGAACGAAGTTTGCGTGAGTTGAAAAAGATATTTTTTCGGCCTTGAACCACGATGTAAATAAGAAAAATACGTGTTGGAAATGTGTAGAGACAAAAACCTCCTAAAAGATTTTAGGAATAAAGGTGAGTAACCTCAAAATATAGATTATATCTAAATAGCACGTGAATAATTAAGCAGCTCGATAACATTTGCAATGCTGTTTGAATATACCAAGTAAATGAGTTTGTGTATTTTAGAAGTATGACTAACAGGAAAAATAGAATAGATGGGGAAATCAGTATGCAAGTGAATTTAGTCAAAGCTGTTTTCAGAGGATTTCAGAGGTCCGATGGGTTCTGGAAAAGGTCCTGAATGGCTGTGTAGAAAATGACTCTGATGTATGATAGTGAAACCTGGGTACTGCAGAAATGACAAAGGAGTCATTTGTGTGCTGGAGAGATGCATTACTTACAGGAGATTTGTGACAAGGCACATTCTGATCATGTAAGGAAAGAATATGTGTGTTGTGGATCTGTAATGTGAAGCATAATGTTCGTAGTAGGGTAGAGGCTAATATTTTTTGGAGGTGGTTTGGCCATGTTGAAAGAATAAATGGTAAGAGGCTAAGAGAATTTATTGAGCCCAAGTGACAGGAAAGAAAGGTAGAGGAAGGCCAAGAAAATATTGGAAGACTAGATTTAGAAATGTCTGCAAGAAAAAAGATAATTAGTATGAAGTATGTACGAAAAAAGTTTTGTGTGATAGATGTCATTGAAGTTTGAGTTGTGTACCAAGATTGCTGTAAATGGGAGACAATTGATATATCAACAGCAAGCAGGAGCTAACACCATCAGTGACTATGATTTGGCAGATGACATTTCTCTGAGGAGCTAACTTCTGAATCTCAGAGAACAACTGAGTGATAATATGTATACTTGCCAACTGTGTCGATTTTTGCATCTTTTCCTGATTTTCCAACAATTTCCTACCATTTTCTCTCGTTTTTGTTATTTAAAATATCCTCAAGATGCTGGTAAGTCCCCCCCCTTGATTTCTATAAAAAAGGATGGTTTTCTTTTGTTCCTTTTTATTATTATTTTTATATGCTACAACAGGTCATGGAAAAGTCACAAAATGTTGAAAAGATTGCAAAAGTCAAGGAAAGAAACATGAAACTAAATTGTGATTTACGGTTCTAGCAGGGATGAAAATGTTTTATGGTTGTCCACATTTGAAATTTTTCTGACGAAGTTCTGCGTTTTGTTTTGTTGTTTTTGTTTCCTTTCTTGATTATATTCCGCATTTTTAATAATTTTATGATCATGTTTCTCATTTTTTATTTTTTCAGTAATAGTGAAAAAGTGCTACCATATTTTTAAAGAATTTTTCCTAACCAAATCCATTTTTTCTTTTCGTAATAGTCTCTTCAAATTTAATAGACAGAACTAGCATTTTTGTCTCCTCCTTTTTTTAAAGCAAAATTGAGTTTCTATATGTAACAAAAACAACACACAAATTAAAAAAGTCGTTCACTTTTCTTTCTAAGAAAATTGTGTATATAATTTATTTTAATAATACATAATAGCAAGACAGTAACCATATATACAAGAAAAACTGCTGCATATATAGGTATTGAATTTTGGGTGATGAAATATAATAAAACTTATTTTGTGAATTAAAGTGCGACAAAAAATTACTGATAAAAATATTCTTGTGAATGACACTTACCTTAAGTTGCAATGGTTGAAAAAATGACATTATTTTTTCATGCTTTTTCTTTGTTATCTTATTTCAGTGTCATTTTATAACTGGCAAAGATGGACACACACAAATAAATCATCACTAACATTCCCCTTGTCTTGATAAAATTTTCTATTGTTAGCCAAGATGTTCTGCATTTCACAAGTGGTTGTTGGTGAAGGAGCAAGTTCAGATTCACCTTCCTTATCTAAAGCATCCTTTTCATCGTATCCCATAACTTCATTAACGATATCGTCATCTAGTTTATATCTCCTATGGTGACATCATCAAAGCTAGAAAAAAATTCTGCTTTCACTTTCTGGCAAATTTGAGTTCTGACATTTACTGCGTCTTTGCAGTAAATCACCTAAAAGAGTGTTTGGATTCCTAGTAGTGGCTTTGTGTTGAGTGATCTCATCTGAAAAATTCAGATTTGCTTTTTCAAATCCTGGATGTGGAAAGTTATTTCTTATCATTGTGGAAGACACTAAAATGCACAAACATTTTAGCCGCCTTATGATGTGAAAAACTGTAACTTTCACATATTTAGATGTTACGACTGTGGGAATCAGATATCCCCAAAGCATCCACTAATGAATGGGCTGAAGATGAGAGATGCAGTGAGCAGGAAAGAACAATATCTTGATAACTTTTAAGTTTGTAGTGGTTTTAGGATGTGCAGGGCAGTTGTCAATACATTTATTTATGTGTACCAACTGATGCTCCATATATTCACTTGTTCTTGATAAAAGATGCCATTTATAAACTAATTAATCCACAGGGTAAAAGTGGGTGAAACACAGCTGTCCATCATAACTGAAAGCTTATCTTAACACTTTCGCTGCCAGCGGGCGCACGCACCTTCTGTAGAAATCGCCCTGGGGAGCCAGATAAACAGAAGTAAATATCTGAAGTTCCAGTAATGGGATCTCCAAAATATTTATACCACCTACTAGTTGGCTGACCACAAGTCCATTTATAGCAAAACATGCAAAAGTTGCGTGCGACCGACGTGGCCCAAAAGTTAAACATGATGTTGTATAGGCCATACAGGCGCGGGCAACTTCATACAAGCTTATGTAAACGAGTTAGTAAAATCATGCATGCATTGATTATGATACGCTTTCCAACATACCAGCAGTGATGTGCGGTGACCCAACAGACTACCCAAGCAGTCGCAAAGGCAATTACTTTTCACTTTTTTTACAATTGACATTAGGTTCAGATTTTTTGAAATAATAAAAGTGGAAAAACATGGCATATGATATAGATACCATAGCTACTTTTTTTATATATATATTCTTTTACACAACACAGCAAAATCTAAAACAAAAGACTTCTGTTTTCCGAATAGACTGAAGTCACTTAACATACCTTTCTATTTAAAAGTAAACTCCATTCTTCGATCACTTGCAGCAAAATGTTCTATTACAGAATCGAAAAAAGTATTTCTTTCTTTCAGAGTATTTAACAGATCACTTTCAATTGATATCAGTCCAAGATGCGAGAATCGTTTCTGTCCTGTTCTGTTTCGTGCGTATGTCTTAATTCACTTTAATGTAGAAAACGATCTTTCAACTGTTGAAGTAGACACAGGTATCACACTTATAAGTGAAGCCAATAGATAAAGTTGTGGCATGGATTTTCCAAGTGCTGAAGTCATTAACATCTTCATTAGTTGTATAGATGACTTGTCAGAAAATTCGTGTGAACTGTATGCTACGATTAAGTTGTTTTTCAAACCTACTTCATCGAAATAGCGACTATAATTTTCAAGTAGGCTTTTCAAACCATCAGTTGGGAAAGTGTGAACGCAGGAGCTGTACTTCGAAGAAACCAGTAAGCACAAAAATGTAAGCTTTTCATAATCCTGAAATCTTGTATTAATGTGTTGTTCGACATCATCGAAAATTTCGAAATATAATCTTCTGTATTTAGTGGTAATCGTAGTCTTCAGAAAGGTTTCAGTTTCGTTTTCTTGGGAGTCCAACATCAGCAATGGTTCCTTCGTACACTTCCTGAAAATGACTTCTCAGAGATTTCAGAGCATTTTGTGTTTCTGTTATCTTACTTCTGCAGTTAACAATGTCTAATGAAGCATTCTAAAGCACGCTGAACAAAACATCAGTAAGAGAAAAAATGCTATGAAAGGTTGCAAGAAGAAAGCAAAATTCAAAGTTTTCTAAATTGGACAAATGTCCCTGAACACCAGCAAGAATATCCCTTTCTACTTGTGATTGATGTTCCAACATGCCAGCAAAAGTCTGGCGAAGTTCTTTTTTTTCGTGGACAGTATTGACGAATCGTGATGAGTAATGCTATCTTGTTGGGCAAACATTGGGTAGTTGGTGTCCCAAAAAGGCATCAAGAAATTTTGAGCGCTTTAGTGATCTCAAGAAAAGCGCTGCAAACCCACTAAGTGTAGCAAAAAAATATAAAATTCAGGAATACTTGAAGCGCTTTGGGAAAGTACTAAATTCAAACAGTGCGCGTAGCAGTGAACAAAGAGGGCTTGTGGAAAGGATGCTTTAATATTCGACTGTACACCATGCAAGGAAGAGGCCATTACTGCAGTTCCGTCGTTGCTCTGTGCGACAAGTTTTCCACCGCAGTCTGAAAAATCCTTAATATGGGACAAACTAAGACCAGAAAGTCCTGCTGCTGTTTTGTCCTCACTAACTTCTTGGAAGTACACAAACCTTTCTACCACCCTCCCTTCATTTGCATACCGATAAGCAAGAGAAAATTGAGACCTGTTCGAGACATCGGTAGTTTCATCTGCTAATATGGCAACAAAATCGGACTGCTTTAACTGGCGTTTAATTTCATTACACAGTGCATTGGCGACAGAATCAATTAAATCATTTTGAATATGATTTGATACTCCTTTGAATACTGTCAAAGACTCCAAATGTTCTTTTAGTATAGGATCATACTGAGCAGTGTAGTCCAAAAGTTCCAAATAATTTCCACGGTTGTTGGAAGTTTTTGACTCATCTGCTCGAAATGAAATTTCTAGCTTTGCAAGGAAGCAAACCACATTTATAAGCCATTTCAAAATATCTCTATTGTTTACCTTTTCATTGTGTGGACTTATGTTTTGTCGTATCTGGTCACTGACCTCAGTTTCAATACGAACAGTTCCAAAAGTTGCGAGCGCAATGGACGCACGGATATGCTTAACAGCAACATCATGATCCTGTATTGCTTTAGTTAAATTGCTTAGCTTGCTGTATCCTGTTGTCCAAGTAGAGCTTCTGTCACAGCTAAACAGCAAACAGTTCCAACAAAACAGTTTGTTGGTCTTAACACTTCCGGCATGCCATTCGCACCTTTCATAATTGGCGTTTTGAAAATGTCAAGTAATATTCTTTTGTTGCTGCGTTAAACTTGGCATTGAAAGCATCGGTCTTCCTTTCGAAATCACATTTTTCTTTTCTTCAAAAGTTCGGCGAGAAAACGGAGTTTGCAACAAATCGGCTATAATGTCTTCGTTTATGGAATCAGACATCGCTGTTTAGAATCTTTTTTAATACACATGCATGATATCTTAAGTAATTCATAGCACACGATGTAAAAAGAACTTTGAACAATGCATCCACAGTTCAGCTCCCATAACTCAAGCAGTCCACTGACTGCTTGGCTAAGAGCAGCTACACGGTAAGACGGTCGTTTCTAGGGAGCATTTCTCATTGGTTAGCAGGCTAATGCTGTCAGGTTGTCATAGCAACACCCCTTCAGCGGCGGTGATGCTTGGGTGACAGGAGCAGGTGTTGCATGCACTCGGCAGCTACGACCAATCGCAGTGCAGCATCATTTTTTTTTCCTGTCTCATCATTGTTTTTGCTGGTGTGCGTGGATTATACACTTATGAAAACTTCAGAGGTATAAGAACGAATTTATAACTTTGTGGTGATTATTATCTGTGTCGAAAACAGAAATTTAAAGAAATAAAGGTTTTTTATTTATCCATCATTTCCTTTGCCCATTGCCCAAGCACTGCTTGGGTAGAATGCACATCACCGCATACCAGAAATCATTACTCAAGTTATTAGGAACATGGCTGTAGAATAAATCTTGCTCCTATGGCCTGACTTTTGACCCCATTTCAATGATATTTAAACAGAACTGGTTAAGTATACTTCCCGAACAACATGATAAAGTTTTGTCTCAATCGAAACATTTTTATGTAAGTTATGATGCATAAGGGCGATGGAATGGATCCCACTCCTATTTTCTGACCTTTGACCCCATTTCGCCCATTTTCAATAGAGTTCGTCCCTAAGTGGTCCTTTACCACATACTAAAATTTCGTTGAAATCGAACCATAGTTATGCAAGTTAGGACGCATAAGGGCAATGGAATGCATCCCGCTCCTATTTCCTGACCTTTGATTCCATTTTCAATAGAGTTCGTTCCCAGGTGGTCCCCTACGACATACTAAAATTTCATCGAAATCGACGCATTTTTACGCAAGTTATCGTGCGGATGGACAGAAGGACAGACAGATGGACAAAACTGGAGCATATACGCTTCTTCAACCTACGGTTGGAAAGCGTAAAAAGGAATTGTAGAAAGTCTATAAATAATGAGTGGCCCTCCCTCTTTCCTTTCTTTGTGATAGTGTGTTGTGTCTAGCGGAGGTTGAGCTGGGATACCACATCCATCGGAGACAATGGAAATATAATACCCTACTGGGGGAAGGCAATTCCCACTTAGGTGGTTCCACACACTGATTCCTTAGCACAGGATGGCTGGTGGAAGCAAAATAAAAGAAAACTGGGTGAACACTTTTCTCTTACTAACAATATTCCTCTGCTCGGATGCAGTTTATATAAACAAATGCTGCAGGAAAAGTAGCCTCCTTCCTTCCCCTTTTGGGCTATAAATTTTTTTTTCCCATTAGACAGCACTTACTTCACTTGAGCATAATAGATTTCGGGATGTTAACAAACATGCACCTTTTTTTTTCTTGTTTTTTTCCCCTGCCGCACTAATTTGTAGTTTGACGAAAATCCCATAACTGCTCTTGTAATCAAAGCGTGAGGATGGCTGACCCCATAAATAGCAAAAAGTTTTACTCCAAAAGGCGAAAATTAGAATCCATTGTCAGGCTTCCTTCTCTATGGATACCTGATCCCACTGCTGGTCTATCTGGAATTATTAACCCCGCTACAGATCTTTCTGCTATAGATGATCCAACTGTTGGTCCTACAACAACCGATTCTGTTAAATCGGACACAAGTGACCACAAATCAAGTCTTTCCGGTTTTGAAATTTCTTCTGCATCTGATCCAGATTATGAAATCATTACTGAAGAATATGATGATGATTGTGATTTCTTGTGGTGTTTAGACGTGAATACCATACATCACGAACAGCAGCAGATAATTTGGGGGCCAGTTGATTCGTCAAAGCAAAAAAAATTTTTATTGACAGCACCCTCAGGTATATGTCCCGATGTAATGAATTTAGACCCCCTTACAGCTATTGACATTGTCCACTATCTAGTGACTGATGATATTTATCTTCTAATGGTTACTGAAACAAATACAAATGCACCGCAAGTCATTCAAGGCGGTATCCTATCGCCACATTCGAGGATGAAACAGTGGCTGCCAACATCTGTAAGTGAAATGAAAACATTTCTTGGTCTGCATATTTGGATGGGCCTGGTTAGATTTCCAAAGATTACAGATTATTGGTCCACTCATGTGTTGTTCCAAAACCGAATTGCACCTAACACTTTCAGCAGAAACAGGTTTCGATTCCTACTGAAGTTATGGCACTTCGCTGACAATTCTCAAGATCCAGAGAATGATCACACTTATAAGGTCAAAAGGCTTGTGGAGATACTGCTGTGCAACATGAATAAATTGAAACAGCCCGGAAAAGAAATTTCTGTGGATGAAAGTCTTGTGCTATTTAGAGGAAGACTTGGTTTAAGGCAATACATTCCCGGAAAGGCCCGCAAATATGGTATTAAAATTAATAAGTTATGCAATTTATAAGTTATGAGTAGCCCCACATCAAATTTGTACTCTATATTTTACTTTAAAAAAAAAAAAACTATTTGTAATATATCATGAAAATTTCGAAAATATACACAAAAACCTATGGAATCTATGAAAAAGATAATAGTATACCCATGGGCCATAGAAGTCGCTCGCGACTTCTATGAAAATCTGATTTACAATGTATTTCTTCAGTATGTTGCGTAGTAGTCTAATGCTTCAAAACATGGGTAAATCTAGTGAAAGGAATACAAAATAAAAACCAAATTAATTTAAATGTTCAAGGCGCCTGCACCCAGTGTAGCTTTCCTTTTATCAATTTTACTTATTTTTTCCAAACGGGATAACATTTATGCCGCATATTTTTTTTACCACATGCTACTTGCCATAAAAACAAAATATAATACAAACATACATACATAAATATCTTTATATATGTATAGCTGAAAATTTAAAACGTCAAAAATTTTGGAAATAAACCTGATATTTTACAAAATCTCTCTATTCTAAAAAAAAGTAACTGCCGCTGCCGCTGTTTTAGAAATTTTGCGACACTCTTGCTTTCTTAGCTCGCAGCGCAGAACGTATCAAACACAAAAAATATGAAATTTACATCGTTTGTAGAGAATTGTTTGGAGAACACGCTAAAATAAACCGTTTCTCGATTCTGGCAATACTTTAAGAGCTTTTGTATTTCAAACTTAAGGGAAGCAAAAAAGTGCTATCAGGTCGTGTTCCGGACACACTAACAGCAACAGAACCATGAAAATTTGTAGGCATGTAGTGCCATGACCAAATTTTTGCACCTCGTCGCCCTTTTTTTGAATTTCGATTTATTTTATGAGAAATTAAAATTCTAAATTTCACAAAATTCTCTATTTCGCGATGGGATCCATTAAAAAAAACCTGATATATGGCAAACTATAAATTTTAACGCATTGCAATATTTACAGCATAAACTTACAACTATCATCTCTTTTTTACAAAAAAAAAAAAAGAAAAAAGAAAAAAATTAAGAAAACGTCATTTTCTGATTTTTAAGCATTTTTTAAAGACTGAAAGGAAAGAAACGAATGGCTTGTCTGTCTTCACAATAACAACAAAGGAAAGTTCTGGTCACATGACCTGCTGCCATGGTGATGCAGAGAATTTGTTATGCATATGTTTTGTTGGTAAAGCTATCTCAGTTATTTAAGGTGGGCATCAAGTAATTTTGTTTCCTATACTTCCAATGGAAAAACTTCTGTACACATTTTCTTCACAATTAATGCGTTCCCAAGGATGAAAATTGGAACATCGATTAAAATAGCTTCATTTTATAACTTGGAATACTTAATATTTTCTAAAACATAACCATAATTATGCAATCCAACATTTGTTTGTCTACTGACGTCATCAAAGTACAGGTTGCGCCATCTTTTTTCCGGACAATTAATGCGTTCCCAAGGATGAAAATTTGAACATCGATTAAAATAGCTTCATTTTATAACTTGGAATACTTAATAATTTCTAAAACATAACCACAATTATGCAATCCAACATTTGTTTGTCTACTGACGTCATCAAACTACAGGCCGCGCCATCTTTTTTCTGGACAATTGATGCGTTCTCAAGGATGAAAATTTGAACATCGATTAAGGTAGCTTCATTTTATAACTTGAAATACTTAATATTTTCTAAAACATAACCATAATTATGCAATCCAACATTTGTTTGTCTACTGATGTCATCAAAGTACAGGTCGCGCCGTCTTTTTTTGGTTCCAACACCACCAAAGGAAAAGTTATTGATTTTTAATATAATTATGGTTATGTTTTAGAAAATATTAAGTATTATAAGTTATAATATGAAGTTATTTTAATGGGTGTTCAAATTTTCATCCTTGGGAACACAATAATTGTGAAGGAAATGTGTACAAAAGTTTTTCCATTGGAAGTATAGGAAGCAAAATAACTTGACATCCACCTTAACGGTTTAGCATAATGGTTTACGGAAATGCTTTCTGGACTGCTTTTGTTTTCCTTAGTGGTAAATTTAGTAAGGCCGCCCCGGTGGCGCAGTGGTCTAAGGCGTTGGCCTCTGATCATTCGTCCGTAAGGGGTCCGGGTTCGAATCCCGGTCAGGCATGGATGTTGTGTTTGTCTTACGGCTCTGGCTCTCTCCCTTCCCTGGAACCAGTGACCCTAAATTAGGGACGGGCGACTGCTTATAGCCCATTTGAGTTGCTCACGGTGGTCGTTAAACCTCCAATCAAAAAAAAAAAAAAAAAAATTTAGTAAGTGCTTTTAAGTTCAAACGACAAAAGTCCGACCTTCCAAAAATTAACGATAGCAAAAAAAACTCTGAAACTTCGGAATAACAAGCCTTATTTGCTTAGGCATGCAATAAAAATTGAAATTTATATGAATTTTCCAGTTTCTATTTTCATGTCATATACTTGGAGATTGGGCTGCTGGGCCCAAGCGCTATTCTGGAAACGAGCGTAGCGATGCTAGAGGCGCAGCCCCTAGTGTATAAAAAAAATTATATAACAGCACATTCCCAAGCCACGGAAGTCGTGCACGACTTCTTATCCCCAGGCGATCTGCATTACAACACCTGCACTGTGTTGCTGGCAACCTAATACTTCAAAGCATGAAGAAGTTGCGTCACCTAGCGGAAGTAATACAAAACAAAAACCGAAACTCATTAACAATTTGAATTCTCTGGCGCCAGCATGTCCCCTTACAACGATTTTTTTGCTGGCGCCTGCGCCCGCTGGCAGTGAAAGTGTTAAATGGTACTGTGTTAATGAGAGCTGACTGAATATATTGAAAAGGCAATTCAGTATTTTCCAGTATTAAAATCATTTTGCACTGACATTTTATCTCAGCTTACGACTGAATGGAAATATGAGGATATTGATGCACATAAAGCAACAAAATTTTAAGAAGTTTAAAGCATTATAATTCCACCTTCTGAATTTATTTTGTCAATTTAATATATACCCAGTTAATTTCTTATAATGAAACATTTTGTAGTTTAAATCTGAAAAAAAAAACATTGTTCTGTTGAGGTGATAGTAATACAGACTACAAAAGTACCATAAGTTCATGATATATTAGTTACTTTAAAACAAAAAATATTTAGGTTAAAATGTAAATATGTTGCAAAACATTTCTGCAACATTCAAACTTTCAAAAACAGTTTTATGACTGCATGCTTTAATAATAAATAATGCATAGCTGTGGATATAAAGGCTAAAATAAAAAATCCCAAGCACCTAGTTGTCACATAATAGTTCACCAAGTTATAATTATCGTGTTTGAAAGTTTTTGTAGTGGTTCCTGAAATAGTCTTTGTATTTGAAAAATTCTATCTCATTTAATTTGTGTAACACATATTACATTTTCTTTACTTAATTTTAAGGTGTAATTCATATGCAGTTATATTTTCTTGATTACATTTTTCAGTTGAGTAAGTTGTTAATTTCCTAGCAATTTTTAAAAGTTATGTAGCAGTAAATGATCTTCTATTTGTTTTCCTTTTCAATATGTAGCGTGTTTCTTTCTTTTTGCTTCAGGTTTATTTTAGCCCTAGAATTGTTGTAATCACAGTGCATATTGTGTCTTAGTATGTGCTGGTTTTAGAGATCTGAGGAACAGTGTTAAGTAGAGTTTCATGAAGTGTAAAAATATTGCAAGATCTTGAAGCTGTGCTTAGTTCTTCACTGGCATTCACATTAAGTATTAGATATCGTACCCTCATTATCATTATTTCTCATTTCACTCCTGTTTATCCAAAGGGTATTCATAGCACAAGAACATGTAAAATGTATAATAATTAAAAAAATGTAACTTGCAGAAAAATTGTACAAAGATGAAGTGCAGGTTCAACAAAAACTTCCACTATATGTGGATTATGATAAAATCTTGTGCATTTTAAAACTACCACATTTGTGATTGATAGTGCATAACTGTTCACCAGGTTACAGTTTTCTTCTGTAGTTTACTTTGGAATGTAACATCTATTTAGATAGTCTTCTGTGTAAATGTATATTCATATGCTTGATATTTTGAAGTAGTATTCACTCCAAGTATAATTCCAGCAGTTAATTCTGTTTTCCCACTGAATCCATCTGTATCTGTCTGCTATTCTTGCTCTCACTCTCATGTGAGCCACTTCTAAGAACTTAATGAATCCCCTTTACATCACATCTAACTTGTACCACCATAAAGTAGAGAAGGTTTATATTTGCTGTATATATCAGATGAATTTTTTCGTTCAGTACTTTCTTACTGAAAACAGCCTTAAGCAACTGACAAACTTTTTCTGTTTTGCTGATTCAGGTCTTTAATTTCTTGTTAAGCTTCTCTGCTTAGTGGCTAATTCTTAGTAACTAGAATACAATACCTGTTCCAGCACCTTACTGTGGATTACATATTGTCTTTTGGTGTTTGACTTTAGGGCCATTAATTTAAACTTTTGAACATTTATTTTCATTCTGAATCCTGTTGGGGTGATTAAGGTTGTATATCAAATCTCTTGTGCTTCAGGAATTAACACTAAATTATTTCTACAGAGCAAACTTTTGATACCAGAACTGCTTGCTAAAGCATTCACTTTGAAGTTTCAGTATGTAATTCATTGATATAAATTAAAAACTAAGTTAAGACTGTTTTGTTCTCTGTCCTTCCGACATGGTTAACCTCAAGTATAGTGGCTATAAGAGGCTGTGTGGAAAGCGCCTCGCAAATGTAAATCATTTACTATTCTAATTTCACACAGTAGGTACAGATCCAGAAAAGGCACCACTTGCCTCATACTTTTCTTCCTACATTTTACATACCCTTCCAAGTATTTGTCATATACCCTCACCACTTTAACCAAATAACCCAGACTGTGCATCCTGATACAAATTAAAACAAAACACTTTAATACCTTTTTCATAGAACACCTGCATACTTTATATCTGTCTATAGCTTCAAACTGACACAATTCCTTACTCATAAAAACAATAACCATCAAATGCAGTACAGGATTAGCCAATTCAAGTAATTCATATAAACAAAAATAAAGTTCATAAATTACTACCAAAATTACTGTAAAATTATAAGAAATTTTGCTATTGTTCATCATGTTTCTCTACAAATGCAAATAATTTAACCAGACCACTATTTTATATATAAAATTGAATGTTTGTTTGTATAGAAATCTACAGTTGCGTACAAATCTACAGTTTTCAATTTAGAAACGCCAAATTTGGTATATTATCTCATGGTACTCTAAGTAGACCGTAGACAGTTTTTGGAAGTGGTCTGGGTGTGGGGGGAGGCATACAAATTTTTCGTAAAATCTACAGTTTTCTATTTAGAACTACCAAATTTGGTGTACTATCTTATGGTTCTCTAACTTAGACCATAGTCGATTTTTGGAAGGGGGGTCGGAGCCTGGAGTCAAGCGGCCCCCAAGCATAATTTTTGTAAAATCTACAGTTTTCAATTCAAAACCACAAAATTTATTATACTATCTCATGGTGATCTAACTTGAGCCTGGGGGCTCCGACCCCTTCCAAAAACTGACTATGGTCTAAGTTAGAGTACCATGAGATAGTATACCAAATTTGGTGGTTCTAAATTGGAAACTGTAGATTTTACGAAAATTTTGCATGGGGCCCCCTTGACCCCGGTCCCCGACCCCTTCCAAAAACCGTGTACGGTCTAACTTAAGAGTACCATGAGATAGTTTACCAAATTTGGTGGTTCTAAATTGAAAACTTTTGATTTGTATAGCGGACATACGAGCAAACAAACATTCAATTTTATATATGTTCATAGATTTTGGCAAATTAGGAAAAATTGTTGGAATTGCATCATCTGCCAGAACTGGACGATTTCATGGTATGAATACATCCTCGCCATTTGCCTTATGAACGAAATTCCAAATAATATGATCGTCAATGAAATGTTTTTCTCAAACTGCATTAAATTTATCAAGTGCCTTATCAGTTCAGGGTATTAATCTTTCCCATTGTTTGAAAAGCGCTTCATTTTTGGGTACCCCAAACAGTGACAAACCATTAGTGTATTTAGTATTACACCCTGGCACAAAACAGTGATTACTTCTTTTTTTTTTTTGTCATAGTAATCACAACAAAAATTGTTTACATTTGGAATCATAGTGGACGAAAAACCCACTTCTATTGATGATAACACACTTACTGTAACACAGTCTCGTGAGATGGAGAGGATGGAAACAACCGTTAGCGACACCTACACATGGGGTTAATTTATTGACCGTTTCCTCTGCTGAAACATTACAGCACTTTCCACACTTTCCCTTATAGCCACTACACCTCAAGTTACTTTCTGGTGTTTCCCCTCAATACACTGAACAACTAATTCCCAGAAACTTAGTCAAAAGCCATTTCAAAATCCATGAACATCATGAACAAAACCCAGGTTCATCTGAAGAAAGTTAAATATTGTGTGTGAACAAAAATGCTACTGTTATGACCTCTCCTAAACCTACACAGTTCCAGTCAGATCTCTTATTACTTCTACTAACAAGTTAAAATTGTTATCATTTCCAAGTTTGTGTTAAGTATCAATAATTTTTACCAATGCAAGACTTTGATATGTGTGTGACTTTAAAATGTAGTCTTGCTACATAAATTTTTAGATATTTTGCTGTCTCTATGAAAAATGTTTTATTTTTGCAACAACTTTTTGTTATTTTATGGTAGAGTGTTGTTACTAAAACTTTTTTTATTGTGTATTTTAATGTAAATTGCATATTTTCATATTCTAATTTTCAGGTGACCTTCGAGTCTGTACATATTGTTTTAAAACTGTTTTATCATGTGTGCAGTCACTAGACACCAGTACAGAAATTCCTTCTGATCTGCAAACTTTCCATAACAATGTGCAGCAGAAGCTGTTCAGTATTAAAAGTCAACCTGAGAAGTCCCACACTCTTCAGCAGAATGCCAGTCTTCCTGTTCGTCGTAAGAGCTCAGTTATGGGATTCAGAGAAGAAGACATTGCGAAAGCTAAGTATGTTGACTTTATATAAAACAATAGGTATGGTGATTTTAAATTCTGCTCTGCAGCATTGTGAAACATAGCCTTTTTCAGTTTTCTAATGGCTAAATAATTTGTGTGCTTGCTTTTTTTTTTTTTTTTTTATATGTTCATCACTTTTATTTGAGATTTGGATGAGACAAGGTTTTCTGTTGGTACTTTAGTTCTGACTTTGTCCCTATCTTGAAACCAGGAACCCTAAATTAGAATCAAATCTTAGGTGCTTATGGTAGCATTTGATGGATTATTAATATGATGCACATTAAAAGAGTGTTTTCTTTGTGTCTTTTTAATGAGGTAAGTACATCAGTGTGGGGGATTAGCCCACAGCTGACGGTTCCAGTTGGTCATTCAACCTAAGAATTCTGGAACAAAACCCAATGAGTTGGGGTCTTTTCACCAATGTCACACAGAACTAGCTGGCACCTCTCCAAGATTCACAGAGGCCCTTGTTGCGGTTTTGTGTGCTATTGTTCCCACAGAGTTCCCCGAGGAGGCAAACCCATCTCTCACTAAGATCGCCTGTAAAAATTATCTGGTAGTTTCTATTTCTTTGTGGAGCTAAACTCTGAGCCTCAGAGAACAGCTTTGTGATATATATATATATATATATATGTATGTATACTGAAAAGCAGTTGAATTGGAGATACCTGTCTAGTAACGTGTAGCCCCACCTTTCGCCCTGATGATGGTGGCGATTCGTCTCTGCATGGACTCGACAAGACACTGGAAGCGTTGGGAAGCCATATGGATCCACGACCCCTGAACAAGCTCCCACAGTTCATAAAGATTTGATGGAGGGGGTCAGGGCCTCAAACATCTCTCTTGATGGCATCCCAGATGTGCTCGATGGGATTTAGGTCAGGTGACCTAACTGGCCAAGGAAGCGAGGTCACGTCGGTGGAGTGTTCATCCAACCATTCGGATACAATTCGGGAGCGATGGCATGGTGCATTGTCTTGTTGCAGGATTAGGTCCCCAGTGGGATGTTGAAGACGCACAAACGAGAGCAAATGGTCGTCCAGGATATCCCCGGTAACGTTGACTTGTGAGGGACGATGTCACATGTACCAGGGGTCCCATTTCAGTCCACGTAAACAGTCCCCAGACGAGAATGCCACCCCTACCAGCTTGAAGAGTACCCTGCTGGCAAGAAGGATCCATCACTTTATGTGGTTTGCGCTGTACTCGTATCCTGCCTCTGCATGTACCAACGTGAATCTCGACTCATCAGTCCAGGCAACATTTTTCCACGTGTCTAGGGTCCAGTGGCGATGTGCCCGTACCAATCTTTGCACCCTGCGATGTGCGGTCAACAGCGGTACCCTCGTGGGATGATGGCTTCTGTACCCCATAGCGAGGAGATGGTTCTGGATGGTGTGGCTGCTTACACGTTTTTGTGCACCAGCGTTAAATTGCCGTTCTTGCACTGTGGCCCGTCTATCCGCTGTTACAATGCGAGGTAGCCGACGATCACCCTGCTCATCCACACGCTGTTGTCCATGGCAGTTGGCCCTTGCAGGGATGGTTTTACCGAATTCGATGTACTCACGGTGCACCCGTGACACAGTGGCTCGTGAAAATCCCAGTGCCTGCACGACTTCCGACATGGAGTAACCCATTTGTCGGGCCCCTACAATTTGCCCACGATCAAATGCGCTTAGATCCTTTGTCTTACCCATACTGCGTCCGACTCTTACTGATTCCCGTCGCATCACTCCTTATATTGTCAGATTGCTGCATATGTCGTATCATTTCTGTTTACAGGGTCGCCCACAGCGCCACATTTGCATAACGCCAGCTGTTTCTTAATTCAATTGCTCTTAAGTGTATGTATGTACATATGTATGTACATATGTAAGTATTAATTAATTAATTAAAAGAGTGTTTTAAGCTTTTGATAAACTACTACGATGTTGGACATTTAAAAGAGTGGTTCATCAAAATTTTTGGATAACTAATAGCTCTGAAAAGTTAATTGTAAGCACAACAGCTGTCACTGTACATTAATGTGATGCATAGTAAGAAGTGTTAAGAACAGGTTTCCCACACTATCCAAAAGTAGAGCGTTCCAATGAAACCTTTCTTAAGTTGAAATGGCATAAAACAAAGCAATTACCGTTAATTTATATGGGACATTTTTTTTAGCATTCCCAAACCCAAGCATGGTGTTCCGTTAAGTATAAGATGACTTAACGAAACACCACCCTTTGCACACCTATCAATCCACTCAAGCAATAGACTTTCCCTTTTATCCATTACAGGATGAAGAGACCACTTTGCTACTAGCAGAATCAATAGTAACTTCGGCAGCTTTCAAGATTCTTTCTGCCGCCCCGGTGGCGCAGTGGTCTAAGGCGCTGGCCTCTGATCATTCGTCCGTAAGGGGTCCGGGTTCGAATCCCGGTCAGGCATGGATGTTGTGTTTGTCTTACGGCACTGGCTCTCTCCCTTCCCTGGAACCAGTGACCCTAAATTAGGGACGGGCGACTGCTTATAGCCCATTGAGTTGCTCACGGTGGTCGTTAAACCTCCAATCAAAAAAAAAAAAAAAAAAAAAAAAGATTCTTTCTGCGTGTCTATAGTGTGAATGGTGGATGCAGGCAAGCTCAACACATGTGGAATATCTTTATATCATTCTTCACAATTGAAACACTTAATCATGCCCAGTTTTATGCTAAGCATAACAACACCCTTACGAGCTCTCTTAGGCTTTTCTGATACCTTAAGGCAAATCTTGCTAATGGATGATCAAAATAAATTAAGATAAAGCATAGATGCTCACAGACACAGATCAAAGTTATGGCAGCTTGATGCTAAGTGTAGTTCCCTGAGAAGAAGATTGGTGGCGCCACTCTCGCTGCCTAGGGTGTGCGCTGCCTCTATAACGGCTTGATGCAAAACAAAGCTGAATGCTATTTTTGCTTTTCACCTTTTTTTTGTAAAAGTGAAAATCCTCTTAGAATTTCTTTTAGTTAGTGAAAACAAGTATTAATGTAGGTCCTTTGTAAAAGTGAAGTAGCATAAAACGAACTTTCAAAAAGCAGGGGATACCTGTATTTAATTCTCAAATTTTCTCTTGTGAAGCATATATATGTAATGGCAAAAATAAATAAATGAATGAATGAACAAAACAGGGTAGGAGGCTTGTGCAGTGGAGCTTTATAAGTGAATATCCTTTGAACAAAAGTTTCTAGATGAAAAAGCATTATGTTTTCATACAAAGTTGAGAAGCAGCCCAGGGTGCTCACTTTCAAATATAGTGTTGCTGTTAAGTACAATCCAGGGAGCTGAAGTTAACACAAAATTTGTTCTTCAGACATGTTGATATATGCTTTGTATGCGTGTAATTAATATTACTCTATCTCCCAAAGATCACTCACTGACTTCTGCTAGCTGACTGATGAATCTCTGGTTGGTCTTTGGTAATGTGGTGAAACTAATATCACATGAATTATTTTAGTTGGATATACTATAAAGTAATATTAAAATTTATAGAAAAAGTTAACAATGTACTTCACAAACATGGCTAAGAATATTGTGGAAGCATTTGGTGATTAGTGTCTTCTGGTGTTTTAACATTCCTGCATTTAATTGCTCTCATTATTAATTCTAGGGATAAAAATGTGAAACTTAACCAATGACTTTTCAGGAAATGTTTTTAAACTAATGCAAATGTTTTTGAACTAATGTTGCTATTCTGTTACATCTCATTATACAACCTTAATGGTATCTGGTGATGAATTTGTAGGGTAAGTTATTACTAATTGTTTCTGATGCTTATTGGGATTATTTAAGTAGTTAAAAAAATAATAAAACAATGATTTTAGGGATAATAGAAAGTTCTGTTTTCTGCATGACTGATGGCAAGTAATAAATTCAAACAAGTTCTGGTTTTGAAGTAAGGAAATTTGTGATTTCATTTGTCATTCATTTGTTTGCCAATCAGATTATATGATACTAAATAATAATATAGGAAAACAAGCTTAAAATTTTTTGGAGGGTTAAAAGAGAAAAATGTAATGGCAAAAACTTATTGGTAATTTAAAGAAATGCAATACACACGTATCAAATAAATGTCGGTTGTAGAAAAAAAAATTACTAGTTACATTCTTAACATAACTACACTAAAACCTCCTTAATGGACACTCCCGAATAGCGGACACCTCCATTTAACGGGCAGTTTTGTAATCCCCAGTCCCAAAGTATAGGCGGTTCTGTGTTTTTACCTCTGAATAGTGGGCACTCCGAATAGCGGACAGTGATTTTGGTCAAAAAAGCCGAAAATGTGCCCACTGAAGGGAGACAGGAGAAGAAGGAATGCAAAATTTTATCGTGATGCCAAGTCCACTGCACTGAAAAAAAATTGTTTGCCAACTCTTTAGCATTGATGCTCTCCATGCAGTCACTTAGGTAACCTCTGCAATCAGAAACATTAAAGCGCAGTGCGTTAGTCGTTGTTTTCACAAGGCAGGGTTTGCTTCGGCAGGCCAAAAAGATGAAGTATGCACTTTCAACACGGAAGAAGACGATCTGCGCTTGATTTCTGAACTGATGACATGTTTGAACTGTGAGGAAAATGCAAAAGATTTTATTGCAGTTGATGATGAACTGTGTTTTGAACAGACAACGGATGATTTACAAGATTACATTTCGGCACACACACCCATCAAGAATGACATGGTCAAAGGAACAGCGGGGGAGCTGAAGAATAGGCAGTGGACAGAGTTGCAGAAGAGGTGTGCGACACTAAGAACTTCACAGCCGCGTCCGAAATAAAGTGAAGAACTTAATACATTTTTTATTAGCAAAAGGGACTGGCACTTTTGATGAATTTGAAAATTCATATTGAAAAAGAGGGAGTAAACAGCAAAAGAAAAAAACAAACTCTTTTGTCAAAATATTTTTGCAGGCAAGAATGCTAACTGATAAATTGATCAATTAGCTGTAAGTACCTTTATAAAGTTTTAGAACATTTGTTAATCAGAAACATGCATTGTATGACGTATATACATTTGTACGTAAATTGCATTTTCCCTAATATGTGAAAAGCTCAAAGTATTTAAATTACTATAAATACGTACATATATTCAATTTCGTGTACAATATTACTAATGTGGTATCGAAATTTATTACTGCATAAATATGTACATATAAAGTATGAATATTTATACATGTAACATTATTTTTAAAAGCAAAAAAAAAAAAAAAAAACTGCCACGAAGTTTGTTTTGCGCGATGGCTTGGGCAGGTAGGCGTGTACCTCCCAATAGCGGACACCTCCGAATGGCGGACAGATCATCTAGTCCGGAGGTGTCCGCTATTCAGAGGTTTTACTGTAGTTTGTTTTTTCCTACAACCTACATATCAGTAAACATTAACAACAGTAGAAATTTGCAGACAAATTTAAGTTAATTAAAGGACTTGGAGGATGAAATGTAAATATTTGTTATACATCACTAAAACTATAAGAAATGAATAGATGTTGCACATATTTAATACTTTGCACCATAAAAACATGTGGAAAATACTTGTAAGTAAGCTCATTTGTAATTTCTTTTTTTCTGGAGAAAGTAAAGAAAAAATGGCATGTAAATGATTTATTATTCACCCAGAGATAATGAAATTTCTCAGTGACTGACCTCATACAAACCATGCAGTATGGTTTTTATGACCAAGTTAGGAAACATTTGCATTAAATTTCCTAGTTTCTAATCATGACCACTTGAAAGGAGTGGGGTTTTCTTTGTTGTTGTTGCTTTTTTTGTATCCCAGGGTTATACCAAATAAGAATGTTGTGGGCTATTGAAAAATTATATATAATAATTAAAAATATGTAAAAAAGAAATGCAAGACTGATGCTCCTGGAAAAAAAAAAAAAAAAGAATGGAGAGGCAGAAATGTATCATGATGGACTTTCTTCTCTCGCTCTGTCTCTTTCCCTCTCCCCTGTACTAAATGAGTTTTCTAATATATGGCTTTTATATTTTGCTTCCATTGCAAATTTATTCATTTATATCATTTATACATTGGCGTGCAAAAATTGAGGACGAGACGGTTTTTCGAATGTAACGTCATGCAGAAGTGCTCTACAACAACTCAAATCATACAATAAGATCCCCAAGATGTAAGAATATGGGACAAGTGAGCAAAACTGTCCAAACAAGGAATCCAAAGGATACAAAGGCACTTTATTGAAAAGGTAGCTTCGAGCACAACTGGACAGAAGACAGAAACATCCATGTGATAGGCGACTGCCAAGAAAAATCCAGTTTTTAGTAGGGGATAGATCACCCTTGACTGCGTTGCAGGATTTACAATGTCTGTCCATGCTGAAGATGAGGTTGTCAAGGTGCTGTTGAGGCATCGTGGCCCATTCCTCTTGTAGCTCCAATCGCAGCTGCGGAATCGTTGTGGCAGCTGGTGACGGGCTGCCAAACGTCTCCTGAGAAGGTCCCACACATGTTCGATTGGATTTAGATCCTGGGATCTTGCTGGCCAATCCGTGCATTGAATATCTTCACTCTCCAACAGCTCTGCGACAGCAACCTGTATGATGAGGTGTAGCGTTGTCGTCCATGAAGAGGAATTCAGGACCCACAGCACCTCTAAACAGACGCACGTGAGCCAGGAGAACCTCGGTACAATAGCGGACACCAGTGACTGAACCTCCTTGAAAGATGTGGAGGTCAGTACAGCTTCCAAGCATGATACCGCCCCAAACGAGAGCTCCACCACCTCCAAACTGGTGATGTTGGAGGTGTGATTGCGTGTTTCCTGCTCTCTCCAGATGTGTATACGTCCAGAATCGCTCGTCAGAGTAAATCGGCTCTCATCTGTAAAGAGAACTCTACCCCATTGCTGATGTGTCCAGTTCTTGTGTTCCTGGCACCACAGAAACCGCCGTTTTCGATGAGCAGGCGTTAATGGCACACACCATACTGGTCGTCGTGCAAACAGACCACCTTTGTGCATACTCCTGGCCATGGTAAAACGCGATAACGGACGTCCAGTTGTCTGTTGCATGTGCCTTGCGATTTCTCCCGCTGTGTGCCGTCTGTCTCTTCTCACCTGTAGGACAATATACTGGTCGTTCGCCGCCATGGTTGCTCTTGGACAACCACTGCTAAATTCTTGGACAGCTGTTCCTGTCGTTTGAAATGCTCTCCAAGCTCGTGAATCGATGCTGTGAGCGATCCCGAACTCCTCGGCCACACTAGTCACACTTCGACCTTCTTCCAACTTTCCAATGACGAGACCTCGGGTAAAGTCATCCAGATGTCGTCTACTGGATTGTCTGTCAGCCATATCACACGGTGGCAGCAACTCTACGTCGTTCAAACCGATGTACACCGTGCAATAGCTTTTACCGAATTGCTGAGCGTACACTGCTGGTGTGCTTTATACCCTTCTGACACTCCCTTCCTCCCTACGTCATGCTGCATATATGCGCATGCTCTACCGTACCGGGCCCTAGTCAATCTCCTGAGTGGTTGTTCCAGAGTGCTTGTTCCACTGTTATGCTAATTTCTCCTCTTCGTCCTTAATTTTTGCACACCAGTGTATTATTCTGCCCTTGCCTTCTTCAATTTTATTTCTTCTTTGATAATTGGCTGCTCTATAGAAAAGCTGCAAACCAGCCCCAAAGCCTGTCTCCCCCTCCACCTTCTATCTTGTTTGTTAAATTATACATCTTTTTCTGTTCCTCAAAATCAGCTATGTCTCTTGCTCTCTCAGTTGTGCTTTTAGTGTTCAGTGTTACCACTCTGATTCTTTTCAAGATTTTGGATACATTGTTTTAGCCTTAGCCTTCCATGTAAGACATTCTGGCAGTTTTTATGGAGGTAGGGTGATGTATCTGTGTGTTCCTTATAGACTACACAAGTTTTTGCCATTCATCTGTAGATCTGTACTTAATAATATTTTTATGACTGGATGCACTTCCTCACATCAGCCTTCTTTGTCCACATGTGGGACTAGCGAAGAGTGGACTGTCTCCTCTCCACCCCTTCATGGAGTGCTGAAGGTAAGATGAATTTCTCTTGATATCCTGCTATTATTAGTACAGCACTAACACTTGGTATTCAGAGCCCCCTTTTTTGAGAACAGGCTTCACCACATGGAGGTGGTAAAGCTTTGGATAAACAATATATTCTACATTAGTAGCACATTAGCAGCCCTTGCAGTTGGAGCACATTTTGCTTTGAACCTGGTACAGCATATTTGGCACTTATGGCACAAAATCGTTGTCACAGCAGATATACAGAAGATGGCAAAGTCCAGCATGTGAAGTTTCATTGTGCATTCTCATATAAATCACATATGATTTCTATCCTGGTTTTCTGGTGCTGGCCATTTCCAGTTCAATTTGATTTTTTGTACAGTATGGAGCAACAGACAAACTTCATGGGAATTTCACCAAGATTACTGCATACTTTCTCAAATTATGACACATTTTGTTCAAAATCAATACTGCACACTGGTTCTGGATTCAGCATTATCTTACAGCTAACCAGTGTAGGAAACCTATGAGTTTTTATCAAAATCAGTTAGTGCATCCTTGAAAACCACAATATAGGCAAATTACCATACCAATTAAACAAATTGCTGACAGACACCAGTATAAAAATTTGTTTTTATGACCTCTGAATTCTTTGAAAACTTACGTAGTTGCTACAACTTGAGGGAAATATGCTGCCATCATGAGATTATTTTCAAACCCATTTTGCTATTCCCGTGTGATATAAAACTCTTTAAAAAAAAAAAACCCTCCAAAACAGTGATTTATTCTTTACAGTGATTTATTCTTTACTTTATTTCTTCAGATTTCCCATTCATGCAATGACCAGCTTTCTAACCCATATATTAATAATTTATTTGTTGTTGCTTCTGAATGGCTGCTGTTGACATATTAAAATAAGTATTTCTTTTCCTTGTTTACAGACAATCAAGTCGCACATCACTTGCTGATTTTTGTTCAAATGAAGAATACATTGGCAATATACAAGAGTTAGAAAGCAAATTGCAGGTTTGGAGGCTTTCCTTTTTTATGTTACATTGTTGTTATAACAGTTGAAAACTAATATTTGAAATACGCTGATTTGAAAAAGCCGTACAGTATCTTTAATTTATGCATCAGGCATGTCCCACAAAAAACTTGCAAAGGTAGAAACTGCTAAATTAATTAAACTTAATTTTCCCCATAAAAATCAATAGAAATGTATTAGATTTTCAAAAAAGAAAATGTGGAATAATCTTGCTGTTACTGAAGTTTATTTACAGTACAATACATCCTTTTGTTGTTGTTTTATGACATTTCCAGGTTAGTATGAATAAATAATTATATTTACATAGGGTTTGATCATTAAGTAACTTCCGGTGACCTAGCGCCTTATAGTGCCTCATAGCACCTTCCTGTTCCTGTAGGAAGGCGCTATGTACATGAAATGATTATAACTTAAAATTTTCAATATGTGTAAACTGTGTATTGTAATTATACTTGAAACTTTAATCACAGGGTGTACTTAATGGCATATTTTCTTGTGTATGCATATAGGTTAGCAATTGTCAACTACAAAACAAAATTGTTTGAAAGAAAAAGGTCTATAAAAAAACAGTTACATTTTTTCTATGATTACTAATTGTAAGTTAGATAATGATCATAAAAATAATTCCAATTGAACATAATAACTCACTGAACAATGTGAAGATGATATTTAAATAAATCCAGCTGAAGTGGACTGTTGTGTATTGTTTATGTTAAATCATCAATACACACATCCCATTCCTGGAAGCTTCTAAATGTCAAATCATAATATGTATAGTATTCATAAATTTTATCGTATTTATTTACTTTTTGAAATCTATAAACATGACTTACTTAATTAAAGTATCCAAAATTTGCAAAAGTTTTGAAAGATAATTAGTCATTTTCATTAAAGCTGTTATCATCATATCACAGTTGTGTACTAGTTACACTAACATGGTTTCTGACATGCTATTTATTGGTATAGGCCATAGACCACTAAAAACTTAAAAAAAAAAAAAAAAGGCAATACTTGTGATTGCGACAAACTTTCTCAATCCTTTGTTGCAAGATATCATGCATCTAGCATGTTGCTTACTTGATCACTAATGGCTGATCTTACAGCCTCAAGCCACTGTGAAGTCTACCTCTTGATTTGTAGTCTGATGCCTATCTAGGTAATCTTCCACCTTCCATATGACACACACTCGCCAGACCACAGTATTTTCTAATAAATTTTTCTTTCACTGAAGAAATATCAAGTGCAGTTCTAAGGTATGTATCATTCATTCAATGGTGCTTCTGAATCTTTCTACTTCAGATTTTTTATTTTATCACTCTCATGTCAGTAGTTTCTAACCTAAACAGCCCTTCACACCTAAGCTATAAAAAAGTTTAATGCCAAATACTGCATTGTAAATATTTAGTTTTGTTTATCAGCCGACTTTCTTAGTGAAAACATATTTTTGTATACATAGATGATAAAAGGACTTTCCTTACTTTTTTTGTTTCTTCATTTCTTATCAAGTTTTCCTCTGTAATCATACTAATCAATATTCTAATCACATGCAATGAAGCTATATGAACGTAAACATACTGTGTATTTCACTGGTAAATCTCTCAGGACCTCTTTGTGTGTATGTACACTCACACCTACGCACACACACACACACCTACACAGGAAGCATGCATGTATTTTAAGGGCACTTATGCGTATGTGTGTGCATGTGTAAGGGCCCATAATTTGAGGACTGTCAGTTACGAATTGTTTCCCTTGTGATTCATGTCTGTTAAAATATTAAGTATCGTGGTGTAGTCATTCATTGAAATCTGATAGTATTGCAGAGTGGTTATTGTAACTGCCTTTCAAGGCATTTTTTTTTTTTTTTTTTTTTTTTAAGATTTCATTCTGCTAAGCCAAATGTTGTTTACTTGAATGAAGCTTAATAAGCATGTCTTATGGTGGTGTGGAGATTAATTGTAGCTTTTTGAGCTCAGGCCATGCATTTGAATAATAGGTGAGACATGAGTGTTGTCATATATTTCTTCTGTTGGATGGATTAGGAAACGAATTTCCCTGAAGAAATATTTTAAATAACATGGCAGAGATATAAATCTTTTAATAATTTTCACTTTACATCATGTTCCCTTCATTCAGAAAACTTGAAAATTTTCATCGTCCTGGAGCTGGGATCGATCGAGCATGCTAGGCATTACACTACCCAGGACAAGGAAATTCCAAGCAACTGAACATTAATATCTGAGAATCATCAGATTTGCGCTAGTCAAAGCTATTCTGCTCCATCGTAGTGCCTCAAGACCTTTTCTCACATCCAATATCGGATGTAGGTCAGAAATTACAGTGTTGGAAATATGTCATATATTTCTTCTGTTGGATGAATTGGGAAACGAATTTCCCTGAAGAAATATTTTAAATAACATGGCAGAGATATAAATCTTTTAATATTTTTCACTGTACACCATGTTCCCTTCATTCAGAAAACTTAAATTTTTTTTGAAATTTTTTCAAAAAAGATAAAGGTGCTAGATTATGTTTCTGTATTTTTATTTATTTATTTTATTTTTGATAATTGTTTTAAACCACATTTCACAAGCACATGTCAAACACAATATGGGGCTGGCAGTCATATTTCTTATCAAATGAGCAATGCTGAATATGGGAAAAAAGTTCTTACATATTTTTTTATTTATTAATTTTTTGGAAATAAATCACTTTGGCTTCATAAGGGGGAGCTTGGTCCATCTTATAAATGATAATACATTTCTATAAAGGAAAGAAATGCATTTTTTGTAATAAGCACAGCACACGGTAGCCTGAATAGCATGGGAAAACATTTTTTCTGTATAGAAATATTTCAACTCACACATTTCAAAAATGATGTGCACACACAAAAACAAAAATTATTTAATTAAACAGGAGTAACAATATTGGATGGGCCCTGCCCCCCAGTAAAATTATGAGGTGAGATTTTCACCTTGCCTCCCTTCCCCATAGTTGGCACCTATAAGGAGGAACATGGTTAGTGACATCTAGGCCTAGGATTTATGTGTAATAAAAATTTCAAAATATGTACATAAAATATTTATTAAAAATGAGGAAATATGCAGAAAAAAATGACAATCGCTAAAATATGTGGTATTTATCTTTTTAATAATTTTCTGTAATATCTTTACTCATAAGAAATTTAAAAATTACTTTACAAATTTTATATTACTTTACTCAAAACCAAGGTTTTCAACTAACTTAGTGCTGTTACAACTAGCAACAACATAGCACTTCAGGTGTTGAAGGCTCCTTTTGTTTTCTCTCAAAATACCTTTAAATTGGCTGAATGACCTTTCAATTTCACATGATTTGATGGGTGAATACTTAAGCCCCAGTATAACAGATGGCGAGAATTCCTTATCTTTTAAAACAGCACAACTGCCAGATGAAGTTTCCTGGAGAATGTTTTTTTTTTTATAGTGGTAATGGTTTCTAGGCCTGCCTCTTTTTTTGCAACTCTATTCATCTTGTGTTTCATACTTTTTCCAATGTGGGTGGCCAGGTACCTTTCCTAACATTTCAATTGTCTCTTCAAATTTATTCTAATTATTTATCAAAGGAGCACTTGAAGTTTCAAGTTCTGTGATGGCCCAATCTAGTACAGTCAATGTCTTTAAGAAAGTCAGTCCCTATAATAAAGTACCACTATCCAGCAGAACTTTTTCTTTTCCAATGGAAGCAGAATCGTCCAAGTCAAATTGAGAGATTACTTTCTTGATTTTGCTGAAGTTGTCTCGATAATATCCTGCAGCTTGTAACCAAATGCCCCAATGTGTAATCGCAGGCTGAGGTGGGAGTGATAAGTCTGGGAATTTTTTTTTCAACTTTTCCGTTCTGCTGGGAATTTTAAGAAAAGTCTTTTACCTGTTGCTATCAACAAATTGCTTTGTGGAATATTGCAGGGGATTGTTTCAGCAATTCTGTGGGGTCCATGTGCAAGACAAGTCAAAGGAATCATCTTGGGGAACAGCTTGTAGCTATTTTCATCATGTAAGGGTGCAGTATCAATTACCAATAGGTGTATTTTATCGTATTTTACTCCCTCTGGCCATAAAATCCACAATGATTCATTGAATAATTTAGTGACCGGGTGATGGTTACATTTTGCAAGTTCTTTGCAAGTAATTAAGCATGGGATTGGTGGTGCTGATTTATTCAGATATCCAACAATAATGTTTCCTATATATCTCCCATGCACTTCTGTTGTTTTGTCAACTGAGATCCAGATAGAAAACTCTTCAATTTTCTCCCTGGTTTTCACCACGGTTTCATCGTGCATCATCTGCAAGTAATTTTTTCTTAAAGTAGATTCATTTAGAATTATTTGACTGCATTATTTTTCTAAGAAACTTCTAAGCACTAGATTGTTTACTTTTGACAACAGGATATCTGAACCACTAGTGCACGGCATAAATCCAAACTTAAATTTGAACTGACCTGTTTACTGTTCCCTGGAACTTCTGTAAGAAGGTTTTCACTTTTTATGATGTTCCCCAGTTTTAATGTGTTGCAAAACTTGAAAACATTGGTCAAAAGAAACGGCCAATGTGAGCACACACCACAAAACAAAATATTTCAGTTTGTTCTCAGTCCTTCATCGTGAAACTCGTTAATAAGTGCTTTTAATTTCGTTGATATAGCTGATTCAATTTTGGGCATGTCGATTTACTTAACAACTTGAACAGGAGAAATGAACTTCTAACAATGACTTGAACGAAATGGTTTAGGAAGAAACTGGACATGAAACAACACATTAAATGACAGATAACTCAGTCTGCTTTCCTCATCTTTCATCTGAAATGAGGAAGCAAACTGGTGCCGGTATGGTGCTGCCATCTGTCGGCTTTGACGTGTTACAAAGCTTCAAAATGTGAAACTTGCCATCTGTCGGCTCACAAATTGCTACAACAGAAATATTGGTAGTTTTGTGTAAAAAGCAGTGATTTATGTAAAAATATTTTTAATTAATGTGAAAATATGTAATATAGTAAAAACAGAAATATGTATAATGGCAAAATTGTCAAATATGTAAAAATATTTCATTACATATTAATCCTAGCCCTAGTGATATCTCTGTAATAGATAAGCAAACTTCCTTTTTATGTCAATTTAGTATTGTGCCTAAGTATAGCAGAATGCCAGTAAATTTTGAACTGGTTGTGTCCATTTTACCTTTACTTTGGATAGGCATATTATTAAAGCACTAATTAGACTTTCAAACTGATTTATAGAAAATCTCAATTATCTGAAATGTCATGGTTCTAGTAATTTTAGATTATTGGTACTGTGTGTATTATGGTAATATATCATGGTTGTGAAAAGATGTTTAGTATATTCAAAAGGAATGTGTATGATAATAATGCAATGCATACTTCTAGGACAATTCATTTCTGAGAGAACTGTACACTCAACTCACTCATTCAGCAAGTGGTGTGAGTTATGAAATCCATGAACATAAACTCAATTCATATGTTATGTGTATGACTGGAAGTGATGTGGTGGACTGGCTAATCAATCACAATAGATCAACCTCGAGGTAATAACTTTTATTCTATGTTTCTGCTGTTTAATCTAGTTTTCTTCTTTTTCCTGATAATCATTGAGAACTTCATTTCACTCAGTACTTCAATTTAATTATGTACGAATTATACAAAGATACATGTTTTGGGGAATTTCTTAAACAACATGTATGTTCGTGTTATTTTTTGTTTCTTCTAAAATTGTTAGTTACAATTATTTGATTTTCTCTGTGGGCACTAAGTAGTTTGTTTTAATTTGCTATAACTGTTGTAATTCCGGGAACTTCACAATCAGTAAATAAAAAAACTAGGAACGTGTATTTCACGTACTACTGTGTTGTTATGTACAATTTAACTGTGTTAATATGAATGCATTGTTCATCCGTAGTAATGTAATTTTTTTTATCAGATTGAGTAAATGAAGATTTTGACTATATTTATGTTTAATAATTTTTTTGTAAGGTTCTAAAGTTTGTATGTGAAAAGAAAGCTTTTCTAAATTTTATGCCATATTTTTGGTTGGAATGTCTTGCTTTTATTAGATTAAAAAATATTAAACATAGGAGTTACCTGTTTTGAGGATTATTAAATTATTGCTTCTTTCCTTCATAGAAGCTTTAATGGGAAAATTTTACTGAGATGATACTTAAAATGTATGTATGATCTTAACATTTATGGCTTGAAATTGTTTCATTTTTTGACTTTCACGAAAATATTCATGATTTTCTAGTGGTAGTGTACATGAAAAACCTTCTGCATTTTGTCATCTATATTCGAATGTTGCAAGTACAGTAGATCCTCATTTATATATTTCTCACTTATATTTTTCTCTCATTTATGCATAAAATATTGTCAATCTAAAAATTCTGAATTGCCCTTAATGTTATATTTTCCGTGTTTCATTTATAGGTTTTTTCAAATATACGTTACTTTTATTTGGTTTCTTGAAAAACATATAAATGAGTTTTTACTGTATTTGGCTTCTGCTTTGATTTTATGTAACTGATTATTGCAGAAAATTCCCTGTTTTCTTTTGCTGCTGCATTGTATATCATATTTAAATGACAGCTATTTTTGTGAACGGAAAAGTGACTCTGTGTGTGTGTGTGTGTGTGTGTGTGTGTGTGTGTGTGTGTGTGTGTGTGTGTGTGTGTGTGCTGTTTTTGAAATTGACTGTCATTTTTCATATGTGATTCAAAGTTTCACTTATGAGTCAAACTGATTTATAATTTTTTGTCTAGCACAAGTTCATTGTTGTGAAAAGTTAACTGTAGAAGCAACACAACATGTATGTGGTAATATGAGACTGAAGCTGCATTGTATTTAGTTATAAAAATTCTACCATATGTTATGTACTTTATTTTCTTTTTCACTTTTGCAGATCATATGCTGTGAAGATTGGACAAGCACTGCTTGATGCCAAATTTTTGGATTGCTCATCATCTCAGAACCAGCAGTTCATTGATGGCGACATTCTCTACAAACCAAGAAAAGTAAACGAATTTCACTAACCTGTTGTGTGCAGGTTCATTTTAATATTCAGAGATTTTAAGAAGTATCCTTTTAGCAATTTTTTGTATTCACTCCCACTCCCCTGGTTGTTATATGCAAAATCTCTTCCAATACTTGGACCTTTTGCCACTGCTAAAAAGCGGTGTGTATTGAAGTATAGAGATCTTGTGGAGCTACAGGGCAGGGTAATGGATTTGAAATTTGTTATAAGTTAATATGTCCACAGGTATTCTCTGCTTTTACATGTATGGCCATGTAAGTATAAAGATGGCTATGAATGCTACTTTATTTTCCCCTTTCATCCATCTGAGGCTTTTTTCTAACTCAATAACCTGGGAAGACTAGTAATCAGCTAAGCAGACAATTCATTCTGAATTCTATTTTCCAGAACTTAGCCCTGAGTATAGATGGGAAAGAGGATATTTTCCTTAGTATACATTTTTTTTAATTTTATTATTATTGTGTATGTGAGGTGATGGCATTTACTATTGTAAATCTTATCAGGCCGGCTGAATTTCTAAAACTATACACTGGTTTCCATAATTTAAAGAAAAAACAGAAAAACTAGGATTATTTGTGAAAGAAGGGTTGGAAATACATTAATCTTGGGTATGTGACAAGAAATGTACAGTGGAATTGGGGTATCATATGCAAATGAGTGTTGATGTCATTGGTTCATGCAAATGAGCCGCAACATTAAAGAGGATACTATAGAGGGTATGCGTCACATTGTTTGCAGAGTGTAAGGAAAGGATTGTGAGGCAGCAGATTTACTGTAATTGCTGCTAGACATCATTTAACAGATGAACTGAGGTGGAGAGCGATCAGAAGACTAGAGGCAGGCCAAGGTCAGGTGGAAGTTGCAAGAAGGCTGCATGTGAGTCCTTTGTTACACAGATTGTAGAACCAATTTCAAAATACACAATTAACTTCCCAAAGGTACAGTGAAGGAAGGCCGAGGGATACAACATCCATAGATGACCAATATCTATGATTAACTGCACATAAGAACAGAATGGCTATCCCGACACAGCTGTGATCTGTCCTTGCTGCAGCTACAGAAACAGTGGCATCTGCTTCCACTGTGCATAGAAGGCTTCACAAAGGTCTTTTTGCCAGGCAACCAGCACTCTGTGTGCTCCTTATCCCTCATCACAGGGGAGTGTTTGAATTGAGCAAGACTTCTCATCAATTGGTTCCAGTATGCTCTGATCTGGAGAGAATGTGGGGCACATTATCATCCCTCAATAACCTGTGAAAAAGGGACACTTATGGTGGTGGCGGCGGCATGCTAGTTTGGGGTAGCATCTTGTTAGGCAGATGCACAGACCTCTGTGCTTTAAAGAGAAACCATGAATGTTTGACACTACAGGGATGATGTCCTGGACCCCTATGTTCATTCTTATGCAGGTGCTACAGGACGACACATTTCTCCTACTTGACAATAACACTCTTCCCCACCAAGCAAAGCTGGTAGAACAATATCTTCAAAAGGAGACCATTGTCCCCATATGGATTGGCTGACCAGGCCTTCCGACCTTAACCCGATCATGTATGTCTGGGATGCTCTAGGGAGACATGTTGCTTCCCTCAACCCCTCTCCACAAGACCTGGAGGAGCTTAGACAATCTTTGCACAAACAATGGTTGTTGATACCTACAGAGTTTCTCGATACCATCACCAACAGCATAAAACGTTGTGAGGGGTGACCACACAGCCTGTTGAGCTACTTTGGTTATTTCATTTTGACATCATGTTTCTCACCTAGTTTTGTATGTAGCCATTTTTGTTGAAATGAAGTACTTTATGAAATGTTTTAGGACCTCTCTCAAATGTACATTATGATACAGATTTTCACCAAATTTTATAGCATTTCATTTATGCATTTTCTGAGTTATTGCAATTTTTGTTTAATTTATGGAAACCAGTGTAGTTAAAAAGGAGACAAAGTTTTTTTATGTTGTCAAGAGAAAAAAAAAGTGAAGGAAGCTGCACATCTTTCACCTCTAATTGTGCAGAGGTTGTGGATACCTGTTGTACAGGGTGTCCCACTCACCACCGAACCCAGCATTTCTTTAATAATATTAACACCAATGAAGATATTGCAATGAAATTTGAAGTGGACTTACCTCATTTTGTGCGAAATGTGACGACATCACAACATGTGCTGGAAGGGGCCACCATTTGCGTCCAGACAGCATTGAACCTGGCGCTGTCTGCCAGTCAGCCAGAGTGCTCCTTAGTGGCAGACACATTCCTATGTGTGGCACCACAGAGGAGCAGTGGGGGATGTGCCTCTCTGCTACTTTGTTACGCCATTTCACTGAGCGTGTTTACACAATACGGTTGTTGATGGTGAGTGCTCGTGCTTGTGGCTGTTCGTGTACGTGTGAAAATGTATCAGTATACTCTGGAGGAGCGAGTGTTTATTGTTCGCACTTATTGGAAAACAGAATCGATAAAGTTTTGTCAACAGCAATTCCTGGAGAGGTTTGCAGGCAGACAGCCGATGAACAAGTCCACCATTTGGGCATTGTCGAAGAAATTGGAAACCAAGGAGACTATTAGATGACCATGCAGGAGATCGTCCACAAATGTCCGAGGAAACGATCCAGAATGTAAAGGGCTGACTACTTGTGTCTCCCAGAAAGTCACTTCACCAACCATCACAGAAAACAGGGTTGTCCCATAGCACTTGTCAACGTGCTGTGAAAAGCGAAGCTTCATGCGTACCATATCTCCGTGGCCCACGAACTAAAACAGCCTGACCACATGAAACGAGTGACACACTGTTGATGGTTTCAGACATTTCTTCAGGAAAATCTGGGCATTCTGGACTACACGTGGTTCTCAGACGAGGCATGGTTTCACCTGTCCAGATACGTCAATTCTTAAAATCCCCGTATTTGGGCCAGTGAAAATCCCAATACGATACATGAAAAACCCCTTCATTCACAGAAAATTGGTGTTTGGTGTGGGATGATCCAGCGGCGCGGTGCCGCCCCGGTGGCGCAGTGGTCTAAGGCGTTGGCCTCTGATCATTAGTCCGTAAGGGGTCCGGGTTCAAATCCCGGTCAGGCATGGATGTTGTGTTTGTCTTACGGCACTGGCTCTCTCCCTTCCCTGGAACCAGTGACCCTAAATTAGGGACGGGCGACTGCTTATAGCCCATTGAGTTGCTCACGGCGGTCGTTAAACCTCCAATCAAAAAAAAAAAAAAAAAGATCCAGCGGCGCATAATTGGTCCCATCTTCTTTGATACTACCATCACAACAGCTGCATATATGGAGATCTTCAACACCTTTGTAAATCAATTGGATGATGAAGAACTCTCCATTGGATATCACCAGCACGATGGAGCAACCAGTATGGCCAAAATTCCGTCCTTTTTCGGCAACCGCGTCATTTTGAAGGGTCTACGGCCACCACCCTCGCCCGATCTGATGCCTCCTGATTACTTTTTATCGGGATATCTGAAAGGGAGAGTTTACCAAAAGAAACCGTGAACCATAGATGCCTTGAAAGCAAACATTACTGAAGAAATTCAGGCAGTGATGGCAGACGTACTGGCAAGGACTTTCCACAATATGGTGCGCCGGGTTTAATGCTGTCTGGATGCAAAGGGTGGCCAATTCGTGCACATGTTGTGATGTCATCATATTTTGCATGAAATGAGGTAAGTCCACTTCAAATTTCGTTGCAATATCTTTATTGGTGTTAATATTATTAAAGAAATGCCAGGTTCAGTAGCGAGTGGGACACTCTGTAATATGCCACTCATTGTAGTTTAATTTTCTGAAATTTTGGAGTCTCAGTATCTTAAAATTCTGTGAAAAACACTGAAACCATTTAGTACTAAACTTGAAGCTGTTAGACATTTTTATTTTAAGTAAAAAAAAATTCAAATAGAACCAAGTTAGTAAAATCCCGCAATGCATTGATTATGATACACTTTCCAACATACCAGAAATCATTACTCAAGTTATGAGGATAATGGCTGTTGAATAAATCTCGTTCCTATGTTCTGACCTTTGACCTCATTTCGATGATATTCAACGGAACCTGTTCCGTATATCTCCTTAACAACATACTAAAGTTTTGTCACAATAGAAGCATTTTTAGTCAGGTTATGGGGATAATAGCTGTGGAATAAATCTCACTCCTGTGTCCTGACCTTTGACTCCATTTCGATGATATTCAACAGAATCGGTTCAGTATACTTCCGGAACAACATGATAAAGTTTTGTCACAATAGAAGCATTTTTATGTAAGTAATGATGCATAAGGGCAATGGAATGGATCCCCCTCCTATGTCTTGACCTTTGACCCCATTTCGCCCATTTTCAATAGGGTCCGTCCCCAGGTGGTCCCCTACTACATACTAAAATTTCATCGAAATCGAACCTTTGTTACGCAAGTTATCGTGCGGACGGACAGACAGAGGGACAAAGCTGGAGCGTATGCACTTCTTCAGCCTGCAGTTGGAAAATGTAAAAAGTAAAAAGGAAGCATTATATTGTCCTTGCACCTTAAAGTTGGTATCATTGATGTTTTTTTGTGTGTCTGTGACTATTTTTCTAATTAAAATAAGCTCATGCTCCCTTTCTTTTTCAGTAGTCATGATATCATATTCTTTTAGGTATAGTATCAAATTATGTATCATTGTGTACTTTTTATGTTCATTGACATCACTCTGCCATATTTCCTAAAATAACTAAATATCTATTGTGCACATTCCTGAACAGTATTGAAAGGCAGTTTTCAGCAATACCAATTTGCAATCCATTTTTTGAATTTTTCTGATATAGTTTTTTCACATACCATTTGTTGAAGTTCATTTTAGACACAATACATTCTTGAAACTATTTTCTTTTATGTACTTTATGTACCATCAACAATTCAACTTTGAAGTTCCTCTAATGGCATAGTACTGCATTTTAATTAACTGTGCATGCATTTATTTTCATTCATGTCAAACCATTTTGCATATAATATTTTTGTATTGTTCAGAGGCACTCGGCAAATTAAATGTTTTGTACTCAAGACAAATGAACATAATACTAAGTGACTTGGAAGTAAGAAAACTCTAACTTCACACTGTTTTAATGATCATGCAGAGTAAAGATTTTGCCTGTAGATCTTTCACCTGTACAACAATCTCACCCACAGTCAGGTTAACCAGATTCCTTTGAGTTCTGTTAATCTGGTTGTGGGTATTATTTTTGAGTTCTGTGGATGTTTCTTGCTAGAAAAGATTTCCAAATAATAGAGATATTAAAAGAGGCGTTATCAGCCGTTAGTGCTCAAGAAGATCTCTATGTATACTGGTGTGTTTATACAGTATTTGCCAAGCTTACACCTGCCAACGTGCAGCTTTTTCAAGGCTCTACAACAATGCAGACTTAAACTTTTAAGTCTAAATTTTGTCTGAAACTTTAAGCCTGAACTTTTCTCTAGAGCTTTGGAAAATCTGCCTGTTGGCGTGTGAAAGTTTGGCAAATATTATATAGACACACCAGTATATATAAAGACACAAACTTTCCCCATAAGGTCTTGTGCTTTTCGGTTTATAGTTATCTATGGTGTTCCCACAGTGTTTTATTCTAGATCTCTATGCTTTTTCTGTAGTGGTCTGTGGATTTACTTACAAAGGGTGCTGCTATGCATCTAACTCTGCTCTAGTGTGTTGCAGCTGATGAATCTTCAAAAGTAAAAATGGAGACATAATGTGAACCATATTCTATCCCAGTCTCTTTTAACTTCTGGTAGCATTTGTTATACAAGCAGCATTTTTTGCTTTACTTGCACAAGGATAGCCAAACATATGAGACTCATAACTTTTATGTATCAAGTAAGGTTTTTAAGAAATATATTATCTTTCAGTTGTCAAATTTCTGGGAAGCAAACCTACCCATCTTCAGGACTTAGTCGGTGTTACCTTTCCAGTGATAAAATCCAACCATGCTGATCATTTAACATAGTTCCTTTCCTTCTTTTTATTTCTAGACTTTCTACTATTTTTCTTTTTAAAACGTGTTGTTGGTGTACCAGAACTTCCACAGAGTCCCAAATCACTTTCCGTCCTGTATTTTGTACATGTCTGTCCAAACCTGTTTTATTCAAAATGTTCTTAATTGCAGCCCTGTGTTCTACCGCTTTTGTTCTAAATAGCCTGTCTTTCCTTCATAGCTCAGACCACACTCACATTTTATGTTGTAGATGACATCTTGCTATAGGATGTTTTCCTCATTTTGCTCTATGTTAGGGAAGATTGCTTTTTGTTTTATTGTGTAATCCTGGAGCCAGTCTTACATAATTTTTTTTTACTTATCCTTGGAAGTTTTTCAAACAGTTCCTTATGGCATGCAATTTTTCTAGTTCATTGACTACTTATTTTGGACTCTTCCTTTTTTATTAAATTTTTTTGTGATTTCTAGGGAGGGTAAATATTTTTCTCTAAGACCATCTTTAATTCTTCTTTTTGCGCATTTTTTAATCTTACAAAGAATTTAGAGTATTTATTCTTTCCAAAAATTGTAAGGTCTCGTGTTTTTATGTAACTTGGATGATTTGACAGATCGTTTAACATTTTATTGCTGCTAGGTTTTTTAGCACGTCTTTTGAAAAAAATATTGTGATTATGCTATTGGTTTGTCCGTCCATCTGTAGACACCATATCTCTGCAACTATTAGTCCAATTTGAAAAATTATTTTTTCATTGGGAAGCTTGAAATGTACGAATGATCATCCTTGCATTCCGTTCTTTTTACATTGCATAATTTTGCCACTAGAGGGCGTAAATACAGATATCAAATTCAAAATACATTTTATTCCATATATTTGCTTCTAAATATCTGATTGAAAAAAATATTTCACTTTTCAATCCTATTTATATAGACTATTCTAGGTACAGTCACTTTTCCCAGTTACGCATAGATTTTCCACTAGGGGCATAAAAGTAAATTGTGTTTTCGCCAAGATCTCTGCTTCTAAAACTCCGATTTTAAAAATTCTTCCTGCTCCAGATACAGCTCTTGATGGGGCATGTTTCCCATATAATTTCTTATCTTTGGTAAAGAATGGTATGGCTACCAGGGGGTGTAAGTGTTAATTTTTGCTTCTGTTGTATTTACAGCAAAATCTGAGTTCCTAAAAGCTCAATAGAAAAAATTCTTTCGTGGGCCTATACCAATAAACCTTTTTGGAATATTTTCTTTTTAAAATAATCCAGTTTCTCCATCGGGGGCATAGATGGGCATCTTATTTTTCTGTGGAATTAACTTTTTTACGGGTCTTATAGAGGTTATTATTCAAAAAGTTGGTGGTCAAATTTTCGAACTAAAGCCTAGTTCGTCATCAGGACTATGTCACTGGTTGCTGCCACTCAGTTGGAAGAGTCTAACTGCATTATCTTTAATTGTGGTACTTCTTCTTGCTATTTCGATCCCTTCTTCTACTTACCTCTTTACTAAGTTTGCCTGGTGGGTGATTATTCTTACTGAATCCCAATTTATGGAGTGTCCACTTGCTTGTATATGTCTGTCTAGCCCTGTTTTGTTACTAATGTTCCTAATAGCTGCTTGGTGTTCTTTCATTCAGACTTTAATACTTCTCCCTGTTTCTCCTATATAGCTGAGTCCGCAGTTACAGTCGATGCAATATATTACTCCTTCTTGCAATTGGATGTCCACTTCTTTCTGCTTTAAAGCTGGCAGGAATTTCTTTAATTTGTTACTTAGATTTGGAGCAAGCCTGATATTATATTTTGCTCTGATCCTCTTCAGTTTTTTGAAAAGTCCCTTGTGGTACGTAATTTTGCTGGTGAATTTGAAGTTGTTTATTTCCTGCTTCTTTTTTAGCACTTGTCTAAATAATTTCTCAACATAAGGAGAGGGATAATTGTTTTCTGCCAATACTTCTTTTAATTCTTCTCTGTGAAGATCTTTTTGAGCATCTGAAGAGACCAGGACTTCAAATTTTTCCAAAAATTGTCTCGCTGTATTCGATTTAATATAATCAGGGTGGAATGAGTAGAAGTCTAACATCTTCTCTGTGTTAGTGGGTTTTCTAAACAGCTGAGTAAATATTCTCCCCTCTTGAGGTCAAGTTTAAATCAAGGAAATTGATGCTATGGTCTTTTTCCAGTTCCAGGGTGTACTGCAAGGTAATTTCTAGCAAGTTAAATTCTGCTAGAATCTGAGAGGGTAGAGATTGGTCCTCAGTATCTACTCTAAATAAGACATCATCCATGTATCTTACATAGAGAGCAAATATTGAAGGTTGTATAAGGATTCTTGCCTCTAGTTTATTTACATAATAATTTGCAAGCAGAGATGCTAGTGGAGAACCCATTACAAGTCCTGTAGTTTGCCTGTAATATTTCTTTCCGAACTGGAAGAAATTATTCTTGAAAAGAAAACAGGAGCAGTTCATATATGCCAAGTAGTATTTCTCTATTGTGATTATGGAAGACTATTTTTTCCGCCAGGTCATCTGCAATGAATTCCAGCAGGAGGTCCAGGTTAATGTTGGTATACATAGTTAGTACTATATCCAGGCTTGCCATTATTGGATGAATTAATACTGGCAAGTTGTCTGGTTTTCCTTTCAGCTGCATGGGATTTTTTAGAAGGTAGGGAGGAGAAGGGAAAATATCTCTGAGGTGAGTAAGTAAATAATAATTAATGTTGGAGAGTGGTGAATTTCTAGTATCTATTATAGGTCTTACTGGATGGCTTTCTTTGTGAATTTTTATTGTACCATAGAACTGTGGAACTCTTGACTGGATTTTGGAGAAGCTTTTGAAGAGCTCATTTAGCTGATTTTTACTTTTTAAAGAGCTGATTAATTTCTTAAGATTTTTGACAGTTTGATCAATAGGGTTAGTAGGGAGTTCTTCATAATAAGGCTTGCTCAATTCAGCTTCCATTTTATTGTAATACTTAGTTTTTTCTAACAATACTAAAACTTTGCTTTTATCTGCTTTCAGTGCTACAACTTTATCATTGGTTTTGAAGTTTTTTAAGGTCAGTAATGGCTTTTCTATCAAAATTGTAAGCAATTTTTACTGGCTTTTTTACAAATTTTGAGATGCAGTCTAAGAATTTTTTCCTTAAGTGGCTCTGTATTTTCATCTTCTCTTTCTACCTTACTACATATGCTTTCAAAATCAATAAGCATTCGTTTTTTATCAAGTGTTGCGGAGGAAAGGTTGTAATTATATCCCTTATTGAGGAGATTAATCAAGTTTCCATCTTCCGTCAGATCTATGACGTGTTTGTTAGTGGGGGATGGTATTAACTGTAGGCCAGGAGCTGTAGACATTAACTTTGGGCTCAACCACTTATTTTTTTTAATTTTCAATTTTTCCTTAAACTTCTTGTTTTTATGTCACTGCTTTAGCTAACCAGTTATCAATATTTTTCTTTTCTGCTTCTGGAATTTCACCTAATGAAGAGGCCCAAATAAGAGATTCTAATCTTTTGCATTGCTCAATAGTTCTGAACTTATTACTAATCGCACCATTTACCATTTTTAGTTCTATTTTTTAACAAAATTTCTTGACAGATTCTTTGCGATGTTCTCCGCAAGTTTCAAAGAAGGTAGAACAAAATTAGCTCTTACATTTCTTAAGAAAATATAGTTGTGACTTACATTTGTCAATGTCTCTGCTTCTAAGAGTCCAATTTGAAAAATTCCTTCTTTGTTGGATAGAACTTCCGGTGCAAAATGTTTTTCATATAATTTAAAATTTTTCAAGTAACGCATAAACTTTCCACCACAGGCGTAGTGGTAAATTGCATTTTTACTGATATCTCTATTTCTAAAACTCTGATTTGAAAAATTCTTCCTGTATCAGATACAGCTCCTGATGGGAAATATTTTGCATATAATTTCTAATTTTTGGTAAAAAATGGTTTGGCCACCAGGGGTGTACGTGTTTATTTCTGCTTCTGATCCATTCACAGCAAAATCTGAAAACTTGATTGAAAAATTGTTTTGTGGACCGATACCGCTCACCTTGGAAAGCCTTTTCAGAATATTTTCGTGTTAAAATAATACATAGTTTTTCCGCCAGAGAGCATACATTTTTATCACATTTTTGTTGATATCTCTGCTTCTAAGAGTCCAATTTCAAAAATTCTGTCTTTGTTGGAGAGTGTTTCCAGTGCGAAATGATTCTCACATAATTTCAAATTTTTCTTAATGCACAAGTCTGCCACCAAAGGGCGCAAGTTCAAATTTCCATTTACAGCAATATCTGCAGGACTAAAAACCTGATTGAAAATCTTCTTTTTTGGTCAGATACAACTAACTATGCAAATTCTGTGTGTATTTTCTTCCCAAAATAAGGCACAGTTTCACCACTAGGTGGTGCAAATTTTTAATGTTTTTCTCAATATCTCTGTTTCTACATGTGCAATTTGAAAAATTATTTCAACACTGGATGACATTTACCTTGTAGAACACTTTACATTAGTGTAGTGAATGGTACGGTGGGTGCAAGGTCTGGAGTGTTGGATAATGTGAAAGGACAGGCTGGTGTAGGTTGTGATTTTAAGTGAAGAGATGGAGAACTACTTGATTCACTGTAGCTGCATAAGTAAGAGAATTCTTTGGATTCGTTTGAAAGTGAAACTTCAGATAATAGTAATTGTTGTAGTGTATGCTCCTTTGATTCAGATGCCTCTGATAAGAAAGAAGATTTTTGGAATGAGCTAAAGGCTGTTTTGAGTCAGTTTGGTGCTAAAGAGAAAGTTATAATAGCAGGAGATTTCAATGCTAGAGCAAGTGTTCAGAATGGGATTTCTGATAATGTTCTGGTTAAGTTAATGATCCTGGTGTGAATGATAATGGTGAAAGATTAATTGAACTTTGCATCGTAAATGTATTGTGGGTATCTAATACGTTTTTCAACCACAAGTATATCCACACACGTACACTTGGGAAAATCGTACTCTCGGATTGAAGAGTATAATAGATTTTTTGTTTATGACCAGTGTCTGAAACACTTAGTTGTTGACACTTATGTGATGAGAGGTGCAAGTAGATATTGGCTCTGATAATTACTTGGTGTTGTCATGAGTGAAACTGAATGTTGGTTGGAGGAAAAGGAATAGGAAAAGGCCCAGGATGGAAAGAACAATGGTTGAAAGTCTCCCTGAAGATAATCAGCGTTACTTTAATTTACTCAGAGAATGACTGAAGGAGCCTGAAGTCTTGTGAGAGGGATGTAGAAAAAAAGTGGGAATGTTTTAAGAACTGTGTTGTCACTGCTGCTAAAGAGGTCTGTGGCACCACAATAGTGGGTAACAATAGAGGTGATGCTTGGTGGAATAGTAAGATTGATGAGGCAGTAAAGAAAAAGAAGGAAGCCTATTTGGGGATGTTGCAAGGTAGAGTCTCTGTGGATGAATATCGCTGTAAGAAGCGTGAAGCTGCTAAGCTGGTTCGCCACAGTAAGGCAAAACATAGGAAGGAGAAAGTGGAAAGGCATGAACTGGCTTTTTGGAAAGATAGAAAGTCCTTCTGGAAGTACATGAGACTCAGGAAAAATAGGGGAAACAACGTTGCAAGTTGTGTGAAGAATAGGATCGGGGAAATGATATGGGAGCCCAATGAGTTAAGTGAAAGATGGGATGAATACTTCTGTGAGTTATTAGATCAAGAAAGCAAAGGTGATTCTGAGGCAGAAGCAAATGATGTCACAGTGAGAGATGGAAGCACAGGAAGGATCTCGAGAGAAGAGGTGTGTAAAGCTCTAAAATCTCTTCAGAATGATAAGGCTTTGGGAGTTGATGGCGTATCTGCTGAGATGTTGAAATATGGTGGTGACTGTAATTGACTGGTTAACTGAAATCTGCCAGTTGTGTTGAGAGTTAGGAATGATCCCTCGGGATTGGAGGAATGCTATCATTGTTCCCTTGTATGAGGGAAAAGGTGATCAGACTAACAGCAAGAACTATCATGGTATTAGCTTACTGAGTGTGCCAGGGAAAGTGTTTGGTAAGGTTATTATTGAAAAGGTATGAGGTCTTACATCAGAGAAAAGTGTGGGATGTTCAGAGTGGTTTTATGCCTCCTAAAGGCTGCACTAACCAAATTTTTACGTTACGCATGATGATTGAAAAGTATCTGGCTGTTGGTAAGAAAGTTTTTGCTGCCATCATAGATTTAGAGAAAGCATACAACTGAGTAAATAGGATACTTCTGTGGAAGGTGTTGAATGAATATGGTGTTACTGGGAATCCATGTATTATACTGGCAGTAGAGCTTGGCTACGAGTGAATGGTGGTGTATCAAAATGGTTTTCTATTGGTGCAGGAGTCACACAAGGTTGTGTAATGTCACCAGGGCTGTTTAATATATTTATGGATGCATGCATGCATGATGTCAAGATGGACAATACTGGTTTATGTCTTGGTAATATCCGTGTGTGCAGATTGCTGTATGCTGATGACACAGTCCTGTTGGCAGAGAGCAAAAGTGAGTTGCAGAGTATTTTGTCCCAGACGTATGAAGTTTGTATGACATTCAAACTGCGTATAAATAAGGGAAAAACCAAAGTTATGGTTTTTGAGTGAGGAACTGTTAGTACTGAATGCAGGGAAAGTCTAAATAGCACAGTGATTAGGCAGGTGTATTTAGGAAGCATGTTTGACAGAGAGAACAGATTAGATGGCAAAATTAGTAGGCGAGTGAATTCTTCATTGAAAGTCTTTGGGAAGTTTTCACAGGAATGGTGGATTCTCAAGAGTCCCGAATGGCTGTGTATGAAAGTGAAATTGTTCCTACTCTGATGTATGGTAGTGAAACCTGGGTACTACAGAAGAAACATAGGATTTGTTTCTGTGCTGGAGAGATGTGTTACTTATGGGGGTTTGTGGGAAGACACATTCTGATCACGTGAGGAATGAAGATGTATTGCAGTTGTGTAATGTGCAGCAAAATGTTGTTAGCAAGGTGGAGACTAATAGTCTGCAGTGGTTTGGCCATGTTGAAGGAATGAGTAATGAGATGCTTACTAAGAAATATTTTTTAGCCCAAGGGGCAGGAAAGGAAGGCAGAGGAAGGCCAAGGAAGTCATGGGAGGATCAGATTCAGGAGTGTCTGCATGAGAAAAAGATTATGAGTATGAAGTATAGAAGGTTTTGTGTACGTTGTGTGATGGATGTCAGGGAAGTATGAGTTGTGTGTCTGTTTCCATATCAAACTTCTTCATTCTGCAAATGAAGAAGTTTGATATGTAAACAGTAAGTAAATAATCAGTTAAAAATTTATCTGGTGGTTTGTATTTCTTTGCGGAGCTAACCTCTGATTCTCAGAGAACAGCTTAGTATGTATGTGTATGAGGTATTTTATAGTTCACAGTTCTGTCGCTAGGTGGTGTTTGTGGTGCACTTCAGTTTGCAGCTGCGTCTCGGCTTCTAAAAACTGTATTGAGAAATTTCTTCTTTTCTGTATGTCATTCACTACAATAGAGATGTGGAGCATTACCTCCTTTAAATAATGAAGAAATTTCTCGCTAAGGGACATAAAGGTCAAAACCTTTTTCTTGCTGTCTCTGCTTCCGGGCGACGTATTTGGAAAGTTCTTTTTCCTTAGCATAGCTTTTTCCACGAAGAACATTTTTTGCCTATTTTCAAATTTTTTATTATGCAAAATTCTTCTCCTAGAAGACACATACATGAGATTCTTCTGCGAATTCGCAGAATTCCGCTTTTCGGCATCATTTTGGTCATTCTCGAGGTCATTGCAAAAATGAAGAGAAATTTTTCAGGATTTTTTGGGGGGGGGGGTCGTTCTATAGAAAAATTAAAAAAAAAGTGGAATTCTGCGATTCCTCTTTTTTGTGGAGTAAAAGAACTAAGCGCTTTCTAGCTGAAAGCGTTGTTTTTGGAGCAGACGCGGGGGGGGGGGGGGGGGGGCAGAAGAAATGTTGGAGGGTGGAGTCAGGAGCTCAATTCGTTTACTGCTGTCAACAATGGATGGGATGTCAGTCACTTGAGCATCGCAGCGCAAAGGGTGGAAGCTCCGCCTACTTCGTGCGTTAGGGAAACTACCGCAGCCCTTTCCGTGTCTTGCGGGAAATCGCCACTCTGCATTCTATCAGGGCCAAACTATCTGCTTGATTCTATCCGTGACGTCATCGCCAGAAACTCTCTCTTGTAATTTGCAAATGTACCTGAATGTGTTCCCGCTTTTCTGAGATCGTTCGAGAATCGAAGCTCTTGTGAATCCTCTTCCTACGGAGATTGCCAAAAATACGGAATCTCCGTAATTATTACGGATTTCCCCCGGGATTACGGGTGACTAACAAAAAAATTATGGATATTCAGATTTTCGCTGTTATTAAGAAAATTTTACTGATTTTGTAAATAATCAACGTAAAAGCCTCTGAACAAAGTTCGTAACACAGCCCTTTGTCGTTTTTTTTTCTCAGGTGGTGGAATTTGTTTTGCTTGTTTCAAAGTGTGAACAAAAAAAAACAAACAAAAAAAAAATGCCCGTCGTGCTTCTTTCGCCGTGGCCCGGGATTACGTCGACCTGAAGCATCTAAATAAAGTTCGTGACGCAGCTTTCTTTTCTTAAATTCATTCTACCCCCCCCCCCCGAAGAGAAGGAATTTGTTTTGCTTGTTTGAAAGCTAAGTGGAAAGAAAGAATGGCGCCGCGCCGGGATTATGTAGGCCTGGCGGGCTTCTTTTGCCATGATCCGGAATTACGTTGGTTCGGACGTGCTTTCGCTGTTGCCCGGAATTGCGTCTGCCTGATGCCTCTGAACCATGTTCGTGACGAACCTTATCATTTTTTTTCTAAGGAGGAGGAATGTGTTCTGCTTGTTTGAAAACTTAGTGGAAAGAAAGCATGGCGCCCGGCTAGGATAACGTCGGCCCGAAGCCGCTGAACAAAGTTCGTGACGCAACTCTGTTTCTTTCCTTTCTTTTTTTTTTTTTTTAAGGAAGAATGTATTTTGCATGTTTTAAACCTAAGTGGGGGAGGGGGGGTAGGCACGGCTTCGGGCCAGTATTACGTCGGGCCGAAGCCTCTAAAAAGTTTGTGACGCAGCTTTCTGGTTTTTTTTTTTTTTTTTTTTCATTCGTTCTTTCTTTCTAAGAAGGAATTTGTTTTGCTTGTTTGAAAGCTAAGTGGAAAGAATGTGTCATGAGAGGCTCAAAAACAGGGTTAAAAACAAGAATTCGGCAGAGAAAATCTCCCCACTTGCTTGACGTTGATGGGAGATTCATGTCACCATATTCACAATGCAAGCAAAAAATTTTGCAAGCCATTTTATAAGGTTACATTAAGAAATACTTTATTGACTTCTTCAATGACTAAAAACTAAGCTGTGGATATATGTTTCTAATTCTTGGAAGTTTCTAATTGCTTGACTAAATTCACAAACTTTCCTAGACAAATACTTTTCACCTCAGGATTTAGCTAGTAAAGATTCACATGTAAGTTTTAAATCTGATTTTTTAAAATATTTCATTTTATTTTGTTCCTAAATCCCTACTTTTCTATTGTGAATATAATAATGTGCTTCACTTTAATATTTACTTACATAATTTACAGAAAATAATTCCATATGGTTAGCATACTCTTAAATATTGTATATATGCTGTATTTGAATTTGCTCACCGCGCTTTCGCATGTCCCAATTTTCCACCCAGTTAAAAAGTTCAGCTTTTTTTGTCATCTGCCGGTCTCATGTATGAAGACAGAGTTATATTATGTTTCCTTCTACATGCATATTTCATCTTTTAACTGTTCGATTTGAAAATCTCTTTGTCTTTGATTCCTTCCTTGCGCTATGATAAACTTTTTGTGTGCAATTTGTTAACTTTCGTAACATACTTTTCAGCCGCTGGTGGAAGTAAGTAGCTGTTTCTATTTCTGGATGTTCTATTGATTGTAGAAACCCGGTTGATTGTTTTCCTAACTGGATCCATTGACTTTGAATAACTTTGATAAATTTTTTCGCGTAGAGAGGATTCAAAAGACATGCTCATTACAACTGAAAATTTGGTGTAATCTTTCCTGTTACATATCTGAGTTTCAGTTTGTTCTTCATTTACCACTAATGGTAAGTCCAAATAGTTAAGCTAATTTTCCTTTTGCATCACTAGGGGGAATTTCAGATTTTCATCTATGTAGAGTATTAATAAAGTTGAGTATGTCATATGGACAAGAGCTATTTTTGTTGCCTAAAATTGTAAAAATATCATCCATATATCTTGCATACAGACAGAAAATGTATGGTAGAGTTAATGCCTTTTCTTTTAGTTTGCAGACAGTAGTTTTCTAGAAAAGATGCTAATGGTTAATCCACTGTCAGTCCTGATGTTTGACTGTAAAATTTGCTTCCAAATTGAAAATAAGTGAAAGTTAATATAATCTGACCTACATACATAGACGTAACCACTGGGGTGGGGAGGGGGGTGGTCAGGATCCCCCAGATTTTCAGAGTCGGGGATCCCTAATGTAAAGGACCCCCTCCAAATTTCTTTGGAATATAATGATATAATGCACACTTTCTTATGATGTGAACCAACTAAATTAAATAATATAAGATCGTAATTTTTCGTTGAATGCAAACACATGTATAATGTGTACTTAATAAAACAGCGACATTGATTAAGCATGGTTACCAACATTGTTGGCGTATAACAGAACTGTGAAGAGCAGAAAAGCAAAGAAAGGGCTGTGTGCTATTTATTGCCTTGAGTCACTCAGGGTCACAGGAAAGGTTATCACTGACTGAATCTCTAGTCCTATGCTTCTAATCAACAGGTCTTTTTCTACTCAGTCACTGGCTCACCTTTCGAACGAGACCGGAGCAGACGGTGTCACATTTCACATGTGGCGCCGAGTGGCCCAAGTCCCAAACAGATAGATAAAAAAAGCACTCACTTCCCATTTGTTTCGGGGGTGGGGTGTGGTGTGGTGTGTGTGTGTGTGTGGGGGGTCGCAGTTGCATCTGAGTGAACGTTTGGTTCGCTTACATTTTACACGACACGGAGGTAGTTAGGGAGACCTTAGACGACTTTAGAATTAGAGGTATGTGTTTATTGTATAGGATTACTGACGTTTTGGAGAAAGTTAGACTCGTGGATTGTGAAGAACGAGTGCACAGTTAACGGATCTTTTATTCTTCATGGGACTTTGAGATACTGTAGACTGTAGTGTGCATTTTTATTTTCTCCTTCCCGATGTTTGTTGGCCGTGTGATTGTGTGAGTTACCAAATACCAATCAGTGACAATAAGGGTAATTCTTTGCAATGTTGGCTTTTGATAGGTCTATTATTTAGTTGAGTGTTGAGTCATCACTCATCAGTTATGCTCTCATTCAATTAAAGTTTGATGTTAATTAGCCATGTCTGCAATGAAAAGAATTTCGTCATTTTTTCCCGCCAACGCTTGTCAAGAAGCAAGTAATTGAGCAACTTGCTCAGGAAAACCAGCAGCTTCAGAACAGCCACGAAAATTTGTTGTCACAAGTTTCTTCGAAAGTTATCATAAAAGAGTCGTCTTGTTTAGGTGGAGAAGTGTTGCTAACGAGAATGACTGGTCTACAACCTGATGATTCTGTTGCTAGTTCAAGTTCAAAAGCAACAGATTTAGAATCCTTCAAGACTCTAGATTCACCATGCCAACCCGAAGATGTAAGCATAATTCCAAATATGCAAAGTGGCAAAAAAAAAAAAAAAACCAACCCTTTGCTTCCAATCAAAATGGTTTAAAGACTATCCTTGGTTACATTACGCAGGAGAATTAAATGTAGTTGTGTGTTTTTACTGTGCAAAGGCATGCCTATGGTTCTGCAGTTCCACACTGGGTAAAAAAATGCAGAAGACACATTTGTTTCAAGTGGATACAGAAACTGGGAAAAGGCCTTGGGAAAAAATGGCCATTTTTTAAAGCACCAGTGATTGCACAACCATATCCTAGTTGTAAACCATTACAATCAACAAAGAAATCCAATGTCTAGCCAGTTATGCAACCAAATCGAAAACAATCAAAGGTGTGCTAGGAAATGTTTACGTTTTGATACTTACTAGTCTTCGATATCTAATCGGGCAAGGCCAAGCTATAAGAGGCCATGAAGATGAAAGTGGAAACTTCGAAAACCTTTTGCTTCTTCACAGTGAAGATGAGCTTAACTTAAAACAGTGGTTACATCAACATAAATCTTATACTTCGCCTGCTGTGCAAAACGAGTTGCTTCAATTGATGGCTAACAGTATTCTATGTGAAATCAGAGATGAGATTTTTACAGCAGGTAAATTAACATGTGCCTTCATAATGGATGGTACTACAGACATTACTATGACTGAACAAGTCATGTTGCATGCGATTCATTGACAAAGATTTTCATGCACAGGAGATTTTTGTTGGAATGTACGCACCAAAAGAAACAACTGGGAAAGAGCTATGCCAACGTCATGGAAGATGTTTTGTTGCAATTTAATCTTCCATTGTCTGTAATGAGAGCACAGACTTATTATGGAGCAACCAACATGTCTGGTGCCTACTCGGGATGTCAGACTTTAATTAAGGAAAACAATCATCTCGCTCTGTATGTCCATTGTGGCGCCCATTGTTCTAACCTAGTGATGGAATCTGCTGTCAATGCCCATCCGTTTGTTAGAGATGCTGTCCAATGGGTCCATGAACTGGGTGTATTTTCGAAACACAGTTGGAAATTTAAAAGTGTGTTATCCCAGATTGTGCAAGAGAACAATAAATCTGAATGCAGATTGACGTTAAAGCCACTCTGTCTGACAAGACGGACAGTTCAAGCCCATGCTATCCAGACTGTTTTAATACAGTATGATCTGGTATTAGATGCCCTTAGTGAAATTGCTCAGTCTAGAGCTGGCTAGGCAAAAACAAAAGCCATTGGTCTGTTTGATCCCTTTTCCCAAAGAAATACTTTACTCAGACTAAAGATGGCCATTCAAATTTTTGAATTACTAGAAAACTTAAACTGTTCACTATAGGGTCAAAATCAGACTGTAACAGGGATGATGAATGCTGTATCTCTTACCACACAGCGATTAGAAAATTGCGGAAAGAAAAGTGTTTTTCCGACATCTTCAGTGAAACTAGTGAAAAAGTAAAGCACTTTGAACTTAAGTCTATCCAACAACCATGCCATAGGTATGTTCCTAAACGTTTGGATTTTAGAACGTCGTCCCATAGAAAAGTGAGTAATGAACTGTATTTCAGGGTGATTTATTACGAAATCATCGACGTTTCTTTAGCAGGTTTGAAAAGCAGATTCTCTCAGTCTTCACTTGATGTCTTGGAAAAGCATAGAAGACACATTATTACAAGGAATCATACAGGAAAATATTCACGATTATCCTGAGTTCAAAATCGAGAGGATGAAAGTTCAGCTACCTATGTTTCGTTCAGCATATCAGTTCACATCAGTTTCAGAAGCTGCTGACATTTTTTGAGTCCTTAATGGAGAAGTTAGATAGTTGGTCTCAGAGGTGGAGAAACTCCTGAGGCTCTTGGTTGTCCCATCATCATCTTGTGAAGAAAAAAGTTTTAGTGCTCTTTGATGACTGAATACATATCTATGCAACGCCATGTTGCAAAAAAAGGCTGAACAATTTGCTGGTGTGTCATGTACACAGGAAACGACTTTTTCCCTTAAATGTCGAAAATATCATCAACCAGTTTGTAGAACTTAATGACGTACGTAGGAAAACTTTTGGAATTAGCTGAAGGTTTCTGCAGCTCAACAAAACAGCAAGTTGATTTTTTCGCATTGCACTGTTATTCTTTTCTGTTATTGTTTAATATTTATTGTGAGTTTCTGACATTAATTAAATTCTTCATTTTTGCAAAGTGTTACACATGTCTTTATAAATTAAAAGATAATGGATCAAACCAATGTTGAATTGTTTGAAAATTATGTGTAAATCTACAATTTAAATAGCCTGCCTGGTTGGGGAAAATTTTGGAACAAAATATCGATATTATTTTATTATGTATTGCACGAAAGAAACATGGTGCAACTGCAATTCCTCTTGAGAAATATGTCGAAAAAGTTCTGGCATTTTTCGATTTCAGCCTTAGTTTTCTGGGTAATGTTCTTAAAATCTGTGATGTCATATCTGTATTACAGATTCTCTTCTATCTATTGCAGAATTTTATCAATGGTAGTCTTGTTTGTGAATTCTAGATGCAAAATAAAGCCCGGTAACCCCAGCCACATAGACGAATGGAGTGGCTTTGACTGCAATGTTTTTAAATTATGTACAATGATTATTGTTCTTTGTCTAAAACTTATTCCACAATCTGAAAATTGACCATCTTGATTTTCAGATTTGTTACAGTATTCCTTCGCTGGTAATCGGTTTTCTAGACCTACCAACATACATATAGTGTTTATATATATTGCTTGTGAGTGCACTGTGTATATTCTTCCATTGATCCCTTTTTTCTATGACAGAGTCAGTCAGTTGGATTCCTAATATGCAAAGTCAGTTCTACAACTTTGTAATTTACATTTCTGCCCCTATCTATCATAGTTTTACAATTGTGTTCGCTAAGTTCCACAATTCGCCAACAGAGGTGCCTATGTCGTGCCCATTAGATCGCGCCTCAGCAACTGCTTTATTCCGGCATGTGTGTGTGGGGGGGGGGGTCCCAAACTCTATCTTATACTGTATGTATATACACTGCTGGCCACCCAAAATGCAACACCAAGAAGGACATGAGATAGCAAAGCTAGGTTTACTGGACACATAACAACAGATACAAAGATGAAACCATTGAGCTTACAGGCCCGTGAGACTTGCGGAACACGCAGACATCAATAGTTCGTGTGGCCCCCATGGCTGGCAATAATGTCCGCTACACTCGCCGCATCGAACGAAAGAGGCTTTGGATGTGAGCTTGGGGTATGTTGGTCCAGACTGCTTCCACACGTTGCCAGAGTTCATCAGGCGTAGCCGCAGGTGGTGCTTGCCAGGCCACTTGGTTGCCAATCAGCGACCAGACGTGTTCGATGGGCGACATATCGGGAGAACAGGCGGGCCACGGAAGCAGTGATACCTGGTGGGCCGTGAAGAATTGTTGCACGATGCGTGCCATGTGCAGGCATGCATTGTCCTGTTGAAATGTGGCCGCTGGCAGGTACTGCAGGTAAGGGAGGACTACAGGCTCCAAAACGTCAGAGATGTAGCGGTGGCTGTTGAGTGTACCGGCGATGCGTACAAGAGGGGTGCGGGTGTCATATCCAATTGCGCCCCAAACCATAACGCCAGGCGACGGACCGGTATGGTGATGCATAATGCAGGCGTCATATAGTCTCTAGCCGCGGTGCCGCCACACGCGGATCCGACCATCGTGGTGTTGCAGGCAGAAGTGGGATTCGTCGGAGAAGACAATGTCGTACCATTCCGTAGTTAGTTCAGGTGTGACATTCAACAGCCCACTGCTGCCGCAATCTCCAGTGGTGTAACGTCAATGGTAATCGGAGCAATGGGCGCCGTGCGACAAGTCCCTGCTCCTGCAGACGACGTCGAACGGTACGTGCTGACACAGGTTGTTGCACAAGACATCCTAATTCCTGTGCTAATGATCGGGATGTGGTGGTGCGAGTCGTCAATGCCCGCCGCAGAACATGCCGATCCTCTCGTTCGGTGGTGTGCCACAGCTGCAGCAATCCCTCACGTCGTTCTGTCTGTCCCTCCTGCACCCACCAAATCCGTACTCGCCTCACTGTGGCTGGATTTCATCCCACATGGCCGTCGACGTCTCGGTACGATAAACCGCTGTCGCGATAAGCAACTATTCATTCTCTGTTGAACTCCGAAATGTGCTGGAATGACTGCCGTATTCTGCGACGAGGCATGAGGAAGCTTCCCATGCACAGATCCCGCAGCACAACACACTTCCACTACTTACACCCCACCTTCTGTGCACCCTTCTTATAATGCTTCTTGGTGGCGTGCCGGGCGCACATGATTTGCATATGCCCTGCAGTGATAATCATTTGTATGTCCTCTCGCGGGCGACGCATGCTGCCAATTTCAGGCCAATCGGATGCTTCCTTCTTGGTGTTGCATTTTGGGTGGCCAGCAGTGTATATGTAATGTGTGTATGTGTTATCAGACCCCCCCCCCCCGATTTTGAAACATGGTTACGCCACTGCCTCCATATATCGAAGTCGATGGTTCTACAAAAAAAAAAAAAAAAAATAAAAAAATTGATATATAGAAACTGTGATGTATGGAAATGATCTTTTTTATACATATATACACTGAGTGGTCACTTTATTATGACCACCCCCTCAGTACTTCGTTGGGCCACCTTTTGCCTTTAATACTGCATCGATTCTTCGTGGCATAGACTACACAAGATGTTGATAGGTGGTTTGTGGAATCTGTGACCATGCATGATGAATAGCACTTTCCAGGAGTGTGAGATTGCAAGGTTGTGGATCCAGCTGTCTGATGGCTCATTCAACTTCATCCCACAAATTCTCAATGGGGTTGAGATCTGGAAATTGTGGGGGCCACCTAAGCGACGTAAACTCACCGGCATGTTCCTGAAACCAATCCTGCACAATACGAGCACTATGGCAAAACGCATTATCTTGTTGAAAGTAGCCATCGCCATTGGGATAAACCATCCACATGACAGGATGCACTTGGCCCGCAACGATGTTTAGATATGATGTGCCAGTCAGACGTTGATCAACCCAAATTAAAGAGCCCAAAGCATGCCAGGAAAATATTCCCCAAACCATAATGTTGCCTCCACCAGTTTGAAGGGTTGTAGCAATGCATTTGGGGTCCATGCTTTCGTGCTGTTTCCGCCAAATTCTCACTCGGCCATCGGCATGGTGCAACTAAAAACGTGAGTCATCGGACCGCATAATTTGTTTCCAATTAACGACTGTCCAACTCTTGTGCTCCTGTGCGAACTGGAGACATTTTCTCTTGTTAACTGCAGACAGCAAAGGTGTTTGAACAGGCCTTTGGCTGCCATATCCCATCCGATGCAGTGTACGGCGAACAGTGCGTGCAGAGATCATTTGAGGGGATCCTTGATTAAGATGGTCTGTAATTTGCTGCACTGTTGCCCTTCTGTTGTCTGTTACCATTCTGGACACTCTCTGTTCTGCCCGAGCAGTCACTAGTCGATGACGACCACAAGTTGCACGTAGAGACCCAGTTTTTTTGGCTGACAGTCCAGTCTTTAAACACTTTAACAACAGCTGCTCTGGAACATTTCACGAATGCGGCGGTTTCGATGATACTCGCACCATGGCTCCAAGCTCCTACAATCGTCCCACGTTGAAAGTCCGTCAAATCGCATTTTTTACCCATCTCGTCACCCAAAAATCACTTCTACTGTCGCAAGCACTAAGCTTTCCCTTTTTATACTAGCTTCGCCCTCTGGTAGCAACAGCGTGCAGCCATAGCTGATTTGCTTAAAAATGTCAGGTGGTCGTAATAAAGTGGCCACTCAGTGTATTGTGTAGTATATTGTATTTAGAAATGCATTTCATAATCAATGCACTCCTTATAAATAACTTAAATGAATGTGAATCACATAACCTACAAGTTATGTTTATATAGATAGTTAAAAACAGGAATTAACAAGAAAAAAATGTGTTGATCATACCTTGAAAAAACATATGTATTTATGTAGTATTCATATGCATCTGCATTTGTGTAAAAACCTTTCTGATGTCTTGCTGCACAACAAAATTCGATGATGATTCACCATAAAAGTGTACACACTTATTAAGTCCGTGAAATACATTGTTAGGAACTTTTTCTGCGAATTGAAGACCACGTTGTATTATACCAAATGTAACCTTTTTTTAGAAGGCTTAGCAATCTGTTCTGCTTGAAATGAGCTCACTATGTCGTCCATCGGACATTCTGAAACAATTACGTCTTCGTTAATGTCAAGGAAACCATCAAGGGAAACATCTTCCCTGATAAGACCATTGGACTGCATGTCTTTCCAACATTGCTCGACTTGTGGAAAAACATTTTCTTTGATTTGAAGTGATTCCTTGAGGCTAGCTTTTGCAAAGTAATTTTTTACTGTGCATTCTAAAACATCATTTTGCCACACCTTAGCTAGTTCACCTATACAAATCCTCGGATCAATCACCTTAAAGATTGCTCATTTTCTAATGCCCAGATAAGTCTCCTGAGAATGCGTTTCCAATAATGAATTTTCAAAGTTTTTACAACTTCCCTGGTTCATTGGCTGTAATTTTGAAGTTGTGTTTGGGGTGAGGAAAATTGAATTCACATTTGATAGTTTTGATGCTATGTTAGGATGGGCTGAGCAGTTGTCTGCAATTTTCTTTTGCCTAATCATTTTTTTATTGAAATTTAAAATCCACTCCTCAAAAATATCACTCGTCATCCATGCCTTTATGTTATAACAGTAGTCAACTTCTAAAGACTTCATGCCTTTGAAGCATCTAGGGTATACTTACTGTTTTCCGTCACCAATAATCTGTTTTTCTTTGGCATTCATATTAGCGCCCACGAAAACTGTTATCTTCTCTTTGCTGTTTTTACTTCCATGACAGTCATCATCTTTAAAAGCAAGAGTCTTGTTTGGCAAACATTTGAAAAGCACTATTTTGTGTATATTAAAAAATGTTATCAGGAGTGTACTCTTCTAAAATCGTCAAAACTATGTTTTTCCATTGGTTGCAGTCTGAGTTACACGTGCTTCCACTTTCTCCTGAAACAATCTTTTCTTTTATGCCATGTATGTTGCTTCTTAAATTTATCCAACCAATCGGGACTAACTTGGTAATCCACTTGCCCCAAATGCTTGACAAACTCTAATGTCTTTTCTTTTATAAGAGGACCTGAGATTGGCAAGTTTTTGTTATGAACAATTTTAATCCACTTTAAAACAGCGTCGTCCACTTATCCAAAATAACTCGTTTTAGAATGTTTCCTGCCAAATCCAACATCTCCAAAGGTTTTCATAACGAATTCCCATTTTTTTTTTACAATTGTCGTCACTGTACTTGTGGGAACACCAAATTCAACCACAATCTTTGTGCTTTCTACTGTCCACGTTCTTCACCAACCCTGCTTTTCCCACAACACTAAGAGATTTTCTTTTTGGCATTGCAAACACACACTGTTGGTTAGAAAGAGACTGAAACGAACTGAACCTATTTTACAGAGGAGGAAGGTTACTTGAGGACAGGGGTGAGGGGAGTGTGGAGACAATACACCCTCCCCTCTAAGTGACCCATCGGCATCGCAATAACCTTGACTACCCTTTCCTTCTTCTTGCAATATCTCCGTTCTATTATTTCTGACATGTTTTTCTCATAATATCGTCACTACGAGGGAGGGGTGAATCCTGATTTGTTTTGAAAAAAAAATCTATATATAAAAATATTTTTCGATATATAGAAACAGTTTTTCTATGTAATGATTCACAGAGATTCACAAAACTTTGATATATAGAGAATTTCGATATACGAAACTTTGATATATGGAGGTCTGACTAGATATTTCATAAATTCCTGTAAGTTCTTTTTTACTGAAATTATGAAAGACTGTTTTATCAGAGAGCCAAATCTTCTCTAAGGAATTTTAAGAGCCAATCAGTTTTGATGTTAATGTACATTGAAATTATATCCAGACTAGCTATTAATGGATGTTCTAGTAAAGGCCTTCTAACTTTACTATAAGATCCCTTGAATTTTTTTCATTAATGCAGGTGGATGTGGATCTGTAAAAAAAAACCCCAAAAAACTCATCAGTTGGTTCAGTAGATAATGATATAGGTTAGACAGAGTACTTAAAATTTATGGGTTATAACTTTCTGGAATAGCCATGTTATTCTTTATTATAAGGTAAGAGGAACAAGTTCAAAGGCATTCCCTCAACTTCTTTTCTCCAGATTCATTAGTTGTACCAGGCTAGAACAATATTGAACTGATAGTACCATGTACAAGTAAATCAACAGTTGCTTACAGATAAAGTATAATGATCTTCTTGAGCACTAACTGCTGCAACAGGGATTCACCTTTTAATGTCCTTATTACTTAGAAATCTCTTGTGGCAAGAAACACTCAATGAGTTCCCCTCCCAAAGTAATCTGGTTCTTATTCATTCCATTCAGTGTGTCTATGGCTAATAGACAGCAAAAAGATCTGCCTGGCAAATTTTTTTATTCTAGGCATGAAGGTAAATAATGATTTACTACTTCCTATCAGATTGAATGTGATGTGTATCTGCATTTAGCTTCCAGTTGTAAAGATACTTTCATGTTTTTCACTGTGTTGTCACGAAAAAAAAAAAAAAAAGCTGTAGAAAGGGAATGCAAGTACTTTCTTGTTAATAAGGGGTGACATGGTTGCTTCTAGAATTTTGATTTTGTTAATAATAAATTGAAATGTTTAGAGGTATCATATGGAGAAAATTTGTTACATAATAACTTAATTTTCATACCAGAAATTAAATTGCATCAAAAATAAAGCTTTCCAAAGATTGACTTAGTTGTAACTTGAAAATTCATTTATAAATAAAAAAAATTGCTAAATAATGTTAAATGAAAATATTTTAATTTGCAGTACATATTATTTATTAGATATCTTCTGTTTAGCGTCATTAGCAACTAACATTTGTAAATTTTTGGAAAAAGGTAAAGAATTAAATTTCATGGTTGGAAACTAACATGATAGGATAGATACAGACTGATTGTTTTTATTACTTACTTGTTTTAAGGTGCTTTTAAATCTACCATCAATATGAACCATGTTAAGTTCAAGAAATGACAGTTTGGTTTTGGGTTACAAAATCTTGTAATTAAGAGGAAGCAGAGTAGTTTATGTGCAAAAAAACAATGCATGTACCTAGTCTTACCATAAATACTGTTACAAAGTGTTCAATGAAACAACAAAAGAAATTTAAAGATATTTTAATATACCTGTAATATGGCGTAAGTAGTACACTTGTGAATATGTGGCACCAATCACTTTTCAAAGTGGCAACCTTTTGCCTTCACACAGTCCTTCAGTTTCTGTGGCCACTCATCAATAGCTTTACTCAGGGTCTCCACAGGGAAAGCTGTTACTGCCTGCACCAAAGAGCATTTGAGACTGTCAATACTGGGGTGTCTCTTTCTGCAGACCATGTGCTCCAGTGTGGCCCACAAGTTGTAGTCCAATGGGTTGAGCTCTGGGCTGCTTTAAGGCTAATCAGCTGGAGAAATGAAGTCTGGCAAATTCGCCTGAAGCCACTCCTGGGTTGACTTGGCCTTGTGGGCAAGTGCGGAATCCTGCTGAAAGCTCCACTGTCGGTTTTGGAAGTGGGTGTGATAATCACACCCACTTCCAAAACCGACAGTTAACTAACTCCAAAACCCTGTCCTGGTAGACTTTGGCAGATGTTTTCACTTCTTTCTTACAGAAATGGAGCTTCTTGGTACCCTGGTAGAAGACTCCCCACCAAACCATGACAGAAGTAGGATGATGGCCCCTCATGATCCTTGGAGCTTTCTCCTGAGCTTCTCGTGAGGTTGACGCATACACCCTGTCATTTTGGTGGTTGAAAACCTCTTCCGTAGTGAAAATTGTTTCATCAGAGAAAAGGATCAGTCTGTGGCAATTGTCTGCATAATGCTGCAGCAAACATTTCACTTTTAGCACCCTCTACTGCTTCAGTTGTGGGGTGAAGAAGTGCCCTGTTCGCCTCCGGTAAGTTATCACTCTTAGGTCACTCCGCAGCACACGTGACATCGACATTCTTGAAATGTCCAGCTCACGAGCCATCACTGATTGTTTTCTGACAGGATTTTGTCGAATATAGGCTGCCACTGCTTTCACCAGACAAGCAGTCCTCACGGTATGCAGCCAGCCCTTTCTGGGATGGTGAGCGGTGGTCCCAATCTCAAGGAACCTTTTTATGGTCCGGTAGACAAAAATTCGGCTGATTTTCAGTTTCTTCAGCATGTTGAAAATCTTGGAAGCTGGTTTTCCAACTTTGTGCAGCGCTATTACAGCAACACGATTCTCATAATTGCCCCAATCCATGGGAAGTACGTCATATCTCCTCTGTGACTGAACGCACAATAATTCACTAGCTGCTTCATGCCTCCTGGCTGGTCGGTGACGTTGCACACTGGTTGCACGCCATCTGTTGAATGTTTGTAACAGTATTTATGCTAAGATTGGGTATTATTAATGTTTTTGCATGTGTGAAAGAAATGTATGTAATAATAAAACAAAACACCAAATTAATTTATTTGATAAGGGAAGAATGAGATGGAATGTTTGATTGTTGAAATGATAACCTTATTGCATTCTATGGAATAAAAATGTTTGTCAATATGCCTTTTATTTTTCTTCTTTGCAGTTTTCAGCACCTCTTATCGAGTCCCAGACGTCTGAAATCCAGGAGAGTATGGAGCCATTGTGGGTTAAGGAAATTCAACCTATAGATGCCTGTACTTCAGAAGGTATTTCATTTGTTGCCTATTCTGTATTTTTCTTTTTTTGTTCCATCGTTCAGAAGATAAGAATTTTATTTTGATTGAATGCTTTTTCATTTTGGAAGAGCTGTGCTAAGCATGTAAATTTGTTTGAAAATATGGATGTAAGCTTTTTATTATGCAAATAAATGTAATCTTCCAATTTTATTGTAATATATAATAGCAGATGTAGATTTATGTCCTGTGCAAGTAGCAGTTTCAAATGAAAGTCAGATTTATATAAAATGATCTCTGTTTATAATGAGAACATGCTTGTATGCATTTGTGTGCTGCGTATGTATCCATGTACTGAGAGAAATACTTGGAAGAGTAAAATAATCTGAACTCCCACTTTGTATGGCTTTTATTGATTATGAAAAGGCTTCTGATTCTCTGAAACCATCAGCAGTTATAATACCTTTAAAATCCTATGGTGTTGAAGATGTATACCTTAATATTATCAATACCATCTATGGAAATGCAAGTGCAAGGGTTTGACAGTTCAAGGACATAGCATGTATAAAAATTGGAAACAAGGTGACACCATATCTCTCATTCTCTTAGATGTCTCACTGCAGAATGTCTTTTAGTCATTGAACTTTTTTTTTTTTTTTTTAGACAAGGGGATAAAGATTAATGGAGGTTATTTAACCCACCTTAATTTTGCTAATGACTTAGTCATTTTTGCAGGTACCCCCTCAGAGCTACAGAGTATGATCAGGAACTTGCTGACAGGAGTAAAGAAGTGGGATTAAAAATGAACTAACAGAAAACAAAATTGGTGTTCAATGAAAACAAATTGATGCATAAGAACTGAAGATATAAAGGTTTATGGGCAACTCAAGTTAAGTAGCCAATGCCTACATTTACCTTGGACAATGGATATTTGAGAAACAATACAATTTTCTTGGACAATATACAGTCCAGTTGGTATCATATTATTATTATTATTATTATTATTTTAAAAGTTGGCAACTATGACATTGGCGCTATTCCAGTCTTCAGGCATTCTTCTTTCATTGAGGCATGCAAAGAAAGCAGTGCAAAAATAGTTTCTATTTCATCACTACCTTTTTTTTTCTATGATGTCAAACACAACTCCACCTATTCCAGTGTAAGTTTTTCATGTTGATCTGAGAAGTACTGAACAAACTTGAGAGTTTGCACTTCTCTTCATGTCTGTAGTATCTATCTCTTCTGTTTTATATAGTTTTGAGTAAAATCCTTAAACTTACTTTTCTTCCAGTACTTAAATGATATTCAGTCTTCTTCAGACCTTGGCTGTTATTAGTGGTTCTTCATTGCTAGTTTGTTGCTATATTTTCTTGTGTCTTTAGTAGTACATTTTTTGCAGCATCTTGCATAATTCTGTGAAATTAACTTTGGAAAATAAGATTTAGACCATCATTTCCCATTGTATCTACATCAGCTTCGTTCCTTCAGTTTTTGTTGTTGCTATTTTGTAAGGATCTTGGTAATCTTGGGTTTAGCCACAGAGATGTCTGATTCCTCTGTTGTCAGCCATTCTCATGGTCTATGTTAAATGACTTATAAAATTTTTGAAGTTTTCAAGACCGCAGAGGTCGTTTAGTCAGTTACATAATTAAAAGAAAAGAATTTACTTTGGAATGGCATCAGATTATTGTCATTTTTTGACCTTGTTTCATCAAAAAGTAATTGAACATATCTCAGAAATCAATTTGTCTAGCTAAATTCTGGATCAACTTCATCTTGCTGAATATTCTGTCAGCTTTGGCAAAAAGTTCACAGGAATGCTTCAAAATGAATCTTTGGAGAAATGGAAATAAGTCTGCTTGTAACAAAAGAATGAAAAGCAGACTAATTGAATGAAATATTAAAAATGCATAAGAGGAAACAAATGGGACAATATAAATGCAAGTTAACTATAATGTTCCACCAGTTCAATATGATTTTTTTTCTGTTTTCTCAAAAGCTTGGGCCCTAGGGAATTGCCCCTGGTAACCCGACTGTCTCGGCAATCTTGCATCTTGCCTGGATGATTTATACCCTTCAAATCTTTCACTGTTTTTATGATAGTGATCATAATCAGTTGCTCCTGCAGTTTCAGGTCATTTCATGAAACTTTTTGTAGGTATATTATGTGTAGTCTCTTGTTTCTAAAGTGTGTTGTTCCAACATGTGAGTTTGAAAAAATAAATGCATTTGCATTTTATACTAAAGTACTGACAGTTGCATTCTTAAGTTGTCAGTTCCTTTTATTTCATTTTTTTTAGACTGACATAAAATCAGACTGTATTATTTAATATTTAATGATTTTAAAACACTTTAAGGATTTGCTGTCCAGTTGATACAACCTGTGGTTATTTCAGATTGTAGCACTGATGAAACACGCCAGTTTATGGTTTCTTCAGAAGATCTAACACCTGAGCCAAGGAGAAGGATATCTTCTTCCACATCAGTATTTTATCTTAATCTGGATTTAAAAGAATCCAAAGTTTCTGTTTCAAAACCATATCGCTGTGATGATGAGCAAAAATCAGCTTTTACTTCATCAGGTGACCATTCCTGTCAACAAAATGGTAAAAATAATTGTGTTTGTTGGTGTAGTGAAATTATTTTTTTCCTTGTAGTATCATAATCATTTTAGTTGTATTAAATTCACATGAAATGTAATCAGTTGGTACCATGGTGATGTGGAAAACTGTGTTTCCTGGTTTAATAAAAACATTTGGCTCCACTGTTTCCAAAAATATCAGATTTAGCCTGTAACTGTGAATGTACATCTGAGGTATTTTTTACACTTTGAGTTGTAGTAGAAATTTTTGTTTGTTTTCCAGTTTCATTTTTGGAGCAAAAATTTTGAAATACTTTTCTCTGCGTAAAGCCAAAGTAATTAATTGGTTTGGGGCATTAAAACATATGGCTATATATGTGGTAACTTTAGAACTGAAAATACCTAACATGGTATCTTAGTTGTATTACCAAACAATAAAAACTATCATAAATACTACACAGTCGAGTCACATTATTGTGACCACCTTCTACTTTTGACGTCAACAGTGCATAGCCAATGAAAGAAGGCACGTGTCGTGAGCTGGCTTGGAGGGTATATAAGGTGTGCTGTAGGCAATCTGAAAACATATCACTCATTGCTGTCATGGATAAAAGGAGCAATTTATCAGATTTGCAAAAAGGGATGATTATTGGCTTTCCGGCCAAGTGTGGCAGTATAAACAGCGCAGTTTGTGAACTGTTCGCGTGCTGCTGTGGTTAAAGTGTATCATGATTGGAGAAATGGCACCATTGCGAATAAGTGATGTAGAAACTCCGGAGCACCACGTGCCATTGATTTGAGAGGTGAACGTCGGCTTCGAAAGTGCATGAGGGCCGATCGACACACTACAGTGGAGCAACTCACTGGCCAAATGAACCCGGAGGCTACCGGAAGTGTGTCTAAAACAACAGTTCAGCAAACCCTGCTGTGTATGGGGCTCCAATGCAGACGGATGGTCATTGCACCTATGCTAACGAAGGTGCATCGACAGAAAAGGCATACATTTGCATGGCAGTATCGGAATAGGACCTCCACTGATTGGCAAAGGATTGCCTTCTCTGATGAGTCACGTTTTCTGCTTCATCGAACGGATGGACGTTGACGTATAAGGCGAGAAACATTGGAGAACAAACACTCTTCAACCATTGCTGAAAGAACACAAGCTGGTGGGGGCAGCTTTATGGTCTGGGGAATGTTTTCGTGGCATTCTTTGGGTCCACTCATACCTGTGGAAGGCACTATGGACCGAATTCATTATGAATCCATCCTTGCAGACCACGTACACCTATACATGCTGATTTTCTTCCCTTGGGCAGATAGGATCTTCCAGCACGACAATGCGACATGTCACACAAGTAGAAATGTCTGAGAGTGGTTGGAAGAGCACGCTGAAGACTTCAAAGTACTTTCCTGGCCCCCTAATTCCCCAGACTCAAACCCAATTGAGAATCTGTGGGACCACCTCGATCGTGTTGTTCGCTCTATGGATCCTCCACCAGGCACCCTCCAGCAGCTGTCAGATGCACTGCAGTCAGCATGGCTCCACATACCTGTGAACACCTTCTAGCACCTTATTGAGTCACTCCCAGCGTGTCTAGCTGCTGCACACGGCGGTTTCTCTGGATATTAGCTGGTGGTCACAATAATGTGACTCGACCGTGTATCTTTATTAAGAATTTCTTAGAATTTTCTAAGTTATTGCTAAGTTTTGATTTACATTATTTTCAGCAATCAGATTGCAGTACTGAATTGCTTTGTGTTCACTGTTCACCATGTAATATCTCATCACAAAACTTGAAAATTACTTCATCTGGAGCAGGAATCTAACCAGCATCTCCCAATTTCTGTTCAAGCATTCTACTGTTACACCACCCAGGACTTAGTTTCAAACTGAAGCTAAGCAATTATAGCTTAGGAATCTGAACCAACTTCAGATTTGTGCTAATCAAATCCTATGCTTCTTCATGGCAAAGCTAAGCAATTATATCTTAGGAATCGGAACCAACTTTGGATTTCTGCTAATCAAAGCAATTATGTTCTTTCTCATAGTGTCTGAAGTTGGTTCAGATTAAGCTACAATTGCTTAGCTTCATTTCTCGGAATTTCATTGTCCTGGGTGGGGTAACAAGTAACATGGGCAAATACAAATTGGGAGATGTATGGATTTGACATGTTTTTCAAGTTTTGTGAGGAAATGTTACAAAATGAAAATTAAACTAAAAGGAATTCAGTACCACAATCTGATTGCTAAAAATTATGTACTTGTGAATTTCCCGTGTATTTGTGAAGAATATTTCTTCCTTAATTTCAGTTTTGAGGTGTTTAAGAAAATATTAAGTTATCATTGTTTCTGAAAGTAACTTTAACCTCAGCAGGACACTTGTCACATTTCTTTCTCACATTGATATATTTTGTCAGGAGCTGAAAAAAAATGCTATTTTTGTCATTAAGTTTTCAAAAAAATCCAACAAAAGTCATACAGCCAAAACTTTTTTAACTCTTGACAAAAAAATATTAAAAATTTCATCAAAGCACTTTAAAATACAGATTAAAAAACCAGTAAACATTTTAAGTCTTGTAAAACTTTTATATATTCTTTTCTGTTTTAATAATATTTTACATTCCCCTCATCATATAGTGTCAAGCTTCGTATCATTACAGATTAGAGTAAAAAACTTCCAATGCATTTTGACCTCTGCATTTGCTGTTCTCAAGAACCCACTTACTGTATTTCTGTTATTGTTCTATTGCCAGTGTGACACTTACTGGAGTCATTTTTAAACAAATGTGTTGGCATCTTCTGAATGGCATTATTTGTGAATCTTTGTGCCACGCATGTTTATCTGTAGTTGTGTGGACCGACAGACAGACAGATGGACAAAACTGGAGCATATACGCTTCTTCAACCTACAGTTGGAAAGCATAAAAAACAGAGGCAGTCTATATTTCTGTCTTACTGCAGAGTTAATTTTTTTACGCTTTCCAACCTTAGGTTGAAGAAGTGTATATGCTCCTGCTTTGTCCATCTATCTGTGTGTCTGTCTGTCCGCACGATGACTCGCGTGAAAATGATTCGATTTCGATGAAATTTTAGTATGTGGTAGGGGACAACCTGGGGACGAACCCTATTGAAAATGGACGAAATGGGATCAAAGGTCAGGACATTTGAGCAGGATCCATTCCATCGCCCTTATGCGTCATAAATTAAGTAAAATGCCTGTATTGCGACAGAACTTTATGATGTTGTTTCGGAGGTATACTGAACCAATTCTGTTTAATATAATCAAAATGGGGTCAAAGATCAGAGCATAGGAGCGAGAGTTATTTCACAGCCATTAGGAGCAAGAGTTATTCCACTTGAGTAATGATTTCTGGTATGTTGGAAAGCGTAGTACACTGTCGTGCAAAAATTAAGGACGAGACGGTTTTTCGAATGTAACGTCGTGCAGAAGTGCTCCACATCGACTCAAATCATACCATAAGATCCCCAAAATGTAAGAATATGGGACAAGTGAGCAAAGCTGTTTAAACAAGGAATCCAAAGGATACAAAGGCACTTTATTGAAAAGGTAGCTTCGAGCACAACTGGACAGAAGACAGAAACGTCCATGTGACAGGCGGCTGCCAAGAAAAATCCAGTCTTTAGTAGGGGATATGATCACCCCTGACTGCGTAGCAGGATTTACAATGTCTGTCCATACTGAGGACGAAGTTGTCAAGGAGCTGTTGAGGCATCGCAGCCCATTCCTCTTGTAGCGCCAATCGCAGCTGCGGAATTGTTGCTGGTGGCTGGTGACGTGCTGCCAAGTGTCCCCTGAGAAGGTCCCACACGTGTTTGATTGGATTTAGGTCGGGGGACCTTGCGGGCCAATCCATGCGTTGAATATCTTCACTCACCAACAGCTCTGCGACAGCCACTGTACGATGAGGTGTAGCGTTGTCGTCCATGAAGAGGAACTCAAGACCCACAGTACCTCTAAACAGACGCACATGAGGCAGGAGAACCTCGGTACAATAGCGGACACCAGTGACTGAACCTCCTTGGAAGATGTGGAGGTCAGTATGGCTACCAAGTGTGATACCGCCCCAAACAAGAGCTCCGCCACCTCCAAACCAGTCCCTTTCAATGATGTTGGAGGTTTGTTTGCGTGTTCCCTGCTCTCTCCAGATATGTATACGTTCAGAATCACTCGTCAGACTAAATTGGCTCTCATCTGTAAAGAGAACTCGACCTCATTGCTGATGTGTCCAGTTCTTGTGTTCCTGGCACTACAGAAACCGCCGTCTCCGATGAGCAGGCATTAATGGCACAGACCGTACTGGTCGTCGTGCAAATAGACCACCTTTGTTCAGTCTCCTGGCCACGGTAAAACGTGATAACGGACGTCCAGTTGTCTGTTGCATGTGCCTTGCGATTTTTCCCGCTGTGTGCCGTCTGTCTCTTCTTGCCTGTAGGAAAATATACCGGTCGTCCGCCGCCGAGGTTGCTCGTGGACGACCACTGCTAAACTCTCAGACAGCTGTTCCTGTCGTTTGAAATGCTCTCCAAGCTCATGAAATGATGCTGTGAGCGATCCCGAACTGCTCGGCCACACTAGTCACACTTCGACCTTCTTCCAACTTCCCAATGACGCAACCTCGGGTAAAGTCATCCAGATGTCATGTACTGGATTGCCTGTTGGCCATATCACACGGTGACAGCAACTCGACGTTGTTCAAACTGATGTACACCATGCAATAGCTTTCACCGAATTGCTGAGCATACATCGCCCGTGTGTTTTAAACCCTTCCAATATGCGCATGCCCTACCGTACCGGACCCTAGTCTATATCCTGAGTGGTCTTTCGGTCCGTTCTGCCTGCTCGTTCCACTGTTATGCTAATTTCTTCTCTTCGTCCTTAATTTTTGCACACCAGTGTATAATCAGTGCCCTGCATGATTTTACTAACTTGCTTAATCTATAAGCAGTGAATGCACAAAGAGAGTAAATGTCAGCTTCTGTGGATCTCCAAGTGGATGGCTCTGAGGGAGTGGCACCAAATTTCTCAATGTGATCGTTTAATTTTAAAGCTAGATGATAATTTTAGCTGTCTTGGAAAAGATAAATGTTCCATTTTATTTATGTTAAAGCTATTGAGTTGTAACATTGGAAGTCCAGAAAGCCATTTCCATTAACTGCTAACACTGTGTTTGTTACATTGATGAGTGAGAGACAGCATTTTGTTACTCAGACCACTGCTGCAGAGTGGTTAGGTGGGCCCCAGAGAAAACTTTTACTGGAGCACTTCATGACCCTTGTTAAAAATCTGAAAAATGAAATATAGATAATCTAAGTTAAAACAATGAGATTTAAATATGAAAACATATGAAAAAAGAAAAAGTTAAATAATGTACATAAGTAAATGCACATATAAAGTAATGGCCAACCACACACTTTACATTATAAAAAGTTTTTAGTTTCCCAAGAAGGGCCCCATTTAATGTTTGAGCCCCAAAGAATTATTCCTGGCAAACCTACACACCCTTCAACCATGATTAAGAACATCATATGACATAAATCACCACATCCAAAAATATGCACTAGACTCAACAGAAAAAGGCAATATAATATGGCTCTCGAATCGTATAGAAATGGTACTGGATTTCAAATTGAGTGTGTGTAACTTCAAATACACTGCTGGCCACCCAAAATGCAACACCAAGAAGGAAGCATCCGATTGGCATGCTGCGCCCGTGAGAGGACATGCAAACGATTAGCATTGCAGGCATATGCAAATCATGGGCGCCCGGCACGCCACCGAGAAGCACTATAAGAAGGGTGCACAGAAGGCGGGGTGTAAGTAGAGGAAGTGTGTCGTGCTGCCGGACCTGTGCGTGGGAAGCTTCCTGATGCCTCGTCGCAGAATACGGCAGTCATTCCAGCACGTTTAGGAGTTCGACAGAGGGCGAATAGTGGCTTATCGCGACAGCGGTTTATCGTACCAAGACATCGGCGCCCGTGTGAGACGACATCCAGCCACAGTGAGGCGAGTAAGGATTCGGTGGGTGCAGAAGGGACGGACGGACAGACGTGAGCGATTGCTGCAGCCGCGGAACATTTCTGAATGAGAAGACCGGCATGTTGTGCGACGGGAATTGACAGCTCGCCCCACCACATCATGAATGTTAGCACAGGAATTAGGGTGTGTTGCGCAACAATCTGTGTCAGCACGTACCATTCAATGTCGTCCGCAGGAGCGGGGACTTGTCGCACGGCGCCCATTGTTCCGATTACCATTGACGTTACACCACCGGCGAGTGCGGCGGCAGTGGGCCGTTGAACGCTGCACCTGGACTACGGAATGGCACGATATTGTCTTCTCCGACGAATCCCGCTTCTGCCTGCAACACCACGATGGTCAGATCCATGTGTGGCGGCACCACGGCGAGAGACTGTATGATGCCTACATTATGCATCGCCATACCGGTCCATCGCCTGGCGTTATGGTTTGGGGCACAATTGGATATGACACCCAAACCCCTCTGGTACGTGTCGCCGATACACTCAACAGCCACCTCTACATCTCCGACATTTTTGAGCCTATAGTCTTCCCTTACCTGCAGGACCTACCAGCAGCCACGTTTCAACAGGACAATGCGCGCCCGCATGTGTCACGCATCGTGCAACATTTTTTCACTGCCCACCAGGTGTCACTGCTGCCGTGGCCTGCCTGTTCTCCCGATATGTCGCCCATCGAACACGTCTGGTCACTCATCGGCAACCGAATGGCCCGGCAAGCACCACCGCGGCTACGCCTGATGAACTGGGGCAACGTGTGGAAGCAGCCTGGACCAACATACCCCAAGCCCACATCCAAAGCCTCTTTCGTTTGATGCCGTGGCGTGTAGCGGCCGTTATTGCCAGCCATGGGGGCCACACGAAGTATTGATGTCTGCGTGTTCCGTAAGCCGCACGGGCCTGTAAGCTCAATGGTTTCATCTTTGTATCTGTTGTTATGTGTCCAGTAAACCTAGCTTTGCTATCTCATGTCCATCTTGGTGCTGCATTTTGGGTGGCCAGCAGTGTATATACTGCCTCTGTGGTTCTGGTATGTAAAATTTCTTCAAAGGATAATATCATTTGAAATGCTACTGCAGATTTGTTTGAACCTCACTGGAATTTTACTGATTTTAAAATTACAGAAATTTGAATAACCAGAACTAAAATTCTATTTTATTAAGAAATACTTGTGATACTGTGATAAATTGTGACATCTGTTGTTCTTATGACTGTGTTTAAAGTAACAGTGCACATGTCATCTGTTTTTCTGTGTTAATATCCTGTAAAGTTGTAAGATTAAGACACTGCTAAAAAATACATTTGCCTCATGTAATCAATATACCATTTACAAAATACTTTTTACCTTGGAATTTTATGATGGAGATACTGTGATGATAAGAAAAAAATTCATATACTCCTTTATATATAAACTGATATTGATTTTAAAAAAAAACTTGAAAAAGGCTAATAAATAACATTTTTCATAAGTTTTCATGGTTTACATTTAGGCGAAGTTGTAAAATTAAGTAAAGTTGTGTGAAGCATCCAAAATAGTAAAATTTTTATTGAATTACAAAAATATGTAAAGTCAGTGGGGCAACTACCACTCCCGCAGCTGGGAGAGGTAACGAAGGGGTGTAGTGCAACTGACAGTTGTAGTTTTATGAAAGAATCCAAACATGCACAAAAATAAACAAACAAATTATTAACCCAAAGATTCATATTTTCCTTACAGATACACTATATTGAGAAAAGTCAGCAGACACCCCTTCAAAAGCAAATGAATGGATCCACTGCGTTCGTTGTTAAGATGCGCGCTGCAAACTGTATAAAAACAAGCCTGCAGCTGACCACGATCATATCGCACTGTGAGGTTGAGTGAAAATGTCGCAGCGGGAGAGAAAGGACTTTGAGAAAGGAAAGATTGTTGGGTGTTATATTAGTGGGTTGTCCACAAGAGAAACGGAGAGACATTTAAACATGCCCAAGTCAACTGTTTTGGATGTACTGAATAAGTGGAAGACACATGGCGTGCCTGAAGCAGCAAAATGTACCGGCAGACCAAAGAAAATCAGTGATAGAGGACGTCGAAACCTCAAGAGAGTTGTTACAGCTAATCGACAGAGTACTGCACAAGACCTCAGTGTACAGGTGAGCAAAAATGCTGGAACCTTGGTATGTACTTCATAGAACTTCATTCCATGAAGGTTCAAAATGCTGGAACCTCGTTATGTACTTTAGAGAACTTCATTCCATGGGTTGCCGTGGCCGTGCGGTTGCTCATATAAACCTTTCATTGCCCTTCAGAATGCAACTCGTCGTTTAGCATGGCGTAAAGAACATTTATCGTGCACCGTAGATCAATGGAAACGGGTCCTATGGACTGGTGAATCTAGATATACGATCCACCAGTCTGACGGCCGTGTGTGGGTATGGCGGCAGCCGGGGGAATGCTATTTACCACAGTGTACTGTTCCTATGGTCAAGTTTGGAGCTGGCAGTGTGCTCATGTGTTTTTTTTTTTTTTTTTTTTTTCGTGGTATGGTCCTGGCCCATTGGTTATTGTGGACAAACCTGTTAACCAGCACGTCTACCTCGATATTCTGGACAATTATGCCATGCCAACTCTGTGGCAATACTATGGAACTGAGCCTTGTTGGTACCAGCAGGATAATGCACCGAGCCATAAAGCAAGGGCTGTTGCGGAGTGGTTTGACGATAATTCCATATCTTGTGTGGACTGGCCAGCACACAGCCCTAAACTTAATTCCATAGAGCACCTATGGGATAAATTAGAGCACCGCATAAGAAGTTTGGAACCAAGGTCTACTACTAAGCAACAGTTAGCGGCAGCATTATGTACTGAATGGAAATGCATACTTATCGCTGTTTTCCAAAACCTTGTCGAAAGCATGTCTCGAAAGGTCAGTGCATGCAATTAAGGCCAAAGGTGAAGCAACACTGTACTAATGTATGTCAATAAATGCTATGTTGTGTTTCTCTTCTAGGTGTCCGGTGACTTTTGTCAATATAGTGTATATTTAGCTTTGCATAATTAAATGCCAAGTTTCACTTTTAAAACACTGGTTGCTCTACAGATTGAAGTCACTTGGCCCTTTGGTTCCAGGTTATAATACAATCATTCTGCAGTGGGTTTTAATATGATCGCTTTGCAATGGGTTGTAATATGATCACTATGCAACAAGTTATAATACGATCAACCTGCAATGGGTTGTAATACGATCAACCTGCAATGGGTTGTAATACAATCACTTTGCAATGGATTGTAAATAATACGATCGCTCTCCAAACTGCGCTCTCTCTACGCTGCCGAGAGTTAATGCGAGTCCACATGGGCATTCCCCATGGAGGATGTGGAAAAACAGGCAGTCACCTAGGATTGCGTACGCAACAGGTGCCAACATTTATTCACAGCAGCTGCAGATCTATCATGTATAAGAGGGGCATTTCTTCAAGTTATTTATTTTAGTTTTGGACAAAACACTTAAACATTGCTATTGCTTTTAGTTCTTCCTTATAGTAAGTATGCCTATCTCATTCACTGCTTCGAAACTTTCATATACAAGTGAACAACATCCATTTGCAAAATGCTACAAAAGCGTCCAAATGAGCACAGTATCGGTGAAAGAAAATAGAAGAGCCATAGAAGAAACTTCTAAAAACTCAACCAGTTCTTTTTGCGCAGTCAATTGTGCTCAAGTTCTGATGAAAAGAATGATGATTTCTTTAGCATTATTTTTTTCCAGGTAGAACGATTTAATGATGGTTTTAACTGTTGTAACTTTTTACATGTTACAACAGTTTTTGACATGTGCGGGCGCGCGTTGTCCTGTTGAAACGTGGTCGCTGGCAAGTCCTGCGGGTAAGGGAGGACTACAGGCTCCAAAATGTCGGAGATGTAGCGGTGGCTGTTGAGTGTACAGGCGATGCGTACCAGAGGGGTGCAGGTGTCATATCCAACTGCACCTCAAACCATAACGCCAGGCGACGGACCGGTATGGCAATGCATAATGCAGGCGTGATACAGTCTGTCGCCGCGGTGCCGCCACACGTGGATCTGACCGTGGTGTTGCAGGCAGAAGTGGGATTTGTCGGAGAAGACAATGTCGTGCCATTCCGTAGTCCAGGTGCGGCATTCAAGGGCCCACTGCCGCTGCACTCGCCAGTGGTGTAACGTCAATGGTAATCGGAGCAATAGCGCCGTGCGACAAGTCCCTACTCCTGCAGACGACGTCGAACTGTACGTGCTGACACAGGTTGTTGCGCAACACACCCTAATTCCTGCGCTAACGTTCGTGATGTGGTGGTGCGAGCCATCAATGCCCGCCGCACAACATGCCGGTTCTCTCGTTTGTTGGTGTACCGCGGCTGCGGAAATCGCTCACGTCGGTCCGTCCGTCTTTTCTGCACCCACCAAATCTGTACTCGCCTCACTGTGGCTGGATGTGGTCCCACACGGGCCCCGATGTCTCTGTACGATAAACCGCTGTCGCAATAAGCCACTATTCGTCCTCTGTCGAACTCCGAAACGTGCTGGAATGACTGCTGTATTCTGCGACGAGGCATCAGGAAGCTTCCCACGCACATGTCTGGCAGCACAACACACTTCCACTACTTGCACCCCGTCTTCTGTGCACCCTTCTTATAGTGCTTCTCAGTAGCGTGCCGGGTGCACATGATTTGCATATGCCCTGCAATGCTAATCGTTTGCATGTCCTCTCGAGGGCGATGCATGCTGCGAACTTCAGGCCATTCGGATGCTTCCTTCTTGGTGTTGCATTTTGGGTGGCCAGCAGTGTATTTTCTTTGAGTGAAAAGCAATTTCTCAGTTGGAAGTTATTAATATTCACTGCGAATATATACTATCTACCAACAAGTAATTGGACACCCTTGTGATCGACGATATCTGCGGTCCTGATACACGCCACGGCCGCCGCCGTTAAATATCGTGTGGGAAACAACAACACAACCAGTCGCATGCAAGATGCCACGCAGTTCGGAGCTCTCTGATTTCAAAAAAGGTGTAATCATCGGGTATCACAGAAATGGCCAATCCATTTGTGACATATCCAGCTAGTTGAAGTACCCAAAATCGACAGTGGCCTGCGTGATTGGCAAGTGGAAGATGAGAGGTGACTGTCAGAATGTGCCCCGACCCGGCAGACCCACAAAGCTGGGAGTTATAGGCCGACGGGTGCTGGCCAGAGAAATTCAGAAGAACTGCACCAAATTGATGGGCCACATCCGCAAGGAGTTTCAACAGGCATCCGGGAGTGTTCTTTCGATGAATACCATCCGTAAAGAAGCCCATCTGCTCGGTTATCATGGACGTGCTGCCGCCCACAAGTCTTTGATCACCAAGTCCAATAGCAATGCTCGGCTAACGTGGTGCAAAGAACGTCGACAGTGGACCGTTGAACAGTGGAAACAGGCTCTCTGGAGCGACGAATCAAGGTTCACCCTCTACCGTTCGGATGGCAGGGTCTGGGTTTGGCGTCTGCCTGGAGAACGCCTCCTGCCGGAATGTATTGTGCCAACTGTGAAGTTCGGCGGTGGTGGAATTATGCTATGGGGGTGTTTCTCCTGGTATGGCACACGACCCTTGGTTGCAATTCCTGGTAGACTCAATGCCGAGACCTACTGCACCATTTACAATGACCATGCGCTTCCTACGTTGTGGCAGTGTTGGGTGGACCCATGTTACTTTCAGGATGGCAATGCCACCTGTCATGTTGTGAGGTCCACCCTGGCTTGGTATGGTGACAATGGGGTTAATCGAATAGATTGACCTACGCAAAGCCCGGACCTTAACCCTATCGAGCACCTCTGGGACGAGTTGAAGCGTCGACTTAAGGGGTGCCCTCACCGTCCGAAATCGGTGAAGGAACTGACCTGTCTTCTCCAAGCCAAATGGAAGAAAATACTGCTAGCCGTCGTACAACGCCTGGTTGATAGTATGCCCCGGAGGGTCGCAGCTGTAATTGGCGCTCGTGGAGGCTCCACCAACTATTGAAGGTGAATAAACTTCATTTTCCTTTGCTATCACAGGTGTCCAATTACTTGTTGGTAGATAGTGTATATCTTGGTAATCGAATGTGATTCAAAGAAAAATCTTTCACGTACCTCTCGATTGTAGGTGGTCGATGTTCAAATCTTTGCACAGTTGTTCTCATCAGGTTCTTGAGTGTAGGCTTTTTGGAAATTAGTCCGCACATTTTCTTGAGTAGGATATACTTTTTTAGTTGAACTAAGGGAGGCACATGAAGGCAAAGGGGATGTGAAAATTACGTTGGAAAACTTGAAAAAACACAACGGAAAAATGAATCACTCGAAAAAATATTCGCATGAGGAAATGGTGCCACTCCTGTGATTTGAAGACTCAGGAATTTTTTTTTTTTATATATATATGTCTGCATGTTTCTGTTCTGTTTGTCTTCCCATTGTTTGTTCTCATCTTCTATCAGTATCTTCCATGGAATTGGCATTTCTACTCCACTACTAATGTCGCAGTTTTTTTTTTGTTTTTTTTTTCAATTACGATTGCTTCGGCGAAATGGATGGTCTTTTTGGTTGGCCGAAGCAGTCAATCGTAATTGAAACAAGAAAGGTGACACTGAATTTTCGTGTGTAATAAGCACGTCTTTTGAATCCATTCTGACGCAAATTAAATTTATCAAAGCTATTCAAAGTCAATGGAACCGGTATGGAAAACAATAGTATCTGATGGAAGTTTTTCAATCGGGGTTTTTAATCCATCAGATATTGCTGTAAACGGAATCGTGAGCCTTGCACCCTCTGGTTACAGACTTGTGCGTTAAGAAAAACATGAATTTATATGAGAAACATTTTGCACCGTAAACGCTCTCCAACACAGAAATAATTTTTCAAATCGGACACTTAAAAACAGAGATATCGACAAAAATAAGATGATGTGACTTTACATCCCCTGGTGGAAAAACCATGCATTATTTTAGGAAGAACGTATTCTCAAAAGTTTTATCCATATGAGCGGTATTGGTCCAAGAAAAAAAAAAATTTAGTCGAGTTTTCAGGATCCCAGATTTTGCTACAAATACATCAGAAGCAGATATTAACACTTATGTCCCCTAGTGGCCAAACCATTCTTTACCAAACAGAAATTATGTGAAAAATATTTTCCATCAGATCTTGTATGCGATATAGGAAGAATTTTTCAAATTTGGAGTTTTAGGATCAGAAATAACGCTGAAAACTCAATTTACCTTTGTGCCCCTTAGCGGAAATTTTATGATTTACTTGAAAATTTTGAATTTATAGGAAAAACATTTCACATTGGAAACACTATTCAACAAAGAAGGAATTTTTCAAATCGGACTCTTAGAAGTAAAGATATTGACAAAAATAAAATATACATCTACGCCCCTGGCGTAGAAACCATGCATTATTTCAAGAAGAAAATGTTCCTAAAAGGTTTGTCAACATGAGTAGTATCAGTCAACAAACGACTTTTTTTTCAATCGAGATTTTAGGATCTGATATTTTGCTGCAAATACATCAGAAGCGGAAATTGAGACTTACGCCACCTGGTGGCCAAACCATTTTTTACAAAAATTAGAAATTATGTGCAAAGGACTTCCCATCAGGAGCTGTATCTGGTGCAGAAAGAATTTTTCAAATCGGAGATTTAGAAACGGGGATATAGGAGGAAAGCAATTTATCTTTACGCCCCTAGCGGAAAGTCTACGAATTACTTGAAAAATTTGAAATTATATGAAAAGCATGTCACACTGGAAACACTATCCAACAAAGAAGGAATTTTTCAAATCGGAGTCCTAGAAGTAGAGATATTGACAAAAATAAGATATATATCTACGCCCCATGGCGTAGAAACCATGCATTATTTTAAGAAGAAAATGTTTCTAAAAGGTTTGTCAACATGAGTAGTATCAGTCTACAAATGAAGCTTTTTTCAATCGCGAATTTAGAAGCTCATATTTTGCTGCAAATACATCAGAAGCGGAAATAAGATTTATGCCCCCTGGTGGCCAAACCATTTTTTCACTAAAAATAGAAATTATGTGCAAACGATTTCCCATCAGAAGCTGTATCCTGTGCAGAAAGAATTTTTCACATCGGAGATTTAGAAGCAGAGATATAGGGGGAAACACAATTTACCTCTACGCCCCTAGCAGAAGGTCTATGAATTACTTGAAGGTTTTGAAATTATATGAAAAACATGTCACACTGAAAACATTATCCAACAAAGAAGACATTTTTCAAATCGGACTCCTAGAAGTAGAGTTATTGACAAAAATAAGATATACGTCTACGCCCCGTGGCGGAGAAACTGTGGAATATTTTTAAAAGATTACACCCCCTTGTGGCCAAAGTATTTATTACCAAAAATTAGAAATTATATGCAAAAGATTTTCCATCAGGAGGTGTATCCGCTGAAGAAAAAATGTTTCAAATCGGAGTTTTAGAATAAGAGTTATCGGGAAAAATGTAATTTACGTTTACTAGCAGAAAATCTTTGTGTAATTTGAAAAAGTAACTATATCTAAAATACTCCTCGACATAAATGGAATCAATAGATAAAAGAATTTTTTCAATCGGATGTTTAGAAGCAAATATGTGGAATAAAATGTATTTTTGAATTCGACATCATCTGCATTTATGCCCTCTAGCGGCGAAATTGTACATCGTAAAAAAAAAAAAAACGAAATAAAGGATCATCATTCTCATATTTCAAGCTTCCTAATGCAAAAAGAATTTTTCAAATCAGACTAATAGTTCCAAAGATATCGGGGGTACTGACGGACGGACAAACCAATAACATAAGCACGATCTTTTTTACAAAAGACGTGCTAAAACCCCCCCAAAAAAACAACTGCAATATTAGTAGTGGAGTAGAAATGCCAATTCCATGGAAGATACTGATAGAAGAAGAGAGCGACTGCTTATAGCCCATTGAGTTGCTCACGGTGGTCGTTAAACCTCCAATCAAAAAAAAAAAAAAAAATAGAAGAAGAGAACAAAAAATGGGATGGCAAACAAAACAGAAACAATGCAAACACGCAGACATAAAAAAAAAATTCTCAAATCTTCAAATGACAGGAGTGGCAACGTAACACATCTGATGACGTATAACACACAAAGATTCCCAAACTGAGCACATGGCATATTCAACGTAGACTGCAGAGAGAACGGATGAGCAGAAGTCCTAGAAGATGACAGACAGATCTGCCGAAATGCATTGGACAATACATCCAGGAAGTCTGACGAAGTTTTTTTTTCTTTTTTTGGTAATTACATTTCCTCATGCGAATATTTTTTCGAGTGATTAATATTTCCGTTTTTTCAAGTTTTCCAACATAATTTTCACATCTCCTTTGCCTTCATGTGCCTTCCATAGTTCAACTAAAAAAGTATATCCTACTCAAGAAAATGTGTGGACTAACTTCCAAAAAAGCCTATACTCAAGAACCTGATAAGAACAACCATGCAAAGATTTGAGCATCGACCACCTACAACCGAGAGGTACGTGAAAGATTTTTCTTTGAATCACATTCGATTACCAAGATATATATTCACAGTGAATATTAATAACTTCCAACTGAGAAATTGCTTTTCACTCAAAGGAAATATAACATGTAAAATGTTACAACAGTTAAAACCACCATTATTAAATGGATCTACTTGGAAAAAAATAATGTATGAAAAACATGTTTTTAAATCTCGATACATCGAGAAATATGTGCATATTTGTTTAGCATGTCAACTGTTTAAAGTTTAAAAGCAATCATTGTACAAAAATCAAGCACTTCAGAAGCAAGTGAAAGTAAAATGGGTGATTATGAAGTCTTATAATTATTAACCTTAACCATTTAAACATATTTTGCCGAATTTGTTCCTTGCGATAAAATTTATATTTATGTCCATGCATCGGTTCATGGACTGTGTTAATCCTGATTGGCTAATTAATAATCTTTCATTACTTATTTCTGTTCCAAAAATTACTTAAAAATTAAAAACTACAGGGGTCTAGGTAACCCCTTACTATTCCAGATACTCTCCCTGTCTTTTTGATCCCCCCAACCAAAAATTACTGTACTTAAGGGGTGTGAAGTAAGTCTTGCTTGGGGGCGCACGTTGTTCTAGTTACACCACTGATGGAAGCCTGGATATTCCAAATTATTTTTTAATGGAGAAGGGAGAGGGATTTGTGTCTTTTAAATTTAGCTACAACTTAATAGCTTCTAGAGGTATTTAAGACTGATCTGTAACATAACAGTAATTACCAATTAATAATAAGTTGTTAACCAATTTTTAGTGCTGGAGTCTGATGTAGATTTAACCAAATTTTGTAACTTCTATCAGCATACAGTTCTGTTTTTTTTTCTTTTAAATTGCAGTTAATTGTGTGCATATGCAATATCTTTTGCATAATTTAACAATACTTATGTGCAGTCCTTGAAAAAAATTATGGAACACTTTGAAGGTTCTTGAATAATGTATTTGAATTGTGAATGAACCATTTAAGGTAAACAAATTTCCTGAGTTACATTATTGCTACTACTTTTTTTTATATATAACAGGAAAAGATGTTACCCCGGAAAATGTAGTAAATTTGGAATCTAAGTTGTATAATGAAGGGATGCAAGAAACATATGCTGAAAGTGTGTTAAAAGGTAAGTTAATATTTCTTTGTGTGTGTTAAAAGGGTTTCCAAAAACCATGTCTGTGCATAGTTAACTTCACAAGTAAATCAGTTTTAAATATGCAGATACTAAATCCTCACCATGTGTGTGAGGTGGTGGCAGTGGAGTTTACGTGCATTAGAATGGTCAGTTTGTGAAGTTTCATGCTGCCAAAGAATGCAGTATGTAATGTAAATGTAACACATGGTAATCAATCACCAGGTTAGACAGGGTTCATCATTCCTTACATATTAGATGTGCAAGCTGTCCCCATGTATGCTGCATAGAGGATGGCATCTGTAGCAGCTATGAAATGAACACATGCCAGAGTTGCAAATCATCACACCATATGGCAATTGCACAGAATGAGGAAAAAAAATGAATAATAGTGGAATTAACTCAGCTGACTTTTGCTGTGCAATACATTGTCCTCATTTAGGTGCTGTAACTCTTATGTGAAATTCTGCTGTACCTAGTAACAGTGTGCAAAATCTTATCCAAAGATGTATGGATGTGAAAGATCAGTCATGGCACTTTCATTCCCCTACAAGAAATAACTGATTTCAGATGTTACACAATTTCATTTAGAGTACTTCCTGTAATTTTTTCATTTCAAAGTTTTAGCTCTAGTCTTTCTGCAAAAAGAATAAAAGTTGATGATCAAGTTCTAAAATAAATTAGGTAACAAAAAATTGTTATCTTGATGACTTAAATGTTCAGCTCATTTTGTATTACAGCAATACACTTCTGAGTCAGTAACAAACATCCAAAGCTTGTTTTTTTTTTTGTTTGTTTTGTTATGATCATTACCAGATTCCAGGGAACAAGCAGCATTTGTCATGCGGGTGTAGCCACTCATCACAGCACATCATCACACAAGGTTGCATTGGTGCCATACCAAACAAGCATGATGGGACAAATGGAGCCATGTCATATTCAGTGACAAGTCTTGTTTCTATCTCCTGCCATCCATGAGCATCATATGGCTTCTAAGCCTGGTGTCATGGTTTGGAGCCCTATCAGTTTCAACCGCTATTCACCACTTGTATGCATAGTGAGTACAATGACAGCACACACATATATATATATATATATATATATATATATCATCATCATCATCATTGTCAACCATTATCAATCCACTGCTGGACGAAGGTCTCCCCAAGTTTCCTCCACAACGGTCTGTCTTGTGCCAGTCTCCTCCATGTCACCCCTGCATACTTTCGAATTTCATCCACCCATCTCCCATGTGGTCTTCTTCTGGGTCTTTTCCTGTCCCTTGGAATCCAATCTAAAATTTCGGCTGTCCATCGATGATCTGTCCTTCTGGCAGTATGTCCAGCCCATTGCCATTTCAGGGATTTAACTCTGATCATGATGTCTTCCACTCTTGTCATTTTTCGGATCCACGAGTTCCTCTTCTTATCTCTCCTGGTTATACCAAGCATGCACCTCTCCATGCTTCTTTGAGTTGTCTGCAGCCTTTGTATGTCTCTTTTAGTTAAGGTCCACGTCTCTGCACCATATGTAAGCACTGGAAGGATGCATTGATCAAACACTTTTCTTTTAAGACATAATGGCATATTGCTCTTGAAAATTATGCTGTTTCTTCCAAAAGCTCTCCAGGCAAGTTTTGTACGCCGATTAATTTCTTCACCAATGTGACCCTCACTTGATATCTGCTGTCCAAGATAAACGTACGTGTCTGTTATCTCCAGCTTTTCTCCATCAATCGATAAATCTTCATTTCTTGTAAAAGCATTGAACATCACTTTTGTCTATATATATATATATATATATATATATATTTATATATTCTTGATGAAGTGCTGCAGCTTGTTATGTTGCCATATTGCAGTGTTATCTTTGACCCCTGGTTTCAATGAGACAATGCCTGCCTGCACATTGCCAACATCTGCAGACAGTACTTGCAAGGCATTCAGGTGCTTCCCTGGTCAGCATGATTCTCAGACTTCTCCCAGTAGAGAATGTGTGGGATGTCACTGGCAGACGAATTAACATATCTGCATGACTCTCTCGCAGTGTCAATAAATTGTGGGCACAGGTCAATGACACATGGCCAGTAATACCTTGGAACACTATCCAAGGACTTGTCCACTCAGTGATAGCTGTGTTGCCAAATGTATGGCCTAGCATGGCAGCCATATGACCTACTGACTCAGGCCACATTATACTATCTCCTTTGCCCATCACATTCATGTAATCCTTCAGAAATTAAAGTACTTCTTTCTCACCTACTTCTCTGCATGTGTGATTAGTTTTATCTTGTTTTGTGCATTCCTTCATGGTGTAGCATTTTCTGTGTTGAGCAGTGTAGAAAACTAACCCTTTCACATTGAAGTTCTGAATTTGAGTACTTACTACCTGATATGGGACACTTTTCTTTGTTTTCCAGTTCTAGTTTTTTTTTTTTTTGTACCATGGAGCCAGTGTCTGTAGATTAAAGAGGGGCAACTCCTCATAGTTTTAGGTATTCATAAACAATAGAACACTGAAGTAATAGTTATTACAATAATGATGATAATGATATTGGGAAGACGTAATTGTAGACAAAAAAGAAAAAAACAAACAAACAAACTGAAGACACCAAATCTGATAGATGTAGTAGTTCCACTTACAGAAAACATCCAAAGAACAGTATCCAAGAAAATTTTGAAATATGACGACCTGTGAATGGAAATTAAAAGGATCTGAAAACAAAGCATACCACAGATCATACCAGTTGTCATTTCGGCAACAGCAGTGGTACAAAATAACTTTCTAAACAATCTTGAGGAATTAGGATTGCCACAGAGACTCCTTCACCCAATCCAGAAGGCAGTTATTCTAAAAACTTGCCATATCATCAGAAAATTTCCAGGTTTGAGATTAATATTTCCGCCTTTTGCTCACTGGCCCTGGCTGAGAAAGTTGACGACAACAACAATAATAATAATTAAAGTATGAAAGCTGGCCATTATTGAGTGAGCATTATTATTTATGCCATTAACCCTTTAACAACCAGAACGCACAGAACGCCCGTACATTCAAATGACCATAGCCACCTGATACACCTGTCTAGAGTGAGTCAGATTTTCTACCCTTACCTGTTCTTCAAATTTTCATGACCTATGAGGAATCAGCTAGCCACCCTCAGCCACTATTGTTGTTGTTAAACAAAGAAGTGAACCAACAGACAGTTTCGGGCGTTATGCTATTTAAAGTGATACAAGATTTTTGGGTCATGGTCGTTAAAGGAGTATTTAGACTCACATTAGTCAAGCTTGGCCATTATTGAGTGAGTATTCTTATTTATGCCATTAAAGGAGTATTTAGACTCACATGAGTCACGTGAAGACTCATGTTTTGCTTATTTTATTCAAATTGCTATTGTAACTCTTGTTGATTGTTGTGTTTAAAATGTAAAAAGAAATAAAGTCAAAATATATCTTAGTGAAGTTACATTAGGTAAAGCAAGTGGTTCTAGAAACATTTTACGTGAGGTAGAAAACATAAAGAATGTAAGTAAAAAAATTCAGGAATTTCAGGCATGTTTTATTTTCTCCAGAAACAATTGCAAAGAACTAGCTTCCATGTTTTGCATCGTCTGTCACATATCCTCTGGACATGGCAAAATTTGAAAGTTAGTCTTTTGCATTATGTAGAGCATTCTAAGGTAAAAATCCAGATGTAATTGTTTTCTACAATGTTTTCTTACTGTTGTATGAATCCCAGTGGTGGCAGCATATGCATGGTCAATCTGACTGAATTTTTAAATGATCTATATTATGAGGTTACTCACCTTTATTCCTAAAATCTTTTAGGAGGTTTTCGTCTCTACACATTTCCAACACGGATTTTTCTTAGTTACATTGTTGTTCAAGGCCGCCAAAAATTAAAAAACAACCACCAAAAAAACCCCAAAAAACATCATTTTCAACTCACGCAAACTTTGTTCCCTTCTTTTTTTCCTCCAATGCCCAAATGCAGATTCAAATAATCAACCACAAGTCTACATAATTGAACTCCTTAAAACACTAATATCTAATTAAAACTTCAATCAATAAAACTTATATTACACATTTCCTAAAACATCAAAGTTAAAAAACTGTAACCCATAATTATTTACAAATGCACACCGGTACCCAATTAAAACATACCTAAATACCTGGCAAAACCACTATACTCGACAATCACGGACCTCTCCTCACTCAGAAATAAGCATACTATCCTACACTTTCAGCCTCAGCCCAGGCCATTCTCAAGGAGTAGATGCAACACATGAACCACCTGTCACCACCCACAAAGTGTAGCAAATGTTCCAGTGCTTGCACGTCATCATCTCCTTCCCATTCTTCGCCGCTCAGGCGCAGTGGCACCATCTATCAGATGACCTTAATAGCTTTCTTTTCCCTTCGTACTTATAAATATCTGTTTGATAGCTGATCGTAGTTGATTCATGAAACTAATCATCTTATATTCTAACATTTTTTTTTCTTTTTCTTTTATATATTATGTTACATAATTTTTTTTCTTTCCTTTTCCCCTCTGTTCTTCTCTGCGGCTTTCCATTCTGATCAAATCCTTCCAATATGTGTTTAAGCTATTAGGATCATTAACGTTACATAACCTGTGTCTATTTTTTTCAATCAATGCTGTCTCCGCCAATCTCAAATGCCTTTCTGTATGACAATTTTTATTATTTTTTTTTTCATCAAACTTCGGGTATTGCTTTTGTTCAATACAGTACTGGACCAATGCAGTTTTTGCTTCTTTTTTCTGCCAATTCCGTAGGGGCTGTTGTAAACGATGTTTTAGTTTATTTTTAGTGCTTCCTATATATGAAACTGTGGGATTGTTACTTATAGGAATTTCGTAAACGCCAGCTCTGTCCAAGCACTTCTTGTTTTTTTTTCGTATTGATTACAATATTTTTAATGGTATGCACTTTATTGCCCAATTGTAAATTATACTTATTACACAATTTATTAATTTCAGCTGAAATTCCTTTTATGTACGGAAACGATCCAATGTATTTAATCTGCTTATTATTATTTCTTCTTATGTTTGAAGAATTAATACAGTTGTTCTGTACTTCATTAATCCATGTTTTTATTTTTTTACTAGGATACCCATAATTTTTTGCAACATCTGTAATATATTTCAATTCATCCTTTCTGTATTGCATATTTGACATGTGCGTAAAAGCTCCTTTTATTAAAGTCTTAATACTGTTACATTTATGAGCATATGGATGATAAGAATCTCATGGTATAATCACAAGTACGTATGACGATTTTCTATAAACAGTATAATCTAATGTGTTGGGTTGTTTTATAATCTGGACATCAAGGTAAGCCAAGGTATCCTACTGTTCAACTTCAATCGTTACTTCAATGGATGAATACTCTTCTTTAAATTTTTTAGCTATGTCTTCTAGTTCTGTGGAATTCAATTTTGATAAGATGAAAATATCATCAACATATCTACAGTATATCAATGGTGGTTCATTCAGGTTACTCCCATAAGTAGCACAAAAGACCCTTGCCAAAGACATAATCACTATGGCTTATCAAGACAATTTTCTAAGAAACATAATCACAGGAAATAAGACGTGTTTTTTTGTATGATCCACAGATGAAATGTCAGTACTGTGAAGGAAAATCAGGATCATCCCTTCAAAAACAGAAACCCCATTTGGACAAGAGTACAGCAAAATGAATATTGAAAGTTTTCTTTGACTCTCAAGTCCTTGTCTACTATGAATTTATTCCAGAAGGTAGGACTGTGAAAGAAGAATTGGGAGTCAATATCCTCCATTACCTCAGGGATACAATTCAAAGGAAATGTCCAGAAAAATGGACAACAAACAGTTGGTTCCTTCTTCATGACAATGCCCTTGCTCACCAATCCCTAATGGTCGAACATTACCTCACAAATCACAATGTGACGTCACTGGAGCATCCTCCACATTCTCTTAACTTGTAACTTGGCACCACCCAATTTTTATTTGATTCCGCAGTTGAAATCTGCCATAAAAGGATGATGATTCACAAATGCTGAGGACATCATTGAAAATACAACATAGGGACTGAAAGAGGTTTCAAAGAATGAATTCCAGGAATGCTTCAAACAGCTTTATGGATGTTGGCAAAAGTATATAGCTGCCCAAGGAAATTATTTAAGCGAAAATGCAGTGTAAATAATGGTAATATTATTGCTTTCTGTATAAAAAGGAATTTCCAGGAACTTTTTGAACCTACCTTGTAAAATTTGTCCACTGTTGCAAAAGAAGTGAGCAGTCATCAACTTTGTGTCAGAAACATTTATCACCAGGTGACCTGTTGCAGTGGATGCCACCCAATATTTTGATAACAATAACCTTATAATAGTGCAAACTGATGAAGTAAAAATTTTGTAGTTATAGTAATGGGTATTGATATAAAGGCACAAACGTATTTCATAAAAGTTTGAGAGGTAAGATTTTACATTTATTGACATGTTTAAAAACTATTTAAAAAAAAAGAACGATTAAGACAAAAATGAGAAAAATTCATATATAGTTCACTATCCACAATTTTGTCAAATCTGTTCATTAATCTTTACATTTATACCATTTATTGAACTTATCTGTGCTGTACCACAAATCCTAAATGTTAAAGTGCCTCTTGTGTTTCTGCATTTGTTGGATGTTTATTGGCTTTATGGGTTTCAGCTTCATTGTTATTAGCTTTTATTTTCATCTGTTAACATATGTCTGTCACTATTAGCACAACAGCAGCATGAATATTTCCATCATATATCATGCAAGGTTCAAAAATAGTGTGTACTCATATGGCATAATGCAATTACAATTTCTCCTGTTTCCTTGCCTTCTAATGATCCACCCTGGTTAAAACAACTCTGAAATGTCTTACCAGGGTTTTATTTCCATGGTATAGCCCAGTGGTTCCCAAAGTGTGTGCCACAGTGCTCTGGGAAGCCGCTGCTTCCTCACAGGGGCACCACGAAATATTGTAAAATTTTCATAATTTTATTTCCATTTTCAATTCGTGATAGGACGTGACATCGCGACATCTAGCGGGCCTGGTGCAAACCAGTAACTAACTTAGTAATAACTGTTTGCAGAAGCCTCTTCAAATGGTTACTAGATGGCACTCTACAATAATGTTACAGGCGTGAGCTCCCCCCACCCCGCATGATTGACGGCCGACGGGCGCACGTGTGTGTTCTGCGCGGCCGCTATCGGAAGTAACCTGAGCTTTCGCACCAGCCTCCGTGCTTCTGATAAACATTTCTCCCTCGTTCTCCGAGCGTCTAGAAATGAGACTCTCAATCCAGATTTTTCGAGAAGGTCACCAGATCCTTTAAATATGCTCATCCGTTGTCATTTGTGACTCATTTGGTGGTTAGCAGTCTGTTATGTTGATGCTCTGTTGCTGAGTTTCAGTTTTTGTAAGCTTTCAGCATATCAACTGAATATTGTTGTGATTAAGTGAAGTGAAGTTTTTGAAGTTTTTCTTCTCGTATTTTTTTTTAAAAAAAGGATCGGTTTTTTCTAAACAGTAATAAGCGTTGTGAAAGTGAAAATAAAGAGGGCACACTGTCAAATAGTGGCAAGAGTTTAAAGAAGCGTAAATATCGAAAATATGATGACAGTTATTTGGACTTTTGTTTTACGTCGACAGAAGTCAATGGTGAAGAGAGGTCGCAGTGTGTACTGTGTATGAAAGTTTTGGCGCCAGAGTGCATGCTACCAAGCAAGTTGAAACGCCATTTAGAAACCAATCATCCCAGCATGCTTAGTAAATCTCGGGATTGCTTTACGAGAAAGTTACTAGAGTTAAATCAACAAAAAGGTTGTTTTTATAAGCAGGCATCAATACCAAGCAATGCTTTGCTAGCATCTTGCAAGGTGGCAATAGAATCGCAAAATGTAAGAAGCCTCATACCATTGCAGAACTCATTCTACCGGCTTCTGTAGATATGGTGAACATTATGATCTGTGAGTCTGCTAGGAAAGATGCTTTCAAATGTGCCTTTGTCCAATAACACCATCAGTCACAGAATACAGCACATAGCGGAGGACCTCAATTAATTGAAAAAATGAAAAGTAAGGAATTTGGGTTGCAGCTGGATGAACATTATGATCTGTGAGTCTGCTGGTAAAGATGCTTTCAAATGTGCCTTTGTCCAATAACACCATCAGTCACAGAATACAGCACATAGTGGAGGACCTCAATTAATTGAAAAAATGAAAAGTAAGGAATTTGGGTTGCAGCTGGATGAGGCCACATATAATAATAACGATGCTCACTTGATTTGTTATGTACGGTTTATAGATGTTAATAACATTGTAGAAGACCTTCTCTTTTGTATAAGTATCACTGGTAGTGCTAAGGCTCAAGACTTATTTGAGATCCTTCATACTTTTATATCCAAAAATAGTTTGGAGTGGACTAAGTGTGTTGGTGTCCGTACTGATGGTGCTCGTTCTATGTCCGGCTGTTATGGAGGATTGCAGGCACTTATTTGAAGCAAAGCCCCTGATGCACTATGGACCCATTGCGTTATTCATAGGGAAGCACTCGCGTCAAAATATCTGAGTCCTACATTGAACCAGGTCTTAGAATATGTAGTGAATGTAGTAAACTTTATAAAAACTCGGCCGTTGAAGGCAAGGTTTTTCAAAAAACTATGTGAGGATATGGGATCCGAGCAAATGTCTTTGTTGTACTACAGCTTTTAGCAATGGCTCTCTCGTGGTAATGTTTCATCTCATATGTTTGAACTGTGACAGGAAATTTACACTGCTGGCCACCCAAAATACCACACCAAGAAAGACACGAGCCAGATTTACTGGACACATAGCAACAGATACAAAGATGAAATGATTGAGCTTACAAGCCCCTGCGACTTGCGGAACACGCAGACATCAATAGTTTGTGTGGACCCCATGGCTGGCAATAATGGCCGCTACAGGCCACGGCATCGAACGAAAGAGGCTTTGGATGTGGGCTTGGGACATGTCGGTCCAGGCTGCTTCCACACGTTGCCACAGTTCATCAGGCGTAGCCGCTGGTGGTGCTTGCCGGACCACTCGGTTGCCGATCAACGACTAGACGTGTTCGATGGGCAACATATCGGGAGAACAGGCGGGCCACGGCAGCAGTGACACCTGGTGGGCCGTGAAGAATTGTTGCACGATGCGTGCCACGTGCGGGCGCTCATTGTCCTGTTGAAACTTGGCCGCTGGCAGGTCATGCAGGTAAGGGAGGACTACAGGCTCCAAAATGTCGGAGATGTATCGGTGGCTGTTGAGTATACCGGCAATGCGTACCAGAAGGGTGCAGGTGTCATATCCAATTGCGCCTCAAACCATAACGCCAGGCGACGGACCGGTTTGGCGATGCATAATGCAGGCATCATACGGTCTCTAGCCGTGGTGCAGCCACACGCGGATCCGACCATCATGGTGTTGCAGGCAGAAGCGGGATTCGTCGGGGAAGACAATTTTGTGCCATTCCGTAGTCCAAGTGCGACGTTCAACGGCCCACTGCCGCCGCTCTCACCGGTGGTGTAACGTCAATGGTAATCGGAGCTATGGGCGCCGTGCGACAAGTCCCCTCTCCTACAGACGACGTTGAACGGTACGTGCTGACACAGGTTGTTGCACAACACACCCTAATTTCTGCGCTAACGTTCGTGATGTGGTGGTGCGAGCCATCAATGCCCGCCGCACAGCATGCCGGTCCTCTGGTTCGTTGGTGTGCCGCGGCTGCAGCAATCGCTCACGTCAGCCCGTCGGTCTCTCCTGCACCCACCGAATCCATACTCGCCTCACTGTGGCCGGATTTCGTCCCACACGGGCGACGATGTCTCAGTCCGATAAACCGCTGTCATGATAAGCCACTATTTGTCCTCCGTCAAGCTCCGAAACGTGCTGGAATGACTGACATATTATGCGATGAGGCATCAGGAAGCTTCCCACGCTCAGGTCCGGCAGCACAACACACTCAGTGGAGTGCCGGGCGCACATGATTTGCATATGCCCTGCAATGCTAATCGTTTGCATGTCCTCTCGTGGGCGTCGCATGCTGCAAATTTCAGGCCAATCGGATGCTTCCTTCTTGGTGTTGAATTTTGGGTGGCCAGCAGTGTATATTTCTCTTAAAGAGGAAGACCACAAGTATACCGAAAATTTTGTGAATGAAGATTTTTTTGGTAAAACTAGCATACTTATGTGATATTTTTGAAAAGATGAATGCTCTGAATCTCTCCCTGCAGGGAAGCAACATGCACCTTTTAAAGTTGATTGAGAAAATTTCAGCTTTTATAAAAAAACTAAAACTATGGAAAATAAAAATGAATGAAGACTGAGGTAAAGAATGTTTCCTCTTGTTGCAACAGTTTTTGACCTCCAATGGAGTTGATTTTTCTCGAGGCATGAAATCCATTTTTGAAGAACACTTATCACAGCTTATCACCTGGTCTGAGAAATATTTTCAAAATGATAATATTGATAAATTTGTATGAATTCAAGATCCATTTCATGCCACTGCTCCATCTGAATTTACTGCTGCAGAAGAAGAGAATTTTATTTAGTTGTCTTGTGACAATACGTTGAAAACAAAATTTAGCTGCATGGAGTTACCTGAGTTTTGGATATCAGTAAACGATGAATATTCCCTTCTGAGTGGTTAAAGCTCAGAGAATTTTAATTCCATTTGTGAGTTCTTATTTGTGCCAATCTGGGTTTTTTGCAGTCGCTGTGATAAAAACTAAGTATTGCGCGAAAATCAATGTGGAGAAGAAAATTAGGGTGGCTGTGTCCAGTTTGATTCCAAGATTTGAGAAATTGTGCGGTGATCAACAGGCTCATCCATCCCATTAATTATAATTAGTTGAATTTCTTCAATTACATTTTTTTGTGATCTTCAATACGTGTTTTATTTATTTTTACCTAAGTGTACTTGTTAGAATTGGGTACTTGTTAGAATTTGACATAGGGCGCCTTGGGAAAACCTGGATTCAGCAAGGGCGCCGAGAATCAAAAAGTTTGGGAACCACTGGTATAACCAAAAGATCATGAAACCTCTGAGACAGTAGTTTATTTAGCTGTGTTATTGGTACTTAATTTTTGTGCGTCCTCTCCATATTTTCTAAGATTTTAGCTCAAAGTTGTACATGGTTGTACATTCAATGCTCAGATAATTTCCTATTGCATGGCTACACCAATAACATCGTATTTACAGGTAAGTCAATAACCGTACTGTTACTATGTTTTACTGAGGTGTTTATGTCCTGTACAGTACAATTGTCAACAAGCAGAACACTCAGGTTATGCCTCAGCTCATTATCTCATTTCATTAACAAATTATTAAAGATCAAGGCTGTTGGTATCTAAGCCTTCAAATCTGAGCAGTAGTCAAGGAGTAATTTATTCACACCTCCAGAACACAGTAGAGTTATGTTTTATCCACCCCCAAAATATTTTTTATTGATGGGTATACCTACATAGCATAAGACTGTCACACATTGCCTTGAAGTTTCACAATTTACACACATTTGCAGACTTCAAGTGACTGCAAAAGTCATATCAATGATCTTGACTTATGAAAATGGAGTTCCAAAAAATGTTTATGCAGTAGCTTTGCCTAAACTTGGAATAAAAATTCATAAGACTCAAGATTCATATTTTCACATGCTATTAAGTCAGTGTGTCTGAGTTAATATCCAGTGAAAAAAATAATTCTGAATAATTACTAAAAAAAAAAAAAAAACAAATAGCATGTGCTCCTTTATCTGTAAGTTTTAGTGCCATAGCATATTTTTGTCAAGTTATCCAGTTGTTCCTTGTGTACTAGTATTTCTAATGAAGGAACCTTTGATGGTATAGTTAAGTACTGTGTGCTTAATCTTTGTTATTGTTTTCATAGCTTTCAATGCTAATCAGCCAGAAGTTTCCTGTTCTGAATCTTCAAGGTTGCCTCAGGGTTGGCATGGCACTGAACTGAGAGAAGATAATGGAGAAAAAACAGCTTTTGAACTGCTAAAGTGAGGACGAATAAATATATATATATATATATGTTTTATGCAGTCATTTTACATATTTTTAGCTTTGTGTTGTTTTAATAGTTCAATGAAATAAGAAGCATGTTGGTTTATTTATCTCACTACCGAGCTTTTTATTTTATATTGAAAGCTGAAAACAAAATGTGTTATGTTAACATGCAGCTATGTTGTTGAAATATTTATTCCCTTACTTAATTGAGGAGAAATTGTTTTGGTGGACCATAAGACTAATTTGACAATGCTCTTGCAGTTTATCATATCAGAACCTTGAAAGAAATCTGCTGCGCCAACTTCTTAGTACTGAAGGGCTTTCCTTAAGCTGGTGTGATGTAATTCTGCCAATTGTTCATAATGTTATAGACACAGTTCATCCTGATGTGAAGAATGATGCTGATGATATGGATATTCGGCAGTACGTGCAATTTAAAAAGGTATAAAGTGTTTTTTTAATAATGATTCTGTAGTTATTAAGAGGTAGAATTATTCATTAATAGTTACTGAACGGTAAAAATCATTGCATTTACTTGCAGGATTACTAAAGTTTAAGTGTTTGAAGCATAATTCATGAAATTCAAAGTAAGTTTGTTTTGATGTGAACTGAAATATGCGAAACATTTGAGTCAATTTCTATTTTTTTTTAAATTTTATTTTATTGAAATATTGAGGTATTCTAAAATTAGGAGCCACACTTGCTTGAGGGATTAAGCAGATAGGTAACTATGTTAAGGTTCCCACAGACCTAGAGAACCTGAAAAAGTCAGGGAATTTTATAAGTGTCAAAAGGGCTTTTTTTTTTTTTGAAAAACAAACAAACCTAACAGCAAATAACTAATGCATGTTTTGTTTTGTGTTCTTTAAATATTGTTGAGGTACCAAGCTAGTTCTGTGTGATATTGGCAAAAAGACTCCAACTCACTAGGTTTTGTTCCAGAATCCTTAGGTGGAATGACCAATTGGAACCATTAGCTGTAAGCTGATCCCCCATACTGATGTACTTTTATAATTTTTATGACCCAAAGAAAGAACTTAAAAGGACTCTAGTGTGGGATATGGTGACCTTACCACACTTAAGAAGGATGGTCCACCACGGAAACAACCTGGAACTGATAAACAGCATATGAGAAAGAGATCTTGGTTGAGTGAAATATTGATGTATGGAATACTGGAGGCATAAATGGAAATTTAAATGAGGTGATTCAAGAAATGAATAAATATAGATTGGATGTGCTGTGTGTAAGTGAAGCTAAAAAGAAAGAAATTGGGATAGAAGAAATGAATAGAATGGTGAGTGTGGGGTCTGGAGTGTTGGATAATGTGAGAAGTCAGACTGATGAAGAACAACTTGATTCACTGCAGCTGCATAAGTGAGAGAATTCTTTGGATTCGTCTGAAAGTGAGACTTCAGGGAATAGTAATTGTTGTAGTGTATGCTCCTTGTGACTCAGAACCTTCTGATAAGAAGGAAGATTTCTGGAATGAGCTAAAAGCTGTTTCGAGCCAGTTTGGTGCTAAAAAGAAAGTTATAATAGCAGAGGATTCAATGCTAGAGTAGGTGTTCAGAATGGAATTTCTGATAATGCTCTGGATAAGTTTAATGATCCTGGTATGAATGATAATGGTGAAAGATTAATTTACCTCTGCATTAAAAATAGATTGTGGGTATCTAATATATTTTTCAAACACAAGTGTATCCACACATACACTTGGGAAAACCATACTCTGGGACTAAGAGTGATAGATTTTGTTGTTTATGATCAACGTTTGACACCTGTGTGATGAGAGGTGCAGATGTTGGCTCTAATCATCACCTGTTAGTGTCATGAGTGAAACTGAATGTTGGTTGGAGAAGAAGGAATAGGAAGATGCCTGTGATGAAAAGAATAAAGGTTGAAAGGCTTTCTGAAGAACATCAGCTACAGGGGCGGAGTTGTCCTGAAATTGCTGAAGTTCTTGATTTTTATTTTTTTGTCCTGAAATGTCCTTATTTTTGTTCTATATCCTGAAAATTTGAGTGTAATCCTAAAATTTTAAGAATAAATGGTAAACTATGTATAGTGATTCATCATCTAGCATTTACAAGTACCGCATAAATAAAAAATGGAATGAGATAGAGTATTCTATCGTTGTGACGTCATCGCCAAGAACTCTCACTTGTAATTTGTGATGTAAACGAACACATTCCGCGTTTATGAGATCATTCGGGAATCGAAGCTGCTGTGAAGCTGCTTCTTACAGAGGACATACAGAGATGCCAACCATTACGGAATCTTTGTAATGATTACGGATTTACCCCGGAATTACGGATGACTAACAAAAAATTACGGATATTTAGATTTTTGCTGTTATGAAGAAAGTTTTACTGGTTTTGCAATTAAGCAATGTAAAAGCCTCTGAACAAAGTTCATAACATTATGTCAGCCCGAAGCCTCTGAATAAAGTTCGTGATGCAGCTCTTTGTTTCTTTTCTTTTTTTCGCGGAGTAAGAATTTGTTTTGCTTCTTTGAAAGCTAAGTGGAAAGAAAGCATGGCGCCAGCACGAGATTACATAGGCCCGGCGTGCTTCTTTCACAATGACCCAGGATTACGTTGGCCCGGGATTGCATCGGCCCAATGCCTCTGAACCAAGTTCATGACGCACCTCTTTGTTTCTTTTCTTTTTTTTTTTTTCCTTTTCTGTTCTGAGGAGGAAGAATGGGTTTTGCTTGTTTGAAACTAAGTGGAAAGAAAGCATGGCAATGGGCCAGGATAACGTCGGCCCGAAGTCCCTGAACAAAGTTCATGACACAACTCTTTGTTTCTTTTCTGAGTAGAATGAACGTGTTTTGCTTGTTTGAAACTAAATGGAAAGAAAGCACAGCTTTGGGCCTGTATTACGTTGGCCTGAAGCCTCTGAACAAAGTTCGTGATGCAACTTTCTCTTTCTTTCTTCTTCTTATTTTTTTCTTTCTGAGGAGGAGGAATTTGTTTTTGTTTAAAAGCTAAGTAGAAAGAATTCAGGGCTTTGGGCCCCAGGATTACATCAGCCGTTATCATTTGGAGCTTTCTCGTGATCGATGCACAATCTGAGCAACAATCGGGGGGGGGGGGTTCGTTTGAGGACAGAATTCCATCTTCTGGAAACGGAAGTTAGTTGGAGTGAAGATTTCTCCCGTAATCGTAATATTTTCTCGCAATGTTCCTTCTGCCCAGTATTTTTCTTTAATATCCATTTATTCCATAAATACTTACATGTCAGCTTAAAAATGACGAAAAGGGTTTCCCAAAACGGAAGACGGTCAAAGCAAAGATTTCTCCTGTAATCATAATTTTTTTTTCCCAGTGATGTTGTTAAGTGTTACATGACTATATTTTGAAGAAATTCGGACTAAAAAGTGAATTTCTGCTGCATGCAGAAGTTGCTGATGTAGGAATTAGGATGGAAGAAGCTTCTTTTTCTTCAGTAATGTACTTGGCAAACTTCTGACCATTTGTCCAAGATGGGTCCGGTTTTGAATACCGGTGAGGCATGGATGTTGTGTTTGTCTTACGGCAATTAAACCTCAAATAAAAAAATGAAAAAAATACTTGGCAAATATTTTCCCAGCTGCTGTTGTTAGTGACAGTGATCTGAACAAGTTGGAATTGGAGTTTGCCTTATATCAAATTGATGAATTGGGAGAAGGTGTTTCGAATAGTCCTACAATAATTGATACCGCATGGTCAAGCATTTTGAAAATGACTGGTTCAATTGGTGCCAAAAAGTATGAAGTTTTATCACACCTGACACATGCTATTCTTGTTGTGCCGCACAGTAATGCAACTGCAGAAAGAATTTTTAGCATTGTCCATAAGAGTCAAACATAATTTAAAAATTCCTGCTAACAACTGGACAATAATTTAACAATAATTTAGTTAGCTTTTTAGTAAAAGAATAACACTTCTGCATTTGTACCAATATTTGATTTAATTTACCTGCCAGGTCTGCCAAAATATGTCCTGAAATTGTCCTGAAATTTAAGAAAAATTGTGTCCTGAATTATTTTTATCACTCCTACCCCTGTCAGCATTACTGTGATTTACTCTATGAATGTCTGAATGAGTTGAAGGCATTTGCAAAGAATATAAAGCTTCGCGTGAAGAACGTCAACTCTTGTTGAGATAACGTAAAACAGGCGACAACAGCGCCCCCACAAGCTGGGAGGTTATGTTCTCTGCTGGAAAGCAAACATTCAGGAGCAAAAGGCGTTAGGGGACTACAGCAGTGGAGCTTTTCTTTGATCCATGATTGTTTCCTTCGACCTGATGACTATTTTCTTAGAGCAATTTTTGTTGTTGTTTTCTGATATCCTGCCCGTCCCTTATTTTGGTGAAACAAATATGGAATAACAATTAAATTTTAGCAGATATTATAGTTAGGCCTAAGAATCCGTACAAAATGCAGACAATCCATAGTATTTGGCATTTCTCAAAATGTTTCTGAAAAATTGAAAAGCGAATAAAAGCCTTAACTAACCCGATTGGCACAAGAAAACAAACATATCAAATTTGCGAAGTTATTATGCTACTAAGAAGGTAACAATCACTTGCTGTGAGTAGCTCTTCTGACTGTTCTTTGCCAGAATTGAAGTCAACACGCATGTGCTGTATGCTCCGGCATCAGCCTGTATGTTGGTTTCTGTGCACTGCATCTTGTATCCCAGGATATGTAGGCACTAGTTACGTCTTGCCGAACCTTAACTTCTCAGTTAGATATTCTTTGGCATGTGAGAGGGATGCAGAAAAGAAGTGCACATGTTTTAAGAACTGTGTTGTCACTTCCGCTGAAGAGGTCTGTGGTACCTCAATGGTGGGTAACTTTACAGGTGATTTCCTCTCCAGGGCAATATAATTTTCAAGTTTTCTGAATTAGTTGCTACATAGAAACAGTGAAAATATGACATATTTGTGCCAACAATAACATTTGTATTGCTTTCCACGTATTTGTGAAGAATTATTTTTTCAGGGAAATTTGTTTCCCACTTACGTATGATGTTCTCTGAGGCATTGGAACTAGTGACCTACATCTGACCCCAGAAGGGAAAAAAGGTTGTGCGACGCTACAAGGAAGCACGGAATAGCTTTGGCTTGTTCAAATCTGAACAGTTCTCAGATTTCTAAGCTACATCCGCTTAGCTTCAGTTGCTTGGAACTTCCTTGTCCTAGGTGGTGTAACAGATAGCATGCTCGACTGGAAATTGGGAGATGTGGTTTCAATTTCTGCTGTTGGACAATGTAATTTTCAAGTTTTCTGAAGGAGTTGCTACATGGAAATAGTGAAAATATGGCACATTTGTGCTAGCAATAACATTTAAAGGTGATGCTTGGTGGAACAGTGAGATTAAAGAAATCGTGAAGAGAAAGAAGGAAGCATACTTGGGGATGTTGCAAAATAGAGTTTCTGAGGATGTATATCGCTGTAAGAACTGTGAGGCAGCAAAGCTGGTTCACCAGAGTAAGGCAAAAGATAGGAAGGAAAAGGTGGAAAGGCAGGAATTGGCTTTTTGGAAAGATAGGAAAACATTCGGGAAGTACATAATACATAGAAAAAAGAAGGAAAATAAAATTCTAAGTTGTGTGAAGAATAGGGTCGGAGAAATGATATGGGAGCACAATGAGCTAAGGGAAAGATGGGGGTGAATACTTTTGTGATTTATTAGATCATGAAAGCAAAGGTGATTCTGAGTCAGAAGCAGATGATGCTATCGTGAGAGTTGAAAGCACAGGTGGGATTGCAAGAGAAGAGGATTGTAAAGCTATAAAATCTAAGTTTAATATTTTAAGGTAGTCACATGAACTCACCTATTTAGCACACATTTAGTATGTCTTATTGTTTGAGCCGACCACCTCCTTAGTTACATATGTGATATTTACATATTTAAATAGAAGTAAGTAAAACTCAGTAATCCTTATATTCACAAGAACAAACTATTAGTTAAAACACACTAAATTTAAAAAAGCGTGCTAAATAATTAATCTAAAGTTGAATTTTTTAACTAAGAGAATGGTCAAACTCAGACTGGTACATAACGCTGCTGCGAGCGCTTTCAGAGGCCCCAGCCAAGATTAAAAGATTAGAATGTAAGTTTCTGACAAGACTATGCCTAATCATCCAGTGCCATTACAAAAAGAAGCTGAATCTGGTGAGCCCACAATTAACTATAAAAGAGAACGTATATATCAGGAGAATTGCATATCTTTTGGGTTTACTTGTGCCATTATCATCAACGAACAGTGCCGTAAATGTGGCATTTGATTAGGAATACTAGCTCATGAGAGCATGAAGCCTACTAAGCTTAAAAGGCATTTGCAGATAAAATGCCCTGAATGTGGAAACAGGGATGTTAACTTTTTTAAGAGACAAGAAAAAGCCATGGGTGTTGAACAAAGTGCTTTTGAAACTTGAAACCCCAGAAAGCATTAAATGCATCATTAGAAGCTTCTTATTTAATTGCGAAGAAAATGAAACCTCACAACATTGGCAAAACTCCCGTCATACCTGCAGCCATAAAAATGTTGTCCGCTATGCGTGGAAATAAATATGGAGATGATTTAAAAATTGTTCCATTATCAAGAGACACAATTTTGAGGTGGATTTCAGCACTTTCTAGCAATATAAAATTGCAACTGTTGGATCGTGTGAAGCTAAGTCCATTATTTGCATTGCAGCTGGATGATGAGTGTACAGATGTAGCAGATTTAGCTCAGCTTCTGCTTTATGTACGCTATTGTTATGATGGTGATATTGTGGAGGATTTTTGATGTGTGAGCCACTTACAGGGAGAACAACTGGAAAAGCTATTTTCACCCAGATTAATAATTTTTTCAAACAAAATTGGCTTTCGTGGGCTGCATGCATAGCGATGTGTACTGATGGAGCAGCAGCCCTAACTGGAAGTCAGAAAGGCTTGAGAGCAAGGGTATCAGAGATTGTTCCTCATGTACAGTTCAACCACTGTATGATATACACAGAGAAGCCTTGGTGGCTAAACACCTTCAACCTGAGGTCAATAAAATGTTACAGGATGCAATCTGTGTTGTAAACTATATTAAGTCAAGGCCATTGAACAGTAGGCTTTTTAAAATCATGTGCAATGAAATTCAGATCATGATAAACTGTTATTACATTCAGCAGTACGATGGCTTTCAGATAGAAAAGTGTTGTATCATATCTTTGATTTATAAGATGAAATAAGAATATTTCTAATGGATATAAATCCCACCCTTTTGAAACGTTTCATGGATGAGAAGTGGCTTGCTATTCTCAGCTCTCTTGCAGATATCTTTGAAAAATTGAATGCTCTGAATTTATCACTTCAAGGTCAAGGAACAAACATTCTTATGCTCAGTTCTAAAATTAGAGCTTTTTCAGTGAAGTAAGATTTGTGGGAAAATGAAATAAAAAACGAAAGCTTTGAAATGTTTTCATGCTTGTCTCAGGTTCTTCAAGGAATGACAGTGAAGTTTGACCAATTAAAACTATTGTTGCTGAAAATTTGTTAAAGCTGAAATTCAACATCAAAAACCAGTTTCCTCTGATTCCTGATGAAGATGTTTGCTGGGTTCGAGATCCATCTTCATTTAACACTGATTCCTCCTCAAGACTAACTGTGAAAGAACAGGAGGGGTTAATTGGAATGTCTACAGATGAAACTACGAATCAAGTTTAGGACATTGACTGAATTTTGGCTATCTATGCAGAATGAACATCCATTATTAGTGAAAAGAGCACTGCAAATTCACTTCCTTTTAAGCTTCAACGTACTTATGCAAAACTGACTTTTCTGCTCTCACCGCGATCAAGACCAAACACCGATCTAAAATAAAAGTTGAAGATGATCTCAGAGTGGCAATCTCAAGTATAAAACCAAGAATGGAGAGCATAATTCCTAAGATTCAAGCTCAAATTTCACATTAGGACTGTCAAACAAAGGTTGTGTAGTATTTTTCCTCTCACTAATTGCGTTTAGATTTTGTTTCAATATTTCCTACATATTATTTCTAGTTAGATGAAATATTTTGGAAATTTTAATTAATAAATGTAACTAAGATTGGTGAATATCAAATAAGTGTCTTTTAAATATGCATGCATAATTATAATTTTTAACCCCTTGTTTTATTTACATGGTGACATGGGGTCTCCATAATAAAATAATTCTTCAGTGGGGTCGCACCCATAAAAAAGTTGCGCACCACTGGTTTAGTCAATGAGAGGTGTTTAAAAGTGGGTTGGATATATAATTATATAATTCAGCACACTGTTCATTTTTCTTATGTGCTTTTTACCGTTATATGTGTCTTAATTGTAGTCCTTTGAAAGACATATAATCAATGTGCCATCATCATTCAGTGTACAATTCTAAAACTGGATTTTGGAAGTGCTTCACGAGCAGTTAATATTCTCATAACTACATGAACCACATAAGAATATCAAGAGACTTAAGTATAAGCTTTGTTTACAGCATGCACTTCTGTTGTAATAAATCATTTTATATACAGAAGTACTGAAAGGAAGGAAACTATAATGCTATCCTTTTTAAAATGAAAAGGCCAATCGAAGTTGGGTTTTTTTCTGAAACTTTATTGTTATCAGTGACTTAGTGAATGCTGTGCACCCATTGGTGAATTTTAATTGGTGCTTTCCACCTTTTCCTTCCTATCTTTTGCCTTACTCTGGCAAACCAGCTTCACTGCCTCACACTTCTCACAGCGATATTCATCTTCAGAAACTCTACCTTGCAACATCCCCAAATAAGCTTCCTTCTTCTTTTTTACTGCCTCTTCAATCTCACTATTCCATCAAGCATCACCTATAGTGCTACCCACTATTTTGGTGCCTCAGACCTCTTCGGTGGCAGTGACAACACAGTTCTTAAAACATGTCCACTTCTTTTCTACATCCCTCTTACATGACTTCAGCTCCTTCAGTCGTTCACTGAGTAAATTAGAGTAATGCTGATGATCTTCAGGGAGCCTTTCAACTTTTATTCTTTCCATCCTAGGCATCTTCCTATTTCTTTTCCTCCAACCAACATTCAGTTTCACTTGTGACACCACCAAGTAATGATCAGAGCCAACATCCACACCTCTCATCACATAGGTGTCAACAACTAAGTGTTTCAGGCGCTGATCGTAAACCACAAAATCTATTGCACTTTTTTGACCAAGAGTACGATTTTCCCAAGTATATGTGTGGATATACTTGTGGTTGAAAAATGTATTAGATACATACAAATCATTCTCAATTCAAAGTTCAATTAATCTTTCACCGTTATCATTCACACAAGGATCATTTAATTTATTCAGAACATTATCAGAAATCGCATTCTGCACACCTACTCTAGCATTGAAGTCCCCTGCTATTATAACTTTCTCTTTAGCACCAAACTGGCTCAAAACAGCTTATAGCTCATTCCAAAAATCTTCCTTCCATCAGAAGATTCCTTATAATTAAAATGCTAATTTTGTCTTCCTACTATGCAAAGTTTCCACTTTTAATGCGTACCAGAAGTTTCCAAAATGGAAATGGACACTTTGAGCTACAGGGTGCACAACATGTAACTACATTTTTTTTAATTGACATGGTTTTTAACTTAATGCTATGATTTTCTATGAACCATAATTAACAAAATTTTGGTTATTTTAAAATAATTAGCAAATTTGATACAACACTGCCCTTGATTAAGTGCCATGATGTAATATATCAAACAGTGGCAACACATCAAGGGTTAACTTATACTTATAAAACTTTTGGTAATATTAATTTTTTTGTAGAAGGCAGTATGTTATTTTGATTTTAAACACTCTTAAGCTACACTTATTCATTCAACTGATTTTTCCATGCACACATAGTTTTTAGTATTCCATTGTGAATTTTGCATTTAAGAATGGGAAAATTGCATTTATTACATGTACTTTTTTTAATTCTTAGTCCTTGTATATATCACTCACATATGTCATTTGCCAGTAATGATAAAAGACACCAGTCCCAATATTAATTTACAAAAACTGAGAATTAACAAAAAGTGGAACTAAATGAATGATTCAATGTAATAAAAAATTCTAGTCACCTCACTGAATTTTGATTTCATATTAAAAATTGCAGCTTTCTTCTTTTTAATGTAAAAATGCAGTGCTGTGTATGCAATTAGTTTCTTGTAACGTTTTATTTCACAGATTATTGATATGACAGTGCATTTCTTGATCTTGATTAATTTTGCTCTTCAAAATGACTGAAAATTCAATGTCAACAAGAATTCAATGTGTCCATTTAAAATGTAAAATAATTTTCTTGAAATTTTAAGATATGATAGCAAACAAAAATAAAGAATTATCTGTTTAGAAACTATGTTTGTAATTCAGTACTTAGGTAATATGCTAACTCTGAAATTTAATAGGAAAATAAGATGAACAAATATTTAGCAGCACTTCTTTTAGTCAAAACATCACTGAACTTTGTCACACTAATTCATGTTAAAGCAATATGTATACATTTCCCACTATTATATGTAAAGGTTACATTACAAAGAGTATGTTGTTTTACATTTTGTACTGTACAATTTATGTGTTCTCACCATGTTTCTTTGTAATTTTTCTGTGCCTTACTTGAGCATCTTATCAATTTCAGATACCTGGTGGAAGTAAATCAGAGTGTATTATTGTCAGTGGTGTTGTGTTTTCCAAAACTGTGGCTCACCGTAAGGTATGTGACTATTTATAGTATTTTTTGGTGATCTTTGATCAGTGTAATCAAATTAAGCTGTGTTAAATGTGAATATTGGGATACTGAATTTTTGTGAACTGATTTGTTCTATATAAATGAAGATCTTGTATGCTTATATATATACACCCATGCACCAACCACTAAATCTTTATGCAGATGTACATAGACGTCACTTATGCCATGTGTATGCAAAATATGTGGTCATTGCATCACCATATGATCTAGACAACTATTTAAGTGTACTGTTCACCAGTCTCTTCAGTAGTGTTGATCCCAATGGGAAAAACAAAGGATCTTTCAGAGTTCAATAAAGGGCGTATTTGTGGGTGCCTGTATGGCAGGATTGACGATTTTGAAAGGGAAAGCTGATTGGTTTTTTAAAAGGTGAGATATCCAGGATATTTAATCAGTGGAAAAATAACCCACATTTCTTGTCTAAGAAATGTAACTATGGCATGATGACTCTGTGAGGAACAAGATTGCCTTTGTCTAAGAGGGCTTGTACAGAAAAACAGGACTTCTTGTGTGCAGAAATTGACTGAAGGATTCAATGAAGGCCATTCCCGACCCATATCTCAGTGAATGTGCAGGGAATTGAAGAAAATTGGTATTGGCTGTTGTATGCCTGTATGGAAAACACTGATTTCTGTGAAGAACCAGAGAGTTTGTATACAGTAGTATCAGGAACACCGTGACTGCACAAGGGAATACTGAAAAAAAGTCATGCAGTCTGATGAGTCATTGTACACATTGTTCTGTACCAGCAACAGGTAGATAGTTTGGCAGGAGCACCAAGCAGTGGACTCAACTTGCCTTGTAAACACAACTTAAAGTTCTGGAGGTGGTGTCACGATGTGGGGCACATTCTGTTTGTACATAATGGGTCTCCTGATGTTGCTAGAAAGTTGGGTGTCCTCCAAGAGTTATCTGAAATTTTTTGCCGATCAAGGTCATCCTGTAATGTTGACTTTTTATCCAGCAGATGACTGCTGTTTCATTGACGACAATGTTACTATCCATCGTGCAAGATGAGTTCAGCAGTACTCTAGCGAGCATGACAGTGACTTCCACCATCCTCCCTGGCCACCACAAAACCCTGATCTGAACCCCATTGATAATCTGGGAGCAAAGTCTTCTTCTATTAAAGCTGAGCCAGTTAAAGGACTGTTTGGTGAATGCCTCCTGGTGTGCTGTAGACATAGGTGCACTCCAATGCCTACTGGAATCTGTGCCAAACCGCGTATGTGCTGTAATTCGGGCTAAAGGAGGTCCAGCCTGGTATTGAGGAAAAGCCTCTAATTAAGTGGCTGGTGTGTGTGCGTGTACGCACCAGAGAGGCAAAACATTATGACCAGTGCATCTGTATGCAAATCGAAGCAACTGCGGGTAAACAGTGGTGCATGTGAAGGACATGAAATAGTATAAATAACATCCAATACTAGGCTCTGTTAAGTAGCGTTAGTCTTCTTGTTCTTCAGATGGGAAAGGCAGTGGACTTAGGTGAGTTCAACAAATGCTAAATTGTAATGGCCTGGCAACTGTGTCAGAGCATTTCCAAAACAGCAAGGCTTGTGGTGTGCTCACAGTCGGCAGTGGTTAGTACCTTCAAAAAGTGGTCTGAGGAGGGAATAACCATGAACCGCAGGCAAAGTGTGGGCCGACAATGGCTCATCGATTCTAGAGGTGAGTGAAGGCTGTCTCTGTATGGCATGAGCCAAAAGAGATACTGTGGCACTACTAATGGCAATTTGAATGCTGTGATGGGAGTATGTGTCACAACACACAGTACATTGAACCCTGCTGAAAATGGGGCTCCGTAGCGACAGGTTGCTCCGAGTGCCCACGCTAACCTCTGGTCACTATTGAAGCACCTACAATGGCCATGCAAGCATCAAAACTGGACCTTGAATGATTGTAAGAAGGTCATCTGGTCTGATGAATCTCATTTCCTGTTGTACCATGTGGGCTGCCATCGTGGTGTCAACACCTCCCCAGGTCATTTACCTGGGGGAAGTGTTGACACCAGGATGCACCATGGAACAAAAGCAAACCGGTAGAAAAAGTGTAATGCTTAGGGCAGTGTTCTGCTGGGAAACTCTGTGTTCCGTCATTCATGTGCAGGAAACTATTGCGTCTTCCACTTACCTAAATATCATTGCAGACCAGGTACATCCTTTCATAGCAATTGTATTCCCCTCTAGTAGTGCCTTCTTTCACATGATAATGTACCATGCCACACTGCCCGGATTGTTTGAGAATGGTTCGCGGAACATGAGTAACACTTCCAGGTATTGCCCTGGCCTCCAAATTCTCCAGACATCAATCCAATTGAGCATCTGTGGTTTGTGTTAGAACAGCAAATCTGATCTGCTGCGGCTCAACCACATAATTTACAAGTGTTGAATGATCTGCTGGTAACCTGTTGGTACCAGATAGCACAAAGACACCTTTAGAAATTTTGTAGTATCCATCCTCAGCAGGTAAGGGCTGTTTTGGCAGCTTGTGAAGGACCAACATCATATTAGGCAGGTGATCATAATGTTTTGGCTGTTCATTGTATATCATCATCATCATCATCATCATCAACCATTATCAATCCACTGCTGGACGAAGGTCTCCCCAAGTTTCCTCCACAACGGTCTGTCTTGTGCCAGTCTCCTCCATGTCACCCCTGCATACTTTCGAATTTCATCCACCCATCTCCCATGTGGTCTTCTTCTGGGTCTTTTCCTGTCCCTTGGAATCCAATCTAAAATTTCGGCTGTCCATCGATGATCTGTCCTTCTGGCAGTATGTCCAGCCCATTGCCATTTCAGGGATTTAACTCTGATCATGATGTCTTCCACTCTTGTCATTTTTCGGATCCACGAGTTCCTCTTCTTATCTCTCCTGGTTGCACCAAGTATGCATCTCTCCATGCTGCTTTGAGTTGTCTTCAGCCTTTGTATGTCTCTTTTAGTTAAGGTCCACGTCTCTGCACCATACGTAAGCACTGGAAGGATGCATTGATCAAACACTTTTCTTTTAAGACATAATGGCATATTGCTCTTGAAAATTATGCTGTTTCTTCCAAAAGCTCTCCAGGCAAGTTTTGTACGCCGATTAATTTCTTCATCAATGTGACCCTCACTTGATATCTGCTGTCCAAGATAAACGTACGTGTCTGTTATCTCCAGCTTTTCTCCATCAATCGATAAATCTTCATTTCTTGTAAAAGCATTGAACATCACTTTTGTCTTCTGAAAGTTCATTTTTAATCCCACTTCTGTACTCTTGTCAGCAAGTTCCTGGATCATACTCTGCAGCTCTGATGGGCTAGTTGCAAAAATGACTACGTCATCAGCAAAACGAAGGTGGGTTAGATAATCTCCATTAATCTTTATCCCCTTGTTTTCCCAGCTCAGTGACTGAAAAACACCCTCCAAAGTGGCATTAAAGAACTTCGGAGATATGGTGTCACCTTGTCTCACTCCCTTTCCAATTTTTATGTGTGTTGTATTTTCAAACAGCCTAATCTTTGCACTTGCATTTTCATAGATGTTATTAATAATATTAATGTATGCATCTTCAATACCGCAGGTTTTCAGAGCCATTGTAACTGCTGATGGTTTCACCGAATCAAAGGCTTTTTCCTAATCGATAAAAGCCATGCACAATGGAAGTTCATATTCCCTCGCTCTTTCAATTAGTTCTCTCAGCACATGGATATGATCTATTGTGCTGTAGCCACTCCTGAATCCAGCTTGTTCTCTCGGTTGAGCCATGTCCAGTGTTACCTTCAAGCGGTGTGAAAGAACTTTAGTGAAGATTTTATAAACTACTGATAGGAGGCTGATAGGTCTGTAGTTTCCGAGATCCTCAATGTCACCTTTCTTATGTAGCAGGATCATTGTAGCGGTGTTCCAATCCTCAGGAATCTTTCCTTCATTAAGGCATCGAGTGAAAATTTGGGCGAGTACTGTTTCGATTTCTCCACTTGCTTCTTGTATGATGTCTACAGTAATTCCATCTTCTCCTGGAGCTTTTCCCCGCTTCATGTTCTTGATTGCATGTGCAACTTCTGCTGGAAGGACTGGAGGAACTCTGGTACTGGTATCTTTCATGATGTCTGGAGTGCATGTATCATCCCTTTCATATAATTTGGAGTAGAAATCTTTCACTCTTGTCAAAATTTCGCCTCTATTTCTTGTTACAGAACCATCTTCTTTTCTCAGTGCCATAATCTGTTTTCTTCCCTTACTGAGATGTCCCTTTGCTATCTTTAGGCTTTGGTTGTTTTCAATTGCTTTCCTCACTAGTTCACAGTTCAATTTTCTTACGTCTTCAGTGATACTTTTTCGTACTGTCTTGCATAGCTCTATATATTCCACTTTGGAAGTCACATCTTCTTTAGTTGTCCTCATCTCTCTTCTTTTTTGCATCAACATTTTCGTTTTTCCTGATAATTTATTTACATGCAACTTGTTCTTAGACCCAGCTAATTTTGTTGCTGTTTCCATAAGAGCTTTGGTTACTTTTCTGTTAACTTCAGAAATATCCACTTCTTCCGATGTTAGGCCTTCTAAAGCAGAGAACCTGTTCTTCAGTTCCAACTTGAAGGTATTATGGTGTTTTTTAAGGTTGGTTATGTCAATAGATTTTGTTTGTCTTATGAGCTTGCCACGTTCAAGTTTAGTGTTGAAGTGCATCTTACATCTCACCAATCTATGGTCACTACCTGTGTTGAACTTGTTTAGCACACTGCAGTCTTCTATGACAAATTTTTTGTTACACATAATAAAATCAATTTCACTTGTCGTCCCATTTGGATGTCTCCATGTCCATTTCCTGTGTGGCTTTTTCTTGAAGAAGGAGTTCAAGATGAAAAACCCTTCTGCCTGTGCAAACTCAACGAGAGTATTTCCACGCTGGTTTCTGTTGCCGTGACCGAATTTACCTACTGAAGTTTCATTCTGTTGCCGTTGCCCTATTTTTGCATTGAAATCTCCCATAATTATTTTCAAGTGCTGCTTACCTTTATTATTTAGATGACAAATTTCCTCATAAAATTCTTCAATTTCTTCTTCAGGATGACTTGTGGTGGGTGCATAAGTTTGAATAATCTGAGCCTGGTATCTTTTTGAGAGTTGGATAACAAGCCGTGCAGCTCTGTCAGAGGAACTTTCAACTTCTACAACTTTATCCTTCAGTTTCTTGTTTATTATAAATCCAACACCACTAGTTCTGCCAGTATTTGTCCCACGATAGTAGAAGAGATGTCCACTTTTCAGTTCGATGAGATCTTCTCCTTTTCTCCTTACCTCACTTAGCCCCACGATGTCCCACTTGATCCTTTGTAGTTCCTCTTCCAATTCAAGAAGCCTTGAATCAGAAGATAGGGAGCATCCATTGTGCGTTGCCAAGGTCAGCATCAGATGGCAGCCTAGTCCGGTCCTACGGGGATTCTTAGCACCCTCTGCCTTCATGTCGCACTGGCCGCTGCCTTGGCCAGGTACATTCCAGCTGCCGGAGACTGAGGGCCAAGATTTAAGTTGTGGAGTCATTTTGGAGGGGTTTGGCCATAACTCACCACGCTGGCCAAGCGGGTTGGTGAGTGTGGGATAGAATTTCCTCTAATCCCAATGGTATAGTTATACCGCTATTGGCGGTCGTCAGAGCCCCTTTAGTAGGAACAGGATGCACCCTGAGAAGGCGGGGTTGACATTTGTCAAGGAGAGGCTGTGATGTTACGCATCACCTGACCTTACATCCCTCATTGTATATATACTACATATTTAGGATGTTGTTTTAAAATTCATTTTTTGCAAGATTTTATTTGTCTAATTTTTTTTTTTTTTTTTTATTGAAGGTTTAACGATCACTGTGAGCAACTCATGGGCTATAAGTAGTCGCCCATCCCTAATTTAGTGTCACTGGTTACAGGGAAGGGAGAGAGCCAGTGGTGTAAGACAGTCACAACATGCCTCACTGGGATTTGAACCCGGACCTTTCACGGACGAATGATCATAAGCCATCGCTTAGACCACTGCGCCACCGTGGCAGCAAATATTTTCTTTTTTTCTTTTAATGTATGTAATTATACCTTTTCTAAAAGATTCTCAAGAATAGGTGTTAGTCTTCAGCTATTTAGAATATCTAGTAGTCTTCTTTCTAAAATAACTACTGTTATTATTATTGCTTTTAGCTTTGTGATATAGTTTTATAATTTACTTATTCACAGATGGCTCAAAATATTTTGCAACCAACACTGCTGCTCCTGAGTTCATCTCTCGCATATCATCGAGTGGAAAATAAGTTTTCATCTATTGATCCCATACTCATGCAGGTACAAAAGTTATGCATGTACAAGTCAGTTTATTTTATACTTCGAGTGAATTGTAAATTCATTCAGTTATGTAATCAGATTGGAAATGATTTAGCATTTGCATATATTTATTGTAACTTAAATTATCATTTTATGATGTGTATGGGTTTATGAACGAACACTATGATTCAATAGTAATTATAACTGGCCCAGAAAGCATAAATTCTGAGGGATGGGGCAAAGCAACGTGCCGTCATTGAGTTCTTGATGAAGGGAGGGTGCAGGCTGTCCAACATCCGCAGAAGGCTACAGAATGTTTATGGAGATGACACCATTGACAAGAATAGTGTGCACAGATGGATGAAGAAGTTTAAAGAAGGGGAAACTAGCATTGTGAAGACAAACCATGCAGTGGTAGACCATCATCTGCGACCACTGACACGAATCATCAGTGAGTGGATAATTTGATTCACGCAGAGAAAAGAGTCACAGTCCGCGAGTTAGTTGCACATCTAAACTGTGGTCACAATGCCATACAGAAGATGAGGGAAGACTTAGGGTATTGGAAAGTGTGTGCAAAGTGGGTACCTCAGCAGTTGACACCCGATTTAAAGGAGAGAAAGATGGAAGTCTGCTTTGATCTGCTGGAAGTGTTTGAAGCCAATGAGGACACGCTTTTATCTGATCTGGTGACAGGGGATGAAATGTGGGCGTACTTTGCGATCTGGAAACGAAGAATCAATCCATGGAATGGCATCACACCTCTTCAACGAGGTCTAAGAAGCTCAAGATCCAGCAATTAGCTCAGAAAGTCAGGGTGACTATTTTTTGGGATGGCAGGGGTGTCATTCTCCTTGATTTTCTGGAACGCAGCCATACTGTGACCATCGAGTGGTGCATTGAGACACCGAAGAAACTTAGAGAAGCCATAAGGAGGAAGAGACTGAGCAAGAATCTGAAAAGGATCCACATTCACCATGACAATGCGAGACCACACACATCTATGGCAACAAATCAGACCACACACATCTTTGGCAACAATCAGCAAATTAGGCTGATCGGTGGTCCCCCATCCACCGTACAGCCCAGATCTGGCACCCTCCGACTTTCACCTTTTTGGTCCGATAAAGGGCAGTATCTGGGGACAACCATTTGATGACACAGACGAGATGAAAGTGGCTGTGAAGAAGTGGGTACAACAGTCCACACCTGAATTTTTTCAAAGAGGATTCTAACGTTGGGTTCAATGATAGTGCAGATGCATCGGTTGTGATGGAGATTATGTTGAGTAGTACCTTCGTATAGAGGAAGAGTTACTCTACCAACATGTACAATTTGAATGACCTCTGTCAGTTAATAAAAAAGTTATGCAAATTTTGCATTACTTTTTTACAACCCTCATACATTAGATCTGATGAGTAAGTAGTTCCTGTGAATTTAAAGTTGTTCATTGTATAATTTGATCAAGTAAAGTCCACAGATGTGTGTGTAATAATTTATAAAAATGTAGACTTCAATGTGTCAGAGATACATCACAAGTTGTATTAACACAGAATAATGACACTATGGAAAGGTGGAGAAACTTTTTCAGGGCGTTATTTAATGAAGAGTTTCCTCAAGAAGTAATTTACGAAGTGGAGGAAAATGAAGGAATTGTTAACTATATAGCAGAGAAAGATGAAGTAAATACTTTAAAAAAAATTAAGAATAAGAAAGCAATTGCCCTAGATTTAATTCCAGCAGAGGTGTGGGTAGTATTGGGTTCTGTAAGCCTTAGATGGCTAGCAGCTGTATTCAATCAAATATTGATAACTGGGAAAATGCTGGATAGCTCGAGAGGTAGCTGCATCTTCCCCATGTATAGGAACAAAGGGGATGTACAAGAACATGTAAACTACAGACCAATAAAAGTAATGAGTTACATGAAGGTTTGGGAAATAATTTTAGATAAAAGAATAAGAGATGAGACAGGTTGTGGACAACCAGTTTGGCTTTATGTTAGGTTGAAGTATGATGAATGTCATATTTACACTGAGGATACTTATGGAAAAACACAATGAGGAGAAAAATATCTTGTTTCTACTGTTTATAAATTTGGAAAAAGCAGATGATCAGGCATCCAAGTAGAGATAGATGAGCAGTGTGACTAAAGCATATCACATACTCAATGATTATATAAGAGTAGCCTAAAAATTACTCCCATCATTGGAAAACTGCAAGAGGTTTACCTTAGATGGTTTGGTCATATAAATAGATGAGGGACATGTTACGAGGAAGGTGCAGCGTATTCAAATTGGCGAGAGGTGAAGCATGGGAAGACTGTGAAGTAGATAGATAGATAGATTGTGCACATAATGATAGGAAAAGATGCAGGACAGCAGAGAAGGAGAGGATGAATAAAAGAAGATGGAAGTTGAGGGCCCAAAAAACAGATCCCACATAGTTGGGACAAGCGCTAAGGAAAAAGAAAGAAAGGTGAACCCAGATCCATTTACCATAATCATAATACAATATTAATCCCTTAGGATTTCATATTCTGTTAGGGAGTTATTAAAATATTGCGCTAGGTGTTTGATAGAGTATAACAGATCCATACAGCATAAAGGCACTGCCTTTAGAAAAAAACATTACCAACATGGTATTTATTGCATTTTACTATCATGAATATGGGAAATCTAACAGTGATGTTACCATAGTTTTACATTTTTTAAGAAAACTGGGTGTGAAGAAAAGTGTCTGTGCATAGTTATTCAATATCTGTAACAAGAATATATTCAAGATGACCAGGGTGGGAAGAAACACTGGTGAACTTTGCCTAGGGGAAGTACACTTCTTTGATAGGCAAGTAACTTGTTTGTTACCTAGGTTTTGGTCTATCTGCTTTTAATGGTTTACAAGAACATGCATATCCTGTCACAAAGAATAATGTGTGTGACTTTCAGCTACATGTAACACAAGTGAATATCTTCATTAAAATGTATAAGTAGTAGAAATGTTACAAATATTTCTTGTCCTTGTAGAGTTTGCAGAAGTGGTAAAGTACTCTGCTGTGGCAATGTGACAGCACTGGCTTCTGATCATTGCTAAGCAGGCAATGTTAAAGAAATGGTACCAAATTGTATGCATCGCATGGAAAGGACCCCATGTGAGATTAGTTGAATAGATACATGGAGTTACTCCTCTTAAGAAAGTATTTTATGAAAATGTTGAATGAAAAAAATTTACCAAATGGTGGGAAATGATTATTTGTTTGAAGTGAAAAGTACAGAAAATGTAAGAAAGGTGCTGCAGCATATATATTTCCACTTTGGAATAGGACCAGCATTTTGTCTTATAAGTGTGAGATGGAAACCAAAACGTTGATCATGAATGAAGTACCACTTTTTGATCCATGAGATTCAACTGACAAAGTGTTATTCTGCAGGATCATGTTGGCAAGCACAAGAGAAAACTTGCTGGCCTTAAAGTATCATTTTTGCCATTTCTTAAGCATAACTGTAAACTCTCCTTACTTTGTAAGTAGGTTTTTCCTTTTCTTGGATGGAATGTAATTTTTTGTAAATGTAATCTAGCATACCTACGTTAATATGTAATGTATACCAACAATTCTCCCCCCCCAAAAAAAAACATATGTGACATGCAAAGTCAAGTATACATTGCATACTTTAGCCAGTAGAAATTCTTCCAGCTGGTAAGAAATAGTTGAATTTTCCCTGCCCTTGAAGGTGGTTCCAAACCATATTTCAAAGTATTCTGATGAAATATTGATAAGTTTTTAAGTTACATTTTGCCTGTATGAAGAAAAATTTACTTTTACATTAGTATATTTGTGTATGTATACGTTTTTGTGTTTCCTCAAAATTTTTGCTGTGTACTTCCGGGTGGGAAATTTGATTCATTTGCAGCAAACAGCCACCAGTTTTTTTCTTTTCTTCTTTCTTACCAGTGATAGTGCTAGATGATACTGTGCCTATGTTCTTAGGTGATGAAGAACCTTGCTGCTTTCAGCCAACAGGGTGCTGTGATCCTTTGGCAGGCTGTCTCTATTAACCTCTGCCACATTGGTACCAGTGTGGTATATCATCTGGTGCATGTAACATGTGAAGATATAAGAGATTATACCATGAGATTTGTATTGATGAACCCTTTTGCACATTTCCTTGGTGCAAGGAAAATGGGTTGTTGACAGTAACAAGGAAATGATCTGAAGACATGAGCATACATGCCAACTTGTATGGTTTGGCTGTACAATGTACGGTTTTTGGCTGAATTGTAAGATTGTATGGATGTACAGTTAAACTGTACGATTTTTTACAAAATTTACAAATGAATCTTAAAATACTTTATTTAATATATAAACAAACAAACAAACAAAAAAAAACCCTGCAGTGAGCCATGCATGTATCTTTATTATGGCAGTAGCGGGGGGGGAGAGAAATCTGAATTCACAATGGAGAAGAAATGTGTCGGCGCCACAAGTGTTTTCGCTCACCGCCATTCACTTGTGATTCATTGGTGCTAGAGTCCCATGCATGGAGTAGGAAGTTTCTCCTCTGTGGTCATGTCGCAGCCATCACCATGACTGTGGAGTAGGGCTGGGCGATGTATCAATATATCGTGAAAAACCGATGTGAATTTAACGTCGATGTTATGGTGTTTCTACTGATGAAACTATGATTCATCGCCACCGTGATGTAAATGCGTGCGATGCAATCGCCATCGCGCGCCACTGAGACTTGACCAAGCACTGTTGTTCAAACTGGTTTTCCCAGTCTGAGAGACCTGTGAACATTGGCTGATCCTCATGCACAAGCATGAGCCTCTGATGTAGTTTCTCATGGTGTCTCGTTCCAGATTCTACATCAGGAGATTGTTCACATCAGAGACTTGTGCGCTAGCTGAACAAACGTTGACATCATAGCTTCGTACGTGATCCCATCATGATGGAGACACGATGTTTAAACAGGTTTCTTATCAGGCCTCCGTGGGTTGACGATGCTATTAAGAGGCTGCGTGTTCCATGCGTTGGATCTCGGAAATTCACCGCAGCTTAGGAGCAAAAGGAAGTATGTGGCAGGATTTTTTTTTTTGTGTGTGTGTGTTTTGCAAAACAGTACAGAGATTTATGGGTATTTAAAATTATATCTACAATTCTTTGAGTGTCTGTTATTGCACTTTCACCGTTTCAGAGAATTATGCATAGAATTTAGACATAAAAAATGGTACACATATAGTTCCAGTCAAGTCCAGACCTGAAGAAACAATTATTGATTTACAGGGGGGATTGAATGGTTCTTGCACTGACCATCAGTTTCCTCACTTCTTGAATGAATTCTGGCATGAAAATCGGCATATCTACAGTGTACAGCCACAAAAATGTTAAATTCTCTAAAATATAAATCAGTTCTTGGCTATGAAAAAAAAAGGCCTAACCCCATGCTTGAGTACTTCCCAATGGAATTTTACCCCAATTTTTTTACCACGGACGTTCATCTTGGCAGTTTCAATGCGGCACTTCCACAGTGAGGTAGTCATTTCGTTGAAGTTTTGTTATTAGTTTTTATTGGATGCATGATGTTCGACACAGAAAAATTAATTTGTGAGGTCCAGATGCGTCCACCTTTATACAATCATGACGGTATCCTGTTTCACAATATCTTCGCTTATTAAGCCAAGTAATTCGTCAAAAGAAGTAACTGACATCCTGTAGTATTGGAAGAATTTCTCTGGATACTTTCTGTGGTAGTAGAAGGAAGTATGAAAATTACCTATCGAAAGACAATCTGATAGTGTGAGATGAGTCCACCAACGCCTCTTTCGACTAGTTTTTTTTTTTTTTTACTTTCAACATCCTTCAACAATAAAATCCCCGCAACACATTCTCCCTGAAGAATGTTCATTTTGAAACTGAGCGGACTACTGAAGCGCGCTGTTCAAATGAACTTGTGTTTCTTAGCAGTTTGACAGCATGCAGTTGGAATGCTCCCATGTAGAATAACCACTGAAAAGGGGAGCAGCTGCCGCCGCATTTTGAGCGCTCGTGTAGAATGGGCTTAATGAATTGGAAAACATGCACTCCACTAGGAAAATTCATTAAAAAATGTAAAACCACTGATCTGCAACTTCAAATGAAGTCTTTAGTTGAAAAGTGGAAATGAATTTTAAGTGGCTTAAAGTGAGTTATTGTAATCATCTGCATGTTAACATACATGCAAGTGGTGCAAAGCTTTGGAACCCAAAATGAAAAAGGGTGGAGGTTAAACATTTTGACCTTAATAAATCCTTGCACCACTGAGCAAACAAGGAAATCTGGATAAATTTTTCTATTACTCGATTACAATGAAGACTGATGTACAAGGAATGTGCTTTGTATGTATTTACCATACACAAACTGCATGTATCAGCAAATTTAAAATATTTGAAAGCTATAAAGCTGGCTTATCTGGAGGAAAGACAGTAAGTAATTCTTCATAAGAAATAAAAAACCAAATGTTGTATAAATTTTGAGCTGTTCCTTTGTATATTCAGACATTTCAAACCCCTGGTTAATTATTGTGGTTCAATGTCAGTGTTGCTCTGATTATCTTCTACAGATGGCTCTTGAATTTTGTTCATTAGTTGTTGCCAGATTCCCTTGAAACTGATTGTTGCCATTCTTGTGATCCAAATATATAAATATGGTAAAGTTCTCAAAATTTTGTCATTATTAGGAATTTGTTCCATATGTCGAAAATTTTGCTTGTGGTTTTTGGTGGCTGGTTTATAGCCACCATTTTCATAATGTATGTGCTTTGTTTTATGAATCTTTTGTTGAGATTTCTTTCACAATCCAGTACCTGTACACTAACACATTTTAGATTGCACTTACATATTTGGATGGGTTGGAACAGTGCACTGTTCTGATCCTTCCTTTCAATTGTTGCAAAATGTTCCCCAAGTCTCAGTTTTAAAACTGGTGAAGTCTGTCCATTTCCAGCTCAGAAGCACGACTTCTTACAGTCTACAGGAATGCAACAGTATATGCCTTTTTCTTTTCTTCTCAGATCTCTGTCTTTTTTGTATACGGAATTCAACCTATTTGCTAATTTTGATATTTTATTTCTAGCTGATGATGTAATTCTGGTTTGAGTTGATCATAAAATTTTGTTTATACTATTATTGAGAGTCCCATAGTTTTCTGTTTGAATGTATTTTGCTGTGGCTATATCATTTGTTTTCTGATTTTGTGGTCATTCCTTTTCTTGGCTTACTTGATGCAACTTTTCTGATATTATTCTCTTTGGAGAATTATTGTTGATTAACCTTTTAGCCGTGTTGGTCATTGTGTTATGTTGAAAGTTCTGTGGAGCAAGTTGTTTTGTTTTTCTGATTAAAATTTTTGTAGTGTTGATTTTTGCTGATCTTGTATGTGATGACATATTTTACATGGTTCGTACGCATCCTGGAAATGTCCTAAAATTCTGTTACATGTCCTGGAATTTTATCCATTCGTGCCTTTTTGTCCCTGCACGATATTTTGTAGTTGAGGATTTTTCTACTGACATAACTTATGTCTCACAAATTTCCCTCCCCACACTCTGCAAAATGTGTGTGTGGGGGGAAGGAGGCTGTTGGTTTTCTTGTCTGTTAGGAGGACTGAAGCTGTGTTATTAGCATCTTTTGCGTCGTGCTTATGTTATCACTTTGTCTGTCTGATTGGGGAGACCATATCTCTGAAATTATTAGTTCGATTTGTAAAATTCTTTTTCTATTGGGAAGCTTAAAATGTGAGAATAATGATCCATGCATTCCAGTTTTTTTTCCAATGCACAACTTCGCCACTAGGTAGGGGCGCGAATGGAGATTGTATCAAATTTAAAATGCATTTTCTTTCATATCTTTGCTTCTAAATATCCAATTAAAAAATTAATTTTTCCTTTCGATGACATTTATATCGAATACTATTTTAGTTAGTCCCTTTTTCAAATAATGCATACATTTTCTGCTAGGGGCGTAAAGGTAAATCGTGATTTTCCCAATATCTCCGCTTCTAAAAGCCCGATTTGAAAAATTCTTCCTGCGTCGGATACAGCTCTTGAGGAGAAATGTTTTGCATATAATTTCTCATTTTTGGTAAAGAATGGTTTGGCCACCAGGGGGCATAAGTATTTATTTTTGCTTCTGATGTATTTGCAACAAAATCTGAGCTGGAAACTTGATTGAAAAATTCCGCTGTGAACCGATACCGCTCACCTTGGAAAACGTTTTGAGAATATCTCCTGCTTAAAATAGTGCACAGTTTTTCTACCAGGGGTCGTACACGTGTATCTTATTTTTGTCCATGTCTCTGTTTCTAAGAGTCCGATTTGAAAAATTTTTTCTTTGTTGGAGAACAGTTTTGGTGTGAAATATTTCTCATATAATTTAAAATATTTCTTAATGCACAAGTGCGCCGCTGGAGGGCGTAAGTTCACATCTGCGTTTACAGCAGCATCTGTGGGACTAAAAACCTGATTGAAAAATATTCTCTTTCGATCAAATACTACTAACTGTGAAAACCCCTTGTGTGAATTTTCTTCCTAAAATAATGCACAATTTCGCCTCTAGGGTGCGCAAATATTTAATCTATTTTTCTCAATATCTGTACTTCTAAATGTCTGATTCAAAAAATTCTTTTAACACCAGACCCCATAGCTGAAAGTTCCTGGTCAGTCTGCGACAGATAGCATTGTGCCACAAAATAATCTGCGGGTGGTCACTGTGCAAGATTACTACTAAATGTGAAAAACAATAAAAATTGCGCACACATATTTTTCTACCTAAAAAAAAAAAAAATTCTAACCTAGGTACTACAGCAATTGCAATGTTAATTAGAATCAAGAACATTCTGGTCCTCTGTATCTGGAATTTTACCAATATTTTCAAGCTGAAATACAAAGATTTAGGGAATAAAATTATATTTAACAACAATAAAGCGCAGAGGCATCACTAGGAAAAAATTCTCATAACAGGAGAAATCTTTGCTCATGAATGCCTGAATGCTTTAACACCAGATGACACAATCACCCATTCAGCGATTCGGAATTTCTCGTGAACAATCCCAGACATGCGCAGTGAATACACAGTTTGATTCATGACACTTACCCTTTCTGTTATTTAAGGGTTGGAATCACTAATTTGAGAGCACATCTGAGGATGATCCCAAGAGGTATTGAAAGATCTCATGTTTGTTTTAACCTGTTCTTCCATATTACCTTCACCACATTTGGTGTGTACAGGAGCATCAGTTTTTTTAACTTTTAGTTATTCTAATCGTGCATAAGACGGCAACCTTATTTTATGAAACTTCGCTCCGTTCTACTTCCGTTTTTGGAACATTTTTCTCCATTTCCCATCTCAAGTGCAAACATTAATGTAATTAAATGATGATTAAACAATAATACAGAAGCACAGCAGGTGGAGGGTTGTTAGAGGGAGAAATTTTTGCTACATACAACTTTGGTTATCAGGAAATTTTCCTCCATTTTCTATTATTAGAGGGATAATTTTTTGCTCCGTACAACTTTGGTTTTGAGAAATTTTTTCTCCATTTTCAATTTTAAATACAAACATTTATCTAATAAAATGATATTTAATGACCATATATAGGGCTGAGGAAGTATCGCAAGAAAAATAATTCAAGATTTTACTGGGTTCCGTCAAACTTTCGTTTTCGGAAATAGTTGGCCTCCATTTTCAAAATAGACCACACATATTTATGCAATAAAATGAAATTTAACAACAATATCGGATAATTCCCTCTTCAAGCATTGAGGGAACGTCGGGAGAAAAAAAAATTAGGATTACGGGAGAAATCCTCACCCCGCCTAACTTCCGTTTTCGGAAATTTTGAAAGGCGGAAAATTTGCATCTGCGATAGAGTCTGCAAGGTGGTTTAATAGGGTTCTGGGGATATCATTTCTGTCTGCAGGACCAAAATGAATCGGCAATGTGTGTCGGCCGTTGCCGCGATTCTGCTACGGGAACGAATACAAAATAAACCTGTGATGTACGTCGCCCATCACCGCAATTCTTCTATGGGGACGAGTACAAAATAATTCTGTAACCTACATCATCCTTCGTGAGGGAAAAAAAAAAAAATTACAATTACAGGAGAAATCTTCACTACCGTTTTCGAAAATTTTGGAGCACGAAAAACTTGCATCCATGATAGAGAGTCTGCAAGATGGTTTTAATAGGGCTCTGGGGATATCGTTTTTGTCTGCAAGACCAAAATAAATCTGCGACGTATGTCGCCTGTCACCGTGATTCTGCTACGGGGACACCAGATACCATTTACCTCATGAAACACTTCAGGTTTGCGGAGGTTTGTGGTTCACAATTCTGCCACTAGGTGGTGTTTGTGTACTTCTGTTTGCAGCCTATCTCTGTCTCTAAAATCCCTATTAAGAAATTTCTTTTTTTACTGTATGCTATTCACTATAATAAAGATGGAGAGTGAATAAGATTTTTGCTACAATAAACTGAACTAAAGCCAAAGTAGAAAAATAAATTTTTCTCAAAATCAGTGTAGTGTAGTGTACTGTACATAAAAGTTTAGTAGATATTAAACCTGGTCACATTTTCAGTGACAGTTTTGGCATTTCAGTATTTATTTGTGATTCTAAGTTTCTGATTAGCTGCAGCAGACATCATTTTTAACTTTCAGCATTCTGTATTAAGTTTGCCCAAGCATGTAGGAAGTTGTTTGTTGTAGGTTACAGGTTGAACAGACCTATGGTTTTACTATATTTTAAGTAAGAGTGTTTCGATTGTATGTCCTGGAAAAAAAATCCAAAAGTCCTGAAATTTTGTGATTGAAAAAGTGTATGAACCATGTATTTTAGTATGGAGTTGTTCATTTTTTAAAGCAATTTTCAAACTTTACTTGAATTTGTTCTCTATGAATTTTTACATCAAGGTATTGGATGGTTCTCTCTCTCCCTCCTCTTCTAATTCGAAATTAATGTTGGGATATAAATTACTGAAATTACCTAAAATTTGTTCTGTCATGACAAGACTGATAATAGAAATATTAGTATGTCATCTTCATATCTTGCATACAATTGCAATTGTATTTTGTTTTGTTTGGATAATATGTCTTGTAGAGCAGCAACATAAAATTCCACTAATCAAGATAATATTGCAGTACCAATAGATAATCCCTTTCTTTGTATGTAGAGTTTTCCTTGGAATTTTGATAATATGGAGCTGAAATGTAAGTTTAGGAGATACAAAAAGTTGTTTGTAGTTGTGTTATACTTAGTAATGAAACTGATTTGATTTTTCCTCAAGGAAAGAATTTATTCTAATAAATAAACTTTTGAATGTAATGGAAGGGAACATATTTTTAATGTCCAGGCAAATCATTTTGGTATGTTCATTAATTTTTGTGGCATTTAAGTTTGTTATTAGTTTCTTGGAATCTCTTAACATTCAAGTACTTTTATTAACTTCATGCTCAATTATTTACAAAAGGAATTTCTCAAGTTTATGTAATGGACCTCCCTTGGTGGTCGCCACAGGTTGGATGGGTTAACCTGATTTATATGTTTTTAAGAAACCAAACAATTCTGGAATGCAGTTGTTGTGTCCCACCAAATTCTTTAGTCATTATGTTAGATGTCTGTTTGATCTTTCCAACAATTTCTTCTGTGTTGTCAACTATCTCTTCCACAAACAGATCCTTGAGTACAACATGCATTTTGTATATTTATTGTTGTTTAGAAATAACAACCAACTCATTGAATTTATCGGATTGTAAAGCCAGCAGAGATTTGTCATTTAGGTCATTTTTACCTTTTTTTATGGCTAGTTCCACCTTTGTTGTGTGATACTACAACATTCGTTTTAACAAACTTGCTGATTTCCATCTCAACCATGTTTTTTTCTTATAATGTATTGTCCAAGATATTCTGTAGATCTGCTATCATTCTTGGTTTATCAAGGCCATTGTCCTTCAAGTTGAAACTGGGTCCTTTACTCAGCAATTGCTCTGATTGTTTTGAAATTTCCACATTGGGAATATTCATCGCTTTGCAATTTAGAGATTTTTTTATATTTGGTTAAGTAGTTTGTTTTTCTTTAATTCAGGGTTGTTCTGTGCTTTTAGTTACTGGTATCTAAATTGATTTCCACTTTCATGAAAATAGCTGAAAAAGACATAATTTCAAGCCTATTTTACTGTTCGTTGAATTTATTATTTAATAGAATTAAAATATATGTAATATCTAAGGTATTTTACCTGATATTGTCAAAGTATTTCGCACGTTGTTTGCTCTGTGAGGCACATGCTCCCGGCCCGAGAGGTCCCTTACGTTACGGACCTTTGGTTAGTTATAAATTTTTTTTTGCAGAAATAAAACAAATACTTTGTCAATATCAGGTAAAATACCTTAGATATTAAGTATATTTTATTTTAATCAAAAGCATGTTTATAACATAACACAACCTATAAGGTTGCCTCATGAATTGCATTTTTTGTAATTAATAGAATTAGTTCAAATTTCAACCAAGAATTTGAAAATATTTGGTTTATTATTTCTTATGAATAATTACTTATTATCAGCAAATGTAATTATTTATTTGTTTTCATTAAAATCAGAATTATAGGTACCCGTTTGATTTGATTTTAAAATGCAAAATTTAATTTATCCAATGCACTGTACATATTCTTCAAATATAAGTTACAATTTTTTTTCTGATGAAGTAGCCAAACTGCTAAAAGATTAAAAAAAAAAAAATCCATGCTTAAGAACTGGCTATGTCAGAGAATGTGGATGTAGGGGGCCACTTTAACATTAAATACAAAGCAACATGAAGAGGAGGAGATGATATAGCAGTGGGTTGTGATTATTTTGTTAAAAGTATGAGAGAGATTTGGAAAATAATGCCTCCTATCTCATGCAAGAGGAGTAACTTTGAAGTGGAGCCTTTCCCAACTTGTTCATTATTCTGTGAACTTCTGTTTTCTGTAACATGCATCTTGGTAAACATAGTAGTTTGTACTGTATTTGGGTCAAAATGCATGACTCATTTTCAACTGTGTCAAAGCATATGTAACAGCAAGAAGTTATTGAATTTGTGATTCTGAAAAATGATATTCCCATCAGAATTTAATGGTTATTATCACCTTTGTATGGTGAAGATACTGTGGACATAAGTACTGTGTGTCACTGGGTGAGAAGATCTTGGGATAGTGGTAGTAGTTTGGACTTGAGTAACCAGATGCGGTCTGGAATGCATGTCTCCTGCAACTCAACATTTGAACAGGGAAAAAGTCAATGAGCTTATCCAAGAATGTCGGCAAATTAGTCAGAGAGCCATGGCAGAAAAGTTGGACATCAGTTTGGCTAGTGTCAATGAGATTATTGCAGATCTGTGTTACGAGAAAGTGTATGCTCAATGGATGACACACCAGAATGCATGACTGGATGGAAGTATGTCAGCGATTACTCACTTGCTGCAAAAGTGAAGGTTAGGATTTTCTGTACAACATTTTCGTGGGTGACGAGGGTTGGGTGCATCATTTTGTCCTGGAAATGAAAAACAAATCACTTGAATATTGTCATCCCACTTCTCCCAAAAATTTAAAACAACGTTTTGGTGGAAAATGCATGCTCACTATTTTCTGGAACTACAGAGGCATCATTCACCAGGAGGAAATAGTCAAAGGTACAAAAATCAACCCTGAGACTTACATTAACACCCTAAAGAGGTTAAAACAGAACAATCAGCCACATTTATCAGGAAAAATGACCTGTGTTCCTTCAACATAATACCAGCCAGACACCACACCTGTGTTGCTATTTTAGTGGTTATAGAAAGAATCCTATTCAAAGTTGTTCCATACCCTCCCTTCAGCCCAGATTTGGGACCGTCTGACTTCTGGTTGTTTACGGAACTCGAAAAACATGTCAAAGGAATTTATTTCACATGTGATGAAGGTGTTCAAACTGCTCTTAAAAATGTTTTTTTTTTATTGGAGGTTTAACGACCACCGTGAGCAACGCAATGGGCTATAAGCAGTCGCTTGTCCCTAATTTAGGATCACTGGTTCCAGGGAAGGGAGAGAGCCAGTGCCGTAGGACAAACACAACATCCATGCCTCACCGGGATTCGAACCCGGACCCCGTTCGGACGAATGATCAGAGGCCATCGCTTAGACCACTGCACCACCGGGGCAGCAAAAAAAAAAAAAAAAAATGGGTTTGAGAACAGCCTGAAGAGTTCTACAAAGATGAGTTCAAAAAACCAGTTCAGTTGAAATTTGAGGAAAGTAATTTCTTACATGAAATCCAGTTACACTTATAAATTAAGTGTTGTAAATAGCTTGGGTGATTTGAAGAGTATCAGTAAACATGAAATGCATATAAATTAGGAGTTTTGCTAAAATGAAAAGGTTCATCATACCAGCAAAGAATGAAACCAGTGAAACCAATACAGTCGAAGTCTTCTAAAAATCAGCAGTTTAAATTAACAGTTTAGTTTGCTTGATTTGTGTTTGGTTCAAAGAGCTAAAAAAAAAAAAAGATTAATTCAATTGGTATTTTTTGTACCTGTAATTTCAGTCTTATTGCTTCACATATTTTTTATGTTATGATAAAGTGCACTATTGATACTTGATACTTTTTACAAGTGTATATAATTCTAACTTGTTCGGTGATGACAACATTACATCAAATGGTAGGGAGATTACATGGAAAAATAAGATATAAAAACAAATTACACATTCTGAGCTGTGTTTTGGCTTTTGTTTCATTCTGGTACCTTGTCAGTGAGTAAATTACAAATATGGTAGCATGACTTTCTGAACATCCTATGTCTGAGCATTTTTCTGGGATGTCAATGAAAGTTGTGTCCACTTTTCTGGACATTAGCATCTTTCCAGTACTGACCATTATAAAGGCTGTGAACTACAGATCTCAGAGCAATTTGAGTAATTTCAATTTAAGACAACAGGTCAGAATTCAAATTTTTTAATTAAGATATCAGAGTCTTTCTATTGTATTTATATCTGTGATACTAAATTTTTCCTATGTAGTGAAACACCATAATTTCTGAAGGGGAGGCAAAAAAGTGGAAAAGAAGGGTCAGTAGATTCCATATTTAGTTTATAATAAAACCATTCTTTTGTGGGCACTCTGTATATTAAGGTTTTCAATTAATCATTTGGCACTGTGTGTCAATGCAATTTGCATTTGAGATTAAAAAAAATTGCTGATAATGTATAAATTTAAAATGTTCTTCCTTTTTTTTTTCATATGTTTATATTTCAGGAGTTTGAATATTTGAAGAATACTGTAGCTAAAATAACAGTCAACAAACCTGACATCTTGCTGGTAGAAAAGACTGTATCTCGACTGGCACAAGAAATGTTGTTGGACCTTGGCATTACTGTTGTTCTGAATATTAAGCCTGTAAGTAAGAATATAACCAGAAGTTAATGGTGTATGAATATTTGTATCAGAGTTCAGATACAGAAGTTTCTGTAATGATAGGGAAAATCACACAAAATATTTGGAAAGTTTGGATGTAATTCAGATTTGCTAGCTTTGTCATGTACACTCAGTAGACAAAATATTAGAGATAGAGGTGATGAGCAGTGTTGACATGGGCATGCCCAGAGCAAAGTGGAACAGACCTGAACTGAATACAGGTGATAAATAGGTGGACAGCATGGCTTCCCAACAGTGTATCTTAATCGACAAACATTGGTAAATGTGGTGATGTGAGCGACTTTGCTCATGAAGAGTTCTATCGAGAAAACCAAAAACTATGACTGTAATACTAACACACCAATAGAACTGTCATATGCATGGAAATACTTAATTAAACAAAAAAAATGACCTAAAAATGAACAGAAATTGAATTAAAAAAACTTGAAAAATTGCATTATAAACATCCACCAGATGGGGTAACAAACACATGCACAATGCAGATCATGACATCACTTGGAGTGATGAGCTGACAGTATTTCCATCAGGCAATGAAAAAGTTCAGTGTCATCTAAGACATTGTCCACTGAGGAAGGCCATGACGACATGGTCGAAATGCATATGGACATGATGGTGAAAGGTATAGCTCATGTGCATGGCCAGTGTTGATATATTTTTTTTATCAAGATTCTATTACTAGTATTTTATTTTATTTATTTGTGTTTTCAACTAGTTTTCCTTTGTTTCATAGTTCTTTAACAGTTCAGTATTCATCAATGTTTCTTAAACTCAGCTTCATACTTAGTCCATCTACTTCAGTTTTTATGCCTACTAGGTAGATGTTACCACCCCCTTTTTATTTGTTTTTCCAACTGGGTTTTCCTTTGTTTCATGGTTTTTAACAGTTCAGTATTTGCCAATGGTTTTTAAGCTTGGTTTTATACATCATCCATCTACTTCAGTTTTTATACCTACTAGGTAGACATTGACAGCAGCGATGAATTGAGGACAATGACTGGGAAATGATATGGTGAGTTGTTTTTCAATGAACTTTTATCAATTCTTGTTACTTGTCCATTTCATATCATGTCTTGAATATTGGCTATATATACATAATAACATACAAGCCCATCCCCATCCTAATGATATATATAGAATGTGTGAAACAGAACTTGCTGGATGATATATTTATTATGCATCTGCGATATTGGAATGTAATAATTTTTGACTATTTACAAAGATCACCTAAATATTAAACAATGGTGCAGATAATAAATTATTTTTGCTTTGTTTTTTTTACCAGAACTTCAAAAGCAGGCTGAAATTAATTATTGTAATTTTGTGATCCACATAATTTTGATATATTTTCAAACCTCTGAGATTTTCTGCAAAACAGCCACATTAAAATAATATAATATCAAGGGTTTTAGCCAGAAACAGAACTAACTACCGATCTACAGGAAATTTTGATCCATGTATGTAACTTACTTGACATTAAATGTCAGTTATTACTGTTTCACACGTTACGTAAGTTCTGCAATCAGGAGATTATTAAATGATGTTAGATACATATGGGGCACAGTATCAGCAATTAAAATCAAGAAATAATGAACTATATATGTACTTACAATATCCGTAGTGGCTGTCGGGGCTTTATATGTACGTTTGTAATAAATCTACTCACAAGACGTTGCCGTAAGTATCAGACTCACTCAATGAATGTGAGCTTTTTGCAGTTGTGAAGTTCAAAAATAAAATTCATGATACTGTAAAATTTGCACCAGATAAAATTGAACAAGGTGAATTTTTACAATGAAGGCAAATAAATCTTTGACAACAACAAAACATGAAAATGAATTAAAAACTTGCCGAATTTTTTAAAAACTAACTAAAATCTTGAAGAGGAAATCATCTTGACTGGTTGAGCAGCATACTGGAGCGTGTGAGTGCGGTAATTACAACGTCCGTGTACCTACCACTGATGATGGCTATGAATATTAGCAGAAACTAGTTTGGTGCTTCGCAATCGGGAGATTTATTTCTTTGTGCTTCACAGTCAAGATGATTATTTCTTCAAGATTTTAGTTCGTTTTTTAAAATTTCAGCAAAGTTGTAATTCGTTTTCATGTTTCGTTGTTGTCATGATACTTCGCAATCGGGAGATGCATTTCTTTGTGCTTCACAGTCAAGATGATTTCCTCTTCAAGATTTTAGTTCGTTTTTAAAAAATTCCGCAAGTTTTTAATTCATTTTCATGTTTCATTGTTATCAAAGATTTATTTGCCTTCATTGTAAAAATTCATCTTGTTCAATTTTATCTGGTGCAGATTTTACAGTATCATGAATTTGATTTTTGAACTTCACAACTGCAAAAAGCTCATTCATTGAGTGAATCGGATACTTACGGCAACGTCTTGTGAGTAGATTCATTACAAACGTACATATGAAGCCCCGACAGCCACTACGGATATTGTAAGTACATATATAGTTCATTATTTCTTGATTTTAATTGCTGATACTGTGGCCCATACGTATCTAACATCATTTAATAATCTCCTGATTGCAGAACTTGTGTAACGTGTGAAACAGTAATGACGGACATTTAATGTCAAGTAAGTTACATTATTGTGGCCACATAAAAATATGTTCATTGGCGAAATTTGAACAACAATAAATTTTGATCCATGCTGTGATCTTAAAAATGTATAAACTTTAACAAGTTTTGTGGCTTTCTCTACCCCAAACTAGTTGAAACGTAGAGAAAATTCTGTCAATGGAGGCAGATGAACCTGGTGCTGAATGTAGGCATACAAAAAAGTCACAAAATCCTGCAGGCAATTTTGAATTTGAACCCTTTTCAGACTTTTTTGCCATGATTTGCCACCATTTTATGGAAGAAAACTGGTTGATGACACTTTCTTTCATCATTGATGTTGGGTTAGTCTGTGTCATTAATTTTGAAAGCCATTACTCGAGGCAAATAATCAGGGTGAAATTCGGATATCCACTATTCTGCAATACTCTCCTGTTCTTGGTTAAGTGTCTGACGTCTGTATTTTGGATCCATGAGGTTTGCTAAAAGTGTGGGGGCAAGAATTACTTGTTCAAACCTTATTCAAAAATCTAGATGGTATGGCTACAGGATTTCTTCTTGTAATAAATCCAGCCATATTTCAACAGCACCTGAAAAAGACATGTCTCTCTGAAGTGTGCCCAGTCAAAGCCGTCTCTAGTACTAGAAGAGGCCCTTAGTCCCCGATTCAGGATGTCACCATCAGGGTCATAACAAACACTGCCGTGACTGCCATCTTAGCTAACAGCGGAGTTACAGCAAGGTGATATCAGGATTCTAATTTTTGGTAACTTCACAATGTCGATGGAAAAAAGTTATAAATTTTGGTAAATGCAAAACATTTGGTAAAAGTCAAAATGCAAGCACTTTACAAGCCACGGGGGCGATGCATTCAGTGATTATTTCATATCTACAAACTAATTCAGATATAAAAGAGCTTTAATTTTTTTCTTTTTACATCAATGGGTTGTTGCTTTGCACATGTAAATTAACTGGTATTACAGTAGGCACTATGCATTTTTTTTTTAAATTATGTTCCATTTCATTCAAATAAGTTAAGGAGAAAAAAAGAAATAACTTAAAAACTTTATCTGATAAGTTAATAAGGAACACTTCATGCATCACATTATAATGGCTGTTATTGCTGTGGTAATTCCATATTCTTTCAGCAATGCAATGTGCAACTGATGCATATATATTTTTTTAGTTTCAGTATGATGTTGGAAAAGTACACATCTAAATATTTCATATAAAATAAGGAAACAGCAGTGGGCCAAAAGCAAGGTATAATGATTAATGAAATGTTGCTAAGTCTAATGATTAATGAAATGTTTAAGCCTAATGATTCATGAAATGTTGCTTAAGCCTAATGATACATGAAACATTGCTTAAACCTATGCAAGAACTATTATTCACTTCTTGCAGGAACTATTATGTTTGCAATAAAATAGCAGAGTTCATCAAATCATAAATGTAATATAAATTAATAAAAATACTAAATTCTCTTCTAATCCTCATATCGCACATCAAGTCTTCAGCGCTCTCACTAGCAGACACACGCTGAGCAAACAGACTGTTTCTCGGTTTCAATCGTAGCGTGTTTGGTTTGGTATGACCCAGTTGATGATGTCACAAATGCGAAAATCTTGTAGGCTTAGGCCTTTAGCACTTGAGATGGCTTTGGTCCAAGTGCACTAGCAACCAGGGATAACTGCTTTTCTAGATTCATAGCTTCACAGTAAATGTAAATGTTATCCAAGATTTTTGAAATAGATTGATTAATTCCTTAATATGTGCTTAAAGATATTTCTCTGTATTTGTGATAATCGGCCACAAATGTTTTAACACAGTCGGGATGCGAGTGTTCCATCTTGTTTTGTTATGTAGTTGTGCTTTTCTCTTAACCATCCATGTGGTTGATGCACATTATGAAAATATTTTTGCACCTCCACAATTTACTTTAAAACAGTCTTTGGGGAGAAACATCTTTTTCTACCAAATTTAACAGATGTGCTGATCATCCATATGTTATGAAAGTTAGATATGTTTCATTAAATTTTTTTCACTTTTTATCATTCTGCTTTCATTATCAGTTACAACAGCAAAAACAGGTTTTCCAAATTTTTCTTCGTATTCTTTTGTGGCTGCCTCTAATTTAGAAGCACAACATTTTGCTGTTTTCTTTTCTAATCCAGTATCATCAGAAAACAGCAAAAAACTTTCTGTTCCGGTATGGACACTGATAGCTTGGACTGGCTCATTCTTCACCCTGGACCATCCATCTATGGTGAGAGTCAAACTGCCTAATTTTATTTTTTGTGTAAGCTGAGATTCAATTGCTTCTGCTGCAGTATCTAACAGTTTTCCACCAGTGGCTTTCGCTGAAGGTGGTTGATTACCAGGTCTCAGTGTTTCAATCATAATATAATTATAAACTGATTCAATTCTGCAGCATTGAATGGTATGTTAGCAGCATAAAAAAATCAGTTGCTGTTTTATCAAGAAATTCATTTTGCCCTTTTAAGGCAGAATTTACTCATTGATTGTTGCTTCTTTGTTTTTACAACAGTAACAGGTGATGCTGTTCTAAGCAATGAGGAAGTGCTCCTACTAGAAGTACTTGGACCAGGGATGGGAGAGCATCTGCCTTAATCACTGCCTTGAGAAATTGTTGAAGGTAACGCAGGTTCATGATGAACAGATTTAATTTCATCACTTAAAACTTCAGATATAATCCTTCGAGCAGAACAGTTCCTTATAATGGGACTTAATACGCTCTATTTTGCAACTAATTGTACAATTGCAGTATTTGCATTTGGACTCTCCATCAACTTTTAACACCTTATTCCATTCACTTGTTGATTTCCTGCCACTTCCCAGCACCTTTGTCACATTTCTTGCTCATAAATGGACTAACAGAAAAAATACTACTGTATACCTAACAACTGATATCTTGAATGATGCACAACTTCTACTTTGCAGATGTAATTCGACTTTTGACTGGAAGAAATGGAAGGAAAATAACTCAGCTAGCATTTAAGGTAAACAGAAGAGGAGGGGGGATGGATCACTGGGACAGGAAGAGTCATAAATATGTCACACTAACAGCTGAGACAATGTTACCACATTAATTAGCTCTGACATTACCATCCAATCTTCAACGACCTTTGAGTTTGACTGACCAACTTAATCCATTTATTACCTGCAGTGTCACATCGCGGAGAGACGGAGACCGTTGCTGTAGCTGTTTCCTCTGCGTGCTGGGGCCAGGGAGGTGGGTGGTGGTCGTGTAAACACCCATTAGTCATTAATTCTTCTATCTGTAGGATCCAACTGCTAGCTGTTGTTGGCTAGCTCTCATAAAACATGAAAAATCTACTTTCCAAGCTCTTTGCCAAATATGTTACTGAAATAAATTTTGTCTGATAATGCAGGGTTTTTTTTATTTGCACATTTTCAGCATTGCATGCAAGATAAGCCTAAATGGCACAGTGATTGACCAGGTGAATGAGTTTGTGTATTTAGTAAGCATGTTTAACAGAGGCAACAAATTAGATGGTGAAATTAGTAGGCGAGTGAATTCTTCATTGAAAGTCATAACTGCATTAGGAGGTTTCCACTGGAATGATGGGTTCTAAAGTAGTCCCGAATAGCTGTGTATTAAAGTGTAATTGTTCCTACTCTGATCTGCAGCAGTGAAATCTTGGTATTACAGAAGAGACGTAGGAGTTGTTTGTGTGCTGGAGAGATGCATTACTTATGGGGAGTTTGTGGCAAGACACTCTGTGTGATGAGATGCTTACTAAGAAAATCTTTTTAGCCTAAGTGGCAGGAAGGAAAGGTAGAGGAAGGCCAAGGAAGTCAAGGGAGGATCAGATTCAGGAGTGTCTGAATGAGAAAGAGATAATGAGTATGAAGTATAGAAGGGCCTGTGTGCATTGTGTGAAGGATGTCGGTGAAATCCAAGTTATGTGTCAATATCGCTGTAAATGGAGAAGTTTGATACAGCAACAGTAAGTAAATAATCAGTTGACAATTTGTCCAGTGCTTTGTATTTCTTAGTGGAGCTAACCTCTGAATCTCAGAGAACAGCTTAGTGATATGTATGTATGTACATTTTCAGCAGTTGTAACAGTTTTTTTAATAGCATACATACAGTACATACATACATATCACTAAGCTGTTCTCTGAGATTCAGAGGTTAGCTCCACAAAGAAATACAAACTTTCAGATAATTTTTATTTACTGTTGCCATATCAAACTTCTCCATTTACAGCGATCTTGAATACAACTCAGGCTTCACTCACATCCATCACACGCCATACACAAGATTTTCTATACTTCATACTCATAATCTTTTTCTCATGCAGACACTCCTGAATCTGAACGTCCCATGACTTCCTTGGCCTTTCTTTTCTGCCACTTGAGCTAAAAAGATTTTCTTAGTACGCATCTCACCACTCATTCTTTCAAAATGGCCAAACCACCGAGGCATATTAGTCTCCACCTTGCTAACAACATTTTGCTTCACGTTACACGGCTGCAACACATCTTCATTCCTCACACAATCAGAACGTGTCTTGCCCCCCCCCCGTAGGTAACGCATTTCTCCAGCACACAAACTACTCCTAAGTTTTTTCTCTGTAGTACCCAGGTTTCACTGCCATACATCCGAGTAGGAACAATTACAATTTCATACACAGCCATTCGGGACTCTCTTGAGAACCCATCATTCCAGTGGAAACCTCCTAAAGTAGTTATGACTTTCAATAAAGAATTCACTCGCCTACTAATTTCACCATCTAATTTGTTGCCTCTGTCAAACATGCTTCAATAACATTAAACTAATAATTGCTAAATTTCCAGTTTTTGCCACTTTCGTAAATATCTTGTGTTGACATTACCAATTCACTTGAACATAACGTTTAAGGGTAGACCAGACTTTAAAAAAAAAACCATTGTTGTTTGTTTTGTCAGTACAATTTAGATTTTCCTTTTCCATGCACCATTTTATTCTTTGTCAACCTTGCACTGGGTTTTTGAAATTTCCTCTCTTCTGCTGTATATTTTGTCACTTTAATTTTTAATTGCACCTCTTTATGTTCCACCCCCTTTCACAGCAGATTTGTTGTGATTTAATGAATCTATGGCAAATGAAAAATGTCAAAAAAACATTAAAGTGAATTTTCTGAAGCAAAAAAAAGTCAGTGTAGTCATCAAATAAAAATTCCTTTTACATATGTTTACCTGTGTCATTATTTCCGATCACAAACCAATGAGATAAATATAACGGCAGTGCTAAACTTGGTGCGGCATTATTCTTTCCTAAGAAGCCATTGCAACAAAGAGGAAAACAGTATTTAATGGAGAAATACAAAGCACTGGACAAATTGTTAACTGATTATTTACTTTTTGTTGCTGTATCAAACTTCTCCATTTACAGCGATCTTGACACACAACTCGGGCTTCACTGACATCCATCACGCAATGCACACAGGCCCTTCTATACTTCATACTCATTATCTTTTTCTCATGCAGACACTCCTGAATCTGATCCTCTCATGAATTCCTTGACTCTGACTGAGGCCTTTCTTTCCTGCCACTTGGGCTAAAAAAATTTTCTTAGTAAGCATCTCATCACTCATTCTTTCAACATCACATGGAAACGGCAGAGGTAGAAATCCCATTGTACCTCTGCCGTTTCCATCGCTGCTGAAGCATTTCCTACTTCAGCAGTGATGGAAACTGCAGAGGTAGAATGGGGTTTCTTAACATTTCTTACCATCGCTCTTCTGTGACATTCTGTCAGTTTGTAGGGCCTTTCAAAACGTTTTTTTTATTTTTATTTTTTTTATTTTTTTTTGTTTGCTGTAGTTGAGCCGTCCTGCTTACATCTCTTCACAACATCACTTACAGTCAATTTTGGTATGTGTAGTTTTTCTGCAATGCTCTATATGGAAATATTACTCAAAGGACATCCTATGACCAGCCCACGCTGAAACTCGGAAAGTTCACATCCTTGTGGCATATCCGCTACAAAGTTACTGATAACATGACAGAACATCTCAGCTTTATATTTGTACCTTCCCACTCTCACAGCACACCTTCCTGCCCAACCTACATAGGGCACTCGAAACACGTCGCTGGTACTAACATCGAACTTAGCATTGTGTTATGTGGAATAGAATGTCACTTGTTTTTACTCTTGTCAAATCTTTTTAACTGGATCAACATTATTTCACTAATTTTATTCTCATCACTTTTTTGCGAAATCATCGTTAATTTAAACTTTCAACTTGATTGAATCTTGAATGCTCTTCTTCCCGCTACATTTTGGTTCCATTGTGTTTATAGTGCAGTGTTTTATTAGGCCTCTTCATATGTCCTAGACATTTCTATGGAGTTTAGTTAGATTATATTATGCAAGACTTATCACAAAGGATTATTAAACCAAGGTGCGTAACTTTTCCTTATGCATAAGATTTGTTATAAAATGTGTTAAACAGAACTTATAAGGTTATTGATGACCATTATTTACCCAGTTAACACCCCTTTGAGTTTAGAAGTTCTGCACTTCCACTCAAATATTATGTAGTGTTTACTTGTTCATACTGTAGCAGTATAGTTAATAACTAGATACATGTATAATTATCGTTCCTAAAAACGTTTATTATATACATATATCTTTCCATATTGTTTACATACTATGTATAAGCAGCTAACGAACACTCAACCTCCTAAACTGCTGCCTACCTGGTCACTCTCATAAATATCAGTGTCTCTGGAAGGGCAGCAGTGTCAACAGACATTACGTCACAATGACGTCACACCACATGTCCCCTACCGAGGCTTAGTCTCTTAGGGTTTTCTTACCTGTTGACCACTTTGGGTATATACTGCCTCACTAGTTAGATTTTTCTCTGGATTCTTGGAATCTGTCACTGAAGTTGTTTTTGTTGATTCCAATTCACCAGGGAACTCTGTGTCTTCTTCAGGTACCTCCGCCATATCAGGCATGGGCATTATACGATGCCAGTTTTACAGAATCTCTTTTCCTCCAGCAGTACAGATCATATACAACCTGGGAGTATTGGCTTTCAATGTTATGGAACCTGTTTCTGAGGAGTTCTATATCCATACCTTTTCACCAGTCTTGAGAGGTCTAAGTTCACGAATGGAATGTCTTCAATTGTAGATTTCTTTCTGTTTCTTTTCTCTTTATGTTCTTTTTGCACATGCTAGTCCACATTTGGCCACTTTGGCTGAAGTTGAGAAGGGAGTGTTGGAAGATGCATTCTCAGCCTTCTTCCCATACTTAGCTGAGCTGGACTATCTCCAGTCGGTCCTGGGATATCATATGTCAACAGTGCAAGATGTAAATCTTATAATCTATTCATTAGATTCTTAATCATCTGTACCATTCTTTCAGCTTCTCCATTTGCTTGAGGGTAACGAGGACTACTAGTTACGTGTTTAAACCCATACAAAGTAATGAATGTTTTAAACTCAATCGAAGAGTACTGTGGCCTATTATCAGAAACTACAACTTCTGGGATTCTGTGCCTTGCAAAAATGGTTTTAAGGTGCTCAATTACTACCACTGATGTTAGAACATAAAGTTCACATAATTCTGGAAATCTTGAGTAATAAACTGTTACTAGGAGGTGATGTTTGTTTTTCCATGCAAAGAGATCTGTGGCAATTCTCTCCCAAGGACAAGATGGTACCAATGAGGGTAGAAGTGGTTCCACGCTTGGAGTTTTTGTCACTACGCATTGTGGGCAGTTGGAGACTATTTCGTTTATTTGCGTGGAAAGACCATGGCCACCACACAGATTCTTTAGCTCTAGCTTGGCACTTTACAATGCCCTGATGACCATCATGTATGCATGATATCATGTCCTTCCACATACACCTAGGAATGATAAGCCTGGATCCCTTTAAAAGTAAGCCATCTCAGACTGTCAACTCATCCCTGCATTTCCAGAAAGGTCCAGCTGCTTTGGGCAAATCTTTGTAATTTGGCCATCCATTTGTGCAAAATCTCATAACTGAAGAACAAGAATCATCCTCTTTCAAAATATCTTTGATTTCTTGAAGTTGTTCAGACGAAACTGCAGAAGTTTTTATAACATGAGCTACATATGCCTTAATTTCTTCTTCTGTCAGTGCATCATTCTTAGGTACCAAGTTTACTTCTGGAGCCCATGGCAGAGTGTCAACTGTGACAATTTTGCCACCTGGAACAAATACTATACAGTAATCAAATCTCATAAGCTTTATCCTGAATTGCTGAATATGAGGAGGCAAATCTTCAATATCCATCTTACCCAATAATGAAACCTAAGGTTTATGATCGGTTTCCAAAGTAAAATGCATTCCTGAAAGAATTGTTTCAAATCTTTCAGCTGCCCATGTAGCTGCTAAAGATTCTTTTTCAATTTGAGGGTATCTGGTTTCAGTAGGTGCTTATGCTCTTGATGCATAAGCCACTGCTCTCATTTCACCTATAGGTTGTTTTTACATTATGACAGACCCCAGGCCAAATGAAGATGCATCAGCCGACAAAACAGTTTCATATTCAGGATGATATTTAGCTAGGCACACAGGTGAATATGCAATCGTTTTTTTTATGTCATCCAGAGCTTTTTTTTTTTTTTACTTCCCCATTTGAATTCTACATTCTTATTGAGAAGAACTCTGAGAGGTTCTGTTTTATCGGACATATCTAGAATAAACTTTACAACATGATTTATCATTCCCAAAATTCATCTTACCCTTGAAACATCAGTAGGTGCTACTAAATTCTTGATCGCACTGACTTCCGAAGGATCAGGAAGAACCCCTTCGCTATCAATAAGATGTCCTAGAAAGATAACACTGGATGTGGAAAAAATGCATTTTTCTGGATTTAGAGTAATTCCAGCTTTTACTAATCTTCTAAGAATCAAATGCAATCTCTCATCATGTTCTCTTTGAATTCTGCCTACAACCAAGGTATCATTGGTTTGATTAATTACTCCTGGTAAACCCCTCCAAAACCTGAGCCATTCTTTGTTGAAAATGCTCTGGTGCTGAGGTGATTCCAAAAGGAAGACGAGGAAAGCAATAATGTTCGAATAGATTTATGAACATCGTTAACTCTTGGCTGTCTTTGGTTATTGGAATCTGTAAAAATCCTGAACTTGCATCCAGTTTCGAGAATATCTTTGCCTCTCCCGTTAGACCAAGAGATTCCTCCACGGTTGGCATTACCGTGTTTTCTCGAGTAACCCATTCATTGAGTTCAGTGAAGTCTACACAGAGTCTAACGTCACAACTTGGCTTTTGTACCGAGATGAGACCAGCACACCATTTAGTTGGCTTACGGTTACTTCATGTAAAATCACCCAATGGCTGTTGCCCTCATGTCACAAATTTTTGTGAAATTTTTTTGTCAGCAAGCGCATTTTTTTTTTTTGTCAGCAAGTGCATTATGAAAAATGGTTAAATTATTTTTTTCAGAATTTTTTGGTCAAAACTGAAGTTATTGGGTCATTTTGAAATTTGAGCCAATTGAACAAAATGGCATCAATGGACAAAGTGGTTTTGAGGTTTGTAACAACTGTAACTTCCTTATTTATGTCCCAATTTTGTTCATTTTGGTGTCATTGGAATTCTTAAAATGCTGAAAATTTGCATGTTAATTTTGACAAATGTGCAATAAAAGAATTTTTTTGGTGGAGAAATTTATGCAAATTACAAAAATTTATTACAGTAAAACCACAGGTTTCACCATCTTGATTTTTTTTTTTTACATAATGCTGATAATCAATTCTTTTCACCATAAAAAAATCAGGAGGGTGTTTGTTGTGTTTGGACAAAAAAAAAAATAAACAAGGAAAATGCAAAAAAAAAAATTATTTTTCTCATAATGATTAGTCTTACACAGACTAATTCTTAACTAGTACACAACAAATAATAATTTATATTTTTTCTGTAGTATCCTTTACATTCTAACAATTATTTTTTTCTATTTATAAACAATTTTTTGCTTTTGCGGTACCTGAGGGCTTTCCGATTGCTGAATGGGGCAATACGTTTAACATTTTGCCAATCAGAAATTGCGGGCATATTGCTGATAGTTTAAATTGAAAGGGAGGTGGAAGGGTTGCCTTTCTTAACATCAATGATACGTTCCATCAATTGCCGGTTGATGCTGTGGTAAGTACTACCAATGCAGTGGGTAATGCCTGAGGAAGTGCTGACAAGGATAAAGTAGACACCTTGTAAATCCAGGGTTTATTGGGATCTCTGTCTTTAAGAAAGAGATTAAGAAGATGTAAATGTGTTTTAACTGTTATCCTGTAGCCAAAAAATTTGAAAGTAGAGCAAACTTTATGAGTGAAGGATAAACTAAAAAGCAAAGTGCCAACAAACTGATGAGTGGTGGAAGGTTCAGGCAGTAAACTAGTAGTTCTATCATGTGACTCAAATTTCTTAATTAGTCATAGACTAATTACAAAATTTTAGCCACAGAATAGAACTACTAGTTTACTGCCTGATTTGTCATAAACTAAGAAATTTGAGTCACAGAATAGTACTACTAGTTAACTGCCTGATTTGTCATAAACTAAGAAATTTGAGTCACAGAATAGTACTACTAGTTAACTGCCTGATTTGTCATAAACTAAGAAATTTGAGTCACAGAATAGTACTACTAGTTAACTGCCTGATTTGTCATAAACTAATTAAGAAATTTCTTATTATATATCTAATTAAGAAATTTCTTAATTAGTTGTAGACTAATTAAAAACTTTGAGTCACAATAGAACTACTAGTACTGAATTAAGAAATACACTAAGAAATTTGAGTCACAGAATATAACTATTAGTTTACTACCTGATTAGTCATATACTAATTAAGAAATTTGAGTAACAGGATAAAACTACTAGTCAACTGCCTGAACCTTCCACCACTCATGAGTTTGTTGGCACTTTTCCCTTTAGCCTATCCTTCACTCATGAAGTTTGCTTTATTTTCAAATCTTTTGGTTACAGGACTGTAGTTAAACCACCTCCACATCTGCTTAATCTCTTTTATAAAAAAAGATCCCAATAAACCCTGGATTTACAAGGTGTCGACTCTATATCCCTGTCAACACTTCCTCAGGCGTTACCCACTACATTGGTAGTACATACCGCAGCATCAACCTGCGATTGATGGAACATATCGCTGACTTTAAGAAAGGCAACCCTTCCACCTCCCTTTCAGTTTTAACTATCAGAGATATGTCCACGATTCCCAACTGGCAAAATGTTAAGCATATCACTTCATTCAGCAATTGGAAAGTCCTCGGGTACCATGAAAGCATTGAAATCTATCTTACCCCCTAACACCACTTTTTCACATCCCTATCATTTGGGAAGTTATTTTGAAATCTGGCAACAACTGATGCTTATACCACATGGTTTATTCCATGCGTTTCATTCCACGGTTGATGAAAGTAGAAGTCAATTACCGAAACGCCCCACCACTTATAGTTTCTTAATGTAACATATGTGTGATACAAGGATATTAGGATTTCTTTCAATTTTCTGTGTGTTACGTGTTTCACTGCCAATCCTTCTCACTAAGATTTAATTATTAATTATTTAATAATTAGTTATTAATTAATTATTACATTTTCATCTGTAAACAATAGATAAATATTGCATGTTTATAAGCATATTATGAGAACAGTAATATTTTTTTGCATTTCCCTTGTTTATTTTTTTATTGTCCAAACACTACAAACACCCTCCTGATTTTATTACGGTGAAAAGAATTGATTATCAGCATTATGTAGAAAAAAATTCAAGGTGGTGAAATTTGTGGTTTTGCTGTAATCAGTTCCTGAAACATGCATAAATTTCTCCACCAAAAATTTTTTATTGCACATTTACATAAAGATTAACATGTAAATTTCCAGCATTTTAAGAATTCTAGTTCATAGCCTACACTTTTGTTTTTCCAATGACACCAAAATGAACAAAATTGGTTCATAAATAAGAAAGTTACAGTTGTTACAAACTTCAAAACCACTTTGTTGGTTGATGCCATTTTGTTTAATTGGCATCAAATTTCAAAATGACTCCCTGACCTCAGTTTTGACCCAAAAATTCTGAAAAAAAAAAAAAAAAAACCATTTTTCATAATGTACTAGCTGGCAAAAAATTTGCACAAAATTCTGTGACATGAGGGCAACAAGATTTTTATATTTTGGGTGATTTGAAATGAAATGAGCTTAGTTCCAGTGTCAGGGAATCTTAACACTGCTGCTTATAATGACATTCTTAGCAATTCTGTACTCCCAACATTACGACAACAGTTCAGGGAAGGCACTTGCCTTTACCAGCAGGACACTACCCCTGTCCATGAATCAAGGTCTGTGCAGAAATGGTGTGAAAGAACTTGATTGGCTTGGACAGAGCCTTGATCTCAACCTCATAGAACACTTTTGGAATGAATTGGAACACCAATTACAAGCAAGGTTGAACCGCCTGATGTTTAGGACTGACTGGACTAATGTTCTTGTGGCAGAATGGAAGGCAATTCACACAGCAACATGCAAAAACCTAGTGGAAAGTCTTCCCAGCAGAGTGGAGGCTGTGCTAGCAGCAAAGGGTGGAACAACTCAATATTAATTTCTTTTTTATTACAGGGAGTTGGTGGATTGGCAAGTGTCCGGATACTTTTGATCAAATAGTGTATATTTCCCAAATTCATTGTTGTATATCAGAATTAAATGTTATGAAAGAAATTAATATTTGGCATGCAGTTATGGTCATTTTCAAGAACAGTTCCTTTCTATTGTTTGTGACTTTGAAAGCACTACCCTTTTGTGAAAACGTGTGTGTGCGCTTGTGCTCACACACACACACACACACACACACACACACACACACACACACACACACACACACACACACACACACACTTTCTATTTCACCGTAAAAAATGATAACATTCTTAGGTTCCCAAATGATTATATCATCTAGAGAGGAAAATGTGGTGCAAAATATTATTCACCTTAAGGAGAATTCAGAAACATTTTATGAAGCATGCTAATGAGCTATTCATTAACTTTTCAATTTTTTTTTTAAAGATAATCTTTTATATAAGCTATATCCTTTTGTGAGGAATGCTTACTTCCATATGATAGGTTAAAGCTTAGTTTTCTACTATATCTTGGTCATGAAGCGAAGCCACGACTTTTGTGAAGATTTTGTATTCATAATTAAAAAGTGAATAACTGCATTTTTCTCCCTTTAGACTGTAATGGAACGAATTGCCAGATGTACACAAGCAACAATAGTATCAACTGTTGATGCTCATCTTGCTAGACCTCAGCTTGGAACATGCCACAGTTTTAAAGTAAAGACATATTCTATTCCAGGAGGTAAGTAATTATGTAACCATTTTTATGGCTGCAGTTGAAACAAATATTTTCATTAAAAGTTATTTTTCAAAATGTGTGGCTGCATCTGACATAACTAGTTGATGTCAAGCTTCAGTAATGAGCTTACTTGGCTACAGTGGCTCAGAGAGGAAAATGGAAGTCAGGTTATTTGTCCAGATTTACTGAAAAGGTTTATCATTGAGACTAAAAGAGGCCGAGCAAGTTTCATTTTGGCTATTTCTTTATTTACTAATGATTTAATTTTGCACTTTCTGGAATTAATGTTTTTTCATGGCTACCTTTTGCATTTCTAAGTATCTGGCCATTTTTATGTGGCCATTTCACACATACTTGGAAACTCACTGAACTCTTACAAGCATTCTGTTGTGACTTTGTATGCCCATTTATCAAGATCAAGTTCTGCGTTTTGCCTGAGCTGCTCCACTGGCTTAGTGCCTTAAGTGATGGCTTTTGGCAATTTGTCCAAGATGGGTCCAGGTTTGAATACCAGTGAGGCATGGATGTTGTATTTGTCTTATGATACTCGCTCTCTTCCTTCCCAGGGACCAGTGATCCCAAATTGGGGACGGACAACTGCTTATAGCCCATCGAGTAGCTCACGGTGCTTGTTAAGGCCCCAACAATGACAACAAAAAATTACCTGATGTATCTTTCATATTTTTAGTATTTACTTAATTTTTTGTGTTCATTCCATCTAGCAGATATTTTAAATGATGTGCAATGTGTAAAAGAAAAAATGCTAAAAGTGTGTCATTGATGGAAAGATAAAAACATGTAGTCATAGATCAAACGCCCAAAAATTTATATTATGTTGAAAGTAATGTGCAAGCAAATAATTTATTGCATCTGGAATATGTAAAATAAATTTATCAAAAGCATATGATGTTTTTAAACTTAATGTTGGTTGGAGGAAAAGGAATAGGAAGAGACCCAGGATAGAAAGAATAAAGGTTGATAGGCTCCTTGAAGATCATCAGCGGTATTCTGACTTACTCAGAGAACGACTGAAGGATCTGAAGTCTGGTGAGAATGATGTAGAAAAGAAGTGGGACTGTTTTAAGAACTGTGTTGTTACTGCTGCTAAAGAGGTCTGTGGCACCACAATAGTGGGTAACAATAGAGGTGATGCTTAGTGGAATAGTGAGATTGATGAGGCAGTAAAGAAAAAGAAGGAAGCCTGTTTGGGGATGTTGCAAGGTAGAGTCTCTGTGGATGAATATTGCTGTAAGAAGCGTGAAGCTGCTAAGTTGGTTCGCCACAGTAAGGCAAAAGATAGTAAGGAGAAAGTGGAAAGGCATGAACTGGCTTTTTGGAAAGATAGAAAGTCCTTCTGGAAGTACATGCGACTCAGGAAAAATAGGGGAAACAAAGTTGTAAGTTGTGTGAAGAATGAGATCGGGGAAATGATATGGGAGCCCAATGAGTTAAGTGAAAGATGGGGTGAATACTTCTGTGAGTTATTAGATCAGGAGAGCAAAAATGATTCTGAGACAGATGCAGATGATGTCACAATGAGGGATGAAAGCACAGGAGGGATCTCAAGAGAAGTGTGTAAAGCTCTAAAATCTCTTCAGAATTTTAAGGCTCCAGGAGTTGATGGCATAACTGCAGAGATGTTGAAGTATGGTGGTGACTCTATAATTGACTGGTTAACTGAAATTTGCCAGTTGTGCTGGGAGTTAGGAATGGTCCCTCGGGATTGGAAGGATGCTATTACTGTTCCTTTGTATAAGGGAAAAGGTGATCAGACTGAATGCAAGAACTATCGTGGTATTAGCCTACTGAGTGTGCTAGGGAAAGTGTTTGGTAAGGTTGTTATTGAAAAAGTACGGGGTCTTACATCATTGAAAGTGTGGGATGTTCAGAATGATTTTATGCCTGGTAAAGGCTGCACTAACCAGATTTTTGCATTACGCATGATGATTGAAAAGTATCTGGCTGTTGGGAAGAAAGTTTTTACTGCCTTCATAGATTTAGAGAAAGCTTATGACCGAGTCAATAGGACACTTTTGTGGAAGGTATTGAATGAATATGGTGTTACTGGGAATCTAATTAATAGTGTAAAAGCCATGTATGCTGGTAGTAGAGCTTGTGTACGAGTGAATGGTGTTTTGTCAAAATGGTTTTCCATTGGTGCAGGAGTTAGACAAGGTTGTGTAATGTCACCATGGCTGTTTAATATATTTATGGACGCATGCATGCGCGAGGCCAAAATAGATAATAGTGGTTTATGTCTTGGTGATATCCGTGTGTGCAGATTGCTGTATGCTGATGACACTGTCCTGTTGGCAGAGAGCAAAAGTGAGTTGCAGAGTATGTTGACTCGGATGCACGAAGTTTTCATGAAATTCAAACTGAGTATAAATAAGGAAAAAACCAAAGTTATGGTGTTTGAGAGAGGAATGGGTAGCACTGAATGTAATGTAAGTATAAATGGCACTGTGATTGACCAGGTGAGTGAGTGACCAGGTGAGTGAGTTAGGAAGCATATTTGACAGAGAGAACAAGTTGGATGGTGAAATCAGTAGGCGAGTGAATTCTTCTTTGAAAGTCATAGCTGCTCTGGGAGGTTTTCACAGAAATGATGGGTTCTCTAGAGAGTCCTGCATGGCTGTGTATGAAACAGTAATTGTTCCTACTCTGATGTATGGCAGTGAAACCTGGGTACTGCAGAAGAAACATAGGAGTCGTTTGTGTGCTGGAGAAATGCGTTACTTACGTGGGGTTTGTGGCAAGACACGATCTGATTGTGTGAGGAATGATGTATTGCAGTTGTGTGATGTAAAGCAAAATGTTGTTAGCAAGGTGGAGACCAATATGCTTCGGTGGTTTGGTCATGTTGAAAGAATGAGTGATGAAATGCTTACTAAGAAAATATTTTCAGCCCAAGTGGCAGGAAGGAAAGGCAGAGGAAGGCCAAGGAAGACATGGGTGGATCAGATTCAGGAGTGTCTGCATGAGAAAAAGATTATGAGTATGATGTATAAAAAATCTTCTGTACGGCGTGTAATGGATATCAGTGAAGCACGAGTTGTATGTCAAGATCGCTGTAAATGGCGAAGTTTGATACGACAACAATAGGTAAAAATATCTGGAAGTTTGTATTTCTTTTTGGAGCTAACCTCTGAATCTCAGAGAACAGTTTAGTGATATGTATGTATGTATGTATGTATGTATGTATATGATGTTTTTATAATCTTCACATTTACATAATACTTCAAAGAAGCAAACTTCTGTTGGTTCAAATTTTCAAATAATCTCCTATGGCTAGTTTGTGTGTTTATTAAAACTGGCAGCAACGTAGGCAATAAAAAGGTAGTTTTGCTGTGAAGTGGCATGTTACACTTAACATATTTGATTACTACCCTGTCTGCTATGATTTGGTACAAAATTCTTTCACCATATTTGAAGATTCTTGTAGAAGTTAAAGGTTAAATATGTTGAGGAAAAGAAAAGCTTCCATAAAATATGAATGAAATTCCTCACATAGTGCTTGAGCCATGTTCTCAAAGGTAACTGTTGACTGTCACAGCTAGAAACATTGGATGGGATGACACTCCACAAGTTGTCCGCATCATAATCTGTCCATTTGTTACCATCATGCGCTGTGTTTTTCTCAGCAGTGGTGCTATCTCGTGTCCAGTTGAGAGATTATATTCTGTGCCATGATTTTCTGGTTTCCTTTCAGTACTGTAATTCATTTTTAATGCATAATTTCCAAGTGAGTTGAAGTTGTGTGTAGTTTTTTTTTTGTTTTTTTTTAACAAATGCAACCAACGATCCTACTTACATACGCAACGTAGCCCATTGTTCCGCTTCTTACATTTCCGGCACATAGAATTTGCTCGATTATCATCTTGCCGGATGAGAGGATCGATGCTTCATCTTATCCTTATTCAGTATTAACACTTGAAACACCAAAATCAATGCAATCTCTTGTTAACTCCAAAAACTTACAAGTTATAATGAGGTGAATGAATTGACTTTTTCACAAATTTGTACCAACAAAAATTCACATACCTTCATAATGCATTAAAACCTGAGAAACCACAATTTAAAAACATATGTACTAAGGTAAAAGCTATGCCTTTGATTGAACTTTTACAAAATTACCCACCCCTCCCTATTGCCACGACCTCTAAGACTTAAAATTCCAAACATAAGACACATACACAAGTTATTGAAAAACTTTTTGAAACATTTCATTCACAAGTTAAACTATCAAAAACATTACATCATACGAACCAAAGACTACGCACAAATTAATTGATTGAACATGAAACCTTGCAACAAAAGGCTTTTAAAACTCAACTTAAAAAACATATTTACAAATTCTTTGAATAAAGCTCATGTTGAGAAATGGCTTCCTAGTTTAATTGAATTAATAATCTAAAGCAACTTTTATGGGAATTTTACTAGGAAATTTTTACATTAATAGCAAATTTTCGGAGAAAACTCTTCTTCTTCAGGCTGTGATTGGAATTCCCTTAAAGTAATCAGTTTCCAAAGCAATTTCCAAAAAAGAAAACTGAAAGAAGGAATAGAGATTGAGAAAAATCAAAATTCCATCATCAATGACTGCAAAGGATTTTCCCTGCCTAACATCTGGCAGGATTTGTTGAAAAATAACCTAAACCGTCAAGGTTAACTGTAACCGTCAAGGTAAACCGTAACCGTGATAGTGACAAGTAAAAAGTGACAACAACAAGACAGCCTGAAGAAGGAGAAGAGTTTTCTCCGAAAATTTGCTATTAATGTAAAAATTTCCTAGTAAAATTCCCATAAAAGTTGCTTTAGATTATTAATATTTACAAAGTTAAAAATTATGCCTTCATTGAAACCGCAGAAAATTTTCATAAACCATGCCCTCCATATCACTATAGCCCGAAGACTTTAAAATACGAACATAAGACTGTGAACTAAAAGCAAATAAAAAACCTTTTAAAAACATTTCATCCACAACTAAAATATTGAAAACATTACACCATACGAACCAAATACTATGTACAAACTAATTGATCGATATCAAAAACCTTTGCAACCATAACCTCAAACTCACTAGCACTTTTGCCCAAAATATTTACACCTAACCACCAAGAAGGTTTCCCTATAATACATCAAGTACAAACCACAAAAAAACATGTAAAAAATCCATTTAAAGAACTCGACATCAACTCCTCCCAACCAACAAGCTGACTTTGAACATTTTCGTCCTACAGCCGTGAACATCTTCAGAAAGTAGTTGTTGCACGCTGGTCAGCTACCAAGCATTTGTGTCGAGCGTATCAAGCAGGCCCATGATCCCGCTACCGATCTATATGCTAGAGGGTTTTTTTTTTAATCAAGGTGTTTCTTGAAAATTTTGATGGTTTTTCCATTTGGTTAATGAATCATGTTACCACAATATTCATTCAGCATAGTTTGACATTCCCTCCCCCCTCCTTATCTCTGAGCTGCTTGTTGATGTGTTGAATATGATAACTGTTTCATGTATTTTTGACCTAAAACAGAGTTAAAAATTCTTATTGTCACAGCAACTGGAATTTTAAAGTTTAAGGAGGACTTGACTGTGTTTTTGCATCTAACTATAGTTTTCCATGTTTTTTGCATTATTATTAAACCAATTACAATGTCATTTTGTTGTTGTTAAGATTGAGTTTTCTGAATGAATGTGTAATCAGGCCAGTCTGTCATCTGGGGCTTTTTCTGGGCATATCCCAGAATTCCAGGTTTTCAAGTTTTGTGTAGGAATTTGGGAACCCTCAATCTCAGGCCATTCCTGAAAATGCTATGAGGTGGTAATCAATTAAAAGTGCATTTCCAGATTCAAAACTGTGTGCATGCTAAAAAGAAATCTACTTTTATCATTTTGGTAGCTGTATCTATATCAAATAATTTTGTTACATAAGATTGAATCAATCCAATAAGCTAGTTGCAGAATTGACAAAAAATGTCATGGTTGGATGTCATGGTTGCAGGACTTCAGCATTCAGAGATTAACTGATCTCTACAATTTTCCTAAATGTTCTGAAGTGCAAAATTGGATTTCAAAAATACAATTTTTGAAGTCGAATTTAACAATTTTTTTGAGTGATTTCTAACTTAGCAAATAAAGCTCAAAAATGCAATTTTCAAAAGATTTCTAACATACTAGAAAAAAAATTGGTACAAAAAAAGGTGCGAAGTTGAACTGCATAGGCATTAACGGTTAATTGTTGTGTAGCTAGTTAATAATTATGTGTGTGTAATATATAAATAATGTGTACCTGTATTGTACATTACATATCATCATCATCATCGTCAACCATTATCAATCCACTGCTGGACGAAGGTCTCCCCAAGTTTCCTCCACAACGGTCTGTCTTGTGCCAGTCTCCTCCATGTCACTCCCGCATACTTTCGAATTTCATCCACCCATCTTCCATGTGGTCTTCTTCTGGGTCTTTTCCTGTCCCTTGGAATCCAATCTAAAATTTCGGCTGTCCATCAATGGTCTGTCCTGCTGGCTGTATGCCCAGCCCATTGCCATTTCAGGGATTTAACTCTGATCATGATGTCCTCTACTCTTGTCATTTTTCAGATCCACGAGTTTCTCTTCTTATCTCTCCTGGTTACACCAAGCATGCACCTCTCCATGCTGCTTTGAGTTGTCTGCAGCCTTTGTATGTCTCTTTTAGTTAAGGTCCACGTCTCTGCACCATACGTAAGCACTGGAAGGATGCGTTGATCAAACACTTTTCTCTTAAGACATAATGGCATATTACTCTTGAAAATTATGCTGTTTCTTCCAAAAGCTCTCCAGGCAAGTTTTGTACATTATATAATTTTTACATTACATATATACAGTATAATATGTAAGTAATATGCATTATTTATATATGTAGCACTGAAGCCAGTGTTCAGGAATTTTTGTTTCATCTCACAATCACCCCTGTTAATAGAGGTGAATGTGGCTCAGTATATTTGATGGATGTTGACATTATGCAGTTATGTTTATGTGGTGTAACTCAAGCTCTCCATATGGTTAAGCTGTAACCTTAGAAAGTTCTTTCGAAGGAGCTGAAGTGAAATAGATGACAAGGACTTCTTGACTTTGCAGCTTCAGTTTCAAATTAAATGATAAATTGATAAAGAATTGTAATATACATTGAGCATCCAATAAAAAACAATGTGGCAGTAAAACATTTATCTGGAAAAGTTAAAGAGATCTTCAAAAACGAAATATCATAATTGATCTATCAGTATATGGAAAGATATAATTAAAAGCAAAGAAATGTCAAATTCTCTCAAATCTGCATGCTTCTTAAATCCCACGTGTTTTTATATATCAACAGTGTTCTTTCAATGCATCAAACTGAATCATTGATAATGAAAGACAAATGTTAGAGTGCAAAGCATCATGATAAATTTTGTTTTCATATTTTAAAATGAACTGCTCACAAATAGATTGTTTGACCATGATTTCAATTCCTGAAGATGGATTTTATGGGAAAATGTAACTAGGTATGGAATTTTAAGTTTCTTTTTAACAGGAGCAAATCAAAAGTAATAAGTACAGCCTTGATCAACTAGACATAAAGTAGGTGTTGGATGACCTTGTTTATTGTAGTGTGAGTAGAAACTACATGAAAATAGGACAAGAACTTGTAACTCTTGAAAGCAATACCCATGACAGTACCAATAAAAGATGTAACTACCTCTACCATCCGTAGAAAAGGGATTAAAGAGAGTTGGTGTTTGATTGATGGATTATTAATGGAGTGAACTCTTCCTTTCTGTACAATATCAAAAGGCTCTAGAGTTGATTTGGGTGCAGTGCCTCAAGCATGCTTCATCAGAAACAACACATAAGTAATTAATACCTCTTTGAAGTGCTATCTCTGAACCATCAATTAATCTCTTTTGGGGTTCAGCTCAGAACTACTGATTTAGATTTCAACACTTATCTTCATTCCGAATTTTTTAGGAGTCATATTTAACTAGTTAAGATGACACTGTAAACCTTCATGTAATATTCCTTTCCTCTGAATTGCTTTGATTTTTTACAGATGTTTCTGGCCTCTGGATTTTAGTCAAGGCCTGTTCTAATACACTATTTTGATCCAGATCTGTTCTAAATGTATAGAAGGATTATCAAAAGTTTGGGTAAACAGAACCTGATTCAAGTGGAACTAGAATTAGATAAATATATTATAAAGTGATTTATATAATAATATATATTATAAGTGATTTAGGACACTAAACCATTAACCCACAGAAATCAGAGCTAAATTGGGAAACTATTACTATTAGATCTGCTATCTTGAATATACAGAATAAAACCATTTGTTTTAATCATTTTATCCATGTAATTTTTTGAAACCAAGGTAGGGACTCATTATTTCCAGGTTATGCAAGTTGAGGTACAGTTGGAGCATTTTCAACAGTTAATCTGAAACATTTAATAGTGTTGATTCTGAACATTACAAAATCTTTAGTGCATAGGCTTTCTATTAACTTTGCCAATTTGCCTTCAGAGCAGTTTGTTCACAGCATATGTATTTTTTCTGCTTGGTCAGGAAGCTGTAATACATGTGTCTGTACATAGATAGAGATAATGTGCTCCATAAATTCTGTTCTCACAGAATTTGTTTGTGTGCAATTAAGTTAGTAAAATTTGCAGCTTTTTTTCTTCTTTTTTTGTCACACATGTATTCAAAAAGAAAAAAAAATGTGTTTTTGCAGTTGTCAATATGTCTTCAAATCAAATTCTTACTACTGTGAGTAATCACATAAATCATATCCTCCCTTCCATACACAAGTTCTGACAATTCCATACCTATCAATATTGCACATTAGGGTGGGTCACAAATGAATGGGAATTTTTTTCTTTTGTCCAATATCGGTTTGCAATAGTGATAAAAGGGTGCTAAATGATGTCTTAAAATCACATATAAAATTTTGTAACAATTGCATATCATCTTCTGCCTCTGGATTGACCTTGAAATTTCATAAAATTGATAAACATTATCTGTTGTTAAAACCTAAAAAGGAGTTTTGAAAACCATTTGAAATGCACTTATAATGCAATAAAACATAAAATGCTCTTAACACATTATATTTAGTTAGCAGCAAAATCCTTCTTACTGTCAAATTTCGGCATTACTTTGTGCGACTCTATCTTCGCCTTAATAGAGCATTCTCTTTCTGATTTTGTGTATAAAGTACTCAAGGTTTCTGTCACAGTCTTTACAGCTCTCAACTGCTTGAGTATGACATGGCAGATGTAGAAAAGGCAATTCACCTTTTCCTCCTTGTGCTACAATTGAATGAAGGACTTCATCAGGTACATTCTTCAGTATTGGGGTTCGGTTACATTTTGCTGCCAATTAATGAGATCATAGTAGCTGATGAATTAAGGTTTATATTTGGAAATTGGAAGAGCCTGGTTTTACTTGGTTTCATGTTGCGCGCTTTCAGAATACCTCGTGCAGCTAATTCTCTGATATGCTTTTGGGGGTCAGTTAACATTCCCAGTAACAAATTCTTGTGGGGTGCAAAGTAATTATTTCTTTCTAAGACAGGATTGATTATGATTTGGAGTTCGGCTGACAAGTATCTAGACACTGAGATTAATTTCCATAGGTGTCGTGCTCCATCTTTACAAGTAGGATGAGTTTTAATGCTGAACCAAGTTGGAGCATAAACTTTAACAACATAAGTTGCTAAAATAATCAGGTTTTCTGAAGGAGCTTCTGTCGAAACATAAAGATGAAGAATTTGGTTAGCAAGTGTCAGTCATCTAGCATACAACATTTTCCTTGGTGATTTGTTGCCTAAGTCTTCAGGAACTACCCCCGTCGTAATTGCACTGACTATTCTGTACAGATATAATTGATCTGTACTTAAATCTTGAGTTGATAACTGGGGTAAATCTCCATTGATTTTTGGAAACTGAACAACAGGCTTTTTTTCTGTTTTCTAAAGGTTTTCGTATTGTTCCTGTAAATGTCTGAGGTCCCAATATGGTACCGTCAAGACATTTAAACAAATGTCGAAATGATACCTCGTTCATGTGCAGCAATTACCCATTGTAAGGGTATCTCCAATTTCTTTTCAAGCAAACGTATGATACCTCCATTTTTTCCAACATTCACGTTTGTTCCATCTCATCCGGCAGCCAACAAATGTTCAAATGATATTTCTTCCATCAAAAAATAATTGCCGATTGCTCTTTCTATGACTTTTGAAGTGCTCGAGATTGGTGCAATGTAAACCAAAAACATGGAGTCTGGTTCTTTTATCAATGAAAGATACTCTTCTATGATTAGTTTTCTGCAACCCCCCCCACACACACACACCTTTTTTCCTGATAACTAATATTTTATCTTTCCGCCCATCAAAAAATAATGTGGGTATTTGTGAAATTCTGTCCTGTTTAATAATCTTTCTTGTTTTCTTTTGTTCTCTGCGTAGCTTACTTTTGTCAATAACTGGGACATTAGACTTGGTGCCATGCAGGACAGCCGAGGTAATTGCTGCCGCTGCCCTATCCGACACATCTATCGCAAGTTTTTGTTAATGTGGAGTAATCAACTGTGCTGGCAGTCTGCTTTTGAGGCACTTGTGGTACAGCAGTAAGCTTAAAAATGTTGTCACAATCGGATTCATTGGATGTGGAAGACTTTGAAACATTGAATTGAGGGGTCATTGGCTTGCCTGCACTTTTTCTTTGCTTTGCGCAAGGGCGTTTGATGTAAAAGTTTCCTTTTCAAAGTTTTTTGCATTTGTTTTGTTGCAGCAATATCTAGGTTTCCTATTATCATTTTTCATGTAATACATTGACCTATTAAGAAGCTCTGCTCATTTTAAGGGTACTTTTTTTATCTCTAGAACAGGTACACTTATTGATTTCCTTGCATTTGCAAGACGAAATATCAAACAGCACTTTACTACTATGACAGAAATCCTCTTTTTTTCTTATCGGAATGTGAGGATGGGACTCAAGTAATTTTTTGCATTTTAAATGATATGCCTTAAACATTTGTGTTGCTTGTGAGTGTGAAATGATTGGATGGGAATAGATGCTTTTGTACATATTTCTTTAGTTCTTGCTGTCACAGTATCTGCTATTTGCTGAAAAGGTGGTTCTTTTTGAGTCTCTTTATTCAACTCTAATTGATGTCTGGTCCATTTGTAAAACTTCATAACTTCTTTGTAGGTTGGCAACATACTGTCTTTGAAGTCACAAATTTCACCAAACAAGGGGCATCTGAATGCCTTCCAAGTTTGTTCCATGTCAGTTGATAAGAAGCGCAAAAACATAAAACAACCATGCAGCATTACTGATACCTGAGAATCAAGGAGGAGGGAGATGGAGAGGCCTTTACCCATGCACTGCGCAGTAGTGCACATGCGCACCGGAGACACGAGGCACTCAGTCTGCGAGTATTGCTCTCTGTATTTTTTTAGCATGATATCGTTTTATCTTCGCTTCTGGTCGGTCATTGGAGACTGGTTTTTTTATTTTTTTATGAGGGCTGAATTATTTTTGTTTTAATCTTTTGTTTTAAAGATTGTTTTTGTCAATAACTAGTTTATTCTTTTGGAATAAATTGGTCTGCTTTACACATGTCGTTTTGACCCAATTCCGAATTTCAAGGTCAATCCGGAGGCAGAAGATGATATGCAATTGTTACAAAATTTTATATGTGATTTTAAGACATCATTTAGCACCCTTTTATCACTATTACAAATCGATTTTGGATACACACAAAAAATTCCCATGCATTCGTGAACAATAGATTTTTCTCAATTTCATGAATTTTCAAGGTCAATCTGAAGGCAGATGATATACAATTGTTACAAAATTTCATATTTGATTTTAAGACCATTTAGCACACTTTTATCGCTATTAGAATCGAAGAATAGAAAAAGAAAAACTGACCCACCCTATTGCATATATTGGTTAGCAAAAATTTTAATGAATTGGTAATTAAACACATTCAAGTGAGTTTTTCCTGTGAGACTATTTCAACATCTGAAGTGAAACTAATCATTCTGCATTTTAATTGAATGTTTCAGTCTTGTAGCAACTATATCCAGCTGTTGAAATAGTTAAGTTAGTTGTTAATGGTCAAGCACTATTCATGGAGAGGAGCTTCAAATTCACAAAGCATTTATTAGAACAGTGATTAATGTAGTAAAAAATACTTTGCATGAAATACAAAGCAAGTTTGAAAAACAAAAATTACCAGTTTTTTTCACCCACAATTTATTTCATTGTTGCTTTTTTGTTATTGTTTATTTTTGTTACCAACTAATAAAAATACATCCTTTTTTTATTTTTTTATTATTATTCTCCCCCCCAATTCTTATAGAACACCATGCCCTGTACATTTTTTCTTTCTATTTTCATGGCAGTAGTGTGAGATATTACTTCCAGTGTTGGAAGTGTACATCATATGATTACTTTTATAGTTTGATTTTCCTATTTTCTTTGAGTATATCATTAAATTTGATTTGTATGTGCAACACATAAACACTTCTGTCTCTCTCCTTTCTTACTGAATGCAGCTCAGTTTCAGCTGTTTTTTCTTTTGATATGATATGCCCTCTGTCTGATTTGCACAAAATGGACTGAAGAGAGATCATGCTCATTTATTTTTATATTTAAGCTGTTTATCTTTTAGGTAAACTTAAAACACTCATGTTCTTTGATGGTTGCCCAGCTAATCTTGGTTGCACAATTCTTTTACGTGGAGGATCTGCTAGTGAACTGAAGAAGGTAATATTAAGTGTTCAATCTCAGTGTTTTCATAAGGAAATTATGTATGATGTATTAAAAATTTGCCACATGAGTAATTTTTGTATTTGCTTCAAGATTTGTGTGTTTTTAATAATATGAATCACGTTGTATTTATGATATTGTTTTGAGTTGCATATGATTTTTAAGATATAATGATATGAATCATACTGTTTTTACATTATTATTTGGAGTTGTATATGATTTTTAAGGAATATTCTATTTAATGTGTGTCTAGAAATCAGTGTTATGAGAAAAGAAGTGCTACAAGTATTTTAATGAAGTTGTAGAACAGTATCTCTCTGTCTCATTTGTGGTGTGAGTACAGATATGTATATGATTATGAAATACATACACACTGCAACACACCACACTGCAAATGAGGTTATAGTTCTAAAATTGGGGACTTTGTTGCTTACTTTGCAACTTCAAGATTTCCCAGAAGTTTTACCATTTTCAAGAATTGTCATAAGAGTTAATTATTGTTTAATTTCTCTATAGTGATTTTATAGAACATAAGTTTAGTCATGGTAGTGCCTTCAAAGATAGAGCAATGGTAACATCAAAATAAGTCATAGACTATATTATGAATTGATGGACATGATCTTCCCTTAAAGTATTTCTCTGTGTGATTGATTTGCAAAGAATGCTGAGTAGTTCTGTTCAATATAGCCTCCTGCTTGATTTAAGTGTTTCGTTCAAAGAACTTAAAAAAAAAACGAGATTCATTCATAATAAGGAGACTAAATGTGTATAAATCCATTTATTGGCATAGAAAAAACAATAGAGAACAACAATTCTGCTAGTTTTCATCACCTATGGGCTGCTTTATCAGACAGCTGTTTAGTAAATGATAAACAGAACTAAACTAAGAATTCAATTTCTGAATAAATAGAGAATAAACATGCAAGGGGCTTCTGAAAGTACGGGACAAGCAATGTATATATTGGTCATAGAGCTTGCTTTTAACAGTGTTTCAATATTATTATTATCTGCAAAATGATTTTGAAGTTGAAAATGCAAGACAAATGGTGTATTCAATGACAAAGAAACAGATATATGAAAACCAAAAAAACGTACCCTTCTGGGGGAACATGCTACATTCATGGACAAAGAAATAAATATATGAAGACCCTCATGGAAGAACTTGCTAGAGAAACCCTTTTCATAAATGACTTTTCATTTTATGACAAATTATGTAGTTTTGACTATATTGGTGTGTTTCAAGATATAAGTATCTGTCATTAGAAAATTTCTTATCTGAAATTTAAATATACTTATGCATATGTGGTCTGTATGCCAATTTTATGATTATTATTTTATTTCCAGAGACCCTGATTCCTTTTCTCTTTCAATGACTGTAACAATTTTTTTCCTTTTCTAAAAATAATTCTCAGCAGGTCTTGATTGTTTACTGTAATTTCCATCCATAAGATGCAAATTTTATTTAATTGGAATACTGTTTCAATAACATTAATTTGCGTTGTCTTTACTAGGAAACCAGGAATTTATAGTACCCAAACTTTTGAATAAAAAGTAGTATTGTGTTGTAAATTATGACATTTTTTAATTATTTGCGGTCTCAAAAATGTTTAAGACAAGATTTACAGTGTTATAATCAGATTGAGTCCAGCAGCACATAGCAATGTTTGCATGCTGTAAACTGGCATATAACCAAAATTTAAGTGCCAGAAAGTGCCTTCCTTTGAAAGAATGCTCTTTCACTTTTTGTTATATCACTTATTTAAAAGAAATAGCTGTTGAGTTTGAAAAATAGCTTGCTTGAAATCAAATACATGTTTTACATGCATGTTATCCCCATTTTGTAAGAGAAGTGACATCTGCTGTTTCCATTGTAAAAATTCTCTTTTAAAGTTGGCATTGATAAATGCTATAGCCATGTAATACTGATTGAGATTTCAAGATATTTAATCTTAGATTACTAAATGTTCTTGTAGGTTTTTTTGTTTAAAGTATTTCAATAAACACCAAGAAATGTAAAGTTGTACGACTGATCCAAACATACACTGCTGGCCACCCAAAATGCAACACCAAGAAGGAAGCATCCGATTGGCCTGAAATTCGCAGCATGCATCGCCCACGAAAGGACATGCAAACGATTAGCATTGCAGGGCATATGCAAATCATGTGTGCCCGGCACGCCACTGAGAAGCACTATAAGAAGGGTGCACAGAAGGCGGGGTGTAAGTAGTGGAAGTGTGTTGTGCTACTGGACCCGTGCTTGGGAAGCTTCCTGATGCCTCGTTGCAGAATACGGCAGTCATTCCAGCATGTTTCAGAGTTTGACAGAGGATGAATAGTGGTTTATCGCGACAGCGGTTTATCGTACTGAGACATCGGCTCCCGTGTGGGACGACATCCAGCCACAGTCAGGGGAGTATGGATTCGGTGGGTGCAGGAGGGACGGAAGGACCGACGTGAGCGATTGCCGCAGCCGTGGCACACCACCGAAACACAGGACTGGCATGTTGTGCGGCGGGTATTGACGGCTCGCACCGCCACATCACAAACGTTAGCGCAGGAATTAGGGTGTGTTGCGCAACAACCTGTGTCAGCACGTACCGTTCAACGTCATCTGCAGGAGCAGGGACTTGTCGCACGGCGGCAGTGGGCTGTTGAACGCCGCACCTGGACTACGGAATGGCACGACATTGTCTTCTCCAACGAATCCTGCTTCTGCCTGCAACATCACGATGGTCGGATCCGCGTGTGGCGGCACCGTGGTGAGAGACTGTATGACGCCTGCATTATGCATCACCATACTGGTCCGTTGCCTGGTGTTACGGTTTGGGGCGCAATTGGATATGACACCCACACCCCTCTGGTATGCATCGCCGGTACACTCAACAGCCACCGCTACATCTCCGATGTTTTGGAGCCTGTAGTCCTTCCTTACCTGCATAACCTGCCAGCGCCACGTTTCAACAGGACAATGTGTGCCCGCCCGTAGCACGCATCATGCAACAATTCTTCACGGCCCACCAGGTGTCACTGCTGCCGTGGTCCGCCTGTTCTCCCGATAAGTCGCCCATCGAACATGTCTGGTTGCTGATCGGCAACCGAGTGGCCCGGCAAGCACCACCCGTGGCTACGCCTGATGAACTGTGACAACGTGTGGAAGTAGCCTAGACCAACATACCCCAAGCCTACATCCAAAGCCGCTTTCGTTCGATGTCGCAGCATGTAGCGACCATTATTGCCAGCCATGGGGGCCACACGAACTATTGATGTCTGCGTGTTCCGCAAGTCGCACAGGCCTGTAAGCTCAATCGTTTCATCTTTGTATCTGTTGTTATGTGTCCAGTAAATCTGGCTTTGCTATCTCGTGTCCTTCTTGGTGTTGCATTTTGGGTGGCCAGCAGTGTATTTTGATATACTGCTTGTCAGAGCTTGTTTATGTCAATATCTAATATATTTTATGATTTTTGAGAGCAGCTCATATTATGAATTGTTTCCAAAATAGAGAATTTTTTCATATGCAGCTCTTAAGCCAATCCAGTGCTTAAACCAAAGATTACAGCATTTCCTTTTTTACTATTCCTAGGAAAACATGGAGAAACAGAAGAGCATTTGCATTTTATAGTCATATGAAGCTGTGCAAGCTGAAAAAACTTATTTTTAATGATGTTTTTACATAATACAACATATTGAAGTTTAAATTAAGCATTGAAGTGAACATAATAAATAAACTTAGCAGAAATGACATATTGAAAGAACTCAACTTCTAAACTCGAAATGTGAAATCTTGGTGAGCAAGGTATATTTGGGGCAGGTTACACATACATCTGTATTCACATATATATATTAATTCATTAGATAAGTGTGATAAAGTAACGAGTAGCTAATGGAACTCTCAATTGAGAAATTGCCAAAAAGAGAGTAACTAATCGTCAACTGAAAGCAACTGCACAAGAGAAGTAATGTAATCTGAAGGTAAAGCTGTCAAACCAGTTAAAATGAGCAGAAGAAAACTGCAGCAGGTTTTGAAAGTTAAATTTAAGACACTGAATTAAGTGTGATGAATGAAATAATCATTAGAGCTATATATAAGCAAATAATATCTGCTGTGATACACATACAAAACTGAATTATTTAAGTATTTGAGTGTGAAAGAAATACTTTTATTTCCCTAAACTTCCATGAACAGACAGTGAAAATAAAAATGAAAGAAAACAAAGTAAGGCTATAGCTAATAAATTGCTATGGACCATGATGGAATTCACTCTAGTAGCTGATGTCACTCTTTCCCTGATCTTTCATGTTGTAAACAAATTTTCTGAAAGGAAATAAGCTGGATCCTAGATTCCTTTTGTCTGTACCTATTATAGTTTGTTTTATTGTAACAAATTGTACCTGAGAGTTTTGATGTCTTGCTGTTTTCTTCTTCACTTCTTGGAAATTTAACCATGAATTCAGTCCTGTGGTAATTTGTAGAATATTTTATATTTTAATGAAAAATTTAAATATTGAAGTTTAATTTTTAATCGTGTGGTATTGAAATAACATCATGCATAAAGGACAAAAATGCTCTGGTTGTTCACCGAAGCTTTTATCTATGGTTTACATATGTCTCAAGTACCAATGCATAAATGTATGTATGTATGTGTATGCACATATGACATGTATGTACATGTACGTGCGTGCTGTGCTGTGCTGTGCTGTGCTGTGCTGTGTTACAACTACCAGTAGGTAGTTCATTTCTTATTATGTGCATTACCAGTCCCTCGAGAGCTTCAGGACTGCCTTAATGGAAGAACTACTTTGGTATTCATTATACGGGGTGATTCATAAAGAAGTATACAGTTTCCACATGCTGTAAAACAGTAACAGTTGAAGACACGGATCACAACTGCGAACCGTTAGGTAGATGTACTCATAAAGTTTGTGTCATGCTACTGAGGGAAGTGACGTAGGCGATAGCGCACATGTCACATGACTAGTCAGTCAAAATGGCAGCGTCTGTAGTGGAGAAGGCATTTTGTGTTCTTGAATTGGGCAAAACGGAATCTGTAACTGTTGTGCAACAGCATTTTTGATCACAATTCGGAAAAGAACCTCCAACCAGAAAATCTGTCTACAATTGGCAGAAAAAATTTGAAACTACGGGCTGTTTGTGCAAACTTAAAAGTCACGGACGACCGCGTGTATCAGAAGAAGTCGTCGATAGTGTTTGCACCGCCATTCAATTAAGCCCAGGAAAATCAACGCAGAGGGTGAGTCATGAAGTGCAGATTTCACAGCCTACTGTCTGTAGAATTTTGAGAAAGAAGCTGAAAATGATTCCATACAAAGCGCAGATGTTGTAAAATCTCACTGACCTTGACAAGACAAAGCACTTTGAATTTTGTGCCGAAATGCAGCACTGTTTTGAAAATGACGATTTTGCTGATCACTTAGTTTTCACCGATGAAGCTACATTTCACGTGAGTGGTTAGGTTAACAAGCACAATGTTCGCTTTTGGGGAATGGAGAATTCCAGATTTGCAGTGCAACACGTGCGAGATTCCCCTAAGGTAAATGTGTTCTGTGCTGTGTCCAAAAAGAAAGTGTATGGCCCCTTCTTTTTTCACGAGAAAACTGTCATGGGAGGTTCTTTTCTGAATATGTTAAGTCATTGATTGACGCCACAGTTGCAGGACAACAGTAACAACTTTATTCTCCAATTGGATGGTGCACCACCTCACTGGTTAGGTGACGTGTGAGATTATCTCGATGAACATCTTCCTCACTGAGGGATTGGACGAGCCGCGGACTACAACATGCCACTAACCAAATGGCCACCCAGAAGTCCTGACTTAACACCTTGTGATTTTTTCCTGTGGGGGTACGTAAAGGACAAGGTATTCGTCCCTTCCCTCCTGTTAATCTAGTGGGGCTGAGACAGCGTATCACAGCCACTATCACTGCACTTGATTCAGATATCTTACCTCGCGTTTGGGAAGAAATGGATTACCGGATCGATGTGTGTCGTGTGACTAAGGGTGCACACATAAAATATCTGTGACTGTCTCTAAAAAAACTTGAAACATTCCCCTACAATTCTGTTACAGGTAACATAAGATATCTTACATTGTTCTTGTTTTATAGTGCGTTGAAACTGTATACTTCTCTATGAATCACCCTGTACCTTGCATACTGGCAAAATCATGAATGGAAAGCCAACATACTGGCAAAATCGTGAATGAAAGCTGTGTGTGTGTGTGTGTGTGTGTGTGTGTGTGCGTGCGCTGCTGCTACAACAACAACTACCAATAGGTAGTTCATTTCTCATTATATGCATTAGCAGTCCCTCGAGAGCTTCAGGACTGCCTTAATGGAAGGACTACTTTGGTATCCATTATACCTTGCATACTGGCAAAATCATGAGTGGAAAGCCAGCAACAGGATTCGGAGTCCTGCTATGCATCCTAGATGTATCCAGAGCAGTATCCTCTCAGCCGTGGTTGTAGTTAAATCACTAAGGGAATGGATAATTGCTAAATCCTTGGCTATTTATTATTATTTTCAGGGGTGTTTCCGTGGCAGGTTTCAGAGGAAATTTTCACATGATTCAGAGGGAATTTCCTTTTTGTGTCCCCTTTGTATTCAAAAGCATCTAAGTTCTGTAGGTTCCAAGTTAATTTTATATGGTTATTTTATTGACTTTCTTCTATATGCCACTGTCATGGCTCATTTGGCTAATTGCCGTCCTTGTTTCTGTGTGGTAGGTTACTGTTGTGGGTTCTAATACCATTGCTGATAATCCAGTCCATGATTTCCCATGAATGAGTGGATGGATCCCCGAAATTGGCCCTGAATGAATAATCTGTTTATGATAGTTGCTCCTGATATTTGGGACCTTCCACTCAGCATGGGGTAGCCATCAAGTTTGGAACATTCCAAGCTTAGAAACCTCCTGGAGGCCTGAGCTTTGCATGGGATGTTGCATCAGGGAGAAGAAGAAATTTCTTCTATAGAAATTGTGGTCCTGTTAAAGAAATTTCAGAGAAGAAATGTATTTCTACTATTGTGTTGTTACAAAAGCCAAGTCATTTGAAAAAAAAAATGTGAAGGAGTATCAAAGTTTTTTTGTTCTGTTTTTTTTTCTTTATAATGACTTTGCATATGCATTCATTAAATTCATATTTATGAATCAAATTTTTTCAGGTGAAACAAATTGTTCAGTTCATGGTATATGTTGCATTCAACTGGCAGCTAGAGCGATCTTTTCTGATGGATGAGTATGCTCTTCCTCCTGCACCTGTACCTGAGCAGCCACTAGAAATAGATTCAGATAATTGTAAAAAGGCAGATGAATCTCTTTCCATATTGCAAAGTTTGGACAATGAAGATGTATTCAAAGAAGCTGCACTTTCCAGTGACTGTATTATAGATTCCAACAGCACTCCAAATTCTTCTTTGGTAGAAATTGCTGAATCTGGAAAGTTAGCTAAAAATCGGATAAAATCTGATGACCATAATAAGAAGTTAGAAGCCAAATGTGTTGATGACTATAGTGACCCCTTACATTCCTATTTACGTTCTGAAAATGATGTGGCCTTAGCTGACAATAGTAACTTAAGGGTTGCTTCTTTCCCACAAGCCAATACATTCCGTAAACTGCTGGATGACATTATTCTGTGTTGCTCTATTAACGTAAAGGAAGGACTGCCCTTTTTGGAGACTGAAACTGGTAAAAACTGTGAACTAAGGAAATTCTTTCCCAATGAAATATACTGGTCAGAACAGTTCTTAAAAGATGATGATTCTTCTTTGATGCATATCACTCAAATGGATTATGATGATGAAAATGTGTCATCAGAGATAATTTCAAGTGGAAACGTGGAAATTTTACCTAGTCACAAATTTGTGTCATATAAATTTACTGAAGAATGGAATATGTCACATAACATAAGTTCCATTTTGGCAGATTTCAGAGCTCGAGGAGGCACCATCAAGTATTTGTGTCCACACGAAAGAGTTGCTAAAGAAAAGAAAGCTGCCATGAGTGAAGCAACTAAGGAACCTGTAAGTAAAGCACCTGAAGATGAAACCAACACTGGACTTTGCTGGGAGAAAAAGGTGTGTGATTTATTTAAAATATCTTCATTTTTCAGTTTTTGCTGATATTTGTGTTGTGTGTGCCAATCAATAAATCTTTCTTCATTGAAACCTCTAAACAAACACATATCTATTCCACTTACGATAGGATCTCCATCAAAAAGAACAAGTAGTAAGAAGACTGCATTAAGCAGAAGGGGAGAAAATAATTGTCTGAATATACTTTCTGAAATTGTAATCCCTGAGCAACAATATAAACACATTTTCTTTCATAACTAACTTTTCCTACTGTCACTTTTTCTCCATGCTGACATTATAAGGATTGATTTTATAAATGAAATTACAGATTTCATTAGAAAACCAAAGTCGTGGTTTTTGAGCAAGGAGCTGTGTGTACTGAGTGCAAGATTAATATAAATGGTACAGAATTGACCAGGTAAATAAGTTTTCATACATAGGAAATATGTTTGACTGGGGAAACATATTAAATGGTGGTGAAATTAGTAGGCAAGCGAATTGGGCTTTGAAAGCCACAATGACTTTAGAAGGATTTCAAAAGATTCCGAATGACTGTGTATGAGAGTGTAATTGTTCCTGCTTTAATGTATGTAGTGAAACCACAGTACTGCAGAAGAGACACAGGACTTGTATGTGTTGTGGAAAGAGATGACTCTTACAAGAAGTTTGTGGTAGGATTCATTCTGTTCGTGCACTTGATGACGATGTGTTGCAGGCATGCAGTTTGAAGCAAAAATGTTATTTATAGTGTGGAGACAGATATGCTGAGGTGATTTCAGTATGTTGAAAGAATGAATGAGTTGCTAAGAGTATTTATTCAGCCCAAGCAGCAGGCAAGAAAGGTAGAGGAAGGTTGAGGAAATCGTGGGAGTACCAGATTCAGGAATGCCTGAAAGTGAAAAAGATAATGAGTATGAAGTACAAAAGGTGTTGTGTAAAGTATGCTATGGTTGTCAGCGGAGCTCAAGTTGTGTGTTAAGATTGCTGTAAATGGATATGTTTTGATACATCAGTTGTATCAGCAGAAAGGGTTTTCATATAATATAATGAACAGAATAATGAAGGGAAATTTCGCGCTTTTGATTTATGCAATTTACATCAAAATTTCATTAGATCTTTCAGCTGAACATCAGCCTTGTTCACAGTGGTAGCAATTATTCACGTAGTGAACATCGTTTCTATAACTATTGCCAGTAAAGATTTCCAAATAATTGGAATGTTGAAGGATGCATCTGAATTACAAGAGTTTTTGCTTAAGAGAATTTCGATGCTTTCCTTGTAGCATAACGAAAATTTGTTTGAGAAAGGTACAATCCTTTTGCTGCTGGTCCAGTTTGGAGAGGCAGAGGTATCTTCAGTTGTGAGAAGAGAAAGAGCCAAAGTAGGGAAACCTTTTCTGACATCCCATTTATGTTCATAATTCTGCAGTTGACTGAATGAAAAGTTCTAAAAGCTTAATGGAAAACCTGGACTTACCTGGAGAACTCATCAGAGACCTCTATGATTGCCTTCAAACCTTGCAAGAAAATAATTGTTTCACAATACAATAAACAATTTTACCACCAAATTAAAGGTGTACCTGTGAGATCACCTCTTTCCCCTCTGCTTGCAGAAATTTTCATGCAAAACATTGGAAACAGTATTGTAAAACCCTCCCTCTTTCAACTCAAACTTGGATTCGTTGTGTGGACGACATCTTCATAATTAGGCCTCATGATTTAAAGGAATTGCACAATCTCACCTCTTCTGTCTGTAGAAAATTCCTCACAGTTAATTTCACTTTACAGTTTGCTGGATCCATCTCATACATCCTGAAATTTTCATTTGTGTTCAAGAACCTTATGAAGTGCCATGGATTATGCATTGGAATCAAATCACCAATGTCCATTGCCACAGCAACAACAAATACGCATAAGGACCCCGACATGAATTCTGGAGCTGGGGTGTTTTTTGATACCATTGGAATATCCAGATGGCTTGTCTCGATCAAACATCGAAATGACCAAGAGATCCCTTACAATTAGGGGGAAAGAACACATAAGGGACATTTAAGCAGGCAAAACACAAACAGCACTATGCAAAGAAGTAGCCCAATATGATGCCATACCGGTGTGAAAAGCATGAAGATCGCTCCATACACTGACTACAAAGGAACACTGACTAGAGAAAGCATCTAAATATTCATGCACCCCAACCCTTGCAACGAGAGCCCTCCCTCGAACTCTCGGCTGCGTGGAAGATCATACTGACATAGGATATGAGGGGAAAAGAGAAAGAATGTTTGAAAGGTAGGTCGCAAGGCACCACCTTCCACGAGACGCAATATAATTTGGACATGCAGTAGATACACGCTCCAAGATTTCAAATTATCCTCATTCCCGAAGACATTCTTGTGTGCACAGGCCATGAGAAAGCCCCCCCCCCCGTTCAGAGTGTGAAAGCTCAGCATTTAGTCATTGTGTGGTTTTATAAATTGTTACACCATTAAATACGGAATAAAATACATATTTAATGGTGTTAGGGCATCCATCCCCTTCCATCCAACCATTGTACCGATCTTACAAAATTCATGCAAAAAATACGATTGTTCCTTTGGTGTTTCTTCGGAAAGTTTGTTCAATTTGACCAAATCAGACCGAGATCCGATATCAATCTTAGATAAATACGGCGTTTATTCGGTACCACTGAACTCTTTCTCAACTACCTCACAGTCTACTTCTTACGTGGGATCCACTTGTAGATCATTAAAGACACGAATTACAGAACACAAATACAGTGTTCGTACACATGCCTTAACAACTTCTTTAGCGCAAGAGGTACTAAAAGGAGAGCACTATCCTGACTGGGACAATGTAAAACTGTTATCAACGACCAAAACTAAAAATGGCCTGTTTCTCAAGAGCTTGTATATTTATCATTTGAATGAACAATGTAGTAATGATGAAGCTCCATCCAATATACCAGCACCTTGGCGATACCTACTGAAAAACCAAGAAACAAGATTAGACAACCATTGATTTTATTGTACATATATAAAACTCAGGCGAGGGAACTTTGACCTTCATTTTATATTTCTTATATTTATGACAACCATTATGTGTTTTTTACCCTACAGGTTATTTTAAATGTACGTATTTTATGACCTCATACTGTTCCGACTTGTACGCATGCGCGGTCTTTGCCCATAACCACACGTGTATATAACCACTACGTTTCATGTGCACCTTGCGAGTTTTGGTGCCTGATGATGAACCTATAAGTCGTAGGTTCGAAAGATCTCGCAAGTTTTTAACATTAAACCTTTTTAAACCTCAATGGAATGAGTTATTTGTGTCGTCATGGTTTTAACTGTGTATACTTTTGATACCGGTGATACGTCTTAGCTTCATTTGAGTGTTGTAATTGGTTTGAGCTAAAGTGTTCGTGCTTAGACAGCTATCTTCTTTATTTGTGTAAGTTCCATTATTGTAATTTTTGTCTTTTTTTTTTTTTAATCAATGTTTTGGTAATTTCACTTATCTTTCACTTTGTTATTAGATTGATGCTCTGAGCCCTTTCAATCATCAAAGCATAGCGGTTCTGTTTTGCAGTTATTCGTGCACATCAAATAATGCTCCTAACTACTGTGTTAACCCTTGGTAAGAATGCTTTCCTGTAAATATTTTCAGTATTCAGTAATTTTTGTCATTTGTATTTTAAATCAGAATTTGAGGTTACCTTGTTTGCTGAGCCAAGAATGGAAACATTATTAATCTCACTGTCATATGCAGTGTTTGAAAAATTAACTGTGTATGTGGGTGTAAGATACATGAGAAATCATTATTTTTAAGATGTAACTATCTATTAAACTTCTTTTGTTTCTCTGTATTAGCCATCATTTAACCATTATATCAGAAAGTTTGGTTTTGGATAATTCTTGTTAGTTCAAATTTTACTACACAGCCTTTAATATTGGCAAAATTTTACAGCCTGGTTATTTTATCATATGGTGTAGGTAAATTGTATTGTTAGCAGTAGATTCTACTGTACATATCTTCACTATTTTACATTTATGATACAATCAGTGGCTCTAAAACATTAGTTCCACAAGCATTTCCTGAACACTGGAGTACTTGAATTAAAAATGATTGACCATTCACTTATTTAGACATCAAGTTCATGTTGGCCTTATTTATAACTGATTAGCCAAAGTATAGATACATTGTAAGGAAAGGAAGCGTGTCTGTATTCCAAGCTCTGTTGCTTTTCTTCAGTCAAAGTGATGGATGCGTGGCTTGTCACCCAGTAACAATATTAAACAGAAATTGGTCACCCTCTTCATGATAATGCTTCAAAAGTTTTTCAAAACACTCAAGACGCTTCTATTTGTTTTATGGTATCAATGTGTATGGCACCTATCGGGAACAGATTTTAGTGTAGCCTACTGAAGCAATGATATGCCCCACTCTTTCTTTTGAGATTCCAAGCCTAGCTGCAACCGTTTTTGGGTAATACGGCAGTCATTTTGGATGAATTCATCAACTGTTTTTTGGTGATTTTCATCAGGCACTGAAATCGGTCTTCCACTGTGAGGTTCGTTGACAAGATTAGCATGCCTCAGTTCACATTGATGAAATTTAGTAGCCCAACAATTTACTGTACTTCTGTCAACAGTGTTTTCAACATACACAGCCCTAAAATGATGATGAATTTCAGTTGGCACATTATGTTTTCAGCACTAAAAATTCAATCACTGCATGTTGTTTGAACTTCATTGACATATCCTCACCACATGGCACGATATTAACACAAACTGATTCACAACTGCTCTGAGGAAAGGAATGAGACTTGCTACCATTGTAGCTGAAGGTTGCGGCTACAAGGTCACGCTGTACGTGCATCACTCCTGGCTGCTACAAGGTCATACTGTGCATGTGTGTATTATTTTTCTGCCATCCTACATACAATCGATGGACATACCACGTCCCAGAGAGCAAGCAGTGGCCGAACACACACCATTGATGACCAGGGTCGATGTAGACTATCCAGGCTCATACAGATTGACTGCTCTGCAACTGTGGCAGAAATCACATTCAGGTTGAATGTCAGAGGCCCAAGCAGCATCAGTGAGCAAATGGTACAGCGCACGCTGTGAACTCTGGGCTATGGGAGCCAATGCTCTACTCATGTGCCATTATTGAATGCTCGTCATTGAACATTACACCTCGCCTAGGGCCAGGAACATCAAAACCATACATGAGATTCTTCCGCGGATTCGCTGAATTTCGCTTTTTTGTCATCATTTAGGTTATTCATGAAATTGGTGCTAAACTGAAGAAAATTTTTGGAGGATTAGTTTTTCAAAATTTCGAAAACAGAAGTTAAAGGATTGAACATTTCCCCCATGATCTTGATTTCTTTTTCTCGTGAGGTTTCTTCTGTGCAGTATTATTGTTAAATATAATTTTATTCCATAAATATTTGCATTTCAGCTTGAAAATGGAAGAAAAATTCCGAAAACGGAAGTTGACGCGAAAATTTCTCAGTGATCTTCAAGCACGAGATTCTTCAGTGGATTCGAAGAATTCTGCCTTTTCCATCGTCATTTCGATGGTACTAGAGATCGATGCAGAACTGAACAGGAATTTGGGAGAGATTGGCGGTGGTAGTGATGGTGGTGGGGTCGTTTTCCATTGGTGGGCGGAATTCTGACTTTCAAAGCTCTCGGAAACGGGAGTTAGGTGGAGTAAAGGTTTCTCCCGTAATCGTAATCCTTTTTTCATGGCGATGTTTCTGCTACCCGGTACTGTTGTTAAATATAATTTTATTCCATAAATACTTGTTTTGCAGCTTCAAAATGGAGGAAAACTTTCTTAAAATGGAAGTTGGACAGAGTGCAGATTTTGCTGGTAATCGTAATTTTTTCTCCGCAATGTTGTATTTATCTTGTGTTGCTGTTAAATGGGGAAAACAAAAACAAAATTATGTATTTTGAATACAGTGGTGTGCTCCAGCTTAATATTTACATAATAAATTTCAGTGCACAATTTGATCTTACTCACGCCGCGTTATATTCACACTGTTTCACAGTTCTTGTTTTTCACCCGTGCGGTTAAAAAAGTTGTTTTTTTCCTTCGGTAGTATCATGTATGATCAAAACTGGACCTCTGAAGCTCAGAGTGGGGCATATGCAGAGTGGTGCTGCATTGTGTGGTCAGATGAATCGTGTTTTCAGCTGTACTAAGCTGATGGGAGGGTCTGGGTGTGGTGTCAACATCATGAAGTCATGGCCTCATTGTGCCAGGTAGGCTCTATTCAAGTCAGTGGTGGCTCTGTGATGGTTTGGTGAGCCTTCTTACGGAACACATCAGGTCCATTAGTGTGTCTGGAGTGGTCCTTAACTGCTGTGCACTACCAGCATGTGCTAGCTAATCACATGCACACTTTCACGAGCTTTGCGCATCCTGCGGTCGATGGCCTGTTTCAACAGAACAATGCGCCACCCCTCCAGGCTGCAACAACCCAAGCATGGCTTAAGGAGCACTCATCTGAGTTTGGAACCTTCCAGTGGCCCTGGATTAAAACCCTGTGAAAGGTCTCTGGGCTGCTGTGGAGTGGAACATCAGATCCATGGATCCTGAACTGACGTCTCGGGTGGAGTTATGGACAATGCTACAACAGGCATGGCTAGCATTACCTCTGGAAACCCTCCAGTAAGTATCTGGTGGTGTTAATGCCTCAGTGTTTACAGGCTGTAATTTGCACTAGAGGAGGTCCAAAGTGCTATTAGTTAGGTATCTCTAATGTTTTCTCCATTGAGTGAATATGTTGTTTTAAATGAATGTTGGCCTAAATCAAAACGGATGCGCATGCAGGTAAAAAAAAAATTGCTCTTTTAAATAAGTAAGACAAATTTGATGATACTTATTTAAAGATTGTATGTAAGACATGCAAAAACATGGTTCCCACTCAACCTGTAAAACAGAGAAAACCTGGAATTCTCTGGGAATTTGAAAATGGTTCCAAAATTCAGCGAAAACTCAGGGGAAATTTCCCTTTTTTTCGTAAAAATGGAGACTTTATTTTGCCGGGGGAAAAAAAAAAGTTTTCCAGATTTCAAACTTTTATTTGAAATTACTGCCTGCCTAGAATTTGGTAGATCTTGTATTTTTCCTTTATTCCCTAAAAAGATGCAAAATTGAATTTAGAAAAGGTTTTGTTCAGTTTCTGCAGACAGGTGTTGTAACATGGAACAATTGGACACAATAACTTGACCCTGGAGAAAAACTTCACAAGAGAACCAACCAAACAATGGATCAAAGTCCTTTGTCTGTTGGTTCTCTTGCGACATGTTTCTCTGAGCAAGAGCCATTCCATCATTAAGCTTAGCTGCATTGTGTTATAGAAAAACTGAAACTAATCAACTGACAGATTTTTCCATACATATGACCCATTTCTATGGGAACGTATTTACAAATTCTATACGGGTAGTATTCACAAAAGTTCGTGGAATTATGGTACGGAAAATAAGGTGCGCATCTCGTTGTTATTAATGAAAAGCAGGTAATTTTATAAAGACAAATTATTTAAAGAATTTGGAAATGTGTGCTTTGGTTAGAAAATGCATGAATGGAATGAAATGTAACAATTCATTGCAACATTATAGGGGTTGCTACTCTGGGAAAACTTTAAAAACCACCTGGAGAACCTGGAAAAGTCAGGGAATTCTTTTATTACTTTTGAGTGGGAACCCTGAAAAAACAAAGATCTTGTGAGAACTAGAACTAAGACACAGAAAAATAATTGATACACTTTCATACATATTAAGCTTTTCTCTGAGATTTAGAGGTTAGCTCCTCAAACAAAGACCATCTGCCAAGTTAGCATTTAACTGATGGAACTAGAATTTAGTTACTGTTGGTGTTTCAAATGTCTCCATTTACAACGTCTCGCCACATAGCTCGAACTTCATTAACGTCCATCACACGCCGCACACAAGATCTTTTGTACTACATACTCATAATCTTTTTCTCAAGAAGACGTTCCAGAATCTGGTCCTCCCATGATTTCCTTGGCCTTCCTCTACCTTTCTTTCCTGCCACTTGGGCTAAAAAGATTCTCTTAGTCAGCACCTCATCACTCATTCTTTCAACATGGCCAAACCACCTAAGAATATTAGTCTCCACCATACTAACAACATTTTGCCTCACATTACACATCTGCAACACACCTTCATTCCTCACATGATCAGCGCGTGTCTTACCCCCTCCCCCCGTAAGTAACGCATCTCCTCAGCACACAAACAACTCCTATTTCTTTTCTGCAATACCCAGATTTCACTGCCATACATCAGAGTGGGAGCAATTACCCTTTCATACACAGCCATTTGGGACTTGTTTCCTGTTTTCATCTCTCAAAGTGCCAGTTTTTCTTTTCCAGAAAGGAATCCAAATGAGAACTTAAGAATATACTGTCAAAGACGTACCACATCCAAGTTTGTGAAAGTAGGGCAGCAGTTTTTTCACAGGGTCCTTGTAATTTCCTGTTTTTTTTTTTTTTTTAAGTTATTCCCTAAGAATCCATCACCACCTGTTGGAAGGCATGTCGTGCTCTCTGTCCATCTCCAGTGATGATACAATCAAATGTCTCATCATGTAGCAGTGAGCAAATATCTGGATCAGAAAAACAAAACAAAAAAACTCCCTTTTTTATCTTTTCAAATCTTAGAAATTTCTGTCAAAGTTTATTGAAAGGCAGTTTAAGTCTGATCCATAGCCTTGACAAAATTCTTCATGGGGCCCAATTTCATGTGTAAAGGTCTTTGTGTACTGTACCAGTGAATGATGCTGTATATTCTTCTTCCCAGATCGAGTGATTGCTGAGAAGGCCAAATCTTCTTCATGTAATGAAATGCCTTTTCTGTTGTACTCCATTCACAAAGGAAGCAACAGAACTTTGTATATTTGATCAATAATCCATGCAAAAGAGCAATGACATTTAAGAGTGCACATATATACCACTTGTACAGGGTGATTCAAAAGTCCCCGAACTCTGAATTCAAATATTTCTACCATGAATATAGTGATGTATAACTATTTTTACATACTGTTATATTGACACTCATACTTACAGGTAATGAAAACCACTTTACAATAGATGCTGGAATTGTCCACCATTCTGTTGAAGACACAAATTCACCCGACAACACATGTTGGCCGACACTCTTTTCAGCGTGTTGGCTAGTATGTCCCTCACGGCTGTAATGATGTTGTTTCGCACTGTCTTAGGGTTGTTGTGGTAAACTGTGTCTTTCAGATAGCTCCAAAAATAAAAGTCTTGGAGGACTCAAGTCTGGTGAGCGAGGCAAACAAAGTTTTTCGAGATTAATCGATCGTGGAAGAACTCGCGGAGCATCTCCATTGTGTCGTTTGATGTGTGGCACATTGCTCCATCTTGTTGAAACCAGCAGTAACATTCGTGTTCTTCCAGCATCGCTACAAATTGATGGATGATGTCTGCATACACAGCAGAATTTACAGTTGTGCCGAAAAAAAAAGTGGCCCTATAATTCTCCGTCTAGACATGGCGCACCACACTCCAACTTTCTGACAGTGAAGTCCAACCTCATGCAATGTGTGTGGATTATCCGCAGCCCATATGCGAGTGTTTTGGCTATTGACATATCCATTCAAATGAAACCATGCTTTGTCACTGAAAAAAGTGTTGTTAAGCCGGTTAGTCACATTGTTGCGCGTGAAACTCTTAAACCATTGGCAGTAGGCAATGCGCTTTTCTGAGTCCAAAGGACGTAGCTCTTGTACTACTTGAATTCTTTACGGCCATAGCTTTAGACATTTAGTAGCCCTCTGGCAAGCTGAATACGATGCCCCTAAATCTCGAGACAGTCGCCGAAGTGACTTCCGGGTAGAGCACTGCAGGGAAACGTGAATTTTCTCCAGAAACATGGTTGTCACCATGGGCGGACGGACGCTTTTAGGCTTATCCTGAACACTGCCTGTCTTGTGACACCGGTTCACAAGGTCATACACAATTGTTTTTCCTGGTATAGGAGCATCAGGAAACTTCCTTTGAAAGAGCTGGATGCAACGTTGGTAAGAATTTTCCGCAAAATAAACTTCTAACAAAGCGACTCTCTGTTCTTGCGCGAGACTCATGGCTGGCTGAACGTTACTGCTTGCCAGCACCTGCATAAGCGTAGTGTCATGTGGTGCTATCACATGGTGCAGCTCGTTCCCCAAGGTCACACACAACAGCCACAAGAAGCAATACTCGGATATCTTTTATGGTTTTACAGCAAATACATTTTAAAATATAGAGTTTGGGGACTTTTGAATCACCCTGTATGTCATAATTTATGAACTGAAATAATTGTGTCATATTGTCATAAGTTTCCTTTATACTAATAGCATGGCCTGCTGGAACAGAAGGTAACATGTTCCCATTGTGTAGAAGAACAGCTTTCCTACTTAATTTCGAGGAATCTATAAATAACCTCCATTCTTATGGAATATATGTCTTGTTGAATGATTGGAATAAACTGTCATCATCTTTGCAAGCAACCAGGTTATTTTCTATGGTAAAGAACAATACCAGATCTCTTTGGCAGTGACAATATGCACTTACTTTCACATTTCTCTCAAGGAAATTCCGCTACTGCTGTCTGGATCATAGCAGTTCCACCTTGCTCTTTGACAGCTCGAGATCTCTAGCAGGATCATTCAATTCATTTTGCTTTTTCTTCTGTGGTCAATCCTATGTTGTGGGTGTAAAGTGTCAATATACTGATGCTATTTCCTGTGTACTTATCTCTTCCTTCTCTTTCTTCTCAGAGTCCACCTCCTGATGTTCCGGTGGCTCTGGGATGGGAAGATGTTCCCCATGTGGCACTGGGCAGGTGGTATGTTGAGGTAGTTTACTGTCTCCTTTTCTTTCTAGTAATACCACTTCTTAGCAGAGGTGACATACAAAAATAAGTCACTCATGTCTGTTATTTTTGATTGTGGAAATAACTATTTTATGGGTCTTATAAAGGTAATTATTTAAAAGAGTTGGTGGTCAAATTTTCAAACAAGAACCTAGTTCATCATCAGGACTACGTCACTGGAGTAGTTGCTGCCACTCAGTCAGAAGTGTCCACCCGCAATTATCATTACTTGTGGTACTTCTCACTATTTCCATCCCTTCTTCTAGCTCCCTCTTTACTAAGAGTGATTGGTGGGTGATTATTCTGACCGAGTCTCAATTTATGGAGTGTCCACTTGCTTGTACATGTCTGTCTAGCCTCGTTTTGTTACTAATGTTCCTAATAGCTGCTTAGTTGCATTGACTGTAACTGTGGGCTAAGCTATATTGGAGAAACAGGAAGGAGTGTTAAAGTCTGAATGAAAGAACACCAAGCAGCTATTAGGAACATTAGTAACAAAACAGGGCTAGACAGACATGTACAAGCAAGTGGACACTCCATAAATTGGGACTGAGTAAGAATAATCGCCCACCAATCACACTTAGTAAAGAGGAAGTTAGAAGAAGGGATGGAAATAGTGAGAAGAAGTACCACAATTAATGATAATTATGGGTGGACACTTCTGACTGAGTGGCAGCAACTACTCCAGTGACGTAATCCTAATGATGAACTAGGTTCTAGTTTGAAAATTTGACCACCAACTCTTTTAAATAATTACCTCTATAAGACCCATAAAATAGTTATTTCCACAGAAAACTGTGAATAGAGGTGCCATAAATTCATGTATAACTAGGTTAATTTTGAGTCGGGACCGCAACGAAAACAACGTCGAAGGAATTCAGTTACCACTGAGGAAAGCCGTGGTCATACGGCAAAAATGTGTCTAATTTTTCAAAATGGTGTGGGACCTTTGGTGTGAATTTGTTGCCTTCAATTAATGTCCGATGAGACTTCGGGTTATATGCTTCACAGATAATACAATCCTGGTGTTGATTGATCATAGTCATTTACCCCATCCACTGTTAGCTGTGTCTTTTAGCTATCATAGGTTTTAGTGCATTTCATTGCCTTGCGCTCTTTCTTCATTGTCAAGATGTTTCATGCTATTTTTACCCCCTCTGAATGATAGTTGATGTAGGTAACAATGATTTTCAGCCATTTCGTATCGGATTGGACATTTCATTGTTTTTTCCATGCCTTTTTGCTTTGATGTTATCGTTACAGTACTCAAATAAGGACTCTTTGACCAACTGCATAATAACGATACGACCCAGCAACAAAGAGATGTATGACCAATTGAAGCAATAATACAAACTCAAGAAAACAGGTAAGATATCTTACGTGAATTCGAATATTTTTAAGCATGTCATAATTACGTTGAGGCCTACATCAACACTAATTCCTGCCATTCTACTAATGCTGTAATAAAACACGAGAAACAGTAATTACAATAAAAATGTGCTTTTAGTGACTTTAAATAAATCACCAAGCATCACCTCCATTGTTACCCACTATTGTGGTGCCACAGATCTTTTCAACAGCAGTGACAACACAGTTCTTAAAACATTCCCACTTATTTTCTACATCCCTCTTACATGACTTCAGCTCCTTCAGTCATTCTCTGAGTAAGTTAGAGTAACACTGTTCATGCAACATATGAAAGACTCAAATTAGTGCACACCATATACACATGCACACTGTATGGACACAACCTCCTGTATATTTGAAAATCACCAATTTTTAATGTCATAATAATGTTTAATGGCTCAAAATTAATAAAAAATGGCTGTTTTCATTTCCAGTACATTTTCAGTGTTGGTACAGTGTTATCAAAAGTTATTAGAATTGATGTAACTCTGCATAGGCATTTCACCTTGGTCACAGATAGTTTTTGTTGTTCATACTCATGTACTGTGCATATACCTATAATATTTGCTTACAATCCTTTTAACTTCAGGTATGTATATCTTGTAGGGTTGTTAAGATGGATTTCTATGGGTCCAATGATATCACCCTTGGTGGATTTCTTGAGCGGTATTGTTTTAGGTAACTGTTCTTTTAATTCAAAATTGCAAACTTTATTGCTTTGGATTTTACGTTGCTTATGTGAGTTTTTTATTTATCTATTATAAGATGTAGCACTTACTACAGAGAGGTGAACCTCTTCTTACGAACTTTCAAAATATAAACATCTGTATTTACGAACATTGTACAGACTAATAAATCTGAATCACAATTCATTTAAAGAGCATAGAACCCCATGGTTACAAATATTTTATGATGCATGGCAGTCAAATGTGTAGTCCAGTAATTCCCCATTCTGTGCCATGCTAAATGGTATTATCTACAGTTCTTGTAATTCCTAGTTTCCTCTTTTTATGTTGCATTGATTACACAATGTGGCAATTGAAAATGAGACTGATGCTGAAAGATGATGATGACTTGCACAGTGATATCTAATGAATATATGTATGTTTGAGAATAGATTTAATGAATTTCAAATTATGTATTTTTACAATAAACATTTTTAGAACACACAAATCTTTTTTGAATCATGCACTTTTATTATCTTTGTATAAAGTTAATTTATCTCAAAAATGCATTAACAAATTTAACAGTATATCCTATTAAAAATTTAAATTCAACTTATAAACATTCAACTTAAAAACATTTTGAAAAACACAGTATGTTTGTAAGTTGGGGTTCACTTGTATTCTGTAAGGCCCGATAGAAAATTTGTGTACAGAACTATTAAAGATCATCCAGAAATTTTATCGAATGATAGTTCTTTTTTTTGTACACAGAAAGATTTGTTATACCAGAAAATGCTTAACAAGCTTTGTGCAAACTAAGGATAAGAGCTCTTGACGAAGGCTGTATCTCAGTTCTCTTACAACATGTTGAACATTTTCTGACGGTGCATTTTTGTATGCAAGTAAAATTCATATTTGGATAAAAAAAATTATGATCTTTGACATTCTGTTAGTATTGTGTGTGTGTGTGTGTGTTCATTCGTCCATTTGTTCGTCCATGCATGTGTGTGTATTCATTCGTGTTTGTGTGTGTAGTTGTTGTTGTTAACTGTGTCACTGAGTTAGGTGATATTCATAATTAAACTTACATGTTCCTAAAGTGTAAGACTGTGTACTATTCTTCTTGTGCTTAATAAGAGTAAGATTTACGAGTTCAATTTCATTATTGTATTGTAAATGAAAAGAGGTATGTGGCTTCTTTGTTTCTTAAGTGAAATAGAAAAGACCAATCAGCATTTTACAGACAAACATAGTTGTTTAGTTCTTTCCTCATTTTAGTGTTGATTTAGGAACAGTTGTGTTCTTCTTGGTCTCAGTGTTTCTTCCTTTCTACCTCTCTGACATAGGTTAGGTAAGGAAGTTAAGTTTCTATTAAGAAAATAATGAATTATACTTTTCCTAATTTGTTGCTTTTTCCTACAAAATAAAAGTTGTAAGCATTTCTGTCTCTAAAGATGGTGTTAGTAATTATGAGTTCTTTTCCTGCATACAAATGAGTAAATCCTTTTCGATTGCATTTGCTAAGCAGTTTTCTCCAAATGTATCCATGCATCTTTGATTGCCCTGTTGCCTCTTCTAGCTCTACTTTTCAGAAATCCTCAATGATAATAATAATAATAATAATAATAATTATTGTTATTATTATTATTATTATTATTATTATTATTATTATTATTATTATTATTATTATTATAATGATGATGATACCTAGGTCTCCTTGACTGATACCTAGGTCTCCGGGGGAAACTCGTATCAGTTCAACAATACCAGTCAATGATAATTTGCTGTTTATTTTCTTTGTCAGAGGCTGTGATTCGTATATTTCGAATAAAGAAAATAATAATAATGAAGACCAAGCTCAACGCTCGTGTCACACCGGGCTATCAACACATTCTCAGTTCCATTCCTCTCGTATTCCTTCAGGATCATCAAGTAGACCACCACAGAGCTGGAGGAAATAATGCACTACACCAGGAAACCCACATTAAACATCACCAGCACCACCCAAAGTCAGCAGTAGAAAGGCTGACCATTGGATGGGCAGAAAGAGGTCAGGGAATGATCAATATCCTGGAACACCGAGACAAAGAAACCAGCAGCCTCAGGAAATACTTCCATCGAAGCATGGGACCCCTTCACCAAGTGATAAACCAGAGTGACAAGAAGTACACAGCCCTAGGCCTCTCTACCCAAAACATCGAGATTAGAACGAGGGAGCCAAAAGAAGAAGCTTGGGGTAAGAAAGTTCTACACAAAAGGCACTACAATGATCTGCAATCCAACCATGTGGGTAAGACTGCCTCCAATGCATGGCTAACAAATGGATCATTCTTCTCCAATACCAAAGGGTTCCTGATGGACAGACAAGATCAAGTTGTAAACACCAGAAACTATCGGAAGCATATCCTGAAGGACACATCAATGGAAAACGACACATGTAGGCAATGCCATCAAGCACCAGAGACCATCCAACATATCACAGAAGGTGCAGATTTCTCACACAGAGTACACAAACAGGCACAATCAAGTTGCCAAGATCGTCCATCAGAAATTGGCAAGGAAGCGCAACCTCATTACAACTCAGCCTGTCACCTACTGCAAGTATGAGCCAACAAAGCTTCTAGGGAACCACACCCGCAAGATGTACTGAGATAGATCATTCAGAACCGATAAGATCATCCTGGTCAAGAAGGAAAAGAAGTCAACATACCCCATTGACATAGCCATGCCCAACACATGCAACATCCAGAAGACGCACGGAGAGAAGCTGTCAAAGTATAACAACCTATGTTACGAAGTCAAGGAAATGTGGCATATGGAAAACGTTATCACCATCTCCATAGTAATATCTGCCACAGGAGTTGTACCTAAGACCATTCACAGCTCTTTGCAGACACTAGACCTTTAACCTAACACCTACATAGAACTACAGAAGGTAGCTATCCTGAACACTTATATGATAGTAAAGAAGTTCCTGGACAACTAAGAAAGAAATACCACTTTGCAGACTTGGTACATTGTACATGTTCCAGAAGGAAGAGAGAAAACATCTCCCCAGGAAGGTGTAGAATCATCTTTTTTTTTTATAATAATAATATTATTTTTTATGGCCACATCTAAATTTTTAGAGGAGGATTCTACCTGTTTCAAACTACAAGTAGGTCCTTCTATTTGTCCATAGGCTGCCACAACTCTTTAAGTGTACACTATGCAGTTTGAAAACAATTTTCTCTGATCAACTTCTTTGCCTAAATCCACCTCTACGTTGCTTGTGTAGTTATGTACAGGGTGCGCACGCGTGCTTGAAAACCTGGAAAGTCCTGGAAAATCATGATTACGTTTTCAAGGCCTGGAATATCCTGGAAAAACAGTATTTTTTTAATGCTGTCTTGAAAAGCCTTGAAATTTGAAATTAGTGCTTAAAAAAAATGCCCTTTTAGGAAATCGTGTTACTGACTGTTACCCCTTAATTTTTTTAAGTTCCTCTCCTCTGTTCTCAAAGAAACCGCCGGCTACAGTGGTGTTTCGGATGTGCCCAAATCCTAATTTGGCTGGGGGGGGGAAGCACTACTTCTAGTGCAATAAAATTGGATGATTACTAGCAGGTCTGTTAGGGAAGGAGAGCTTGATGCATTCTCTAGCCCTGAGCTTGATGTCCGTCCGACAACTACTGAGAACAACAGAAGGGGAAAGAAAAGACATTTAGCATTTGCAAGGGGGTCGCGTGTTTGCCAAGTCAGCTGGCATCCACCAGTGAAGAGTATGCCTGAACAACACATTCATCTGCTCCTTGTTTATTGCATTAAGACGCTTGCTTCCGGCCCACCCCTCAAGAGACTTCGGCTACTTATGATAAAAAATAAGAAAACTATCTTTGCGAATTTTTCACAAAAGTGGCTGAAATTTTAACATTTACTATAATTGGATTACAGAAGCTCACTCCCAAAATTCCATTTGAATCGGTTTAAAACTTAAAAAGTTAGCATTGGAAATTTTTATTATGTGTGCCTCTTTAGACAGTGAACCTTGAGCAGAAAGTGTGTTACCATAGTAACGGTTGATTGACAGCTGGGAGCGCTGATCCGAAGCCCTTGGTTGGGAAGAAAGCAAACACCTGTTTATCACTTCCACGGCTCAAAAGGACTAAGAGATATTTTCAGAAATCCATTTTCCGGAATTTTGAAAATAACACAGTAAAATTTTTACAGTGGTTAAAATACATCACAATAAAGTTCTAGTGCAAATTTCGCCGAATTCCGTTTGAAACTTTAACAGATGCAAAAAAAAAAAAAAAAAAAAAAAAAAAATCTTCCGTTGCAAAATCGGATTTAAAAAAAGAAACGGCAATTATAAATTACGGGAAAAGCAAGCAAATTATTTTTTTTTAGATGCCATGGTTTATTTAAACAGAGTGATCCTTAAATTTTGTTTCTGTGATGATATGGACTCTATTTTAATTACAAACATACATTTTTATTCAGATGTCTGAGTTACTGTTTTAATAAAAAAATCTATAATTAAAAAGTTTTCAATGGATTTAGGCGAAATTCAGCAGATAAACGTATTTTAGTAAATTGCAACGTTATGACGTAAATTTGGTCATTTTGTCGGAAATTGGGCAGCATTTTTTTTTTTTTTACGTTTTCTCCTATAGTTAGGGTGAAGGAGGAAGACACTTCAGTGAGCTGCAGGTGGTGATTTATGGCGATGTGCCAAATGAAAAGAAGCCGTTCCATCAGGACATTCCAGAGGTTGAGTGTGCGTGGACGCGTGCTCCTGCTGTTTGAACTTAATCGGAATGTTTTCGTGTGGGGGAGAAATATCCGTTTCAGCTTTACAGCTTTCAGGCTCCTTTTTTTTTTCTTGGTAATAAATAAAAACCATAGTTGCTGCATTCACCATTGATCCATATTCGCATTTCTTGAATATAAACAGCAGACAATCGGAAACATGGTGTTGGGTGGGTCTTGATGTTCTTCATTTGTATCTGCTGAATTTTGTTCTGTGGGAATACGGAATGAGTTATACTGTGAATACATACAAAACTACATATTTTTGAGCTGAAAAAATATGTCTACTTGTACACAGTAGCTAACATGTGAACTCAGACGAAGACAATCGGACATATGGACGTCTGATTCCATAAAAAAATCAACCCATTTTATTATACACGACAGGTAAAACAGAAAAAACATTACATGTTTTTAAACATTATAAAGGAAAGCGGATTTTTGAAACACCATGACTTGATGATATTAATTTCTGAAAGTTTTTTTTTTTTTTTTCGATTTTAATTTCTGAAATCTTTTTTTTTTTTTTTTTTTTTTTTTTTTTTTCAATTACAATACACTGTAACATGATACCTGTGTGTTGTATCCCTTAGTTGTATGGCAGATTTTCAGTTGGCCGATATCCGCGATCGTAAGTGGTAGTTACATTGCTATTGTTGATGATGACAAGATAAATACTGGAGTAATGTAGAATGTTGCATAAAGTAAAAAAAAAATCTCCCCCTTCGAACTTTTATGCGGTTATCATAGCTGATCAACCATTTCATTCCATGAACATCAGCACATTTCAATCATTTGACCATTGGGGGTCTGACGGAATTCAGCAGTGCTTAAGCGCCTAGCGCAACGAGAACATGCTAATTATGGACAGTTCTATTCCCTTCCCCCTATCATCCCTAATAATTGAGAGCGCATACTGTAGTTTCAAATATTCTGTGTATGAGCTAGTTTTCACGCTGTTCGTTATGTTTTTATTTTAGAAATTACTAACCCTTTCGAACTGTAGGTTGCAGAAACGTTTATGCTTTGGTTTTTTCCATTTGTCCGTACGATAATTCACGTAAAAGGGGTTGGATTTTGGCGAAATTTTAGTATGCTGTTAGGTACAACCTAGGAACCTACCCTGTTGAAAATGGTCGAAATTAAATTCAAAGGCATAGATATAAGAGCAGTATTCATTCTCCAAGCTTGAAGCCCTACGTCCACTCTCTAGCTGGGTAAGTATGAAAGATTTGAGACTTGGAGGAGGGGACCCAGTACAAAGTTTTGCTTCCCTCAGGCACTAAGTGTTTGTAAACATTTCCTTTCCTCTGGTTTGGAGCCCAGCTGTAAGAGGTGATGCTTTGTAACAGTCTTTTAGCACAACACTCTGTCTACTGATTGGCATACAGGTCATAAAACAGTAACTTCACTAAGTGTTGTTTCCTTGTTTTGAATGAAGACTAAATCAATGCCAAAGCATTTGCAACCCAGGCTGCCTAAAGGACAAAGCTGGGGGAGCAGGAAAGAACATAGCAGTAAGACCCCTTTTTCTTTAATTACTTAAAATCTGGCCTATAGTAATTGGTCACAAGTGTAGCCCCTTACTCAGGGGAAATTCTCAATTTTTAGTTGTGTGGTTCCTGATCTTAGATATTTTTTTGGCTTTCATTTACTGTTTCAGTTGATTTACCCATTTTTTCACCCCCCATTAAATATGGGTAAGTGTACTTTTAGTAATCTTTGGCTAATAAATCCTAAATATGCTGGATGGATTAAAAAAGATGAAAGCAATTGCCATGTTGCAAAATGCATTTTTATCCATTAAAATAATAGATGTTTCGAATATGGGGGAATCCGCTTTAAGAAGCCACATGAAAGGAAAAAAACATAGTATGTTGACAGAAAGCTGTAAAAATGTTCCACTAACTGTTGATAAATTGCTATGTGTATCAAGTGATAAACAAGTACAGCCTATTGCATCCACATCTAATCCTCTGCATATTCCTCTTGAAAAAAATGCAACCATTAAAGCAGAAGCATTGTGGTGTTTAAAAGTGGTTAAATCCCATTACTCTTACAGGTCTTGTGCAGGTAATGATGTTTTATTCTGCCTAATGTTTTCTGACAGCAGAATTGCTGGAAACTTCAGCTGTGGCGAAAAAAATGTTCCTACATTTGTTGCTTTGGTTTGGCACCTCACTTTAAATCAGTGTTGGTTCAGGAAGTCAAAACTGAAAATGAAAATTTTGTGATTTTGTTTGACGAAAGTTTAAACAAGTTTAGTCAGTCAAAACAAATGGATATACAAGTTCGCTTATGGGAAAAAGGAACAGTTTCAACCAGATATTTGTCATCAGTTTTTTTGGGTCATGCTAGTGCAGACATAATGATGGAAAAATTTCTTGAATGCATGGCGTGCCTCCCACTGTGTAACATTGTGCAGTTATCAATGGATGGACCCAATGTTAATTGGAAGTTTTTTGATATGCTGCAATCAACACTTAGTGCTGACTCAAATGTCCAACTCCTAAACACAGGGAGCTGTGGACTTCACATTGCAAACAATGCCTTTCGACATGGAGCCTCAGCAACAGGGTGGGAAATTCAAAAGTTGCTTTCATCATTATTTAGGCTTTTTAAAGATTCATCTGCAAGGAGGGAAGATTTTTCTAAAATAATTTTAGCCAGTAAGATGCCATTAAAATTCTGCCCACACAGGTGGCTAGAAAATACTCCTGCCTGCGAGCGAGCATTAGAAATTTGGGCAGACATTGAAAATTATGTTAACCAAGTTGAAAAGAAGTGCATCAAGAATCCCCACACTGTATCATTTGATGCTATCAAAACTTTCACTAAAGATCCTTTTGTTTTGGCTAAACTGCATTTCTTCAATTCAGTTTCAAAACAGCTGGTACCATTTCTCAAGGCATATCAGTCAGATAAGCCAATGATGCCTTTTATGGCCACAGATCTTGAAAAGATGCTAAGAAATATGATGAATCGCTTTGTTAAAAGAACCATAATGGCAGAAGCTAACTCTGCCTTAAAGCTGTTACAAGTAGACCTTACAGATGCATCTCAGTGTTGTCACTATAAAGAAATTGATGTTGGGTTTCAAACAGAGAAGGTATTGAAAGAATTAAGTGCTAAGAACATTAGTGAATGCAAACTTATGGAGTTTAGAATGGAATGCCGAATATTTTTGCAAAAGCTAGTTGTGAAGCTATTGGAAAAAAATCCACTTAAGTACTCCCTTGTTCGCCACATGAATTGTTTAGATCCTCGGTTGATGTCAAAAAATAGTGAGACTTGTATTAAGAATCTAACATCCATTCTCACACTTCTTGTTGATGCTCATAGAATACAACCAGAATTATGTGATGGTGTAATATGGCAGTTTAAGGAATTTGTGACCAGTGTTGCAGCAGTAAAATCTTCATTCATAAACTTTGATCCAGAAGATAAACAACAAAGAGTAGACACATTATTGTATGAGTACATGTCTTCTACTAAAGCTTTTAGTGAACTGTGGAAAGTTGTGAAACTTCTTTTACTGTTGTCACATGGGCAAGCTTCTGTTGAGAGGGGTTTTTCAGTCAATAAGGAGCTCATTGTAGAAAACATGAGAGAGGAGTCAATTGTAGCACAGAGAATTATTTATGATCATATATCCTATGTAGGTGGTATTGATAAGGTAAATATCTCAAAATCCCTTCTGTTATCAGTTGGAGCTGCAAGGCAAAAATACATACATTATTTGGATGATAAGTCCAAAGAAAAGGAAAAAGGAAAGCTATTTTAGATGAAATTGATAGCATAGAAAAGAAAAGGAAACTCATTGAAGGAGAAGTCAAAGAATTACTTAACTCTGCTGATGATTTAGCTTTAAAAGCTGAAACTACAAATAACATTACATACATTGTAAAATCTAATAACTTTAGAAAAACTGCTCATGAGAAAAGAGCAGTACTTAAAAAAATGGATATGGAACTTGAAACCAAAGTCAGCAATCTTAAATCTGTATAACCATCCATTGATACTCCATATTTGTGGTATCTTCCAAGCATATAGAGAATTAATACTAAAACATAAAATTTTTATATTTGTACAATTTACAATAGAAATGAACTTTTTTTTTTTCTTTGAAGCATGTTGAACTTCAAACCAGTTTTGATCTTATATCTTCATAATTATTTAGTGTTTTTCATATGAAGTTCATGTAAATAGACTAATGAACTCTTCTGTTCCAAAAACTTATAACTTTCTGCAACTAACTTCCACAATTAGGCTTCTTATTGGACTAAAACTTTGGTAAGTAACATAAAACCTTATTTATACTTGTACAGTAAATACTCATGGGCTCCTAAAACATATTTTTGCTGTACATTTTACTATGAATTTGTGGCCAAAACAATTCAATCAATTGTCCTTAATGCATTGATCAGATTTTGGTTTATATAACTGACAAACTTCAATTTTTTTAAAAAAAGCTTTTAAAAACTTAATTCATATAATTGTCTTATGTTTTGGGAGTTGAACCAAAAGTGGTTATTCTGATTCTGGTTATGATTGAAGCTTAACTGGAGGTAGAGATTCCTTATGCTCATCATTTTTCATTTATGTAAAATACTTAAGAATATCCTAATTTATACCAATAAAAAACTGAAATTGTTTTATGTTTAAGGTTTTTATAAATAGTTTAGCTAGTTCCACATTTTGGGGTAGCACTTCATAAATTTAGTTTAGCAGTGATTTTGATTTAAAAAAATAAAAGTAAATTGAGGCAATCTTGTTTGATATGAAAAATAATTTTTGGAAAGTAATGAGGCAAGTGTGAGGCAAGTGTGAGGCAAGTGTACTGGTAGACATAAAGGTGGTTAGATTCTTTTGGGTTGGGTGGTGGGCCAGGACTTACTGACTTCTATGATGAAACTTATTTGAAACTTATTTGAAATCCACGTAACGGAAATATGGATTGAAAGCCAAGCCCCACGTGCGGTAAGTGTTCATCGAACTTTACCAACTAAAAGTGAAGTTCAAAAATGCAAATGCATTAATGCACGTTAAATAATTAACCTCCAATATCGGAAGTAAATTGAAAAAATATTTGAAATTTGTTGCCATGTTCCTAAAATTACACTTTCTGTTTTAAACTCTATTGGTTCACCTTTCTATGATCGTCCACTCCCGAATCATTTCTTGAGGTGCATAGTGATTCCGTGGCTTATGCTTTTTGATTTAACATAACTGTACTACAATTGGATGAAATTTTCCTCAAGTCTGGAACATATTCTGTCTAGTAATTAAGATTTTCATTGCCTTCAAAAGTCACATCCCAATATGCATCCACCAGTGGCAGTCATTGGGAATGTTAAAAAAAAAAAATCATTCCCATGTATGGAAACACTTTTTATCAGAGCTAGAATCCACCTGTGGGCATAACAGGCACATGCCCCATTTCAAAAAAAAAGGGGGGGGTGAGTAAGTAGATAAGTGCTTTGCTTTGTCTCACGTTTCTTGTTTTCAGACATTACACTTTTTCACTTATGGATTTGCAACTCCACGTTTTGTCTTACATTGGCCCGAACTTTTCAGTGATCCACACAGCAGTACTTCAGAACTGCTGTTTGTGATGTACTCTGACAGGCAAGCACCCCATCTCCCCCTTATGGGTCCTCCATGTTTTACCACCATGTTTTTTTGGAGGAAATAAATCTCAGAGATTTTTTACCAGTTCTCTGTTAGACGTGCGCCCTCCCCATTCTTAAATTCTGAATCTGCCCTCACTTTATTTTATAATAATTTCAGTTGTTATCAATAATAGTCTGATTACATGGAAGATAGTGCAGAATAGTGATGCAGCTAAAATGACTGATTAAATTAATCATTTTCTGATTGAGGGAAAGCCTTGTGATAATTGCATCTGAATAGCCTTGTGATAATTGCATCATGATTCAATTTAGCATTATTGGGTAATTCGCTAATTAAAAACATTAAAAAGAAATGTAATGGGTAAAAAAGCACACTCATCCATTTGCATCTTTCATCATTTTTATTACTTAAAACTGAAATTGCTTTTAAAAACTAATTTGAGCATGATACTGTAAAGCGTAGTAATCATCCTGGAATTTTTTGTATATGGCCTGGAAAAGGCCTGGAAAGTCCTTGAATTTTTTCCCTCAAAAAGAGTACGAACCCTGTATGTACCTGAGATTGTTCTCATGTGTGCTTGATATTTTTTGCAAGTGCTTCTGCTGTAAATGGATTTATTGTTTTAGAAATTTTTTCCCCTTGAGTAGTTATCTGTTAATGGTTTTTAAAGCTGTTGTCTTCTACTGCACATCATATTGGAGCTGTGCTCTGAATTGCATTGCCTCTGTGATGCTTATTTGCAGATAAAAAAATTCAAAATAAAGTGTGCATGTGATGTTTTTGTTGCTATTGTTTTTTCTTTTTGTTTTCTTTTTGGGATTTAATGATTCCCATGAACATATATTAGGAGTCTCCCTTCCCCAATTTAGAGCCACTGGTTCTAAGGAAGGGGAAGATCCAGCACCAAAAAGGCAAACACAACATCAGTGTCTTGCCTTCAAACCCAGAACAAGCAGTACAAGAAGACAGCACCCTAGATAGCTTGATATGATATACTATGCCATTCACTATAAATCTCTCTACGTAGATTGTTTTCAGAAAATTCCTTTGTCATCCCTCTCGGTAAAATTTGTTTTGTATTGTAACCTGTCATAATTAGTAATGATTATAACTTTGTGTGTGTGTGTGACAGAGTAAATACAGGGTTATCATGGTTAATGTGGAATGATTTTAGATACTTAAATCTTAAAGACTATTTAACCTGGAAAAGTTAAGAAACCATCATTTGAAAGCTCAGTTTATTATCTTTCCAGGTAAATCATTGATAACATTGTCATGAACATCACTGTCACAGAAGAAATGAAAAGAGCATCCGTGGTGTCAGTTCTCAACTCTGGGAGAACCCCAAAGAAGATTGCTGAGTTCCACAAATTCTCTTTGTCTTGAGCAAAGTGGGTAACACAGAGGACTCTGACAACATCCCTACCAAGCATAAGAATCATGACCATTGTTCCAACACCATCAGGACTCACAAGTTTGTCACCAAGATGCAAGGGATGGTGGATAATGACCCCAGGAAATCAATAAACACCTTATCTAAGGAATTGGGTGTTGCTTATGGTACCATCCACTGCTTCATTCACGAGGACCTCCACTACAACTCCTATGTTCTTAAGAGGGGTCACTTCATGGACCAGACTATGCAGGAAATGCATCTGACAAAAGCAAAGAAATTGCTTTACAAAGTCAATCACCCCTGAGAAGAACAACATGCTGAGATTCTTCTGAGACAGGAAGAATTTTGACCAGGACCAGAAGGTCAGTAGGAAGAATGACATTTGGTTATGCAAGAACCCTGATGACGTTCCTAAGGTCATGCACACAAAATTTCCTGCCACTGTCACGGTGCTCGGGGGAGGGGGAATCTCCAGTGAGGAAGATGTCATGCCTCCTTACTTCTTTGAGAAGGATTTAAGGGTCAATGCAGATGAGTACATTAAGCTGCCGAGAGATGTAGTGAAGCCCTGGATGGACACCATTGCTGATGGGAGACCTTACATCTTCCAACAGGACTCTGCCCCAGCTCACAAGGCCAATCAGAAATGGCATGGAGAGAATGTGCCCTACCACTAATTTCCAGACATCCCCCCCTCCCTCCCAGCTTCCCCGACTTGAATCCCTTGGATTACTATATGTGGGGCGTAGTTGAGGGAGAGACCAACAAGCATCCCCATAACATGTTAGGACCCACATGAACAAGGCCCAGGTCACTAAGGCCTGTGACCAATTCTGCTCAAGGATTGAGGCTGTTATCACCACCAACGGCGGGTTCGTTGAATAATTACAAAGTGATTTTGTGCATTAACTATTTCATAAAATTTTGCTTCAATAAAATGTATATTGATGTTTCAATTAATTGTTTTATTATATGCATAAACTTTTCACATTTGCCATGATAACCCTGTATGTTCATAAGAACTGTAAGAAGAATGAATTGTATTGTTATAAAGTCATTTCATATATTGATGTCCTTATTTGTTCGTGGTACAGGTTGACTTCCACTTTGCTGTAAAGCATTGTTTGGATTTTGGATATAAGATCATAATAGAGATTTCCAGTTGTTTACAAAGTGATCAAATTAATGTAGTTGTAATCAAAATTAAAGCATTTTGTTTCTCTACTATGAGGAACTATATCGTTACTGATATTACTTCTTCTTAACATTTGTTTTAGGTTATTTGTTCCCAAATACATATACTCTTGTATTGTTAATGTTTCTTGTACCTTTTAATGCAGTGTTGTTTTATAATTTGATAATAGTTTTATTCATTTTACAGGTCTGCATATGTGTGTCCAAGTGCAACATGTGACACATCTATGACTGTGCATGTCCGCAAGTTTGTTCACAATTCTGGTTGTGTTCACATACTTCTACATGAATTAAGCACCAGTGTCCAGGCAGCAGAAAGCAGCATATTAATGTGGAGTTGGTGCAAGATATGTAAACAAGTACAGTTTATTGTTCATTCTATTCCATTTCTTGGACAAGATCCATTCATTTCATGACTGATATACAATCATTCACTCGTGAAATTTAGTAATTTTCATATTTTGTGAATTTCAGATATTAAGTTCCCTTTTCTATTTATTTTTTCTTTTGTTTTATTTTGTACAAACATGATATCCAAAAGCGCAATGGTAAAAGCCTAATAATCTCAGTGTCGCCAACCATTTAGGAATTTTGGTGTACATCCATATGTACAGTAATATGCTATTATAATTTTTCTGTTTTAAACTTGTACAGTCGAACTTTCAGATAACACCTGGTGTGAATTTCTGCAGTTAACGTTTTTTTAATTAGTGAACCTTGAATCTTGACCAAAACTATAAGAAAAATAAGGAGTAGTTGTCTGGAAATCTTATCGTGATCCTTAAAGTAAAAATTCGGAATGGAAAATGAGAATCTTGTAGTTAGATAATATAAAATGCTGAAATAACAGCTGAATTTATTACCATTTTTTTTCTTAATTTTGCAGAAGGTAAATATATGCTAAACATGAAAATCCAAGTATTTTGTCTTTTTTTATATATATGTCTTTTTTTTTATATATATATATAACTATTTCTAATTGTTTAAAGTTATCAAGTTATCCCTTTGCAAATGAGCTTCAAAGTAATTTAATAGCATTTTTTGACAGCTGCATTATATCTATGATACGGTGGGGTCTCACAGGTATTCAGAATGAAAAAAAAAATCATGGGAAGTGGTTTTATTCAGTAGAGTGCAACTTGTCATTTCAATTTATCCCTTTGGAAAGAATAATGTGCCATGTTTTGCATACAAAACAGAAAAAAGGAAAATTTCCACCCATATTCTGGTGCGATAAAAGGTTAGATTGTTTTATATGTTTTCAGCAGCCCAGATCCGTGAATAGTATATTACCCCTAGCACAGAGCTGTTCACTTCCCGCCTTTTGAAAAAATCACGTGATATAACATCTTGCCACAAGGGGGACTCACTCTACTGGTATTTGTTTGTAACAAGTATAGCACATACTATGATTAAGTAAGATTTGCAAACTTTTCTTTTCACCCCCCCCCCCGATAAAAAAAATAAAACTGTGTGTCACCTACCAAGTTTTCTGTTGTCTTCTGGTCTTCCAGCCAAAAAAGCTTTATTCTGTATTCATATTTCCATATCTGAAAAAAATAAGTAAATTAAAAAAAAAAAGGAAGAAATATATTAATGGAATTTTTTTAAGGCAAGATTCTTATAACCCCAGGAATTGGGTTTGAAAGATCGGTTAATCCAATGTCCAGGACCAGAGATTTTCTTGTTCAGACTTGCACAATTATATTTCCAATGCAGTTCCAGTGAACGAAGAATGTCTCAAAAGTGAATGCTTAAGAAAAACAATCTGTACTGAATGTTTATGGATCAAGAAGTCAACAGTGCCATTGAATGTCTTTCATGAGTGCCCACATTAGGAGCCAAAGCACTGCCATTCTTTCCCTCTGTCAACATAAACAGTAATAAATCAAACTGAGATGGACTTTTTGTTTTTTGTAAGCCGGCTGTGGGATAACTCAGTTGTCTGTATAATGTTCATAACTAAGATACCACACAGCTTTCAAAATAAATAAATGAAAAAATAACAAATTCTCATTTGAAATAGGCCTTCACCTAGTTCCTTAAACTTCCCCGTATTGTTCCACACAGGATCAGAATGAGTCTTAAGCCTCCCCATTCATAATACAGGGTGATTCATAAAGAAGTATACAGTTTCCAGATGCTGTAAAACAGTAACAGTGGAAGACACGGACCACAACTGCGAACCGTTAGGTAGATGTACTCATAAAGTTTGTGTCCCGCTACTGAAGGAAGTGACGTAGGGGATAGCGCACGTGTCACGTGAATAGTCAGTCAAAATGGCAGCGTCTGCAGTGGAGAAGGCGTTTTGTGTTCTTGAATTGAGCAAAACAGAATCTGTAACTGTTGTGCAACAGCATTTTTGATCACGATTGGGAAAAGAACCTCCAACCAGAAAATCTATTTACGATTGGCATAAAAAATTTAAAACTACGGGCTGTTTGTGCAAACTTAAAAGTCCCGGACGACCGCGTGTATCGGAAGAAGTCGTCGATAGTGTTTGCATCGCCATTCAACGAAGCCCGGGAAAATGAACGCGGAGGGTGAGTCGTGAAGTGCAGATTTCACGGCCCACTGTCTGAAGAATTTTGAGAAAGAAGCTGAAAATGATTCCATACAAAGTGCAGATGTTGCAGATGTTGCAAAATTTCACTGCACTTGATTCAGATATCTTACCTCGCGTTTGGGTGGGAATGGATTACCAGCTCAATGTGTGTCATGTGAATAAGGGTGCACACATAGAACATCTGTGACTGTCTCTAAAAAAAACTTGAAACATTCCCCTACAATTCTGTTACAGGTAACATAAAATATCTTACATTGTTCTTGTTTTATAGTGTGTTGAAACTGTATACTTCTTTATGAATCACCCTGTATATCTCTCCAGCACACAAATGACTCCTGTGTCTCTTCTGTACCCAGGTTTCATTACTGTACATCAGGGTAGGAATAATTACTTTTTCATACAGAGCCATTTAGGACATTTTTGACAGTACATCAGTCCTGTGAAAATCCCCCTAAAGCAGCTATGATTTTCAAAGCTGAATTCACCACCATATTAATTTCACCATGTAATCTGTTTTCCCTGTTAAACATGCTTCTTAAATACACAAACTCATTCATAGGGTCAAACTATACTATTTAGACTGATCTTTTTTTCCATTCAGTACTAAGAGTTCTGCTTTCAAAAATCATGAATGTTTTTTCCCTTACTTATACTCAATTCAAACTTCATTCATCCTGGCCAACATACTCTGCAACTCATAATATAAGAGTCACCCAAATGAACAAATGAAACAGACTGTCTGTTTTTTGCCATAAGGGTTAATAGGTTGGAAATATGTGAACATACAGGAAGTAAAAGAGTGATACATGGGCTACATACCTGCTAACACATAATTGTCGGTTCAAGCAAGTGTCCCAGCATGGTAAGAGATTGTGGATACCCTGAGCCATACCTGCCAGATTTTGCGATTTACCCATATAATTTACAAAAATGTGACTTTTTTTACGGGCAAAATGATAATTTTACAAATTTCGTTATTCTCAGAGATTTTTTTTTTCTTTTTCTGATGATTTTGCACCCACTATTAAAACTTTTTTATTTAACTTACTCTATGGTGGCAGAAAAACCGATGGACAGCCGAAATTTTAGATTGGATTCCAAGGGACAGGAAAAGATCCAGAAGAAGACCACATGGGAGATGGGTGGATGAAATTCGAAAGTATGTGAGAGTGACTTGGAGGAGACTGGCACAAGACAGACCATTGTGGAGGAAACTTGGGGAGACCTTCGTCCAGCAGTGGATTGATAATGGTTGACAATGATGATGATGATTCAAAGTAAAGCGCTGATGTAAGTTACGAATAACTTTTCAGTTACATGTGTTCCTGTGGGAACATTTGCCGCAGTTTTCTCACGTTTTAAGTTAGCGTGGGGTGTATCTTGCATTGGAGCACATGTCTTTATTACTCCCAGTTTGAAATGCTATCTCAGAACGTAGTTATCGTAGAAAAAAATTCAAACGGATTTTAAATCTGTGGAATTTTTAAGCCCAGATGGGTACCCAACATGATGAAATTAAGCAAAAGCTGCCAGTTTTGTGAAATTAAAAGTGCATTGGGGCATGGTTTCATAACTTCTTCTCTGGCTATGAATTTGACCTAACGAAAGAATGCTACTATTAGAGGAAGTTAAAAAAAAAAAAAAAGTCCAACGTTCATTCGAGCCAGTGCTTCTCCAGCATTGATTTATTTTGCTGGTCCATTAGTCAGTAAGTTTTCTACCCTTTCCAATTGTGCTTTTTTAATTCGTCGCTCGATAACATGCATAAAAATGTCTTGGCTTGATTCAACAAAATTAACATGTTAGGGTACTGTTTTTTCCTCTGCAAATTGCCTCTCTTTAAGCTGTTACTGTTTTACTATAGCAGTTTTGCTTGCATTTTTTTCAAGTGTCAATAAATTTAGTATTAGGGATTCGCTATGAACAGCAATATGAAAGGGGGGAAAAAAGTACTATCAAACATTCCGTGAGTATTCTGCAGAATTCCTGTGTATTGCGAAATCTTCAAAAAATGAAAAATATGCATTTTGCACTACGTGTTAATGTAATTTCAGCGTTTCGCGTGGTGGAAGGAATGATATTTCTAGTTCAAGCATAAATCTAATGTTGACGGTGTAGAAAAAAAAATACGAAATTAACTTCCTTTGTTAAAAGTTACAATGAACTGGATGTGATTCGTGCAAAATGTTTGTTCACTTTGTTTTTAGTTGCATAATTTACCAATTAGTATCCCTCAGTCACTCATTTTATTTTTTTAATTTTTATTTGACTGTCTCATCGTCCGTGTCTCCGTAAGATAATCCTAGCATGAAAATGGTTCGTTTTTGAAAACATTTTAGTTTGTTCCATGACGCTGTGGGAATACGATCCTATTAGATTTGGGGGTCAAGGGGTGGAACATCCTTCCCTTTAGATGCAAACTTCCATAAAAATAAATGTTTATCTCTTTATAGATCATAATGATATAGCATATTAATGGGAACTTATGTATAGATTCTATTTTAATCAAAATAAACGTGCCGACAAATTCAAACACCTGTAGTCATATCAGTTAAAAGTTGATACTGTTATATATCAATTTTCCTGGTCACGAGGACCATTTGCTATATATAAAATACTAGTCACAGAGACAAATTGTTATGTATAAAAGTTTAAAACAAAAAGAAACTATGGTTATTTTAATGTTTGGCAAAGTTTTAGGGAATTAAATTTGTTACGACACCAAAACACACTTGTGATTTATAGAACACTTGTAATTTCAAAGATAGCACAGGATGTTGGTCAAAAATAAATAAATAAATAGAAGTAGTGGTACAGCAAAAAAAAGATATGCACAAACACACCAAAATTCACGTCGTCGCAATATCAATTAGTTAACTTAATCAGGCTCATATCCATGAACTCTGCCAAATGCAGAGGTGATTTATGAGCTTGACACGTTAAAAAAACTTGCACAAAATTTATCTCATTGTACTTGGATTTACTGAACACAAATAAAACTATTAATAAAGGTGACTCAGGATTTTTGAGGTATAAAAACTGACTTCAGTTATGTTTATTTGGCCAAGGCCTCTCGCCTGGCTAAAATTTGGTGATTTTTACAGATGTAATTAGCTTTTTCTTTTGACACGAACAACCAATGGTGGCAGAAAAACTGCTTTTCTCAAAACACCCACAAATGCCAAAAAATATGAAATTTAGAGTCCAATTCAATTTAGTAGGGTGTATACTTCCAATTTGTTATATAAATTCTTGAATTTTTTTTTCTGTCTCATTACTACCATTCTAATTTGCAAATTTTCAACTCATTAATTATTCACATTACAATTTCTTTGCACTCCTTCTGAAAATTATGCATTTTTTTATTTTGCTTCTGAGCTCTTCAAGTGTGTGATCATTCCTTCCACACATTGATCAAAAGAGAAAAAAATATATTATGTAATGAAAATGAATGGAAGGAAGAATAAAATCGAATGAATGGGAAGAACTTCCTTGACCCTTTCTCGGCTTTTTTCTTTTCTTACGTAATTAATTTAAGATAACTGAATTTCAGGGATGATAAATAGGAGAATTTGCGCAGTATACCCCACTCATCATTCCCGAAGGGAATGCGTGAGTCTGTCGCGCCAATTTTCCAGTCATTCAGAAGAAGTGGCCAGTTCCTCTTAAACTCAGGAAAATCAGCAACAGAACAATACTTGATTTAGGTAACATATTGTTTTTTAATCAATATGTTTGGTACATTTAATCAGTATGCACGACAAATAATTTCATTTAATATATCGATTAAAATTTTCATTGAATATATCGATTCATTTTTTTACGGATTTCGATTTCTGAAAGTTCGCAGGTATGCCTGAGGGAATAATGTCCATAGTTGGCTGTGGAACCAGTCGTCAACTGCGTCCCGGACCTCAGTGTCGTTAGCGAACCGGCGGCCCTTGATAGCTTTTTTTAGTGGCCCAAAGATGTAATAGTCGCAGGGCGACAGATCGGGGCTATAGGGGGATGGTTGAGGACCTCCCAGTGGAAGCTCCGCAGCAAATCTTGGCAACTGTTGCCACATGCAGGTGTGCGTTGTCTTGCAGCAGCATAACCACATTTGACAACATACCAGGTCCCTTATGCCTGATGGCCGTTTTGAGGTTGCGTAACGTATTGCAGTATGTGGTTGCCTTGACCGCACTGCCTGCGTCCAGCCAATACAACAGCAATGGGCCATTCTCATCGAAGAAAACCGTGAGCATCACTTTTCCAGCTCTTAAGGACGACTGAGCTTTTTTGGGGGGTGTGGAGAGTTGGGATGCCACCATTCCATACTCATCCGTTTGGTGGCTGGATCAAAGTGGTGGCACCAAGTTTCATCTGCGGCCATAATCTTGGAAAGAAACTGTCCCCCCTCTGCGTGGTAAGGAGGCAGGTGCTCCAGGCAAGCACCCATTCGCCGAGTCTTCTGCTCCTCCTGGAGATGCTTGGGACCCATTGTGCACAAACCTTGCTGTACCCCAATCGGCGATGGAGAATGGTGTTACCAGTTCCCTTACTCACGGACAATGTTTGTCGCAAGCTCGCTGTTGGTAATTTGGCAATTCTCCTTCACAATGTTGTCCATGGCAGCAATTGATTCCATGGTGATGACCACGTGTGCTTGCCCAGGTCTCGGCATGTCCTTTGTGCTCACACATCCTTCACAAAATTCACCACACCAGCAGAACTGTACACTGTGACTAACACTCATTCCCATACACATCTTTCATACGACAATAAATTTTGGCTCCATCAACACCTTCTGCCATGAAAAATTGCATAACTGCCAACTGGGCCTGTTTGGACGAATCCGTGTCACGACTCTACGTAGTCAACTTGCCTCCGCACGTGCAAACAGCACACTGACACATGCTGCCTATAACAGCATGCTTCCTGACATGACACGCCATCTACCAGCGCAAATGCATGGCTCTGTGTAATTATACGACGACACTATTACACGAGTCTCACTTTCATTTGGGCGACCCTTATACTTTTATTATTTCAGCCATAGTGGTCATTTAAGGATTATTTATATGAACTACAGCAGTTGCAATTTTAAGTTGTTTCTTTGCTGATTTACAGTTTGGTATTTTTTCATATTTAGGCATCTCCAGTGGTAACTATGTCACAAGATACCTGGTCATTTTCATTCGCAAAGTACCTGGAACTCAGGTTCTATGCCAAGTCATATGGTCGGAGGGGAACCAATCAGCTGTGCACACACTCGCTACACCATGACCATTATCAGTATTTTGCTCACAAACAACTAGTGGCAATATTTGAGTAAGTAGTAATAGAATTTTTACTAAGTTGGACAACCTGATTAGTTTGATTTCTAAACAATGACTTCAATTGTGTTCATTAGAATTGCACAATAATAACATGAGCCTACATGGATTTTGATGTTTCCGATTGAAATAGTGCTTCTAGCCCATTTTTCCTTGATGGTTTATAGAAATGTATTACATTTTTTTCTGTCATGCCAGGATTTTACATGAGCAGTATTTGTTTTTACAAAGTTAGTAAATAAAAATGCATTCATGATATATACAATGTTTTGGCAGTAATTTCCAAATGTACCCAATAGATGACATCATGTTTAGTTGCATGACAAGTTAACCATGAATTTTCTCTCCAGTTCCTCCACAGCTCAATTTCTTTGTTAAAGCCATTGTGTTAACAACTGAAATGTTGATCATTTAGTGACAGATTGTCTTCAGAAAAGTCTTTGAAATAAAAAGTCGTTTATCACTGGGAACACAGTTTTTATAGTACAGGCATCATGAATGAAACATAGTTAAATATTTTTCTGATGAAGAGTCTTTGGTATATTATAATCACAAAAGTGGAATAATGAAACATTTTGATGTTTATACTTGTTTTGTGTGGCCTTTATTCATTGACTCTTGTAAGAGAAACTTAAAAATTGTTTTATTACATAATGGGAATGTGTGTGCATGTATATCTCAATGGAACATTCTGCACATTTAAAAGAATCCTGTGAGTGACTTAAGCTTTTATTAATTAGGGTGAAATATGAGGAATATAGATGGTTTCTGTGTGATAGTTTTAAAGTGATTAGTTTATTGCTTGGACAACTGCAGACTACACACAAATCCCTGTTTTTTTTTTGTTTTTTTTGTGCAAATGAGACAGCTAAGCCAAAAGCAAGTACTGGCCAGTGGGAAGTAGAACACTTTGAATGCACATTTACTAAAAACATATTATGTGAACCATTCGTTGGTTAGTCTGTGTGTGCATATAGCAATCTACGCACACAGACATTACCATGCCATAAACCAGTATTGTCCATTTTGTCAGCGCGCATGCATTCATCCATAAATATATTCAACAGCCATGGTGACATCACACAACATTGTCTTACTCCTGGTCCAATAGAAAACCATTTTGATAAAACACCATTTATTCGCACACAAGCTCTACTGCCAGCATACGTGGATTTTACACTATTAAATAGATTCCCAGTAACACCATATTTATTCAGTACCTTCCACAGAGCAGAAGAGTCCTATTTACTTGATCATAAGCTTTCTCTAAATCTATGAAGGCAGCAAAAACTTTCTTACCAACACACAGATACTTTTTGATCATCATGTGTAATGCAAAAATTTGGTTAATGCAGCCCTAAAGTTCTTGCATTCAGTCTGATCACCCTTTTCCTTATACAAAGGAACAATGATAGCATCCCTCCAATCCTAAGGGACCATTCCTAACTCACAGCACAACTGGCAAATTTCAGTCAACCAATCAATTGCAGAAACACCACCATATTTTAGCATCTCAGCAGTTATGCCATCCATTCCCAGAGCCTCAGAATGGTAAGGCTCTGATGATTGGAGTTGTTTGTGTTCTGGAAAGAGGCGTTACTTGTGTGGGGGGGGGGGTGGCACATTCTTATATGAGGAATGAAGATGTGATGGAGTTGTTTAATGTGAAGCAGAATGTTGCTTGTAAGGCAGAGACAAATTTTCTTAGGTGGTTTGGCCATGTTCAGAGAAGGAGTGATGACTAATAGAATTTATTCAGCACAAGTGGCAGGAAAGAAAGGTAGAGGAAGGCCAAGGAAATCATGAGAGGAACAGATTCAGGAATGTCTGCATGAGATAATGAGTATGAAGTACAAAAGGTCTTGTGTGCGGCATGTGATGGATGTTAATGAAGCTTGAGCTGTGTCCAAACTCGCTGTAACTGGAGACATATTTGATACAGCAACAGTAAGTTCTTTTTGTGAGGAGCTAACCTCTGAGTATCAGTGAACAGCTTAGTGATATGATGTATGTGTCTGTATGTGTTAGTTGGTCACACAAAAGTGTTACCCCAATCACTGCACTCTGAAATTGCATTCAATGAAGCAGTTTGTTAAAGTGTTGGATGGAGAGAGTGACTGTTTTAAATTCATTTGCAAGAAATTTCCATTTGTTACATATGAAAGCTTATAGAGACCACTTTTTGTTAGGCTCCAAATTCAAAAATTTTCAGAAATGTAATTGAAAATGTTTCAGAAATGTAATTGAAAAAGCTTCAGAAATGTAATTGAAAATGTTTTGGGAAACAAAGCAAATCCCAAATTACAAAACTATTGTTGAAAACATAAGGAAAAACTTTGCAAAACTCGGTTGCAACATGTGTTTGAAAATTCATTTCTTGAATTTGCACATTGACTACTCCCAAAAAGTGTAGATGATGTAAGTGTAGAGCAAGGAGAAAGATTCCATCAAGACACTAAGGAAATGGAAAATAAAATCAGGAATGGTGTAATTTAAGTATGATAGTGGATTATTGTTGGATGCTGAAGAGGAAAAGCCCCCGTGACAAAAATAGCTGTGCAAGATTATCAAAGAAATGAAACATTCATTTATCATAATGAATGTACAGTTGTGGCCAAAAGTCCTGCACCAGTAGACCGAAAGTCAATTTTTGATGTTTGAAGTCAACTTATACAGCATAATGGCAAAGTCAGGAATACATATTATACATCATTTTAAAGGAAATTTTATCCTGAATTCAAATATTTTTACAGAATGTTATTACCAGTAATAGAAAAAAGTTACAAGCAAAAGTACAGCTTCTAGTCATTAAAAGCAAAAATTAGTGGAATTTGGGAAATTAGTGTACAATGTATTTAACATAAAATTACTGTATGGTACATTATTGAAACTTGCAGGGCACTTGAAATGACTTACCAACAAGCAAAATACGCTTTAATATTTAACTGGATAACCACGGTTTCTTGGTAACAAAGTGCACCTTCATAGCATGGAACTAATGAGCTTCTCTAGTTGTCCATTGGTGATAGCACGGTGCCATACGACCCTTACAGACTCAATCAATGCGGTTTTAGATGTGAGTCCTTGTTGACGGATCTTTTGCTTAATCTCACCCACAGATTCTCTATGGGATTAAGATCCGGTGACTGTGCCAGCCACTGAAGTTTTCTTATAACTTTTCGATTAAACCACTTGTCAACCAACTTTGACCGATGACATGGCACGTTATCGCCATGAAAGATAAAATTCCGCAAACCCATGTCTTGTGCAGATGGTAGCAGTTTAGACTCCAAAATATCCAGCCGCATATTTCGATCCATTCAATGTGCCATCAACAATGTGCAGACGGCCAACACCACTGTCTGAAATACAGGACCATAACATCACCGAATGTGGGTACTTGATTGTTGGGCTGGGTGTAGCATGCCTTATATCTTTCACCAGCCCGACAACATACATAATTATTTCCATTATTAGCGAAAATAGTAACAGTTGTTTCATCACTGAAAATAACATTTTTACATTCATCAACAGTCCAATTCTTGTGTACCTTGGCCCAAGCAATTCTTTTGAGCCATTGTTGTTCAGTAAGGAAAGGTTTTCGTGCAGCTTTTTGTGCAGTCAGTCCATTTTCTTGTAACCTGCGACGAACTGTACGTGCAGATGCAATAATGCCTACTTTATTCTCCCACTCATTTCTTAAATCAGTGGCTGTTTTAAACTTTGATTTTAAGGAACGACAAATCAACATGCGATCATCAAGTTCAGTACACAGCCTTGGTCGACCTGTTCTTTTTCTGTTTCTCACACACTCAGATTCTGCAACTTTTTTAATGGCGCACAAGACAGTGGAATAATCACAGCAACATTTAACAGCAATTTTGCAACTACTAAATCCAAGTTCATGCAAAGTAATAATTTTTGCCCTGGTTTGAAGAGGCAGGACCAATTTCCGGGTCTTTGATATTCTGAAATTCAAATATCACCAGGAATTCTGCATAAACTTCCATCAACTGACTACAAGCAGCTGCGTTCTAAGTCAGCAGACAATTCTACATCCTTTTATATCTCACTAGCGGACGCCAGAGAAAGCTATAGTGGATTGGAGGGGCGCAAAAGCTTTTTCAGAACAGGATTTGTGTTTCCTCACTTTCACTTTTGTGCTTGTAATTTAACTTCTATTACTAGTAATAACATTCTGTAAAATATTTGAATTCAGCATAAAATTTCCTTTAAAATGATGTATAATATGTATTCCTGACTTTATCATTATGCTGTATAAGTTGACTTCAAACATCAAGAATTGACTTTCGGTCTACTGGTGCAGGACTTTTGGCCACGATTGTATATGTGGAAATTCATATTATTTGACAAACATTAATCAAAAGACATTTTTATATGGAAAGCATAATGTATCATATTAACAATTTTAAGTTAATTTGTTTACAATAGTGATTAAAATTACTGGAAAATGTATTAAAATACAAATATCTTCTTTCCCAGTTTTTGAAAAACACTGATGTGATACAAAAAATAATGGATTATATTTCTGAAATCAATGTGAAAAATTATTAGAAATCACATGTAACTTTAAAAACATTGCTGCTCATGCTAGTGTTATTATTTAAAAAAGTCTCAAATTCATACGTAACTTGAAATGTACACATTTTCTTCGGTGGGTAAATAAAATTTTAATAAATATGAGTGCAAATTAATGATAAAACAAAAATGTTTTAAATATGGTATAGCATACTGTGCTTATGATTAGTTCACTTACACCACATAGGTTTGGTCACCTTTGGCTTTTTTACCATGTAAACTTGAGTTCTTTAGAAGGTAAGGAGAACTATACCTGCTGCCTTTTTTATACTTTATCTCTCAGCTGTAGCTTTTCAACCAAACTGTTTTTGAATGTGCAGGGTTGTATGATAAACTCACACAGCTGTTACTTCACAGGTGAACCAAGGCAGGTAATGATGCAGAACAAACGGGGCTTCTGTGCCAGAGTTGCCAATCCCATTGGTTCTACATTATAGCACCCCTGTGGTAAATTCATGAAATTAGCTCCTGAAACACCAAAAATTATGTGATGGGGCATTTCTATGCAGTGCAACATCATTGGATTGCAGTCCAGAGATGGCAGGACCCCTAAATAGTGGGGCTGATGCATCAAGACATTGGAATCCCCACTCCTCCCTGTTCATAGGAAACTGTGATTATGGCACATGAGAAGATGAACTTGCAACTGATGAAAGCATCATAGCAGTTTCATGCGAATGGGGGGGGGTGTTCCAGCGTTGTGTGTATCCTCTCCTTCGTTTTGGGGTCTTCCCATTTCTAGACAGCAATCCAGTGGTATTGCACCACTTAGGAATGCCCTTGGATGCTTTTGCCTCCCCAGTGTATAGCCTAAATTCCTCTATTAATTCCCCTTTTTTATGACTGATTTGTAGCAAATGAAAGATGCTCTCCAACTTTGTTACTGACATTTTTGCTTTATTTATCACATAATTTTCAGAGTTTGGGGTGCTACATTTGTGAATTTACTGCTCGGGGTGCTGATGTCGAAGTGATAGCATTGACCCTCTAACACTTGCACCCATACCGTTGATTTATTTCACTTTGTTATTAGCCTTCATTTGCTTGTGATATTGCACTGTTTAGAAATGCCCTTGAATACCTTTGTTTCAGTGTACAGCATAAATTCACCCATTGACCCCCACTTTTTATGATCGATTTGTAGCAAACGAATGATGCTCTTGAACTTTGAGATTGATGTTTTTGCTTTGTCATATTTTTGAAGTTCAGGTATCTAAGTTCATTAATTTGTTGCAGGGGGTCACTGACATAGAGCTCATAGATCAGCACCCTGGCACTTACACCAATTCCATTGGTTCCACATCATTACTTGCCTTTGTTTGTCTGTAAAATGGCTGGCGTGCACCTTAACTGTACACCCTGTATAATTATCGTACTTTAATGTTGATGCAGTCTTGTATATTAACAACTGCTTAAACTAATGAATAAACACACATGTATATTTGTGAAATGTAGAGTGTGAAATTAAGCATTGAAGGCACAGGCACTACATAGTTCACAGTACCTAAAGCTCTTGTGTTTAGCTTTACTATAACAGTTGTGCATTTTTTATAAATTACTCTTTTTGAGTCTTCTAAAACAAGCCCAAATGAGAAGCTGTTTTTAAACATATTTTTTAATGTACCCTTGTTAGCACTAAGATTCAAGATGAAACAGTGTATGTGATTTATGACATTTAATTCTGCAATATCTTTTGGTGAAAATGCCAGACTGTTTTAGTTCCTCATTTTTACTGACTAGTTAAAACTCTCTCTATATATATATTCTAAACTGTTGTCTTTTTGTAGGTATACTCCAATTGCTGTGTGGGAAGTTGCACTACCTTCACTAGTGATAAATGTTCAAGATGAAGCAACTTCAGTTTCTTGTGTTGTGGATCAGATCAAAATAATTGCAGTCATGTAAGAAATTTTTGATTTTCATTGGTAACTTTCTGTTAGTATTTATTTATTTGATTCCTCTTCATTGCCATTTGTTTTGTTTTTTAAATTGTTGGGATAGTCACACTGCTAAATATCATTGCTGTGTCTTTAGACACGCTGTGTGACAGGTGTTTCAGGGAACATGATTTTCAGCAGAAGCAAGAAGTGAGAGTGCTTCTACTGAAAATAATTTTTGTAAATAAGTTCTAAGTACATACAATGGTACCTCATTTATATGTTCTTCAAGGAGCCAAGTAAAATTAATGTATAATTGAAAAAAAAACTTATAAACCAAATAGGGGAAGTTTAACATTAAGGGCAGTTCACAATTTTTGGATCGGCAGTGTTTTACATATAAATGAGGTTCTATTGTGTTTGGCCATCATACTGCACAATGATCAATTTGGCAAACTACAAAATTTTAGGAATAAGCAGCTGTTTCATATGAAATTGCATAATATCAGCCCTGTTTGCAGAAGTTATAATGACGGATATTAAAATGAAAGAACCATCATTAATCTATTGCAGGTATGTCGATGACATTTTCATTTTATCAAAATTAAATAACACAGAGTTATTAATAGAATAATTGGTTAAGCAATTTAATGAAGTATACCTCTCCATAGAATTAACAATCGAATTAGAAGAACAAGAAACCTTGGCTTTTTTTGGATATACAAGTAATTAAAAGAACTGATACATTGGAACATATAAAGTACATAGAAAATCATCATATATGCCTGTACTGATACCTTACGACTCATATCATCTGTTAGCTGAAAAATGCAATAGTATTAAAACGTTAATTAAAAGATCCTGTACACATTCATCAAATATGCAGTATAAAAATGAAGAATTAAAATACATAAAACAAATTGCAAAAAATTATGGTTACTCCAGTAATAAATAGAAAAAAATGGATAATTGAAGTACAGAATAATTTGAATAATGCAACAAATACAAAAAGGGATGATGATAAGCAGATTAGATATATTGGAACTTTCCCATATATAAAAAAAAATTCTGCAGAAATAAATAAATTGTGTATTAAATATAATTTGCAATTAGGAAATAAAGTGCATACCATTAAAAATATTGTTTTGAATAATAAAAAAAATGCAAAATGTTTGGATAGGGCAGGTGTATTTATAAGATTCCCATAAGCAAAATCCCTCCAATGTTATACATAGGAAGTACTAAGAATAAACTAAAGCAGCAGCATTTGAAAACCTGGCAAAATAAAAAAGCAAAAACAGCATTAATCCAGTATTGTTTTGAAAATAAGCAATATCCGAAATTTGAAGATATAAAAATTATCAAAAGCTGTCAAACAGAATAACATCTACGATTAGCAGAATCAGTTTTAATAGAAAAAAATAGGCATGGATTATGTGACTTTAACGATTCCAGCAGTTTGACTGACCATTGAAGGGAATTAATAAGAATCAAAAGTTAAAAAGACAAAGAAAAAGAAAAAAAGATTTAACTATAAAATATAAAACAAAAAAGGAGAAAAGACAGAATAATCTAATAGATGGCGCCACTGAGTCAAATTGTGGTGAACATCAGAGAGGTGATATGAAGCAACGACCGGGATATTCACTTACTTGGAGGGAGTAGGTGCCATCGGAACTGCCGTGCTTCCCGAGGATGACCAAGGGTATGGTTGAAAGTACTTGAAGTGAATGTGGCTGCCGCATGGGGGAGAGGATGGGAATCGATTGCTATAGTGTATTTGTCATTTTTCAGAATGTTTGGTTCTTTTGGGCTTTTGAGCTAATATTTGTATAAAACTGAGGATATGTAGAAGTTTTGTAAATATGTAGCTAAGTGGTTTTTAACAGGTAGTTAGGTTTTTATCACTGTACTATAAGTTTAAAAAAAATGTGTTTATTGTTGTTAGGGTTAACGTGTTTGTTAAAATTTTCTGTGGAATGTTCGGCATATGAATGTATAAGTGAACTGTGAAGTGTCAAAATTAATATGAAAACATATCAATGGAAGACCAGTAAATTTTGATACACACTATGAAAATATCATGTGAGGAGTCAGTTCCTTGAACCACAGCCAGCAGGCAGATGAATAATACACATGCTGGAAATGTTTTTACAAGAAGTGAAACTTCCGATCCTTATTAGGAAAGGTAAGTGACCTTCAAATGTTTTTATTAAGCACATTAAAATAGACACAGCAGGCTGGATATACAGATGCACAATGCTGTATTAGAATCTTTTCTTTCGTTTTCTTTTCTTTTCTTTTTGTAGTTTCTTCTGAAATTTCTAGGGAAATATTGTTTCTGCAATTTATTTCCTTTGTTTTTTCACTGCACTCAAGAACTGATTCTTCCTGTAAATAAGAACTTTTGAATCAAAAGACATGATCAGATCATTACAATGGGTGCAATACCAGAATAAATTGTACTGAGTTTGCCACCAAGACCTCTGAAATAGCCTTCTTGTTCTCACTGGTGCCTACTACTTAGGTTAAATGTTTCTAATTGCTTGATTAATTATACTTCTGTACTATTTCTTCACCATACATTTATACACCTGAGCCTGATCTCTTCACACTTGCATGGACGTTTCATGAGGAGTATATCTGTTGATGGATTTATTATTTTAGGAATATTTTTATCCACAAGAAGTGAATGCAAGTGTGAAAGTTAATGTCAGCACCCATTCATCCTCCAACTGGATGGAAGGATGATTATGATGGAGTTTTTACTAGGTTCTCCAAAAAGGCTGTTTGTAGCACTCTTGAGACCCCAGTACCATTTACCTTTCAGCATTGGGTGTGATGTGCTTTAACATGGGTGCAGTCATGCAAAATAAGTTGTTTGGACTAAGCATATCCTTGACAATTTCCGTCTGGTTGGGTAACCACTCACCACCACCCAAAGGTCAGGTAGGCCTGGCCAGTTCCACATATCTTCTTCCAAATTTAGCATGCAAATCTCTTTTCAGTTTTTGAAGTTTGAGTACCTGTCCTTCTGCAGAAAAAAATAAAAATAAATAAGAACTCAGTAAAAACTCAGTCTGCAGAGAGGTGATTAGTCATTAAAAAAGTCATCAGTGGTAGTCAACGTTCATCTTTGTGAAAAACTGGGATCAGATATGCAGATGTCATGCGTGATGGTTAACTATTCTACAATTCATTAGAACTTGTATAACTTCGGTTTGCATGGCTGGTATGCAGCTTATTAGCCACATGTCACACCACAAATTATTGTTATAATATTACTTAACCCCTGGAATGAAGCCCACTCTGTTTCTTTCTTTCTTTTTTTTTTTTTTTTTTTTTAAATTTTTGGTACCAAAATGTGCAAACAAGTTCTATGAAATGAAAAATCATGTTTCACTACATTCCAGTGTGACAAGTGTGTTTTGTTATGGAGAATGCAAAATAACCAACTACACTCTTTCTTAACCACCTACACTCTTTCTTATCAGAATGATTGATTGTAGAAAAATAAAAAGTTACCAGAAGAAATCCTCTCATGTTTGTAACTTTCTAGATATAAATCAAGTGGGCAGCATCATGTAAGTCTATAGATACATCAGCTGACTGTGAGTTCAATTGAACCACTGTTACACTGCAGCTTTCCAAAAATATGTTAGAAGTGCTACTATAATTCAAATAATGACTTTGTTTATTGTTAGATAACAGTTTAACCAGCATTCAACTATAGTTGTGCCAAGAGTACACTGGTTACTAATATTAAGCTGTTGCCTTATCAAATATTTTGAAATTTCTGGCTTTTGTACTGTGGTAACCTGTCAGTCAGTCATCTACATATTTGATTGTGCTTCCTTAACTTTAACATAATTATTTTTTAACATAAATTACCTTTAACATGGTATTAAGCCTTGTGCGTGTGCTTTTATTCTTCATCTTCTTCTTTATCCATAGCTGTGGTATTCTTATTGTTCTATTGTGTTTCTTTATACCATTTCAGGGGTTATGGTATATACAGTAGCATACTTGAAAAGCTGTTTGCTTTGCAAGAGGAGTGCAGTGGAACAAGTAGTGAAGATGCTGTGGCAAATATGATAGTGCTTCAAAAGGTAAAACCATTGTTACAGTTTAGAAGTGAGCTTTTTTTTATTTTATTTTTTTAAGCAAGCTCGTTTGTAGCATCATTCTGGCTGCTATCATCATCATTGGCATGAGCATCAGCATAATAATCGTGAAAATCCTCCAAATACGTGGCGTCAGTAAATAAATAAATACATCGCTCTTTCCATGTTCCAGAAACACATAGCAACCGAACAAAAATTTTTCAGCCGCTGCCGTGGAATTGAACCACGGCAGCGGCTGAAAAACAATTTTTTGGTTGCTATGTGTTTCTGGAACATGGAAAGAGCGATGTATTTATTTAAATAATAATCGTGTCTGGTCACATTCATTATCATCATCATCATTGTGGTTATTATCATCACCACTGTTGTCCCATTCAATACTACCCTTCAAGTCACTGTCATTACCTTAATTTCAGGCACTGAATAGTATTCATTCTGCAACAATATCTAACATAACACCTTCATATCAGTTTTAGCTAGTGGATTTTGCTCTCAAAGCCCGACCAATTAGTTCACATCAAACATTAGTATGTGATGTAAACTTTGAAGAATTTAGATGTCTTAGCATTAAAATCATTATGAAATCTTAAGTCTTACAGAGTGTTGAGACAAGTTTACTTCGATGTATCTTCTGTCAATACAAGATATGCATAATCAAATCAAAGAGACAGATTAGATTAAGGTTAGTCATTGGCAAGAGGCAGTTTGACCTGAAGTATTATACACTGGTCAACAAAAAGTTAGAAATTTTGCATGAAATGAAGATTGTACATATGTATCTGACTCAAGAAACATTCATTAAAATAACATCAGTGAGGCTATGTAACACAAATGGTAAAGAATGTGTTTACAAAAACAATTTATTGTGCAATTTTGGCCCACAACAAAGTAACACCGCAAGATAGACAAGATGGTAAATTCGGAGAATGTCCATATCTTTGGATATCAGTACCCAGTAACACCACCTCTGTGTTGCAAAATGTCTTGACACCTACGAGGCGTACTTGCAATGACATTATTGATGCGTGTCTGGGACAGCTCGTCCCATATTTCAGGCAACACATTACACAGGTCTACCAGTGTACTGGTTATGGAATGTGGTTATCCAGATGTTGCTGTATAGTGTCCCAAATCTTTTCAATAGGATTAATGTCAGGAGACCTCAGAGGCAACTGTAATGATTAAATCCCATGATTTCCCAGCTTATGAAGCATGCCCCAGGCACGGTGACTGGTTGCATTGTCATTGAGAAAACAGAATGCAGGTCCAATAGTAGCATAAAACAGTGTCACAATGGGCACAATGATCTTGTGTTGGTACACTGAGGCATTCATGATGCCTTGACAAACGTACAAGGAAATGCGGCCGTTAAAACACACTCCTGCCCGGACCAAAACTGACTACCACTGGTAAGGGTGGACGGACTGCCCAACACAGTGTGGTTGCATTCATTTTCCTGAACTCCTCCACACATGTTCTCATTAAGTATCAGAATAAAGAGTGAAATGGGATTTGTCTGTGAAAAGAACATGGTGCTACTCTGTTTTCCATAAACTGTACTGTTGAACCCTGGTGCATTTGTGATGATGGGGAGCTAATATCAGTGCTATACATCTCAGTAGCCTCCTTGCTCTGAGTCTGTACTCATGAAGATGCTTTTATAACGTTCGAGTACATGCTGTGACACCAGAAGCTGCTTGAAGTGATTCCCAGAATTGGCTACTGGTGATACAAAGCGTTCTCCAAACACTTACTGTCAGGTAGCAATCTTGCCTCCTGGTGGTTATTCTTGGGCAACCATTCCTGGGTTGATCTGCAACATTTCCATGCCATAAAAATCGTGTGTGTAGCCAACTTACTACACTATGCGAAACTCCTAAAGCAGCAGTCATATCGATCTGCCATATACCTGCCTGTAACATGTCATCAGCCCTATTTCTGTTATCAATGCTTAAACATCATCTGGACATCATTTCAGGTTAATCCCACACTGAACGCAATACATTCAGCAAACTTCTAGACCAAGCGGTAAAACGACACATTTTCCACTTCTCGCAGGGTACTTTTATCGGAGCACGCACATTTCATGCTGTGTTGTCATGATGCTAATTTACATTTGACGTAGTTACCCACACTGATAACCAATCTCCAGTAGTCACTAAATTTGCATATCACCATGTTTTCCCTGTGAAATCACAATGTCTCTAACTGTTTTTGACCATTGTATTTCCATCTGATATTTGTAACTATGACTAAACATTTTGCATGCATTTTTTAAATTTTTCTACTGTAATGTTTTCCAACTAAGTAGCTTAAATTTATTCCTGTATTTATTTTTTCCCCGTATGATATTTCAGTTGTTATAGGCCAGGTTGAAAAATTTAATATGGGTAGCCATGTAGCCATGATATTAGTCATATGTACATACTTTTTTAATTTCTGGTTGTGCAGTTTTTAGAAATACATACAAAAACTATAAGAAAACTGACCTATAGGAGTGAGAAACAGAGAAGGACCAACAAAATGATAGGCTGAGACCAAAACAGGTTATTTGGCCTAAGTTTATGAAAGGATTTTTTTTTTATTTCTTGTTTTTCTATTTTTTGCTAGATGGCATAACAATAGATTTTGATTTCATGTTTCTGCTCTTGAGAATTTCATCAGGAAAATTCTTTTTGCTGAAGATAACTGATACTGTGGCCTAGATAGATTATCCACATATTTACTAGATTTTTCTGACATAAAATCACCTTACTAAGTGGCTGAAATCTGTATGTTTATTAAGAACAATCTCTTTAATTCTAGAAGCGATATAGGAAAAATTATTTTTTTCTCATGACCAATGTTCAGCATGCATTTTCTATTTTTTATGCAATATAATTTTTTTGTTAGATGATGTAAATGTACAATTGTGTTTTGTATGATATCTTCTAGAATTCAATTTGGAATTTTTTTTTTTTTTTTTTTTTTGTCATCAGATAGCTGCAAGCATTATAAATATTGTGTGTGTAGTTCCCAGTTTTTTTTTATATGTGGCTATACTGTTCTGATTGCTTTTGTAGATTGTTCTCAAATATTTCCTACTTGCTTAACAACTAGCACTTGATTTGGGGGAGGGGGTTAACACCGACGGTGCACAACTCGATGGGCTATAATCAGTCTTCCATCCCTAATTTTGATCCACAGGTTCAGGAAAGGGAGAAAGCCAGTACCATAAGCCAAACACAGCATCCATGCCTCACAGGAATTCGAACCCAGGTCCACCTCGGATGAATGGTCAAAGGCCTCAATATAGAGGCCTATACTAATATATACTGATCAGCCATTACATTATGACCACCCCCAACCTAGAGAAATGAGCGTGCCTGGAGACTGAACGGTGACGCAGGTGAAATTCGCAGAGCAGTATATATACAACCTGAGGACTGGCTTTCAGTTAGTAGAGTGTTCAGAGTCAGACTGGGAAAAGCTGCCAATTTATCAGAGTTTGATAAAGGACAAATTGTGATGCCATGGCACCTCGGAACTACGATCTTGGAAACAGCACGGCTTGTGGGTTGTTTATGTGCCACTGTCATGAGTATGTATCAAAAGTGGTGCACAGATGGCCAAAGGATGAATCGTCATCCAGCCATGTATCGTGCGCAGCTTATTGATGCCAGAGGGGAATGGAGACTGTCGTGCATTGTTCACAGCGACCGCAGGGCCACAGTGTGACAAATCACCCACAGCTACAACAGTGGTAATCAGGGCAATGTGTAACAGCACACAGTTCATTGCAGCCTTCTGCACATAGGCCTGCGCAGCTGAAGACTTAGCTGGGTCCCCAGGCTCACTGCACGTCATCCCCAACAACGCATGAAATGGGCCCATGATCATTGAGATTGGACCGTGGATGATTGGAAGAAAGTGGCCTGGTCTGACGAATCAAGATTCTTGGTGCATCGTGTAGATGGCCAAGTGTGAATACACTGATTACCAACAAAGGCTATGGCACCTGGATGCACTGTTGGGCAGAGACAGGCTGGCGGCGGTGATGTTATGCTGTAGGGGATGTTTTCTTGAGGCACTTTAGGCCCTATTATCCCAATAGAACAATCCCTGGTGGACCAAGTGCACCCATTCATGGCTGCTGTGTTCTCTGCTGGTGATGGCCATGGCCAACAGGATAATGCGCCATGCCACACTGCCAGAATCGTCAAGGAGTGGTTCAAGGAAAATGCTGGTGACTCTGTTAATTCCCTGGCCTCCAAATTCCCCTGACATAAACCCAATCAAACATTTGTGGTTCAACTTGGAAAAGCGGGTTCATGCTAAATCACCAGCACCCTGAAATGTACGGGAACTGGAGGACCTGCTGTTGAGGTTATGGTACCAGATACCCTAGGATACCTATCACCACCTCATCGAATCGATGACTCGCCGAGTGGCCGCTGTTTTGCTGGCTAAAGAGAGTCCTACAGCTTATTAGGTAGGTGTTCATAATGTAATGGGCCGCCCCGGTGGCGCAGTGGTCTAAGGCGTTGGCCTCTGATCATTCGTCCGTAAGGGGTCCAGGTTCGAATCCCGGTCAGGCATGGATGTTGTGTTTGTCTTACGGCACTGGCTCTCTCCCTTCCCTGGAACCAGTGACCCTAAATTAGGGACGGGCGACTGCTTATAGCCCATTGAGTTGCTCACGGTGGTCGTTAAACCTCCAATAAAAAATAAATAAATAAATAAATAAATAACGTAATGGCTCATCGGTGTGTATAGGGGCCTTGTACTACTGCAGCACCGGGGCAACCAACTAGTACTTAAATAAGGTTAACAACAATTCTAATAGTACCTAATGTACACAGAGGTTGTAACACTGAGAAAAAGCACTTACTGAAAATCCAAAGCACCTTTATTAGTAGCCAGTTGCTAATGTACAACACAATTTGAAGAACCACAACTTCATGTTAGTAGCACTACTTCACCTGAACACAACTCCTATCTTATAATAACAGACCATCTGTAAATAACAGCATATTACATATCTCATTTAGGCGTAGACAACATTTGTTTGGCAGGTTCGCTTGTCATCCCCCCCCTCTCTCTTTCTACTGATCTTGTCATTTTATTTACACTCTGACTAGCTGCCAACCATTGCTAAAATGTTGGGAAAACTTGGCAGTTCTGATATAATGTTCAGAATGAAAAACATACGTAAGAACTAACCAAATTCACATAAGAGAAAAAAATTAAAAAGGAAAGTTATATTAGAGATACGCATCACATGGCATAACTGCATATTTGCATTTGACACAATGTAATGTCTCCTATTTCTAGAAGTTGGATTTGCAAGATTTTTATATAAGAGATGACTAATACTGTGGCAAATATTATCCACGTACTTTCTAGCTTTTCTTAATGTAATATTTGCTCTGTAGCTGTTATAAATGTGTATTTGTTAATAGATACAATATCTGTGTTGATAGATATCATACTGAAAGAAAACTTTTATGTCTTGACAGCTGTAACTGTGACCAAAATAATCCATGCATTGTCTAGTTATTTCTGATGCACCACAATTTTTCCACTTGGTGGCATGAATACATGCTTGCATTTTGCATAGTATCTGTGCTACTAGATGTTGTATTGGGAAAACTCTTCTTGTATTGGATAGCCATGAGCATTATTACCAAGATCATTCACATATTGTCAGATTTTCCAGTCATAGTGTTTTTACTAAATGGTAAAATCTATATTTGTTTTAAAAATATATATATGGTTTTGACCACAATATATCTGCTTCTGCCCGATGGATTGGAAAAATTATTTTTGTTTGCACTTGACAACTCTAAACATTAGCTAAATTGATTATATGCAAATTTCCAGTTTTCTTTATACACCTTTTTGCCATTAATGTACATTCATGAGCTATAACTTTCTGAATTTTCCATTAAAAGACATGCTCATTACACTTAATTTGGTGTTTCATTATTTATTGTTACACTGAACCTGGAAGGTGCAGATTTTGATAAGCATGTTAGCTGCTTAATGTTCTCTTTTTATTCCAGTTAGCCGATAACTGCCATTAAGGAAAGACATTTCTATGTAAATATACCATACATAATCACTCGCTAACCTTCATTTACATGAAATATTTTTATTGATGATTACTTTGTCATTGCATTATGGTTTCACTGGTATATTTGTACACAGCTTTCTTTCAGGCACAATTTCAAAAGTAAAGATGATATACAAAATTAATGTTTTATTCTACACTTAAGAGAAAAACTGTTTTATTCTCTCAAAATTTTAAGCAAACTATTTACCACTTCAGTTTTGTCACAGATGATAAATTAATGTAAAATTTGTTGACTAAATGTGATTTTAATTATTGTGTTTCAGCATGAAACAACCCTTTTTCGAGAGAAAATTGAGCAAGTTCAGCTAAGGCTAACCTCTCCTACTTTGGAATCCATGCAACTGAATGTGTCCCAGAATCAACAGAGAGAGAACAATGATAATAAAGGTGTGTCAGATCTGTGAATCTCTGTATCATAAGTGCACTAATATTATGATGTAATACTAAGTATTTCCTGCTTCTGGGTAAGGAAAAACTGAAACTTTTTACATTGAAATTTAACATTCATGTAGCAAGAAAAAATTATAAAAACTCAAAGGTTTTAAGCTTAAATGTCCCAAAAGATTTTTCAGAATTTTTTTTTTTTTTTCACGAAAGTGGCATATTTCAAAGTTATGTTACACACCGAAATGATGCAGTAAGGTGATTTGATCCCCTGAAGTGGCATCACGAATTGAAATGATGCCATGCATTGTGCTCTGAACATATTATCTTGCAAGAAATGTCAATGAGGCAGACAAGCAGGGAAAAATGGAATCGAAAGGCATTTCAGTGTTTTCTCTCTCCTGAGTCATGCCTTAGAAAAAAAATATGCAGTAAGTTTGCCTTTTTCATACTTTATCACCTTGTCTGTACAACACATAAGAACATTTTCCTGTGAGGCAAAACATTGTTTGCTATACTGAGATGTGTATAAGCTTTTTGTTACTGTAAACATATCATGTGGGTGTCCTATTTCATGGACAGTTTCAAAAAATTTGGTAGTTGTTGCATACTGTAAAGTCATATGACATTGATATTCCTGGAGAATAAATATGTGATATATAGTGTAGAAAGAATACATTCCTCTTTAGTGATTAATTTTCAAAAAGAAAACTAATGAATATAACGAAATACCTGCAGAACTTTATGAAACAAAACTAAGCATTACCAGCACACTAGTAAAAAAATAAAAAAAAGGAACACAATATGATCATAAAGCAAATCTGTTTTCTGTTTTATTTGATATGTATTGTGTTGGTGCGAAGGAAATGTCCGGCAAAGGACCAGCACACGTGAACGACGAAAACAGAAAAGTAGGACAACTTACCTAGGCAAAATAACTCCCCTCAGCATTGACACATAGTTGCCATCTGTCCGGCAAGGCCATGATCCTGGAACGAAAAGTCTTGTGGCTGGGACCCGAAGAAGTCAACAGATGATGGTCTGTCGGAGACATGTCCGGGAGAGAGGCAGGATGAGGTAGTGCTTCATAGTCCAAGGCACTTGGTGTCAGCGTCGTTCATTGTGCGACATGAGGGGGACGTTGTCCTGGAGCAGAAGAACGCCATGTCTGTTGACCAAAGCCGGTTGTTTCTGCAGCAATTTCCAGTGCATCCGGTGTAATTCAGCACAATAATGTTCTGCAGTGATGGTTTGGCCTCGTGCCAAGAAACTTCGATGAATTATCCTGGCTGTGGACCACCAGACAAGGAGCATCATCTTCTTGGTGTGTAGGGGTAGCTTAGGATGCCGTCCAGCAGGCTGTGCTTTGCTTAACCATTGTGCAGATCGTTTCCGATTATCATAAAGGACCCACTTCTCATCACAGGTGGCGATTCGATGTAGTAGAGGTTCCTGTTTATTCCTGGCAAGCAGCGATGTGCAGATTTCCAAACGCCTAGTCTTGTTGGCAGTTGTCAACTCATGCAGCAGCCACATGTCCAGCTTTTTTACCTTACCCAGTGCAGCCAGATGCCGAGCAACTGTTGTGTGGTGAACACCTACCTCTGTCGCTATCTCATGACACATTTTTTGGGGGGTCCACTTCAACCACACGTAACAGAACATCGTCAGAAACAGCAACGGGTCAGTGACCACGTGCTTCATTTTGCAGGTCCAAATCTCCACTTTGAAACTTCACAAACCATCGCCAAATGGTTCGTTCATTGTCTGTATTCTCCTCAAACGCTTTGTTAAAGTTTCGAGCGGCAGTTCCTGCAGAATGGCCCTGTTTAAATTCATGCAGGAAAATGACTTTCAAATCTGGTGTCTGCATGTTTCCTTTGCAAGCCACATTACATCCAAACAAACCACCCCTGAACCTTGTTCTTCACACACGTGCTGGCTATTTATAGTAACTCTGTGACGTAATACCCGAAACACCTGTGGGTGGTTCCATTCTGCTGTGGTGGGGGCCTGTCTCTACTGTTTGTTCGCTCCAGACATTTCATTCGCACCAACCCAATAATAAATAACACTAGTGACACAAAATTGGAGGGGCAGATTATTATATTTCCTTGAGACATATCTTGCCCAAGAACAAGTATTTCACTGCTGCAGGAAAATCCTGAAGTTAAACAAGCTGAGTGTTTTTGCCACAATGCTATATGCTGCAAGTTACTCATAAGTGAAGAATGGTTTGCTCTTTAAGCCATCACCCATTTTGCGAATAGATGCTGTGGATAGTTTCTGAACAAAGCAGCTAGAATACTGTCATAAAGGGACAATCACAGTTTAATGTTTATAAAAAAGAGAAATAAAGAAGGAAAAGGAAGAGAGTTTTTAAAGGCTTTAGCTAACTGTGCAGTCATGTTTAGCAATTGGTGAACCGATGACAACCAGGAAGAAGATTTCAATTATTTTGTTTTGATGATACTCATATTAATGGTCATCTGTGTTATTGCAACATTGCGTCTCACTAACAATGTAAAGCTGTTAGCAGCCACTAAAAGCCTCACAATGCCTGTCAAAATGGCATTCAGTCCCATGAGAAACTGTATGTTCTAGAGGGTCTAAGAGAGTGGAGCCCTTTGGTGTAGTAACAAAGGTTACACATAAAAAAAATCTACCAATGAATTTATAAATGAAGAATGTAAACATCTAAAACTAAATAATCCATCAAAAATTCTGTTTGTCATTTTTATGCACTCTGTGAAAGAGATTTTGTAACCAAGCAAGAACAAAAAAATCAGATTTTATAAGTGTTTTTTTTTTTTTTCATATTTCTGTGATTTGTATTACTGTAGATAAGACACACAGTACCAGGACTGCTGGTCGTTGGCAAGCTGAGCCCTTCCCCTTTACTAATACACATGTATAAATGTTTATTATTATAAATATATGTGATAAAATAAATGTTTCGTTCTCTATCACCCTCACAAAGCAGTAATGCTGGTTGCACAGCAGCGTTCAAATTAACCAGTGATCTGCTGGCCATTGGCCAGTAAAAATTCCATCAGACCAGTGAACTGTTTGTTACTAGCCTGGGTGGCCAGTAAATTTTTTTGCCCCGTTTATTTCAGATTTGCAAGTTTATAAAGAACTGAAACAAATTTCAAAATATCCAGGTTTGGCTATGACAGTTCTCAGATTTTTTGACATTCGGATATTTACTACTTAAAAACTGAATATCGGAATTTCAAACCATACTTTAGTTTTATGAAAATTTTAAACTGTAGGAAGCTGAAGTTTGAATCAAAATATTTAGATTAAGACAGCACCACTTGTTTGCCCAAGGAATTTCAAACCATACTTTAGTTTTATGAAAATTTTGGACTGTAGGAAGCTGAAGTCCAAATCAAAATATTTAGATTAGGACAGCACCACTTGTTTGCCCAAGTAGTGACCCCAGAGTATGTGTCTTTTATAATACTTTCCAACTGGAGGTTGAAGAACCATTTATGCTCTGGCTTTGTCCATCTGTCTTTCTGTCCACATGGGGTAACCTCCTGCCTTTCACACTGATGCAAGGTATTTCATGCAGGTGGCTTTTGGTATGTTGCAAAGTGCTTCATAATCAGTACACTGTATGGTTTTCCCCTTACTTATTTTCTTCCTTGCAACTTTGTGTACCATGCATGCTCATGTATATGCATGCATTCAATTTCATGACTTAAAAAATGTGATTTTTGATTTTTTTATCAACTTTTTCTCCATGTATTTTGCTATTAGAAAATGAAAATATCTGCATAAGTATCACAATTCAATTGATGAATTCTAAATTTAATCATTCGAGGTCAAAATTTTGCAGAAATATGTACCAGAATAAAAACTATAGTTGCAACCTCTCTTGTTCTTGCTGCAGAGCAAAGGCAAAACTGCGAAGATACAAAAATGTGATAGGAAAGCCACGAGGACAAAAAGGGGTTCTGCGGTTTCTCCCCCTGAAACCGGATGCAAGCCAGCATCTGTTTGGGGTGAGACACTGGCAGGAGAGGTCATATGGATGTGTGTAGGTCATTTTTGTAAAACAGCACTTTGCATTCAACATTAGCATTCCCTGTGGGACTAAAACGTGCTAGGAATTATTTGAAGAGAAGTGTGTTGTTGCAGTGGGAAACTGGGAAGTGTCAGTTTTAAAACCATCAACCAAGGTCACTTTTGCATTTGTGAATGACAATCAAAATAATTCATAATATTAATTTGAAATTAACTGCTTCAGTGTACCATCCTTGATACCAATACCATATGCATACTAAATGTATTAGTATTTGTCCCATTTCTGGACCAGTAAAAATGAACACAACCAGCGGGGTATCCATGCACATCAGCACCCCTATGATGTGCATGGATACCCCGCTGGTTGTGTTCAAAGACTTGTTCAACAATATGAACGGAAAACTCTCACAACACTGACTAGAAATGTACCCACAATTAAGTATGTGGGGAGCATGGACTACCAGAAATCTGTGGTCTCTTTATTAAAAAACACATGTAAAAAATACTCTTGAGTTCGGGGTTAAAACCCAAAACCTATTTTCATTAATTAGACGTGATAGAGACTTATTTCCAACTACTTCCCACTTTGGAGTGTATAACATCCCTCCAGTGGACAGGAAAGGACAATCGGCAGATCTTTGCTATGTGAGCTCGACCTTTCGAAGCCTAGGTACTCGCTGGGCTGAACACAGATATGCCATCCGTAAGGAATCTGCTGCTTCGACATTGTCAAAAACTGTTTTTGAAAAAGACTTAAGACCTGATTGGGACAATGCGAACTTACTATCGACTGCTTCTAATAAACACTCTATGCTTTTTACCGAGAGTATATATATTATAAAATTTGGACCAAAATGCTGTAATGAGGACGGGCCTGTGTATACATTCCCTCTAGCTGGAGAAACCTGATTTTGCAGTACTCGTGGGAGGAAGAATCTGAATGATTATAAGGAACTTTTAACAATTCGTAGTGAATGGCAATGACTTGTGTGTTCATTTACATCATGTGTATTACTTGTGCTCCTATCTGTCACTACTTAATCTTGTGCTGTTCTAATCTGGTTTCATTCAGTGGCCTGATGATGCGGCCGTAATGGTCGCGAAAGTGCTCGCCAGAGCTTTTATCTACCATATTTTTAAATTGTAAATAAAGACGTTTTTTGGATCCTACGTTTTTTAAAAGGATATTTAAAGTGTGGTGTGTGTGCGTTGGCTGCTCCAGAAAAGCTACCGTGCTTCAATAGCTTTCAAATCTTCTTGTCTACAACCCATTTTGGCTGGATGTTCCAGGGGATCCGTGAGTCTGTGTGTTGTAGTGTCGATTTGAAAATTTACTAACTTGTTGACAGATGAATATGAACAAGTGAAAATCATGGCTTGAATTTCACTGAAGAAAGTTCAATATAAATTATGTACCTTCCTCAGTGAAATTCTAGACATTATTTTCACTTGCCCATATCCATCTGTCAACAAGTTAGTAAATTCCCTTTTTGACACTATGCTTGATTTTTTGGAGGTGAAAAACTCCCAATATTTATTTTTGACCTTCAATGTTCTAAAGTGTGTGCCTCAAATAAAATGATCCATGGACCAAAGGAGATAGCAGTCAGAAGGAGCCACGTCCAGACTATGTGCTAGATGAGAAAGCAGTTCAACTTTGTTTTTCTTTGGTTAGAATCATGGTGTGTTACATTTGTGCTCAGTGAATTTTAAGTCTGGGCTGTATCACACATCCATCAGGAATGAGTTTGAGGTGCTCTACGCCTTCAAAATTCCACCAAATGTATAACATTAACTTCATTTTGAATCATCCTTTCTCTGGGACAGACTGCAGTCTCTCCTGGGCCAAGCTACTGCTTTGTTTGTCCAGATTGTTGAAGTAGATCCAGTCATTTGATGATATGTGGTCACACAGATTTGCAAGGAGTTTTTACAAGATCTCAGTATGACAGTTGGCTTGTTAACTAGTCAGTTTATGTTGAATACTTTTGACAACTTCGGGCTACCTCACCAATGTGTTGCAAGTGCTAAAATATAGTAGCTTGTGGCCAACAAAGCTCGGACAAATGCCTACGAATGCTTGCCAATGGATCAGCTTCAATAGTGGAACACAGAGTGTTGCAATCTACCGGTATTAGACACATCTCATTCGCAGCTTACTTTCAAGGCTTGTGCTTCGAACTTCTTGAAACACGCTTTAATAGCACAAGTGGTGACTAACTTCTCACCTTCAACCTTGCATATTTCTCACTCCACTTCAATAGCATTTAATCCTTCTTTGGTAATGAACAAAATGTACAAATTTTGAAACTTAACTAATTCAGTGTAAAATGTTTCAAACATTGGACACCAGAACTTACATACTTGTATTAGGCATGGATGGACTTGGTGAAATTCACAACTTAGGCAAAAGATTTTCTCTTCATTTTTTATGCAGAGGTCTTGAAATTTAACTCAGAAACATGTCAGCATGCAAATTTTATGAAGTGAAAAATGCACACACTTTTGAAACACCTTTAGTAATTAATTCAGATTGCCATGTACCAAAGTCTAAGTCAAACACTTAAGTGCATACACATAGTTATATCTTATTGTAAATAGTACCAATCATGATTTAGTTAAAATTTCTATTTCATCTTCCAGTCAGATTAGTATGCAATTTTCTGTGTGTTCTTGTGTGCCATTGTAAAGTTTAAACCCAGACACTCCCTATATTTGTAAATGACCCTGATTATTGATATTTTGAAATGACAAAAAACACTGATTTTTGAGCGAGAACTGTTAGTACTGATTGCAAGATAAGTCTTAATGGGACAGAATTAGACCAGGTGAATTAGTTTGTGTGTCTAGGAAGCATGTTTGATGGAGAAAACAGATTAGATGGCAAAATCAGTAAGCAGGTGAATTCAGCTTTGAAAGTTTTGGCTGCTTTAGGAGGATTTCAGGGCTGATGAGTTCTCAGAAAGGTCCCAAATTATTGTGTATAAAAGTGTAATATTTTGTACTCTGATATATGGTAATGAAACCTGCTTGCTGAAGAAGAAGCACATGAGTCATTTGGGTGCTGGAAGGATGTATACTTATGGGGGGGCAAGACACATTCTGATCATGTGAGGAATGAAGATGTGTCGCAGATGTGTAATGTGAAGCATAATGATGTTAGTAAGATGGAGACAAATATTTTGATGTGGTTTGACCATGTTGAAAGAATGAATGTGGTGCTAACTAAGAGAATTTGTTCAGCCCAAGTGGTAGTATAGAAAGGTAGAGGAAGGTCAAGGAAATCATGGAAGGAACAGATTCAGAATACCTGCAAGAGGGAAAAGTTGAGAAGGACGGTCCACCACGGAATCAACCTGGACTTTCTAAACAGTGTATGAGGAAGAGATCTTGGCTGAGTGAATGTAAGATTGGTGTATGGAATACTAGAGGTATAAATGGCAAGATGAATGAGGTGATTAAAGAGATAAATAAGTATAGACTGGATGTGCTGTGTGTAAGCGAAACCAAAAAGAAGAAAATTGGGATAGAAGTGAATGAAACGGTGAGTGTCTGATCTGGAGTATTGGATGATGTGAGAGGACAGGTTGGTGTAAGTGTGATTTTAAGTGAAAAAATGAACAACTTGATTCACTATAGCTGCATAAGGGAGAGAAGTCTTTGGATTTGTTTGAAAGTGAAACTTGAGAGAATAGTAATTGTTGTAGTGTATGCTCCTTGTGACTCAGAACCATCTGATAGGAAGGAAGATTTCTGGAATCAGCTAAAAGCTGTTTTGAGCCAGTTTGGTGCTAAAGAGAAAGTTATGATAGGAGGGGACTTCAGTGCTAGAGTAGGTGTGCAGAATGCGATTTCTGACAATGTTCTGGGTTAGTTTAATGATCCCTGTGTGAATGATAATGGTGAAAGATTAATTGAACTCTGCATTGAGAATGATTTGTGTGTATCTAATACATTTTTCAACCACAAGTATATCCACACATATACTTGGGAAAATCGTACTCTTGGTCAAAAGAGTGTGATAGATTTTGTTGTGTATGATCAGCGTCTGAAACACTTAGTTGTTGGCACTCGTGTGATGAGAGGTGTGGATGTTGGTTCTGATCATTACTTGGTAGTATCCCGAGTGAAATTGAATGTCGGTTGGAGGAAAAGGAATCGGAAGAGGCCCAGGATGGAAAGAATAAAGGTTGAAAGGCTCCCTGAATATCATCAGCAATATTCTGACTTACTCAGAGAACGACTGAAGGAGCTGAAGTCTTGTGAGAGGAGTGTAAAAAAGAAGTGGGAATATTTTAAGAACTGTGTTGTCACTGCTGCTGAAGAGGTCTGTGGCACCACAATAGTGGGTTACAATAGAGGTGATGCTTGGTGGAATAGTGAGGTTGAAGAGGCAGTAAAGAGAAAGAAGGAAGCCTATTTGGGGATGCTGCAAGGTAGAGTTTCTGTGGATGAATATTGCTGTAAGAAGCATGAAGCCGCTAAGCTGGTTTGCCAGAGTAGGGCAAAAGATGGGAAGGTGGAAAGGCATTAATTGGCTTTTTGGAAAGATAGGAAGACTTTCTGGAAGTACATGAGAATCAAGAAAAATAGGGGAAACAAAATTGTAAGCTGTGTAAAGAATAGGATCGGGGAAATGATATGGGAGCCCAATGAGTTACGTGAAAGATGGGGTGAATACTTCTGTGAGCTATTAGATCAGGAAAGCAAAGGTGATTCAGAGGTAGAAGCGAATGATGCCACAGTGAAAGATGGAAGCACAGGAGAGAGCTCAAGAGAAGAGGTGTGTAAAGCTCTAAAATCTCTTCAGAATGGTAAGGCTCCAAGAGTTTATGGCATAACTGCCGAGATGTTGAAATATTGTGGTGACCCTGTAATTGACTGGTTAACTGAAATTTGCCAGTTGTGCTGGGAGTTAGAAATGGTCCCTCGGGATTGGAAGGATGCTATCATTGTTCCCTTGTATAAGGTAAAAGGTGATCAGACTGACTGCAAGAACTATCGTGGTATTAGCCTACTGAGTGTGTCAGGGAAAGTGTTTGGTAAGGTCATTATTGAAAAAGTATGGGGTCTTACATCAGAGAAAATGTGAGATGTTCAGAGTGGTTTTATGCCTGATAAAGGCTGCACTAACCAAATTTTTGCATTACGTATAATGATTGAAAAGTATCCGGCTGTTGGTAAGGAAGTTTTTGCTGCCTGCATAGATTTAGAGAAAGCTTATGACCAAGTAAATAGGACACTTTTGTGGAAGGTATTGAATGAATATGGTGTTACTGGGAATCTACTTAACAGTGTAAAAGCCATGTATGCTGGCATAAGAGCTTGTGTACGAGTAAATGGTGTTTTATCAAAATGGTTTTCTGTTGGTGCAGGAGTCAGACAAGGTTGTGTAATGTCACCATCGCTGTTTAATATATTTATGGATGTGTGCATGCGTGATGCCAAAATAGATATAACTGGTTTATGTCTTGGTGATATCCATGTGTGCAGATTGCTGTATGCTGATGACACTGTCCTGTTGGCAAAGAGCAAAAGTAAATTGCAGAGTATGTTGTCTCTGATGTACGAAGTTTGCATGAAATTCAACCTGAGTATAAATAAGGGAAAATCTAAAGTTATGGTTTTTGAGAGAGGAACTGGTAGTACTAAATGTAATATATGTCTAAATGGCACAGTGATTGACCAGGTGAATGAGTTTTTTATTTAGGAAGCATGTTTGACAGAGAGAACAGATTGGATGGTGAAATTAGTAGGAGAGTCAATTCTTCATTGAAAGTCATGGCTGTTTTGGGAGGGTTTCACAGGAATGATGGGTTCTCAAGAGAGTCCTGCATGGCTGTATATGAAAGTCTAATTGTTCCTACTGTGATGTATGGCAGTGAAACTTGGGTATTACAAAAGAAACATAGAAGTTGTTTGTGTGCTGGAGAAATGCGTTGCAAGACACGTTCTGATTTTGTGAGGAATGAAGATGTGTTGCAGTTGTGTAATGTGAAGCAAAATGTTGTTAGCAAGGTGGAGACTAATATGCTTCGGTGTTTTGGCCATGTTGAAAGAATGAGTGATGAGATGCTTACTAAGAAAATATTTTTAGCCCAAGTGGCAGGAAGGAAAGGTAGAAGAAGACTAAGGAAGTCATGGGAGGATCAGATTCAGGAGTGTCTGCATGAGAAAAAGATTGTGAGTATGAAGTATAGAAGATCTTGTGTACGGCGTGTGATGGATGCCAGTGAAGCCTGAGTTGTATGCCAAGATCACTGTAAATGGAGAAATCTGATATGGCAACAGTAAGTAAAAATTATCTAGTAGTTTGTATTTCTTTGTGGAGCTAACCTCTGAATATCAGAGAATAGCTTAGTGATATGTATGCATGTATGGGAAAAGATAATGAGTATGAAGTATGAAAGATCTTGTATGGGACATGACATGGGTGTTAATGAAGCTCGAGTCATTTGCCAATATAGCTCTAAATGCAGACATTTGATACATCAACAGTAAGTAAAACTGAACATCATCAGTAACTTTGGTTTGTCAGATGACCTTTCTTTGAGAAGCTAACCTCTGAATCTCACAGATTAGTTTTAATGTTGGATCTCTGTAGAAATTTGAAACAAATTTTTTTATTACATTATTTGATTTAATTTAATTAAAAATTTTTAGGCTTTTTAATAGCATGTTGATGTTGCATTTTATTGCGAATAAACATATTTTATTGATTTCAGACATATGTAACTTCATGTGGAGAATATCAGATCAAGTAACTTCTCTTAAATATCATGTCACAGAAGCTGTGCAAGCATGGAATACTAGGTAAGTCATGAACATAATTTGCTGCAATATATGCCTACAGTATTGAGCTCCATAACAGCATTTAATTTGCCCATTATATTTGAGTGAGACAGAAAATAATGTGCTTTAAATTTTTAATTTGTCAAGTCTTAAAATGTACACATAAAGTTATGTTGTAGTTGTTGTATATTGCTTCTGAAGACTTATTTTCAGTATAATATCTTCATCATTTTTTTCATTCCAGTGATAAATAAAAGTATGCATACTTGTTTTTCAAATATAATATTCATACCTTGTATTCATTATTTCATCTTCAAATGCAGCACCCTTGCCTTTCATTTCATCAATGACAGAAAAGGTGAATTTCTGAATGAGATAGTTTTGGAATGCATGAAAGATGAGGAACAGGCTTCTCTCAAATTTTTGCATAATGTCTATATTGTGTGTATTTGTATGCGGTCCAGTATCATCATGTATATGTAACATTTTGGATGTTCTGGTGGAATACAAACATGTTGAATGTTCATGTCTTTGAATGTTCTGGTGGAATATATACTTGTTGAATGTTCATATCTTTGGATGTTCTTGTGGAATATATACATGGTGAAATACATACATATGTATGTTCCTAAGGTGTTTTTTGCTGTCACCATGTAGTGGCTTGAGTTGCCAGTTTTTGTATGTGCTAAATATCTGTGAATCACAAATTCGATGACGTTTAACACTTTCACGGCCGCGTGACGCCGAACAGCATCATACAATACTTAGCCCAGGTGCCGTCGTCATAATTGTGGCTTCATATTTCCCTTCCAAAAACCTTCGGCACTTGAGGATAGGTATTTGTTTTGTTACGTGGACTTTAACTGAAAAAACACCACAGGATTTCAAAGCCATTGTAACTGCTGATGGTTTCACAGAATCAAAAGCCTTTTCATAATCAATAAAAGCCATGCATACTGGGAGTTCATATTCCCTTGTTCTTTCCGTTAGTTCTCTTCTCTTAGTACATGCATATGATCTATAGTGCTGTAGTCACTCCTGAATCCGGCTTGTTCTCTGCGTTGAGCCATGTCTACTGTTACCTTTAAGCAATGTGAAACAATCTTAGTGAAGGTTTTATAAACCACTGATAGGAGGCTGATGGGCTTGTAATTCCTGAGATCTTCAATGTCACCTTTTTATGTAGCAGGATCATTGTAGTATTGTTCCAATCCTCAGCAATCTTCCCTTCATTGAGACATCTAGTAAAAACTTGGGCAAGTGTTGTTTCAGTTTCTCCACTTGCTTCTTGTATAATGTCCACGGTAATTCCATCTTCTCCTGGAGCTTTTCCCCGTTTCATGTTTTTAATTGCATGTGTAACTTCTGCCGGGAGGATTGGAGGGACTTTGGTACTGGTACCTGTTGTAATGGTAGTAGATGTATCATCCCTTTCATTGAGTAGAAATCTTTCACCCTTGTCAAAATTTTGCCTCTATTTGTTGTTACAGTACCGTCTTCTTTTCTCAGTGCCATAATCTGTTTCCTTCTTATGCTTTCTTCAGGATTTGCTTGTTTTCAATTGCATTTCTCATTAGTTCACAATTGAATTTCCTTATGTCTTCAGTGATACTTTTTCGTACTGTCTTGGATAGCTATATATATTCCATTTTGGAAGTTGCATCTTTTTTATTTGTCCTCATCTCCCTTCTCTTTTGCATCAGCATTTTTGTTTTTCCTGAAATTTTCTTGACATGTGCAACTTGTTCTTAGTACCACGTATTTTTGTTACTGTTTCCATAAGAGCCTTGGTGAGTTCTCTGTTAACTTTGGAAATATCCACTTCTTCTGATGTTAGACCTACTAAAGCAGAGAATCTGTACCTCATTTTCAACTTGAAGGTATTGTGATGTTTTTTAAGGTTAGTCATGTCAATACATTTTGTTTGTCTTATGAGCTTGCCACGTTCAAGTTTAGTGTTGAGATGCATCTTACATCTCACCATTCTATGGTCACTACTTGTGTTAAACTTGTTTAGCACACTGCAGTCTTCGATGACGAATTTCTTGTTATACATAATAAAATCAGTTTCACTTGTTGTCTGATTGGGATGTCTCCATGTCCATTTCCTGTGTGTTTTTTTTTCTTGAAAAACAAGTTCATGATGAAAAACCTTTCTGCTTCTGCAAACTCTGTGAGAGTATTTCCACGTTGATTTCTGTTCCCATAACGAAATTCAACGACCAAAGCTTCATTCTGTTGCTTTTGCCCTATTTTTGCATTGAAATCTCCCATAATGATCTTTAAGTGCTGTTTGCCGTTGTTATTTAGATGCCAAATTTTCTCGTAAAATTTTTCAATTTCTTCTTCAGAATGACTTGTGGTGGGTGCATAAGCTTGAATAATCTGAGCTCTGTCTGAGGAACTTTCAACTTATGGAATATTGTCCTTCAATCTTTTGTTTATTATAAATCCAACACCACTAGTTCTGCCATTATCTGTGTTACGATAGTAGAAGAGATGTCCACTTTTCAGTTCAGTGAGATCTTTTTTCTACCTCGCTTAGCCCCACAATATCCCAGTTGATCTTTTGGAGTTCCTCCTCTAATTCAAGGAGCCTTGAATCAGAAGATTGGGATCGTCCATTGAACATAGCCTAGGCCAGCATCAGATGGCAGCCTAGTCCAGCATCAGATGGCTGCCTAGTCCAGTCCTCCAATGATTCTTAGCACCCTCTACCTTCATGTCACAATGACCGCTGTCTTGGCCAGGTACAATCCAGCTGCCAGAGACTGAGGGCCAAGTTTGAAATTGTGGAAGCATCTTGGGAGAGGGGGGGGGCGGTCAATAACTCACCACACTGTCCAAGTGGGTTGGTGAGTGTGGGATAACATTTCCTATAATCCCAGTGGTATAGTTATACCGCTATTTGTTGGTTGTCAGAGCCCCTTTAGTGTGAACAAGATGCACCACGAGAAGGTGGCATTGACATTTGTCAAGCATAGGCTAGGATATGTTGCGCATCACCTGACCTTGCATCCCATATATATATAGGAAAAAAAACAGCAGGCTTAATAACCTAAAGCAACAAAAAAAAAAAAAAAAAAAAAAAAAGAAAGAGAGAGAGAGAGAGAGAGAGAGAGAGAAAGAAAGAAAGAGAGCAAAAAGCAAGCTAGAAGGAAAACAAGCAGGATAGAATGCAGAAATTACAAGAATGCCAGCCATGGCTTTATCAAGGGCCAGCATGGATAACATTCTCTCGTTTCTACAAAGACCTAGAAATTGGGTTTCTGCTATGGCATGCTTGTATTAAATGAGGCAAAACTATTAAAAGTAACCCAATAAACCCCACTTTTGAAAGAACTTAAATCTCTTAGAAACCGTAAAAAATAATTACTTAAAACAAAAAAAAAAATGACAATCCAAGCATGCTGATCGCTGGCCCAATCCAAATAACACAAAACAAATGATGAAAAAGCTACCTATGAATAAATAAGCTTGAAAAAATGTTCCAATATTTACAGCAAATATTACTTAGTATCTTAAAGCACTGAGCAATGAAACTGAATGAAGCTAGCTAAGCGTTAGAATGAAACACGTGGCAAAAGCCAAATAACCGAACGCTATGTATCCAGACAGAAAAAAATAGCAATAAACTAGAATTTCAAAACAATTTGTTTTAACAAAGAAACAGCAATTTTTAGAGGAAAAACCAACAGCCAAAAAGAAGGAAACATGCAGACTTGCCAACAAAGGCGCTCCTTGTTCACATGTCGAAACAATGTCATTTTTCTTTTTTCTGCTGCCAAACAGGAAATTAAAAACTTTCTGCAGAGACCAAAAATGATACCACAAAAAACCACCAGTGCAAAGCAAAATCCCTTGAAATTGTAAATTTAAGCGAGGCAGCATGTATTGCTGGAATGAGCAAAACTCAATGGAATACAGTAGGCAAAGAAAGGCTAAATTTAAGAAAATAAACTAAAATAATAAACTAAAGCCCACTGTATTTAATAACCTAAAATGTAACTAAGCAAAATTAATAATTCTTTAATATTTCTAAATTATACTATTTTTATGTTTTTCAAATGAGTATTGACACTACTAATGACCACGACTCATTTACGCAAATTTCAATTCTTTTGTTTTCATTCATATACGTACAAGTTCATGCTTCTAATTTTCTAAGAACATGAACCCACTTTTAGTTACTCTGATACTCAAATGAATTTTTAAATTATTTTCAGTTTTCATTTGTATATTAATTTTTATTTTTTAAACTTTTTTTTTATATTATACATTTATAAAAAAAATTGTGATAAATAAAAATAAAATCTATATAGCACTTTAGGTTCCAAAAAATGGGTGGTCAACATTACACTGTTCACTTCCAATTAAGGCTTTCATGAACAATCTTCATTAAGACCACAGGAAAGTTTAAATTAAGTCTACAATCCTAACACTATATTTAACCACTATTTTTTGTAATGTAGATTGAATGAATGCTTTAGGTACTTGATTATTTAGAAAACTATGTATGAGTTCTCTAAGGTGTTTAAGATAATCTGACTCTAAATTACAGATTCTACTTAGCCTAAGTACTTGAGCAACAAGACTTGACATTTTCTATTACTTTATTTGAGATATTACTTCTTCAATTGACGAATTTTATTACGTCAAAAGGAAAATAATTTATTTTATCATAAAGGTTAATAACTGGATTTCCATTATTTAAATTAATAAACAGGTCTAAACAATCAAGTTCTTGATTGCTATTGTTGATTTTGCTAAGTTTAAGGTATTCTGGATAAGTACTACTAAAATCAGTCTCGATAACCTCTGAATTATTTATGCACAGTAAATCATCAATGTACCTGTAAGTATGTAAATATTTATCTCTGTGAGTACAACTATTTTTAATAAAGAGGTATTTATAAAAAAGAAAGAGATTACATATATTGGTTGAGTGCAAAGTCATTGTGTTCTTCGATTCTCTTGGGATTATCTATTGTGAATTTGTGCTTGAAGGACAAATAGCCAATGGCTAATTCTACAAGGAAGTCATCACCTTTTCAAGAGAATTCGATGAGCTAGGCTGGATTTGCATTGAAGTGTAGAATGGTTCCTTCTCCATGACAGTGTTCCATTGCACACCTCGACGTTTGTTACCCAGTTTCTAGCTAAAAACCAGATGACAATGACCATGCATCCCCCCTACTCACCAGATCTAGCCCCTGCAGACTTTTTTCTGTTCCCAAAATTCAAAGCACCTGTAAAGGGAAGATATGTGTCCATTCCAGACATTCAAAGGACAGTGACAACGTACCTAAAGAACATCCAGAAAATGACTTTCCCAGGACATTTGAGAGACTTCTGGAAGGATCTAAGCTGTGTATTGAAAGAGGAGGGGACTATGTTGAAATTTAAATCAGCAAAATTGCTACAGGTGAAATATATTATATTTAACTGAATTATTCCTGGAACTTTCTGGCCCAGTCATCAGCACTATGAGGAAGCATTGGCTTGCTTTGACTATTTCATCTGAAAATTATTCAGATTTCTGTGCTTTAACTACTTAGCTTTTCCTGTAACTTCATATGCCAGTTGGATTTCCACTCCAGGGCAATGCAGTTTTCAAGTTTTCTGAAGAGATAGCTACATGAGAAACAGTGAAATTATGTCACCTTTGTGTTGATAATGACATTCTTAATTATTTATTAATTTTTGTAAGTACTCCATTGTTTTTGCTTCTGAACTGTTCTGTTCTTCATAAGTGTTACATGAAATTATGTCATTTTAACTTTTCCTATTTATGTTTTGTTTTCACAATACATTTTTGCAGTGTTTTTGCTGTTACTTATCATTTTGAGTTTTATTTTCAGGATTCAAGATTTCATATCTCGAAAAAAAGAGGAGAAGCTTCATGTTAGAACCTCATCACAAGTGCTATCCAAAACTGCAGAGGTATATAAACTTGCATTATATTAAAATAAAATTGTAGAAATTAATGTTCAGTGCTTTGTAAACTTGAATTTGGAAGTTCTTTTTAAAAAAATATGTATTAACTTTCATGGATTTTTTCTTTGTAGTCCTGATACTATCCACACTTCTTTCATTTTTGCAGTCATTAGTTCCGTTATTAGCATAAGATTTATTTACATAAATAATTTTGCTGGAAGATTTGAAACAGTGTTTGTTATATTAATATATTTACTGTTTCTTAATATAACTACTGTCATTCATAGAGTTGACATAAATTTGATATTTAGATGAAAAAAAAAAATGATATTTTGACAGTAGAACGGTGTGCCTTTGTCTTCATTGTAGGCTATATCAGTTGGTTTGGAATTTATTGAATTGTGTATGTTTTGTTGCTTGGTATCTGTGCTTCTTTGAGGAAGTGGTTAGACATGGAGCTTAAAAAATTACCAGAACTTAAAAAAATGCTTTTCTACTCTGCCTTGTTAATAATATTTATTTATTTCAACAATGGGAAAACATGCAATTCAGATTAAGCAGTGAATAGTGTTGCATATCTGTATGTCCTATTTATAAAATAAATTGAACAAATGGGACAGAACTTAGTTGGTGTTTATATGACATAGCCAATAGATAAGGTTGCATTATTTTTAGTAATTGAACTTGACTTTGTGAATGAAATTTTCAAAGGAGTTAGCTTATTTCAACCAAAAAGGAAAATAGAAGCATTTCCATAGGGAAAAAATCATTGGATTTTCTTGCTGTGCAGGGTAAGCAGAAAGATCGCAGCATTAGGTGCATGTAAATCATACATGTAGTTCATTTTGGCCAAGATGTGGTTTCCAGCAGCAGGAAAGTTATTGCACTTTATTATTGCAGAATACAATAATGAAGTTGGTAATATAATTGATATTGCTTCAGTTTGACTAGAGCAGGTAAAGAAAGATTGCAACTTTATTTCCATGACAATTATTTGTTGTCATTCTTTTTCGAAAAAAAGGGGGGGGGGGTAATTTCTAGCAACAAAGTGAAGAAAATGAATGGCACCATTTTTTATTGCTTTAGGACTTTACAACATTAATTTGTCATAGTAATAGGCTTTTGCACACTTTCAACAATGTCCAAAATCAAAAATGTTGAATGTGATGCAGTTCATTAAAAAATGATACCATACAGTTGTTTCTGTCAATGGAAATAGGATCTGACATTTTTCTAGCTTTAATGACTTTTCATTATTTTAACAGGCTTGTGTTCAATATGAATTGCATGCATTTTTCTTCAGAATACTTGGCCAATTACATCATAGCACACTTTCTATTTTTATATATTATGTGTGGTATGATGTAGGTAGCGACACCGTTAGCAGCATGTGACTCTTAATGGAACTGTGTGCAAGAGCAAAGAAGTAAATAGAGAATGATGATAATGCATGTGTATTTTGCATAGTTATTTCTTTAAGTATTTGTAATTACAATCAATCCTCCCTATTTGGGGTGGTTAGGTTCCTTGAAAACCCAGTGAATATGGAACCATTGATCCAACAGGGAAAAGGTTGGTTAGGTTCCCACAAGATCCTGTTCACCATACACTTGTGCTAGCAATCACCGTAATCTCATCATTCCATGTATCCTTCTTGTAAAAAACAGCTTATTTATTATACTGTACATTTTGTACACTGTTTTCTTTGTAATAATACAGTATGTAAGGCTTGCTTTTGAAGTCACCTCTAGCATTCACACAGAAAAGCAGGGTGGAATGATCCTTAAATGCTTTAAAGCCAGGCGCTTTGACCACAGTTTATTACATGTATATACGCTTCCCTATCTGCTTGTAGAACAACCTTGTTTCATCAGCATTAAACACTTGCTCAGGGAGGTAGCCTTCCTCCTCGATGAGCTGGAGCTGGTATTTTTTAAATACTTCAGCAGTTTCTGCATCAGCTGAACCTGTCTCACTGAATGTTTTTCATGGCATATTGGTTCTTGAAGCGAGCAAGCCAGCCAATACTAGCTAAGAAGGCCTTCACATTTTTTTAGCCCTTCATGACACGTTTGTAGGTCTGCTTGGCTTCAAGGCAGATGCCTTGAAGCCAAGAGCAAAGAAGTAAACAGAGAATGATGATGATGCATGTGTATTTTGTATAGTTATTTCTTCAAGTATTTGTAAATACAGTCAATCCTCCGTATTTGTGGTGGTTAGGTTCCCACAAGATCCTGTTCACCATACACTTGTGCTAGCGATCTATTTGGCTTCAAGGCATCTACCTTGAAATCAAGTAGTGGTATCCATAACACTCTTTTTTATTATTCACCATCTCATTAATCTACAAACTTAAATGTTTTGCCATTTCCTCATCACGATATAATTTTTGCACTCTTGGGTGCCAATTCACGCACAGGTCTATGTATATTTTCTTCTTTGTGGCAGATCAACTGGATGGTCGATTCATTCACACTGAAATCATGGCTGATGAATGTTACAGACATCCCAGAACAAAGTTTATCTAACACATATACTTTATCACCGAGGCTATCACAGCCTTCTTGCGCTTAGGCACACTTGGCAATGCACTTGCACTACACTTGGATACCATTATTAATTACAAAAAACAATGTAAAACTGCAAAAACGGATGAAAAAATGCTTGGCAAAAACATGTAAACACAACAAAACCCATGAACAAGGAAGCAGCATCTCGTTGCTTGACCCCATCTTTTGATGCTGCATGGTAGGCATCTATCTCGAAATTTCTTGCCTACTGCATAGGGCAGCATTTGCCAAAGAGATGACTCACTGAATGTTAGCAAAAATCAGAAAGAATGCAGTGAGAGACCAAATGCCATTCTCAGAAAACTAGTAAATGCTAAATTTATCTCCTAGTCCTGCTAAGAGTGTCTTTTCAATCTTCAGTGTTACCTATCTGGAGCATGTTACTTATAATGAAGGCACTCACTCTGATCCTTCGAAGTTTGACGCCATTAAAAACGCCATTAAAACTATAGATACATGTTCTCATGTTTCTGGAATAAGGAGAACCTTGGGCATGATGAATCATTTAGCAAAATTCATATATATTAGCCTGTTCTCAGCAAAAATATTGAATTTGAATGTGAATGTTCACGAGAAAAGACCTAAAAGAACATTAAGATACCATAATTTTTTGGCTGATAGCCGGGGCTCTTACGTTACTAAAAGTAAAATTTTTCGGGTGTGCGACCCTTATGCCAAATTTGTTTTTGATAAGACTGTTTCTTCCCTCCCTTTTTTTTTTTTTTCATGCAGATGCTTAGTAAATTTTTTCAAACAACGTCTCCTTTTTTTTTTCACAAACTCGACTGTGATCGTCCCCTCCCCCTTTCTACTCATACGTTAGACACGTCTATTTAAATGATAACTCTGCTGTCCTGATGTTGGTTTAGGAGGGAAAGTGGGGAGGACAGGGAAAAGCTTGCATAGGTCTTAAGGTTAGGAGGTTTGTTCGTGAAAGGAATGCCTGGCTCAAATGCCCTTTGCATGGGGGAGTGGGGATGTAATGGGGACATAAGCACACAGATTAGTAGCGTGAAGTCCGAGGCATCTGTGGAGAATGCACCCAGGGTATCTCTTTCGTTGGCTGCAGCATACATCATGCAGGAAGGTGCGATGCAACCAAGGGAAGGAACGTTGATTTTTACTGGGGTGGGGAGACCGGTTTGATGAGCACTTCCCTAAACAAAAGCTTAAGAACATGAACAATGCAAAAGGATGATTCCATTAGCAATGACCTATTCCAAACAATACTGGCCGGACGGAAAGACAAATTCTGTTCACTCTTCTTGGTTAATCTGGCATGCGATACAGGTGTTTCTTGGCTCTGTGCTCCTGAGTTTTGCTTCGATTTTTTTCTTTTTTTTTTTTTTTATTGACTGATGATAGTGGAAGTTGAAGGCTTCAGCTGGAAATGCTTTCTCACTAATAAGCGCTGTAGCATTATCATCTGATGTTAACAATGGGTAATTAATTTAATACTTGGCTAAAGATAAAATCTTCACAAATGCAAAAGAAAAAGAAGGGAGAGCTTTCCCATTCATATAAAAGCGGAGCTCAACGCGAAGGCTGAGTGCACAGTAAATGAAAGTAGGTCAAACCACTTGAAAGAAAGAAAGCAGAGATACCACTGTTTCGAAGTGTTAGCAGGGAGATCCGTGAACACACGAGGCAGCTGGTAAAAGTAAGCGTAAAGCAACTTCATTCTAACAAAAACATCTGTAGATGAGAAAAAAAGCATAACAAACATAGAAGGAACATATTATTAAAGAAAACATTAATCGAAAGCATTACAAGCGATAATGTATAAGTTAGTTACTTCTAAGATGGATTCTGTTGCGGTGAACAGAAAACCATCCTGTAGCAGACATCCACATTGAATGGAATTTAGACAATTGTGTGGTTTTATGAACAGTGCAATATTCTAACGGGAGTCTTAAGATTAACTGTGATTTATATTGATTACATAAATGGTTTTGAGCATTTAATAAAGGCAAACAAATAACATCATTAGCATGATTAATAAAAAATGTATAAATAAAAGCTTTTGCCAGTATGAAAAAATAAGTGCATAAAGCAGATCGACCCTGAGTTGCAGAATTAGCTTTTGAAGTATACATATAATCATGTTGGGTGTGAGTTAATTCATGAAAATAAGGAAGGTAATTTAGTTTTCTGAGCAGCACCATGACTTCACAGGTGCGGCCCTTATGCCGGTGAGGCCCTTGCAGCATGTTTTGCTTCCAAGATCGCAAAATTTCTCACCTGTGGCCCTTACGCTGATGCGGCTCTTAGTCTGAAAATTATGGTAATTAGATAATTATGTGCTCATCAGTATACTTGCCAAAGAAGCACTCTAATTGTGAGATTATTCTATCAGTGGATTGTTTCATTTCTTCTTATATATATCATCATCATCATCATTGTCAACCATTATCAATCCACTGCTGGACAAAGGTCTCCCCAAGTTTCCTCCACAACGGTCTGTCTTGTGCCAGTCTCCTCCATGTCACTCCCGCATACTTTCGAATTTCATCCACCCATCTTCCATGTGGTCTTCTTCTGGGTCTTTTCCTGTCCCTTGGAATCCAATCTAAAATTTCGGCTGTCCATCGATGGTCTGTTCTTCTGGCAGTATGTCCAGCCCATTGCCATTTCAGGGATTTAACTCTGATCATGATGTCTTCCACTCTTGTCATTTTTCGGATCCACGTGTTCCTCTTCTTATCTCTCCTGGTTACACCAAGCATGCACCTCTCCATGCTTTTTTGAGTTGTTTGCAGCCTTTGTATGTCTCTTTTAGCTAAGGTCCACGTCTCTGCACCATACGTAAGCACTGGAAGGATGCATTGATCTAACACTTTTCTTTTAAGACATAATGGCATATTGCTCTTGAAAATTATGCTGTTTCTTCCAAAACCTCTCCAGGCAAGTTTTGTACGCCGATTAATTTCTTCACCAATGTGACCCTCACTTGATATCTGCTGTCCAAGATAAACGTACGTGTCTGTTATCTCCAGCTTTTCTCCATCAATCGATAAATCTTCATTTCTTGTAAAAGCATTGAACATCACTTTTGTCTTCTGAAAGTTCATTTTTAATCCCACTTCTTTACTGTTGTCAGCAAGTTCCTGGATCATACTCTGCAGCTCTGATGGGGTAGTTGCAAAAATGACTATGTCATCAGCAAAACGAAGGTGGGTTAGATAATCTCCATTAATCTTTATCCCTTTGTTTTCCCAGTTCAGTGATTGAAAGACATTTTCCAATGTGGCATTAAAGAGCTTCGGAGATATGGTGTCACCTTGTCTCACTCCTTTTCCAATTTTTATGTGTGTTGTATTTTCAAACAGCCGAATCTTTGCACTTGCATTTTCATAGATGTTATTAATAATATTAATGTATGCATCTTCAATACCGCAGGATTTCAGAGCCATTGCAACTGCTGATGGTTTCACCGAATCAAAGGCTTTTTCATAATCGATAAAAGCCATGCACAATGGAAGTTCATATTCCCTCGCTCTTTCAATTAGTTCTCTCAGTACGTGGATATGATCTATTGTGTTGTAGCCACTCCTGAATCCAGCTTGTTCTCTCGGTTGAGCCATGTCCAGTGTCACCTTAAAGCGGTGTGAAAGAACTTTAGTGAAGATTTTATAAACCACTGATAGGAGGCTGATAGGTCTGTAGTTCCTGAGATCCTCAATGTCACCTTTTTTATGTAGCAAGATCATTGTAGCGGTGTTCCAATCCTCAGGAATTTTCCTTTCATTAAGGCATCGAGTGAAAATTTGGGCGAGTACTGTTTCGATTTCTCCACTTGCTTCTTGTATGATGTCTACAGTAATTCCATCTTCTCCTGGAGCTTTTCCCCGCTTCATGCTCTTGATTGCATGTGCAACTTCTGCTGGAAGGACTGGAAGAACTCTGGTACTGGTACCTTTCATGATGTCTGGAGTACATGTATCATCCCTTTCATATAATTTGGAGTAAAAATCTTTCACTCTTGTCAAAATTTCGCCTCTATTTCTTGTTACAGAACCATCTTCTTTCCTCAGTGCCATAATCTGTTTTTTCCCCTTACTGAGATGTCCCTTTGCTATCTTTAGGCTTTGGAAAAAAAAAAAAAAAAAACTACCAAAAAACAACCAAAGTCTTATATATATATATATATATATATCATCATTGTCAACCATTATCAATTTACTGCTGGATAAAGGTCTCCCAAAGTTTCTTCCACAGTGGGCTGTTTTGAGCCAGTCTCCTCCATGTCACTCCCACATGCTTTTGAATTTCATCCTCCCATCTCCCATGTGGTCCTCTTTTGGGTCTTTTCCTGTCCTTTGGAATCTTGTCTAAAATTCCTGTTGTCCATCAGTAATCCAGTCTCCTGGCAATATGTCCAGCCCATTGCCATTTCAGGGATTTTACTCTGATCATGATATCTTCCACTCTTGTCATTATCCTTATTTACAAGTTCCTCATCGTATCTTTCCTGATTACACCAAGCATGCATCTCTTCATGCTTCTTTCAGTTGTCTGCCGTCGTTGTGTATCTTTTTTTAGTTAAAGTCCATGTCTCTGCTCCATACGTAAGCACTGGAAGGAGGTGCATTGATTAAACACTTTTCTTTTAAGACATAATGGCATATTGCTCTTAGAAATTGTACTGTTTCTTCCAAAATTTCTCCAACCAAGTTTTAAACGGCGATTAATTTCTTCATCAATGTGACCCTTGCTTGATATGTGCTGTCCAAGGTATATGTAGGTATCGGTTATCTCCAGCTTTTCCCCATCAATTGATAAATCTTCATTTGTTGTAAAAGCATTATACATCAGTTTTGTCTTCTGAAAGTTCATTTTTAATCCAGCTTCTTTAGTCTTGTCAGCAAGTTCCTGGATCATACTCTGCAGCTCTAAAGGGGTAGTTGCATAAATGATATCATCAGCAAAACAAAGGTGAGTTAAATAATCTCAATTAGCCTTTATTCCTTTGTTTTCCCAGTTCAATGATTGAAAGGCATTTTGCAATGTGCCATTAAAGAGTTTGGGAGATATGGTGTCACCTTGTTTCACTCCCTTTTCAATTTTTATTGGTGTTGTATCCTCAAATAGCCAAACCTTTGCACTTGCATTTTCACGGATGTTATAAATAGTGTTTATGTATGCATCTTCAGTACCGCAGGATTTCTAACTGCTGATGGGTTTCATACATACATACATATCACTAAGCTGTTCTCTGAGATTCAGAGGTTAGCTCCAAAAAAAAACAAAAAAACTACCAGATATTTTTACTTACTGTTGTCGTACCAAACTTCTCCATTTACAGCGATCTTGACATACAACTCGGGCTTCACTTATATCCATTACATGCCGTACCCAAGATCTTTTATACTTCATACTCATAATCTTTTTTGCATGCAGGCACTCCTGAATCTGATCCACCCATGTCTTCCTTGGCCTTCCTCTGCCTTTCCTTCCTGCCACTTGGGCTAAAAAGATTTTCTTAGTAAGCATCTCATCACTCATTCTTTCAACATGAACAAACCACCAAAGCATATTAGTCTCCACCTTGCTAACAACATTTTGCTTTACATCACACAACTGCAACACATCTTCATTCCTCACACAATCAGGCTGTGTCTTGCCACAAACTCCCCGTAAGTAATGCATTTCTCCAGCACACAAACGACTTCAATGTTTCTTCTGCAGTACCCTGGTTTCACTACCATACATCAGAGTAGGAGCAATTACACTTTCATACACAGCCATGCTGGACTCTCTAGAGAACCTATTATTCCTGTGAAAACCTCCCAGAGAAGCTATGACTTTCAATGAAGAATTCACTCTCCTACTAATTTCACCATCCAATTTGTTCTCTCTGTCAAACATGCTTCCTAAATACACAAACTCACTCACCTGGTCAATCACGGTGTCATTTATACTTACTTTACATTCAGTGCTACCAGTTCCTTTCTCAAAGACCATAACTTTGGTTTTTCCCTTATTTATACTCGGTTTGAATTTCATGCAAACTTCTCACATTCGGAACAACATACTCTGCAAATCATTTTTGCTCTCTACCAACAGGACAGTGTCATCAGCATACAGCAATCTGCACACACTGATATCGCTAAGACATAAACCACTATTATCTATTTTGGCATCACGCATGCACGCATCCATAAATATATTAAATAGCCATAGTGACATTACACAACCTTGTCTGACTCCTGCACCAATAGAAAACCATTTTGATAAAACACCATTCACTCGTACACAAGCTCTACTACCAGCATACATGGCTTTTACACTATTAAGTAGATTCCCAGTAACACCATATTCATAAAAAAAGTGTCCTATTTACTCAGTCGCAAGCTTTCTCTAAATCTGTGAAGGCAGCAAAAACTTGCTTACCAACAGCCAGATACTTTTCAATAGTCACACGTAATGCAAAAATTTGGTTAGTGCAGCCTTTACCTGGCATAAAACTACTCTGAACATCCCACACTTTCTCTGATGTAAGACCCTGTACTTTTTCAATAACAACCTTACTAAACACTTTCCCTGGCCCACTCAGTAGGCTAATATCATGATAGTTCTTGCATTCAGTCTGATCACCTTTTCCCTTATACAAGGGAACAATAATAAAATCATCCTTCCAATCCCGAGGTACCATTCCTAACTCCCAGCACAACTGGCAAATTTCAGTTAGCCAGTCAATTACAGAGTCACCACCATATTTCAATATCTCAGCAGTTATGCCATCAACTCCATTCTGAAGAGATTTTAGAGCTTTACACACTTCTTCTCTTGAGATCCCTCCTGTGCTTCCTTCCCTCACTGTGACATCATCTGCGTCTGTCTCAGAATCCTCTTTGCTTTCCTGATCTAATAACTGACATATCGTCTGTCTCAGAATCATCTTTGCTTTCCTGATCTAATAATAAACTATCTCTTTGTGAGATGGTTTCAGTGATATATATGTTCGATTTCACTACAACTCATTATGTTTTTCTTTGGCATATGAGAAATACCTTCACTTTGAGATTGCTTCTGGTTCATCGCAAATAGTTTACTTAAAGATTATTATCGACGACATTGTTTTTGTTTTTAATTATCCAAAAATCCCTGATTTTCTTATTGGTACATGATGTTAAGTAAAATGTTTACCTGTTTAAGCAGTAATTCAAAATTGTCAGCATATTTTTTGTGGCTTCTTACTCTGCTGTCAATAAATCTAAATTTAACAGGTGATTTGTGAAACTTAGATGTTGCAAAAAGAAAAGAGAATTTAGCATTAAACTTCATAGGGACAGTAATTTTAAGCAGCTTGTAGAAGGCCTGAATTTTATAGACAATTTGGTTTTCACTGGTTTTAATTTGTTTGTAAGTATCTGTATTATTTAGTTCATTGCTAATAATACCTAGGTAATATTGTTTTCAAATAACTGCAAAATTATTTACATCTTTATAGAAGTAAACACACATTATTTTCAAAGATCCATTAGGCAAGAATTCATATTCTGAGACTAAAAATTGCTCCCACGATACGTGTACTACATTTATAAACTCAGTTATTGTCTTAAGCAGTTTGTATTTCCATTCTGAAAGGTATTCAATGGGGAATCCAAACTTATAGCTGGTTTTCAAAATATAAACGTTTATATCTTTGAAAATACTTTTCAAAACAGAACTCAGCAATGCAAGTTTAGTTGGCCTGTATTTTGTTTCAAGTTGAACAAAAAGATTTAGAAAAGGGTTCTGAATAAAATTGATGTCCCCTGTTATAACATGCCCGTGGAAATGGTTGTAGAAAACAGAATTTTTGCATCGTTCCCAATCACAGTTTGCAGTTGATTCTTTAGTCCACAGGATCTTATAGTTCTTTATTATTGAATCCAGCTTTTTACAGTATTTGGACCTCAAAACAGATTGGTGGTTAGAAATAGGGAAGAAACTTCTGTTAAGCCGAAGGGCTTTTTTAAGATGCGATTCATCAAATATCCTATTTAGAAAGATAATAGTAAGGTAGCTCTTAGTTTGTGTTCTATTATTTAGTTTATTTTTCAAGGAATGCTTGCAGATATCTGTTATTAAATCATATGCATGTTTAGGAGTAACATCTTCCTTATAAATACAGAACAGAAGTTGGCAAAGAAAAAAAAAAAAAAAAGCAACCTTTAAGCACTCTGTGTCTAAGCGATTTCAAAAGAGTAATAGCTTCTTTGATATAGGACCTCTTTTGGGAAAATTCTTCAATTCTACCCTTAAAAGACTGAAAACTGAATGTATGCACACACACACACAGAGAGAGAGAGAGAGAGAGAGAGAGAATAATATGACCTGACCACCTACCTAATAATGGGAATAACCACCCTTGGCCTTTATGACAGCGGCGACCCATTCAGACTGCAGCAGAGCATGGAGGTCCTTGAGATGACATGGTTGTGGGTCAGCACGTTGGACCAGTTGATCCAGATATTCCCACAAGTTCACTATGGGATTGAAGTCAGGCGATTTCGCCTGCCAAGAGAGAACAGAGACATCGCTGCCATGTTCCTGGAACCAGTCGCACACCCCCTTGGCAACACGGCAGGGCACATTTTCCTTTTGATAGACACCATCACCACCAGGGTAAATGTCCAACATGAAGGGATGCATGTGGTCAGTGAGGATGTACAAGTAGCCATTGGCATTCAGGCACCCATCCAGTGGTACTAGCAGCCCCAGATCATACCAGGAGAACATCCCCCAGACATGCACACTGCCACCGCCAGCCTGTGCTTGACCAAAGAGGCATGTCTGGGTGTTGGTTCTTGTGTGTCTGATGCCATATCCGCCACCGTTCGTCATTTCTGTGGAGTAGAAACCTCGATTCGTCAGAGAAGGCAACCTTTTTGCACTCTTCCAATGATAGTAGCCCCATGCAAACTGCAGGTGTCGTTGCCAATGACCCTGGGGTAACGTGGGCGCCTTGGTGCAGCATTGACTCTGGAGACCCATGCGTAACAGGGTTCTCTCTACTGTTATCGGGGACACATACCAGTTGTGATGTGGGAAGGTACGCGGTGTACCAGCGGTCCATTCTTCGTACAGCCTTACTACAGCCTCGTAAACTGCCCACGAAGTCTGCTGTTTCTGAGATGCTTCTACCCTTAGTGCGGTAGCCAATGAGTATCCCTTTTTGCACGTTCGTCAAATCATTACCTCTGCCCATTGTGCTCACGTAACACATTATGGCTCATCTGACCTGGCCGGCCGCTTATATCTTCGTGTGGTCGACTTTGTCACATGCACTCTGTGACGCGCCTGGGCAGGTACACTGTGATTCTGAGAGTAGTCATATTATTCTGATACGACTGTGTATATATACAAAGGGCATCCTGAAAGTAAAGCCTCATTCCTCATAAGATTTTTATTTGTAGCAGCAAAAAAGTGAAACTTGGTGGCAAAATACTTGGACATATTATTAATAATGCTAGCCTATTCAAAGTATTGTCCACCACTTTCTATATGTTTCCGCCATTTAAACCCATTGGTAAAATCCATTTTGGAAAAATGCCTGGGGCTGTCATTTCACCCATGAGTTCACAGCCAGTTTAACGTCTGTCACATCATCAAAATGTTCCCCACCAAGATGTTTTTCAATGGGGCAAACTGGAAAAAGTCTGAGGGAGACAAATCAGGACTCCAGGGACCTTGGGAGTCCTGCATGGCTATGTATGAGAGTGTAATGATGTATGGCAGTGAAATCTGGGTAGCCGCCCCGGTGGCGCAGTGGTCTAAGCGATGGCATCTGATCATTCGTCCGAAAGGGGTCCGGGTTCGAATCCTGGTGAGGCATGGATGTTGTGTTTGTCTTACAGCACTGGCTCTCTCCTTTCCCTGGAGCCAGTGACCCTAAATTAGGGACGGGTGACTGCTTATAGCTCATTGAGTTGCTCACGGTGGTCGTTAAACCTCCAACCAAAAAGGAAAAAAAAGAAATCTGGGTACTATAGAAAAAACATAGGAGTTGTTTGTGTCCTGGAGAAATGCGTTATTTACGGGGAAGGGGGAGGGTAAGACATGTTCTGATCGTGTGAGGAATGAAGGTGTTTTGCAGTTGTGTAATGTGAAGCAAAATGTTGTTTGCAAAGTGGAGACTAATATTCTTAGGTGGTTTGGCCATATTGAAAGAATGAGTGATGAGATCCTTGCTAAGAATTTTTTTTTTTAGCCAAAGTGGCAGGAAGGAAAGGCAGAGGAAGGCCAAGGAAGTCATGGGAGGATCAGATTCAGGAGTGTCTGTTGAGAAAAATATTATGAGTATGAAGTGAAGAAGGTCTTATGTACATCGAGTGATTGATGTCAGTGAAGCCCGAGTTGTGTGTCAAGATCGCTGTAAATGGAGAAGTTTGATGCGGCAGCAGTAAGTAAATAAACAGTTAAAAATTTATCTGGTAGTTTGTATTTCTTTGTGGGGCTAACCTCTGAATCTCAGAGAACAGCTTAGTGATATGTATGTATGTAGGGGGCTTGGGGCATCACCTACCACACCATTTTGACAATAGCCTGTGTAGTCTCCATTGAGGTGTGGGGCCGTGTGTTATCATGGTGTAAAACAACACTATGAAGTGGAATGTCACATCTTTTCCTTCTGATAGCTTCCTTTAGCTTCTTCAATGTCTGCACATAGTGAGCACTGTTTAGTGTTTCACCCCGTTCAAGGAAATCAGTCAAAATGACACCATGTTATTTCCAGAAAATTGTCACCATCACTTTCTCTATGGGACAAGTTGTTTTCACCTTTTTCTGTTGAGGTGAAGATGTGCGGTGCCATTCCATTGACACATATTTTGTTTCTGGGTCATGGAAGAACACCCAGGTTTCATCCCTCGTCACAACATTAGAGAAAAACACCTCACCCTTCCTCTCATAGCAGTCGAAAAGGTTCCAGCACATGTCCACCTTTTGCTCACATTGTTCATGGGTTAGGTTTCTTGGAATCCACTTTGAACAAATGTTTCTGTGCCCAGATCCCTAATTAATGTTTCCATAGTACTATGACCACAATGAACTGCATCACACAACTCCTGGATGGTGACACGACAATCTGCTGTGATGAGGTCTTTCATTCATTGGAATCTGTCACTGCAGTTGCAGGTCTCCCACTCCGTTGTTTTTCCGACACTGAACTTTCTCCCTCTTGAAACCTCTTCATTCATCTTCAGACATTACTGATATCAATTGTGGCAGCCCTATACACCGCCAGGAGTCTTGTGGATTTCTGGAGCCTCACATCCCTCTTTTTCCAGGAATTCAATTATGGCTCGCTGCTTTTCTCTGTCATTTGTGATCTTGTTTTCTAAATCTGAAAAAAACTTTGTTCCCACAATGCCAACATATCATAGTACATGTCAGTGCAATTTCATTAAAATCACTTGAAAAGTTATTAAGTAGGAGGCATTACTTTCAGAATGCCCGTTTTATACACTGGTGTGCAAAAATTAAGGACGAAGAGGAGAAATTAGCATAACAGCGGAACGAGCAGGCAGAACGGACCGAAAGGCCACTCAGGACATAGATTAGGGTCCGGTACGGTATAGCATGCGCATATATGCAGCATGACGTGGGGGGGGGGGTCGGAAGGGTATAAAGCACACGGGCGGTGAAAGCTATTGTACGGTGTACATCAGTTTGAACGACGTCAAGTTGCTGCCACCGTGTGATATGGCCAACAGGCAATCCAGTAGACGACATCTGGATGACTTTACCCGAGGTCGCGTCATTGGAAAGTTGGAAGAAGGTCGAAGTGTGACTAGTGTGGCCGAGGAGTTCGGGATCGCTCACAGCATTGTTTCACGAGCTTGGAGAGCTTTTCAAACGACAGGAACATCTGTCGGAGAGTTTAGCAGTGGTCGTCCACGAGCAACCACGACGGTGGACGACCGGTATATTGTCCTACAGGCGAGAAGAGACATACAGCAAACACCGGGAGAAATCGCAAGGCACATGCAACAGACAACTGGACGTCCGTTATCGCGTTTTACCGTGGCCAGGAGGCTGCACAAAGGTGGTCTATTTGCACGATGACCAGTACGGTGTGTGCCATTAATGCCTGCTCATCGGAGACGGCGGTTTCTGTGGTGCCAGGAACACAAGAACTGGACACATCAGCAATGGGGTCGAGTTCTCTTTATGGATTAGAACCGATTTAGTCTGACGAGCGATTCTGGACATATACACATCTAGAGAGAGCAGGGAACACGCAATCACACCTCCAACATCATCGAAAGAGACCGGTTTGGAGGTGGCGGAGTTCTCCTTTGGGGCGGTATCATACTTGGTAGCCGTACTGACCTCCACATCTTCCAAGGAGGTTCAGTCACTAGTGTCCGCTATTGTACCGAGGTTCTCCTGCCTCACGTGCGTCTGTTTAGAAGTGCTGTGGGTCCTGAATTACTCGTCATGGACGACAATGCTACACCTCATCGTACAGTGGCTGTCGCAGAGCTGTTGGAGAGTGAAGATATTCAACGCATGGATTGGCCCGCAAGGTTCCCGGACTTAAATCCAATTGATCACGTGTGGGACTTTCTCGGGAGACGCTAGGCAGCACGTCACCAGCCACCAGCAACGATTCTGCAGCTGCGATTGGTGCTACAAGAGGAATGGACCGCGATACTTCAACAGCTCCTTGACAACCTCATCCTCTGCACGGACAGACGTTGTAAATCCTGCAACGCAGTCAGGGGTGATCATATCCCCTACTAAAGACTGGATTTTTCTTGGCAGGTCGCCTGTGGCATGGACGTTTCTGTTTTCTGTCCAGTTGTGCTCGAAGCTACCTTTTCAATAAAGTGCCTTTGTATCCTTTGGATTCCTTGTTTGGATGGTTTTGCTCACTTGTCCCATATTCTTACATCTTGGGGATCTTATGGTATGATTTGAGTCGATGTGGATCGCTTCTGCACGACGTTACATTCGAAAAATCGTCTCGTCCTTAATTTTTGCACGCCAGTGTATATAAAAGCATGTAGTTGTGTTTTCATGATGAACTAGGACATTGGTCCAGTATTCTAAATTTTGGGTAATATACTTTGAATTGTTGATGTGCTTTGAATCAGTTGAAATTGTTTCTAGGTAAAGAGCTGTTAGTGTGTGCGTGTAAGAGAGAGAGAAAGATGGAAATTTTGGGAATTTCGTAACAGGCAAACCCTTCCTTGTACTCTGGGTCACATGGGACAACACGACTCAACACAAAAGTAAAATTCATGAGTTCAATATTGAAAAAGCTATGTTTACATTTAATGAATGCTGGTACAGGTTAGTGCTACAGTTTTCCAGTTATTTATATTTGTTACAACATGTGCAGTTTATTTGGTTTTCATCTGGCATTTATACTCAAGTATGGATGTGCATGATCACCTACAACTTGAAAATTAGAAAATACACTGGCAATCATAGTGTTTTAATTTTCAGTTTAATTTTTCTTTGAGCTATTACTGCTGTTGATTCGTTTTATTTGATTACTTTGAAGTTGTTTCATTGCATAAAGCACCTGAAAAGTGAAGTTAGCCAAACAAAATCAAATGTTTTTGTAATTACATTATTCACTGACTTAGAGAGTTTGCAACATTGCTTTGATGTAAGAATAACATTGCTTTGATGTAAGAATAATTTCTTATGATTTTGCACCCCCATTCTACAGCTTGTAAATCCTCAAGCATGTATTTAAAAAACTTCATAATGACTTATTATTTAATGTGCAGTACTGTTTATGAAAATTGCAACACCAAGAAAGAATTGTGCTATTCAAATGAAATTTATGTCACAGATTTCTCATGTTACAGGAGATAACTGATTACATTTGTAGAGCTATACAAAATATTTTCGCTTCAAAACTCAGTATCTTGTGAAGCCATCTCGAGCAACAATAACAGCCTGTGTACTTCGTGGCACTGAATGGAAGAGTTTTTTTACATCGTCCAGGGGAATAGCTTGCCAGGCTGCTTCTAGTAAAGACAACAGTTAATTTGTGGTGACTGGCAGAGGCAATTGACGGGCCAATCGCTTAGCTATCATGTCCCAGAGATGTTCAATTGGGGACATATCTGGCGAATGTGCAGACCAGGGGAAAATTGTTATCTGCCATGCATGGAAGAAGTCTTGGATATTTTGGGCTACATGTGGCTGAGCATTTTCCTGCTGGAATATAGTGCCAGGAGAGCTCTAAAGGAAGGGTACCTCAGCCTCTAAAGCATCCCTGATGTATCACTCGCTGTTGAAGGTTTGCTCAATTCCTATCAGGCGAGATTGCGAATTGAACCCAATGACGCCCCAAACCATGATGCTTGGCATTGGGCCAGTATGGCACAGCAAGGTACCATTCACCATGATGTTTTCAAACGCGTATGCGATCATCGTGGTGCATCAGGTTGAATCATGACTCATCAGAAAACATGACCTGTTGCCAATCAGCACTCCAATGTCTGTGTTCTAGACCCCATTGCAGCCTGAGGCATCTGTGTTTGAGGGTCAAAGGAATGTGCAGCAATGGGCTGCTAGCGACAAGTCCTCTGTTAAGCAGACAATGTTGAACTATTCTGGAGGACAAAGCCTGACCTGTGGCAGTGCTCCACTGCTGTGCACTGTGGATGTCGTTGTGTGGTCGGTCACTGCCATATAGTAGAGGTGTCTGTCAGCCCGTCATGGGATCTTCACTGTCATTAGCTCTTGCTGAATTCTTCATTAGACCCCTGGAAAATGGATTTATTGACAACCTACATGTGAAACCAATTTTGTGGATTCGATATGTTTATGATAGCCTTGTTTTTTGGCCTTCTCAAGATAAACTTAGTATGCTTAAATTACATTAGATGTTGAACAAATTACACAAATATCTAAAATTCAGTATGGAAATAGAGAATAACCAAACCTTAGCTTATCTGGATATACTGGTTACTAGGAACAATCAAGAAATCAACACCACAGTATTTTGAAAGCACAATTGGTTCCCTAATATTATTTCAGCAAAATCTTACTCACCTTGGTCTTACAAAGAAGCATCTTTCTGATCTTATGTAAACTGAGCCAATAATATCATAAGCAACTCAAATCTGAAAGAGCTTGAAATTCAAAAATGAAAAGAAATTGCTTTATGCAATGGTTACAACCCCAAAATTATCGCCCGACTCTCTAAATGCTCTCTATCCTGTTCTGCCGTTATGAAAAATAAATATAAATATACAGGTTCTATTCAATATATACCAGGTATTTCCAACTGGATTCAAAAAAAGCTCAAAAAAGAAAATATCAAAACTGGCATCAGACAAGAAGCTGCAATCACACAGCTACTGAGGAACAATAAAGACCCATCAAAATCTGAGAACAGAAATGGAGTTTACTTTATACCTCTTTACTCACCAGGTGGTTGCACTAAGAAAAAATACATAGGAATGACCAAAAGAGCTCTATCAACCCGCATTAAAGAGCATAAATGAAATGTTAAATATTCTGAAAAAAAACAAACTACAGATCTAGTTAAAACAGTTATTAATGAAGGATTCGCACCTGTTTGTGAAGCAGCAAAAGTCATTTTTCATTACACAGGTTGGAAATGAACTCTTATCCATGAATCTATTGAAATTTCAACCAATTATCAAGCTTGCAACAAGGACCTATCCATCAAAATTAAAAAAAATATATGATAATTTTCTCACATCGTTTTCACAAAATATTAATGACCAATTAGTTTTCCAAAAATTCGACAGATTCCAGCCGGGCGATGGCAGCCCAAGAACACAAGCCTGTGATAAGAGATTCAAAACTGATCAAGAACGGAACACGTACACGATTTGATAGCTGACGAGAGCCCTAGTGGCTGAAATCATGGTCCCATTATAGTTTCCTTTACTAGCATTTTTATAAGTATAATCTTTGATTCAAAAAAAAAATCTGTGTATAATGAAATGCCATTAGCAATTTTTTCTCTGATTTGTTATATAACAACCTGGATATTATTTTGCCGATAGAGATTATATCTTTTGGTAGGTAGCTGTCTAACATCTCTCGGATATTTTTTCAATAAAATGGAGAAAGACAGTCATATATGCACTTCAGACCAATTTAAAAATATTTATGTACATTACTTTGTATGTCCTACATATCCACTGAATTTCTTTCGGTTCTTGACATATCAGTTCAAGATTTTCCATTGTCACATCTAATGCACTATGGCCTTGATCCATTATTCACCCTACTGGTCAGAGTGTGTTTTCCATGTATATATATCATTCATGTCTTCAAGTAACTTACAATTCAAATGATGTGAAATTATATCATGGTTTCATTTATGTAAATATTTTTTTCCACATGAGTCATTCAAGACTTTCTTATGCTGTTGAGAGTTTGTGACTGAACACCATACCACCAAGAACTTGGCTATTCACACTGCACCCTAGTATTGGAACTGTAAAAATTAATATACATAAGATTTCTTTTTGAATAAATAATGTAAAAATTGAAATAAATAATTGTTTTATCCTTTAAACTGACAAGTTGTTTTGTGAATATATACATAAATCCATTTTATTAAGTGTTTGTTTTCTTTCATTTTTTCCCACTCCTATTTTGTTTTTCCTCATTCATTATTTTTTCTCATAGGTCTGTAAGGCTTTCAGAAATATGTTTCACTTTATTCATATTATCCATTGATGAACTCTTTTTATGAGAGTGTTTACTATGTGTTATAAATAGTTTATTTTTTTCCCCAAATTTTCTGCAGTCTTGTACCAGCTGCACACTTGGGGATTTGTCTTCAGAGAACCAGGCTTTGGAAATGCCACATCTGCTGGATCATGAAACTGAAACAATGAAGCAACAAGAAAAGGATATGACTAAAATTATGGATACATTCACTAATGAAACAAAAGGTTTTGATCAAGAAAGCATTGCTCTTTCTAACAGCTCAAAAAATCCAAAATTTGTGAATAGGTGTGCATCAGAAACTGTGCCTACAAAAAGGAACAAATTTGAAAAGTTCTCCTGGATTGATCGTTCACTGTCGTGGGAAAGTATTCCTGATAATGTGCAAAATTCAGCTGATGTTCATAATATGAAGTTAGTGAAAGCAAACAGTGAGCCAATTGATTTAACTCATGCTAGAGGGTGTCAGGTTTCAGAAAGTATGGAGAAAGAAAGTGAAGAAGGTAATTTTATTTTTATTTCCTTTTCTAAATTTTAGTAAGCAATTTATTCATCAGGTTATGACACTTGCTAATACTTTCTTAGTAGTTAGAAATATTTATGCTGTAGACAAATATTATTTCTACATTAAGACACACTGTTTCTTTGTACATAGTATTTCTACGGGGTGTAATTTTTCTTACAGTTGTAACACTGCTAGAAATCCAGGGTTAGGACACCATTGGCCAAAGCTGTGCCAGTGTTGTTTGACCTAGTCAGTGGTGGAGGGCTGTATTATTGATTTCACTGGTTGAGCAGTGACAATGGTTAAAATATGCAGGAGTTTATGTAACATCTTAAGTGATGTTCACTCGACAAGAGCAACAAAGTTTTATCAAAATTTAGGTCACACAAGGACGAACACTCATCAGTGCCTAAAGGACTACGGAAAGCATGTGGCAATGATGCATTGCCATGTTGTACTGTTGCTAAATGGGTGGATGCTTTTTTGAGACAGATGAACAATGTATGGAAGCCGCGAGAGGTTACTGGAGCATAATCATCGATGGACATTCCAAGAATTGAGTGTTGAAGTCAATATTGCACCTTCAACTAAGTACACCATTTTGATAAAGAAGCTGGGAATTTTTTCTGAGGTAGAGCATTCTCTGCAGACATTTGCCCAAAACAATGCTGCTGATGGTGTTCGCCTCCTCCCAGACTTTTGGCAACGGGTTGTCCACGAAGATGGAAAACATGTTGAGGGAATGTGACTACCACTGGTATGTTTCCTTTCAGTATGTAAGTACAGCAGTGTTGACACTGTTCCCTTTCAGTATGTAAGTACAGCAGTGTTGACGCTGTTCCCTTTCAGTATGTAAGTACAGCAGTGTTGACACTGTTCCCTTTCAGTATGTAAGTACAGCAGTGTTTACACTGTTCCCTTTCAGTATGTAAGTACAGCAGTGTTGACACTGTTCCCTTTCAGTATGTAAGTACAGCAGTGTTGACACTGTTCCCTTTCAATATATCATTACAGCAGTGTTGACACCTCAAGAAAAAAAAAACCCTTGTATCTTTCCTTGAAATTTATGCTGTAGACCTAACACTTAGCTTTTACAGTTATCCTATTTAGGACTTTTATGGGGTTTTTTTTAAATCTTTTAATCAGGAAAGTACACCAGTATTGGGGGATTAGCCTACAGCTGACAGTTGGCTGTGTATGAAAGCGTACTTGTTCCTACTCTGATGTATGGCAGTGAAATCTGGGTATTGCAGAAGAGACATAGGAGTTGTTTGTGTGCTGGAGAGATGTGTTACTTATGGGGAGTTTGTGGCAAGACACTCTCTGATTATATGAGGAATGAAGATGTGCTGTAGTTGTGTAATGTGAGGCAAAATGTTGTTAGTAAAGTGGAGATGTTACTTATGGGGAATTTGTGGCAAGGCACTCTCTGATCGTGTGAGGAATGAAGATGGGCTGCAGTTGTGTAATGTGAGGCAAAATGTTGTTAGTAAGGTGGAGATGTTACTTATGGGGAATTTGTGGCAAGGCACTCTCTGATCGTGTGAGGAATGAAGATGGGCTGCAGTTGTGTAATGTGAGGCAAAATGTTGTTAGTAAGGTGGAGATGTTACTTATGGGGAATTTGTGGCAAGGCACTCTCTGATCGTGTGATAAATGAAGATGGGCTGCAGTTGTGTAATGTGAGGCAAAATGTTGTTAGTAAGGTGGAGATGTTACTTATGGGGAATTTGTGGCAAGGCACTATCTGATCGTGTGAGGAATGAAGATGGGCTGCAGTTGTGCAATGTGAGGCAAAATGTTGTTAGTAAGGTGGAGATGTTACTTATGGGGAATTTGTGGCAAGGCACTCTCTGATCGTGTGAGGAATGAAGATGGGCTGCAGTTGTGTAATGTGAGGCAAAATGTTGTTAGTAAGGTTGAGATGTTACTTATGGGGAATTTGTGGCAAGGCACTCTCTGATCGTGTGAGGAATGAAGATGGGCTGCAGTTGTGTAATGTGAGGCAAAATGTTGTTAGTAAGGTGGAGATGTTACTTATGGGGAATTTGTGGCAAGGCACTCTCTGATCGTGTGAGGAATGAAGATGGGCTGCAGTTGTGCAATGTGAGGCAAAATGTTGTTAGTAAGGTGGAGATGTTACTTATGGGGAATTTGTGGCAAGGCACTCTCTGATCGTGTGAGGAATGAAGATGGGCTGCAGTTGTGCAATGTGAGGCAAAATGTTGTTAGTAAGGTGGAGATGTTACTTATGGGGAATTTGTGGCAAGGCACTCTCTGATCGTGTGAGGAATGAAGATGGGCTGCAGTTGTGTAATGTGAGGCAAAATGTTGTTAGTAAGGTGGAGATGTTACTTATGGGGAATTTGTGGCAAGGCACTCTCTGATCGTGTGAGGAATGAAGATGGGCTGCAGTTGTGCAATGTGAGGCAAAATGTTGTTAGTAAGGTGGAAACTAATATTCTTTGGTGGTTTCACCATGTTGAAAGAATGAGTGATGAGATGCTTACTAAGAGAATTTATTCAGCCCAAGTGGCATGAAAGAAAAGCAGAGGAAGTCATGGGAGGATCAGATTCAGGAGTGTCCGCATGAGAAAAAGATTATGAGTGTAAAGTTTAGGTCTTGTGTATGTCGTATGATGGATGTCAGTGAATAGTTGACTCGTCGAGCTCCATATTTTACCAAAAAACTGCACTTTATGAGGAGAGCACCAAACGTGCCATACATCATGTCCACACCCATTGTCAATGATTAGGAAGGGGAGCCACCTAAAACCTATTTCCCCAACAAAATGGCGGTCATATTTTCTAAAATGGCAGCCATAAAATTTAAATTACCTGGATTCTTTTAATTTATGGAAGTTAGGTGTCTATTTATATGTTTTTGGGGATGCTGAATTCACAAAAAGGCTCTAAAACATTGTTGAAAGTCCATAGGATGAGACATCCAACATGGCAACCAAATTGGCCATCGTGTAATAAATATAATGTGATAGTGTTTTTGGTTTTTTTCTATTTCGGCTGAAGTATTTTACGAAAAATATTCAATCCTGTTTTTTTATTTTTTGTAAATTTTAAGTAGTTTGAAGGTAAGATTTGGCTTTTAATGAGAGAGTGTAGTAAATGAAATGGTGCCATTTTTAAAGAAATGCTACAAAAATTTTGAAATGACTTTTATTTGAAATAGCATTACTGTACAGTTAATGGCATGCAATGAAGTCTCCAGTCAAAAACCTGTTGCGTGGCTCATGAGCCTGGTCTACTGCAATAGCAGAAAAAGGATTGGATAACTTCCGTATAACAAAATTTCCTCCTTTAAACTCCACATGAACGGCTGGTGAGCCCAATATAAGCACTTCCGAGGCCTTTACATGAACGGTCAGCCATCTCGCATAGTGAACATGGTCTAGCAGAAAAAACCACGGTAACGTTGACTTGATACACTCCTTGAAGAGGTTGTACTTACGTTCACATATAGAATGAACAAAACTCAGAAGAAGGCTCTGTAAATTCAAAACAAGAAGCCAAAACTGGAATTTTGGACTCTGCTCTGAACACCTTTTTATCCCCAGTTCCATTGATTCTTCAGGAGCTTCAAAATCATACACTTCTTTCAAAAGAATGTACAGAGTGGTAGCAGTGACTTGGTGAAGCTTTCTGCTTTCGTAACATGAGTCACTTCTAGAACACTGTCAGCCATTGTCTCTGTTGAAATTCCAGATTTAGCCACATGAGCAGTCCATCCACAGCGCTCAAGAAGTTTCTCCAAGACTCTCAAAAGTCCTTGCTCCAAATGGAATGGTGCAAATAGGACAACAAATTTGTCCTCTCCATAAATATCTGGCCAATTCTGCTGAATCATTTTGCACAATGTAAAGAGCAGTTGATCGACAGTTATCAGCGGAGTCTGGCCTGGGTTCAAGAATGATGTAATCCTGCGAATGATATACATGCCTTGACGGATCATTGATATTGATGATGATGACTCGTAAAACAGAGGTAACAGTGCCTGTATTCCTGAAACCACTGAAGTCATAACTCCAGAAGCATGAAATGCAGCCCACGATATATCCAAGTTCTACTCATGGATGTTCTCCTTGGTATGATGCACGAAGACATGCTCCAAATAATCCCTCTCTTTTACATAGTCAAGACTAACGAACAAAGATGGATTAAGGGTGTCTATAAGATCTTGTGTGCATTTTGGCTGAACTGGTGTTTTGGTTGGTAGGAAACTTGCCTTCATGATGCCATATTCCTCAGGGAGCTCGGGAACCCTCATAGTCTTCAAATCTACATCACAGAAATTAGAAGCAAACTCCCTTCTTTCTCCCTGTTTTGTAGGTGTAAGCACTTTGAAAGATGGACAGGCTAGTGCCATGGAAATATTCTTGCGATGTAAAACGTGAGAGGGATTGTGGCCTATATTGTCGTATGCTCCCATAGTGAAAAATCCCTTTCGCAGGTTGCTTGGACAGAGGACACCTTCCTCTTTAGCTCGCAGTACCTGAAATTGACAGAGAGCAGATGTAACCTTATCCACTCTATCTGATGACACTGAAATTCCTAATTCGTGCATCTCATTGATCATTTTCCTGCTACGAGACTTGGAGTACACAGAAAGAGCCATATACATAGGGAGAGAAGGTTCATGTTCTCAACTGTGTCGTTCAAAACGTGATTCAGATTTTGGGCCCGGTTTCTCATATTTAATACAATGAGTTGGCTGACTGTAACAGCTACCTGTGTTGATGGAGTCTCACTACACAGTGTGCATCCATATAGAAGAAGGTTGGTCAGCGCAAGTAAACCTGGGGCCACAGAAGCCTCCGCGCAACCATCCTGAAACAATCCAGTAAAGGTACAAGAAACATCTGAAATTTCCCTCCGCAAACTTCTTATGAATTTAAAGAATGCTGCAGCATCGGCATCTGACACATCTTCAGAAGAAACATCCCGGAACACATTGGCACCATCCCGCACTAGTAAGTACTCTCTTCCTGACTTCTGTGCTCGTAGTTCAGGAAAATGTAATAATTTGCTCGCGAAGACGTGCTGCGTGAATAGTGGGCATTTCGCCAGCATGTTGGCCTAGCAAATCTATAAATCAATCCTTGTATGCAGTAGTAAGATCTGCCATTTTTAAACTGTATTCAGTATTATTACTGTTGAGTTTATCCCTAATGAACTGAGCAATATATTCAAAAGTCATAGTGAAACACAAACTTAAGCTTTCATTCCCATGACATTGTCCTTCCATTGATGTTACATTAACTTTAGCACTGTTGGTTGTACAACCGTGTGTGGCAGATCTTGTGATATTTTGTTCCTTGGGAAATTAGATCACCTCTTGATATTACCCCTGCCAAGTCAAATCTGCGTACCTCGAATGCCAATTTCTTCAAAGTCTTTGTTACGTCAATATTGACTACATGGTAAAGAAGTGATAACACTGGTGTCATTGCAAATGAAGCAAACATCTTCTTTTAAATCCTTTGGTGTCATTGACAATGACAGGTTTGTGTAGATGACATGGGTAAATCATCATCTTGTCTAGAAACACTGCAAGCAGATTGATTACCTATTTTTGTCTTTTTGGCCCTTTCTTGTTTAGTGTTGTTGTATTTAAGTCTACAGGTCTTATGCCATTTTCCTTGACGTGAATTGAGGGTGTCTTCAATTTCTGCGCCCTCATCAAATAGAGAGATATTGAAAGATGCAGGAAGAGAATTGATCTCCTTGATGAATTTTGGCAAGATATCACAGAAATCCTGTCATTCTTCTGTTCCTCACATTTTTTAAAAAGTTCGTTAAGAATCCCGATGTCTGGACTCCATAGCTCCTTATTTAACCAGTGGGTGTCATACTAAGAGTGAATGACATAAATATTAAAATATGAACCAAAGAAACAATTAATTCTTAAAAATGAGGATAAAATAATAGCCTTATTTACCTTTAATCGGTATCTGACCGATTTTGCCGCCATGTTGGATATCTCATCCTATGGACTTCCAACAACGTTTTAAAGCCTTTTTTTTTAATTCAGCATTCCTAAAAACATATAAATAGACACCTAACTTCCATAAATTAAAAGAATCTAGGTAATTTAAATTTTATGGCCTCCATTTTAGAAAACATGACCACCATTTTGTAGGGGGAATAGGTTTCAGGTGGCTCCCCTTCCTAAACATTGACAATGGGTGTGGACATGATGTATGGCACGTTTAGTGCTCTCCTCATAAAGTGCAGTATTTTTTTTTTTTGCTTACCCATCCAACTAGAAGCCCAAGTTGTGTGTCAAATGGAAAAATTAGATATGGCAACTGCTGTAAGTAAATAATCAGTTAAAAATCTATCTGGTGGTTTGTATTTCTTTGTGGAACTAACCTCTGAATCTCAGACAACAGTTTAGGAATATGTATGTATGTAGGACCTTTATGTTAAATTACTTTGATATATTAAAGTAAGTGATTAAAAATTGGAATCAACCTTAAATAGCACTTTAATATACAGGGTGTCTGAGAATTATTGGACACATTACAAAATCATGTAAAAAAACAACTGAGCATTGTCTGTTTTTCTATATCACGTATTACTAACACGGTTTCTAAATTTTTGTTTTGCAGAATTGTTATTCCCAGAATCCGATAGATGGCACTAGGTGTAGCCTGATGAGGAATGTATGAGAAATGCGCAATCAGTAGTCATGTCATCCGTACAGCAGAAGGCGATGTGTGTGTGTTATGGCTTGCGGAATTAAAGTCTGTCATTAAAGTTAAAAGACGGTACAGTTTAGAGTATGGTTGTATTCCTCCATCAACGAATTCAATTAAGCGGTGGATGAAGCAGTTTAAAGAAACTGGCAATGTGGAAAATCGTGGAGGAGCCGGCAGGCCTAGCATCAGCGGTGAGAAGGTTGACCAAGATAATGGTGACATTTACTTGGATATGCTAGAAAATTTCGCTATACCCCAGATCAAAAGATATAACAACGTCGTTTTCCAAGCCTCCGCATTGGTCAACATGTATACGTAAGTGCCTAAAGAAGCATTTCCCCAACGATGGATTGGGCGTGGTGGTCCCATTCTGTGGCCTCCTCGCTCTCCAGATCTAACTGCATTGGATTATTTTATGTGGGGTTATGTGAAAGATTGTGTCTATCAGATGCCTTATACTGATTTGCAGGAACTGAAGCAGCGTATCACAGCTGCTATTAATTCCACAACTCCTCAGATGCTTGCCAATACATGGCATGAAATGGAGTATCGCTTGGACGTACTACGAGGAACCAAGGGATCTCACATCGAAATTTATTAACTTGTGTAGTTACATTGCAAGTTAGTTCAGTCAGTTTCTTTCTATCTGTTTAATGTTTTGTTTTATATAATTTTGTAATGTGTCCAATAATTCTCGGACATCTTGTATAATAAAATATTTTTCCAGTTATAGGGCATAATAAGTGCAAAGCTAATTATTTTTAGCTGGAACATAATTTTTTGAAATCTTTTCATTGAGCAGATACAATACCATAATCAGTGCCAGCTGTTAGAATGTGAAGTGAGAGCCACATGTGATGAAGAAACCGTGGCAAGTAATAATTCTCCAGGTGTAGTTAATCACTTCCCTTATGTATCAGGTCATCTTAGAAGTAATGTTGTTTTGCGCAAGCCCAACAGTAGTGAGTCTTCTGGTGCCCAGTCTATGACGTCGACCATGGTGAGTATAAGAGGGATCTCACGGGCAGACCTTCAAGTCACTTAAATCCACAAACGGGAGTTCTAGGTGCAGTCGTTGTGTACCTAAACAGCATAGGAAATGGCAGTGTCAGAAGACCACATTAGGCACATTATGCTGTATGAGTTCCACCATCGACATTCAGCGACGGTAGCAACACGAAACATTAATGCCGTATATGGGCCGGGCACCCTGGAGGTCAGGAAATGTCAATGATAGTTCCAGAAATTTTGACGGGGGACACCAGCCTCAAAGATATGCAGCGATCCGGGCGGCCTGTTGAGCTGTACAACGACATGCTGAAAGCTGCTGTTGAGAGAAATCCGCAGGCAACAGTCGAAGAATTGGTCACACTTGTTCATTCAACCCATTCCACTGTTCACTGGCATCTGCTGGACTTCGGTTATGTGTCGAAACTGGATAAGTGGGTACCCCATGATCTCACTCCACAACAGCGTGTGGACATTTGCACTTCTTTGCTCTCCCGTGGAGGAAGGGAGCCGTTTTTGCACAGAATTGTCATGGGCGATGAAAAATGGATTGCTTATCACAACATTAAGTGTAAACGGCAGTGGCTTCCCAAAGGGAATGTGCCTGCAGCAGTGGCGAAACCAGGACGTTCCCACAAAAAGTTTTGATGTCTGTGTGGTGGGATATGAAAGGCATAATCCATTATGAGCTGCTGCCACCCAACAAAACCATTACAGGGGAAGTCTATTGTTAGCAGCTGCAGCATCTACGCACTGCTTTGCATTATAAACGTCCAGCACTTGTGAATCATAAAGGCATACTGCTGCTGCAACAGGACAACGCAAAACCACACACAGCGAAAATGACCAGTACCACGTTGCAGGACTTTGGATGGGAAAAACTTCCGCATCCATATTCCCCTGACATCGCCCCATCCGACTGCCATCTGTTTCGCAGCCTGCAAAACCATCTTGCTGGCACTACACTTCAAAATGTGGAGGAGGTACGGCAAACCCTTTCTGCCTTTTTTGCATCGAAACCCATGGAATTCTACAAGTCTGGGATTCAAAACCTTGTCGATCAATGGGAGAAGGTTGTAACTTCCGAGGGCACTTATTATATGGATTAAAACATCTGTCCCAGGTACGTTTTTCTTTCTTTTCTTCACACGTTGAAAAAAAAAAAGACAGTATTTTTGGAATTACCTGGTATTTTATTTAATTTTTCTTTCAGGAAAAAGGCATCTGAAAACCACTTCAGCTGATTTACAGCACAGGATCTACGGGATTAAATGTAAATTATATGAAACACACCTGGAGATAGAAAAATGTTTCCCTTAAATAACTCTGATGCTTTGAGGAAGTGACTAATTTTGAAAGAACAGGAAATTCATAGTCACGTTATTTTTTATTGAGAAAGAGGCCAAGTATGTAAAATTTATGTGGAACTATTGTCTATCTCGAGTCTGTGTTAGATTGCCAAATAATATAAAAATTTCTTGGTATAGAAAACAAGGACTTTTCCTGTGCCTTCAAGATCAATTAAGGTAGATTTCAGCAGCCAGTTTATATTGTGTAAATTGAAATAACCAAGCCACCCAGTTATCTTAATTGATTTGAAATGAAATCAACAGCATATGTGCTTAGAGAAAGATAATCAGGTCAGTGTAATTAATGTCACTGGAAGACCACAGAAAAAATTCATGCAGCGGAATCTGGGAATTTTAAACATTAGATCAAGGAAGTTTTCCCATTCTTGTTGGTAGATGTACTTAGTGATGATGCTTAATTAAATTCACATACATCACCATTTGAAGCAAATATTCTGATAATATAGGTAGTAAGTACCGTATATACTCGCGTATAAGTCGAGAAATTTGGGACAAAGTGAGAGCTTCAAAGTAATGGGGTCGACTTATATGCGGGGTCTAAAAAAATCGTAAGTCCAAAAGTTCTTCCTGTGAGGCAAAAGGCAATCCATCCCCCCCCAAAAAATGCCGATGTGGTATTAATTACGAAATCGCAACCCTCCGAAGGAAAAAAAGAAAGAAAGAAAGAAAAAACGCCGATGTGGTAGAATTACGAAATCGCAAACCTAAGAATTTCTCCTCGCTCTGAGAAGTCTCCTCTCTCCTGGCTTTGCGTATCCACAGCGCAGTCACAGCCGCGCATAGAAAGCTCCGCCCTTCCGACTACCAGTTGATTGCACTGATCTTCGACGTAACAGCAAAGAATATCACGCAAAGCGATCGCTTCTCTTATTATGGGTGACACGGATTGTGTAAAGAAACGGATGTCCTATAACGCAGGATTCAAGTTGAAAGTGGTTTCTTTTGCAGAAAATACTAACAACTGTGCTGCTTCACGTCAATTTGGCATTAACGAAAAACTGATTCGAGATTGGCGTAAAAAAACGGACTTGGTGAAAATCGCAAAAGGCGCTGCGCCGTGGAACAACATCTTTCCCAGAGCTGGTAAGTGTCTTGAATGATTGGGTTGTGGGCTGCAGACAAAATGGTTACATTGTAACACGAACTGGTGTACGTTTGCGAGGAATGAAGCTCGCAAAAGATGAAAAGTTTGCAGCCGCAAATAACACTTTTCGTGCCTCACCAGGTTGGTGCACAAGGTTCATGAACCGCTATGGGTTGTGTTTACGCCAGCGCACCAAAATTGCACAAAAGTTACCTCGTGACCTCGAAGCAAAGATAATGGAATTTCAAAAGTACGTAATTCAAAAGAGAAAAGAGACTGCTTTTGAACTTTCCCAAATAGGGAACATGGATGAAACCGCCATGTGTTTCGACCTTCCTGGAAATAAGACGGTGAACCAAAAGGGCGAAAAAATATCTTGATCAAAACGACTGGCCACGAAAAATCCAGTTTCACGGTTGTTCTTTCCTGTTTGGCCGACGGCAGTAAGCTACCTCCGGTAATTATTTTCAAACTCAAAACTCTGCCGAAAAGCGTTATCTTTCCGTCTGGTGTGCTCGTTCGTGCCCATGAAAAAGGATGGATGAACGAATCCGGAACAATTGACTGGTTGCAGAATGTGTGGAACAAAAGGCCAGGTGCACTTTTGAGGAAACCTTCTCTTTTGGTGTGGGATATGTTTGTTGCACACCGTAGTGCAGAAGTGAAAAAACTGCAGAAAATTCAAAAACAACTCTTGCTGTCATCCCAGGTGGGTTGACATCTTTTCTTCAACCACTAGATGTCTGCCTTAATAAGCCCTTCAAGGACAATGTGCGGAGGTATTGGGCAGATTGGATAAGTTCCAATTTGCCGACTGAAACCAAGGGCGGAAATCTAAAGAAGCCGGATATCGTTTTGATTGCGTGATGGGTCAAGGATGCTTGGGATGCGATACCTGCGGAAATGGTCGTGAAATTCTTCAAGAAATGTTGCATTAGTAACAAACTTGATGGCACAGAGGATGATGAGATTTTTATGAGTGATGATGACAGTGATTCTGATGACACAGGCATAGATGGGAATACTGATGTTTATGATGACGCGCCGATGACGGAGAAAGACTTTTTTGAACTGTTTTGTGAGTCTGACTCGGAATCGGATTTTGAAGGGTTCCGATGAAGTTTTTGGGTATGCAAATTAAATTTAGTATTATATATATATAATTTTTTTCGTTTTCAAATGTTTTTGAATAAATTCATTGAATTTTTTTTTTCTCATTCAGGGATCGACTTATACGCGAGTTTCCGATTTCTTACGATTTTTTCCTCTGAAAGTGGGGGGGGGAGTCGACTTTACGCGAGTATATACGGTAAGCGATTTATAGCATTGTGCAGGAACTGTAGATTTGTGTTTTCGTGGGGTAGAGAATGTGTGAATGGGTCATTACACAGTGCTTATCATCAGCACTGATCATAACATCTAAGCCTTTGACACTTCATGAAATTGAATCTGAAAATTTTGATGGACAATACTGTGAAACCACATTATCAGTTTTGGTATATTTCATAGTCTTCAGTTTGTTGTAAAAATGTTTTAGTTATGTAAAGTGGGATGATTTATCTGTGCTTAAGAAAAAAAATTACAAATATTTCGCAAATATCTGTGGCCACAAAGGTGGTATTGGTCAGTGTTTGTATTATTATTGTATACATTTTATCTGTAGTGATCGTATCTCCCCAAAGAAAGTGCATGGTGTCTGAGAAACTGTGACTAATCAGGATTATCTACTCTGAAGCTGTTCAGAAACGCATTTTAATTGAAATACTTACCTTTTGGCAATTCAAATTTTCTTTGTTGTGGTGTACTTAAATAACTCTGAGAATAGGGAGAAAGCACTGGAATTTTTCACTTAATTCTGCATTTTCTATATCAGTAGAAGAAATTGCACTGGCCAGTGCAATTTCTTCTTTCTTTCAAATTGCAGTCACTGATGTATCAGATCAACTTGCTAACCTTCATTGAGTAATAGTACCCAGTGTCTGCCTGTCAGCATCCATGAGCAATTGTAATGTATTTGAGCTTAGAACCTCCTAATTGATAAATTTTGTTAAACATCTTGACCACAGGTAGCCAGTATACATAAGCAGTGAAATAAAAAAAATGCTATTATAATGGCCATGACGTTCACATTCATCATTTAAGCCCTTAATGAAAGTTGCACATTGTTGAAATAGTTGACTTCTTAATTAATAAAATTGTACTTAAATATACTTTTCTGCTTTTGAAGGTTATACAACATAACATATTTATAGTGATGAAAGATTACTTAGCAGTTCCTTGTTCAGTGAATTACATTAAAAATTGAGGCTGCAACAGGGTTTAGTAGGAAGTATTAATGTTATTTAAGTGCTTATCAAATGGTGGGTTGTAAGTTAGTTTGTATTTGAAAATCCCATGACTGGGTAGCAAAGATGGATTAGCTTACAGCCCTGAAATTTTAAATGTGCATAAATAAGACTAATTCCTTTTGAATAAATCCCATAAATTCCTTGTTTTCTGTAGGTAAGATACACTGTTGTAACTTGTGTTATTCTGATGCTATCCTCCACCCCTAGTAGTCTTAAAACTACTCGCTATCCATCATTAATACTACACTGCTGGCCACCCGAAATGCAACACCAAGAAGGACACGAGATAGCAAACCCAGATTTACTGGACACATAACAACAGATACAAAGACGAAACGATTGAGCTTACAGGGCCGTGCCACTTGCGGAACACGCAAACATCAATAGTTCGTGTGGCCCCCATGGCTGGCAATAACGGCCGCTACGCCACGGCATCGAACAAAAGAGTCTTTGGATGTGGGCTTGGGGTATGTCGGTCCAGGCTGCTTCCACACGTTGCCACAGTTCATCAGGCGTAGACGCTGGTGGTGCTTGCCGGGCTACTCGGTTGCCGATCAGTGACCAGACGTGTTCCATGGGCAACATATCGGGAGAACAGGCGGGCCACGGCAGCAGTGACACCTGGTGGGCAATTAAGAATTGTTGCACGATGCGTGCCACATGCGGGTGCACATTGTCCTGTTGAAACGTGGCCGCTGGCAGGTCCTGCAGGTAAGGGAGGACTACAGGCTCCAAAATGTCGGAGATGTAGCGGTGGCTGTTAAGTGTACCGGCGATGTGTACCAGAGGGGTGTGGGTGTCATATCCAATTGCGCCCCAAACCATAACCCCAGGCGACGAACCGGTATGGCGATGCATTATGCAGGCGTCATACAGTCCCTCGCCGCGGTGCCGCCACACGCGGATCCGACCATCATGGTGTTGCAGGCAAAAGCGGGATTTGTCGGAGAAGACAATATCGTGCCATTCTGTAGTCCAAGTGCGGCGTTCAACGGCCCACTGCCGCCGCACTCGCTGGTGGTGTAACATCAATGGTAATCGAAGCAATGGGCGCTGTGCGACAAGTCCCCGCTCCTGCAGACGACGTCGAACGGTACGTGCTGACACAGGTTGTTGCACAACATACCCTAATTCCTGCGCTAACGTTCGTGATGTGGCGGTGCGAGCCGTCAATGCCCGCCGCACAACATGCCAGTCCAATCGTTCGGTGGTGTGCTACGGCTGCGGCAATCGCTCACGTCGGTCCGTCCATCTGTCCCTCCTGCACCCACCGAATCCATACTCGCCTCACTGTGGCTGGATGTCATCCCACACGGGCACCGATGTCTCGGTACGATAAACCACTGTCGTGATACGCCACTATTCGTCCTCTGTCAAAATCCGAAACGTGCTGGAATGACTGCCGTATTCTGCGATAAGGCATCAGGAAGCTTCCCACGCACAGGTCCGGTAGCACAACACACTTCCACTATTTACACCCCGCCTTCTGTGCACCCTTCTCATAGTGCTTCTCGGTAGCTTGCGGAGCGCACATGATTTGCATATGCCCTGCAATGCTAATCGTTTGCATGTCCTCTCGCGGGCGACGCATGCTGCGAATTTCAGGCCAATCGGATGCTTCCTTCTTGGTGTTGCATTTTGGGTGGCCAGCAGTGTATATATCACTACATTTCCATGTTCTGTATACGTGAACTTCTGTTTATGTTTCAAAAAATGGCATTTAAAATTCAGGCTGTCAGCCTCAATAATAATATGATGATTAAATATATGTATACAATAATAATATGATGATTAAATCTTCATTATTTCCTGTGATGTCTGTCAATGACTACATAGAAATTTATTGCTGGAGAAAACCTGTCATGAGTCATTTTCAAAAATTTGGGGTGGTCAGTTTACCTATCAGAATAAAATGCATCACAGGCATCTCTATTAGAGTTTCATAGAGGAGTTCTGAGCAGATAATGAATTCCATTGATAAAGAATTCCTGAATGCAAAGCTGAAAATGAATTCCAGTGTTTAAAAATATTGTTAGAGAATAGGTGGAAATGAATTCCATTATCATCAGGTATTGAAAACTTGGCTAACCAACTCGTACTGTGCCATTCAATTATTCACATCTTTTGTCATGCGGAAAAGGATTTTAAGTTAGTCAGTGTGTCCAAATAAGGTTTTGCAAGCACATTACATATTGTTTTCTTTGCAAATGAACAACTTAAAGAATGATATTTTGGACCAATGTTGCTAGGGATGAAAAGTGTGTCAAGTGCACTAACACAACATATGCTGAGAGCATTATACTGAGCAAGACAATTCATTGCTCTCACAAGCCTGAAAATGAACTTCACCCATGAAAGATAATGTTGAGCATTTAGTGTTATAAAACATGTTTGTGTTATTGAGATCAAATAATATAGAAGTATCTTGCTAACGTATTGACTGACTGAAAGTTGCATTTGAATGTGAGCATTCCCAGCTAGTGAGTTGAAAAGGAGTTATGCTTCATTGTGATAAATTTTGCCCGTGTATTTCAAAAGTAAAATTGCAAAAGAATAAAGGTCTGTGGCTAAATGCTAATACTGGGTCTGTTATGTTTACTAGAAATTTTCCTTCCAGATTTTCAGATTTGCAGCAATTTATAAATTGCCAAAACTGTCATAGTGTGGGGTACTTCAGAATGATATTAGTTGTTTCCTTGAAAAAAACAAAATAAATGTCTGTCAATATGGATTAAAATTTTGTGGATAAAGTTGCAAAGCATAAATTCGTGTGGAGAATAATGATGTAGACTAAATATCACTTGTTCTGTTTGTATTCAGTTCTCTGTTTCAGTTGAAACACAGGATGCTTATAAAATTACTATTGCATTAATTCTAGAATTACTTGTGAGGAGCTAGATGCAGCACACTTTATTTTTCTCTTGGTTTTAGTTTTATGTATTTATCATTTTTCTTTGTAAGCAAACCACAACTTTTTTGTTATAATTTAAACATTATATTGAATCATCAACTTATTATTTTCTTTTCTCTAATAAAATTTTAGATGGTGGCTCTTGTGGTTCAGCTTCTACCTCAAGCTCTAGTTATACATATGGAGTATCGCCGGGCATATATGCTGGCCTGATGGTTCCTGAGCCACCCTGCAGTGAATCATACATTGTCTGCCATAGAGGTATTTCTCTTTCTCTCTCTCTTATATATATATATATGAAAGCATAGTATGAGAAAGGATGTAACTTCTGGCTGTGTCCATTTGTTCGTTGGTGTGACAACTTACATAAAATTTTTTATCTTTCAGTGTATCTTAAGTATGTTTGTACAGTATTCCAAAAAGTGAAATGTATTGAGAATGGTAGTGTTGTGAATGTCCTATAAAATCACTATGTCCCAGCAAAGAAGGGAAAAAACAGTACTTCCATAAATAAGATTTGTCTGTTGGATGTAAGAATTTAGCACATGAAGGATCACCATGACTAAAAAAGCATGCATGTTTGTGTAAATGTTCTTCCACGTGAAAAGTGAAGTCTTTTTAGTTGTTGGCTTGTAAAGCAAAAGATCAATTACTTTGCTATAAACTGAAAAAAAAAATGGCTAAACAAAGTTGAACAGTTGTGAAAAACAACTGAGTGATAATGATAATTTCCTATATAGAATTGCAACACCATTTTGTTTTCTCTTAAACTTCAGGTGCTTTGTAAATAAATAGATAGATAAATAAATACAGTAGTTTTATAATACAAATTTGAAGTTGTGATTCAGTTACCATACTCAGGTGCAAACCGGGAGACACGGGTTTGATTCCCGCTGTAGGACAATGAAATTTTCAAGTTTTCATATTATTTGACTCTTGTCATAATGTACACTGATAGACGGAATCACAACATCAAATTTGTATTGTATACTGGTGTAATCCCATATTTCATGGTTTATCTGCTTCTCCGAGCAATCACGGGAGACAATGAATTCTATTCATCCAGATTCGCTAAATATAAATGCCATTGCTTCAACTGGCGATTCCTATGATGTGTTAAATTCAAATTACTCAGAAACTTGAGACTTGGTTGTTCTGGGTGGTGTAGTGGTTAGCATACTCAGGTGCAAACTGGGAGACGTCATTCCTGCACCATTCATTGTCTTGCCCTCTGGATCTGCTAGTGCTTCAACAGGATATCATTGCCTTATGGAGCCTGATGAACTTTGTTACAGGACTTAGTTTCTTATTTCTATTGATTTTACTAGATTTTGTAAGTAGAGTGCACTTCCTTTCAAAAGGATAATTAGTGTGAATGACAAAATAAATAAATGAAAAGAAAAGTTAAGAATGTTTAGCTTACTATTTTTGTTGAAGAGAGTCTCTTAAGTTTGATGTTCAAGCAACCAACAAAAGGAGAACAGCTGTTTAGGTATCCTTTCCCATTTGGGAGTAGACATCCTTCTGTGGAGCAACCATCATCTGGAGTCAAGTGCTCATTTTCTATGATTGTTGTCTAGTGCATCTGTATATGATTCAGAAATTAAAACTTCTTATCACTATTTGAGGAAATTGGAATGACAGACACTTACCCAGTGAACCCACTGAGGAATCAATGGATGCATTAGTTAAGCTGTATTTCACAGTATCTTGGTAATTCCATCTCAGTTGCTCAAAAAATTGCTGCTAACAGTGAGAAAAGGAATCAGTCAAAATCATTGGGATTGGAGATAGAGTATGTTATTGGCACAACCAGTGGCTTGCTACAGACCCTTCAGGCTAGACAACAAGGGAATAGGGTGAAGTGAGAAAATGTATGGGTCGTTTCTAATATTAAAACACAATGCTCAAAATTTTGGGACAAAATATCATTTCTGTGCTAAAACAAGCCATGTACCTTTCCAAAAAATACATGCTTGCCAAAAAAAAAAAAAAAAAAAAAAAAAAAAACCATCCTGGTAGAAATTCAAAATTGAAGCTCATATCTAGGCCTGATGTATAGGCCAGACATCACTACTATTCGGTTTTTACTTGCGTTATTTCAACATCTATTGGAATACTCCAGAAAGTATTGCTTACCTCTGAGGTCCGCTTTTTGAAAAAATCACATTTCACACGTTATAGGGTCGCCGTCCCTGTCCTTTGCTCAGTGCCTAGATGTCTTGGTCCTACTCGGTTCCACCTTCTTTGCCTACTCGAGTGTTGCGAATTAATTTTCATCATGAGATTTTACATATTCGTAACACTCGAGTAAGCAAAGAAGGTGGAACCGAATAGGGACCAAGACATCTAGGCAGAGAGCAAAGGACAGGGACAGTGACGGGGACCAAATAACGTGTGTGAAACAATGTGATTTTTTCCAGAAACGGACCTCAGAGGTAAGCAATACTTTCTGGAGTATCCCATCCTGGTAGAGTGGAAGTTTGGAAACTTAATCCTATGGTCCACAGTCCTGAACTTGGAGAAATGATTCCCCTCTGCCTGAACAAAGCTCAAAAAATGAAGAAAGAAGTACATGCCATTTGCATTTTTTATGCAAATAAATGAAGTAGAAAACATACCATATTTTTCAAAATATAAGATACACTATTTTTCTAAAAAAAATTGGTGTCAAAATCCCCTTGTCTTACGTATGTACCAAAGATCATAATTATTGCCATGAAAATATACATATGTATGCTGCTATAAATACTGCTAAAGGAGTTTAAAATGTTATTGCTTTATCTTAGGTATAGTAAGTGATATTCTTCATATTCTTCTGCATTTTTTCTACAAACTGTCATTTTATCATTTATATTTATTTGTATATACAGTGAAACCTCCATTAACAGCAACCTCCAAACAATGGCAAGTTTTGGTCGGTACAGAACAGTCGCGGTAGAATTAACATTTGCGATAACCTCCAAACAATGGGACTTCTTAACAAAGATGAACGGACACCCCATTCAGTCTTGAAGGAAGTCTAACAGACACTTTAGTCATAAGGATTTTACGCAGTTCCCTCGGTACTTTCGCTGGAGGTATAAGAGTGTTGCTATACATGCATTAATTCCGGTAAAGTGGAATGCTTAAGTAAAAATAAAGGAGTTAAAGTTTAGTACGACATGTGGTGGTATTTATTTATTTAAGATGAGCTCCATATCCTGTATATGTCGCTCCACCGCACACGCGCACTGTAGGCATGAGTGGGGGTTGGTGTGTTAAATGTTGTTGGCGGTGGTGTTGATTGGTTTTGTCCCTGTGGGTTTTGTTCCCACTGAAGTTACACTTCACTGTCTGTAACATTTTTCTGTTCATCTTTCCCATAGAGTACCATAACACTAATCACCTTTCTGATGGCTGTTTAAGACCAGGGTCAGGCACTGCCTTCGTGAAATCCTCTATACTATGATTGACTGATTGTTAAAGCTTTGCGTGGGGCATCCAGTTCTAGTGCACAATATGAGAAGATAACGAGACAACCGTGCATTTAAACTTCAAGTCATGCTCATTATTATTTTTCCTGCTTAAAAATATCAGCTGTTCTGAATCTGGACAATGTCGCTCTTGAACGAAGTTCAGTTTTTTGTATGCTAACACTTGAGTTTGCATTATGATCATTGCTAGAGGTGCAGAACACAACTGTTTCTGATTGTGTATTGACTTTCACGATTTGCTCAACCCAACTGATTGATAAATTATTTGGCGTACCAAAAATATTTTACCATATGCTGTTCTCTTTCCTTTTCATTCCGCATAAAACTGTTTTCACATACACATAAGCAAAAGATCTGCAGTATTCAGGATGACTTTTTGACACCCACAAAAAGCACATTTTTCTGCAGTTTAAATTCTTGAATTCTTGCACTTTCATAAAAATGAGAATAAAATGAAAGAGGAAGTTTTTGACATTAGCAGAAAAGGTGAAAGCTATTGAAGAGAGTGAAAAAGGAATAAGTATTTGCTGCTTGGAAGAATGTTGTGGTTGCAGAAGGATGCAAATAAGTGATTTACTGAAGAAGTGATTAGTGCAAAGGTTTCAGGTGATCAGCTGAATAAACTCATCATTAAATGTACATATTTTCCAAATGATAATTTTCTATGTAATAAATAATTTCGTACATTAACTAGTTACATATATTTACATATTAAAGTAATTCTAATATAGTATGCTCATTATTTTATTCAGCATTTGGGAAAAGCACTGCAACTGTTTTCTGTGTGCTTCGGTTTCATACACTTACTCTGCTTTTATATAAAAGCAACTGACAAACAGTATTAATTTAGGCCTAACCTCCAAAAAACAGCACTTCCCAACAATGGTCGCTTCTTCCCGGTCTGAGCGGTGATTGTTCTTCTGAGGTTTCACTGTACTATACTTTTATGTTTATCCATTGTCAAGTTTTCGTGTTTTTTTGTTTTTTATGAGCTGGCCTTGCTATCACGCTAGACCTGTGTATTTGTGCCCTCATGCATGCATGAGTTAAACATGAGTTAATGATGTAAAATACAGTTTAAGCACATATCTCATATTTGGTACATAGTGATCTGAAACAGACATAGGCCTATCAAAATTCTTTTAAAAAGCAAAGTGATGGAAAAAGAAGAGAAAGAACCACATTTCAGGACAGAACATCACCAGAAAACTGTGGGTGCAAAAACATCAGTGCCTGCTGTATTATTGCTGCTGCAAAATCTTCGATTTATGCAGAACTTTTATAAACCAAACGCAAAAATCTTATTTATTCACAGTAACGTGTACTCTGGGATCATAATTTTGAAGTAGTTTTCGAAAAAAATCCATTCATGAAACGTGCAAAATTTGCTTGAACTTTAACTGCCGGGAACATACTTTTATTTGCAGTTTACAATGGAAGATGCCACTACATCTGACAGATCATGTTGCAGCACTTGATGATCTTTCACTAGGGTCTCCTTACCAACAACATGCAGAGGTTAGCTCATTCGCATCTTTGATTTTTTTTTTTTTTTTTTTTTTAAACAGTTTTTGGCAAAGTTTTAGATTTAAAAAAAAAAGCAATTCCCATTCCCAGAAATTGTTTGAATGCCACAGAATGCCAATATACTTCCACCAAGGCTGTCTTACTTCCAACACATCAGCCATGTGGCGAAGATGACTATAATGGTGGGACATCATGAGCAAATCCTGAAATGCGTGTATGTCATTCGCTGATGGACGGAGTGGTGTTTCTCTACGTTAATTTCATCAGCAGTATTGCACATTGTGAATTTGGCAAATTGTAAGGATTCAGTGATTCATAAGCTGCTGTTTTTATGCATTAAGTTCAGTGGGTTTTTTGATAAAAATCTTAAAGATGCAATTTTATTAAAAAAATTCTTAAATTTTTCTCAAAAAATAAGGTGCCGTCTTCTAAAAAATAATGTGCGCATCTTATTTTCTGAAAAATATGGCATTTTATAGAGTGCTATGCAATGGTTAACTTTCAGCATATATTATCAAAATGATACTCTTAACATGAAAGTCACATTCTTTCAGGAGAAGAAAAGAAAGAAAATGATATCACAAACAATATGAAATTTTACTTTAGGCTAATCATTCAATTTATGTGCATATGTGCACATAAAAAAAAAAGAATAAGAATAGAAAAAAATCCTCTTGGACAGTAGCTTTTATGCACAACATATTGCAATACATTTGTGATACTACACTAAATGGGTAAATTAGTATGTACACCCCGATAACTACAGTATATGCAAAGCAGAAATATTGCATTCAGTCACATGGGATGCTGAAACTGGCAATGCCTATAAATAGAACAGGTCTGTATTCATTGGAAACCAGTCACACAAAAGTAATCATGGGTAAAGCCAGTGAAGTGAGTTTGACTGTGACCAGATTATAGGTGCAAGGAAGGCCAGTTGTCCAATCACCACAACTGCTGAACTGTTGGGATTTCCTCATCAAACCATCACATGTACACTATCTACCAACAAGTAATTGTACACCTGTGATAGCAAAGGAAAACGAAGCTTATTCACCTTCAATAGTTGGTGGAGCCTCCACAAGCGGCGATTACAGCTGCGACCCTCCGGGTCATACTCTCAACCAGGCGTTGTACGACGGCTAGCGGTATTTTCTTCCACTCAGCTTGGAGAATACAGGTCAGTTCCTTCACCGATTTCGGACAACTCGTCCCACAGGTGTTCGATAATGTTAAGGTCCGGGCTCTGCGCATGCCAGTCCATTCGATTAACCTTATTGTCACCATACCAAGCCCATGACAGGTGGCATTGTCATCCTGAAAGTAACATGGGTCCACCCCGTAAAACTGCCGCAACATAGGAAGCACATGGTCATCCAAAATGGTGCAGTAGGTCTCGGCGTTGAGTCTACCAGGAATTGCGACCAAGGGTCCCGTGCCATACCAGGAGAAACACCCCCATAGCATAATTCCACCGCCAACGAACTTCACAGTTGGCACAATACATTCCGGCAGGAGGCGTTCTTCGGGCAGATGCCAAACCCAGACCCTGCCATCCAAACGGTAGAGGGTGAACCTTGATTTGTCACTCCAGAGAACCTGTTTCCACTGTTCAACGGTCCACTGTTGACGTTCTTTGCACCACGTTAGCCGAGCAGCGCTATTGGACTTGGTGATCAAAGGCTTGTGCTTACGGATGGTATTCATCGAAAGAACACTCCTGGATGCCTGTTGAAACTCCTCGCGGATGTGGCCCATTGATTTGGTGCGGTTCTTCCGAATTTCTCTGGCCAGCACCCGTCGGTCTGTAACTCCCAGTTTTGTGGGTCTGCCAGGTCAGGGCACATTCAGACAGTCACCTCTCATCTTCCACTTGCCAATCACGTAGGCCACTGTTGATTTTGGGTACTTCAACTAGCTGGATATGTCACATATGGATCGGCCATTTCTGTGATACCCGACGATTACACCTTTCTCGAACTCAAAGAGCTCCGAACTGCGTGGCATCTTGCATGCGACTGGTTGCGTTGTTGTTTCCCACACGATATTTAACGGCGCCAGCCGTGACGTGTGTCAGGACCGCAGATATCGTCGATTGCAGGGGTGTCCAATTACTTGTTGGTAGACAGTGTATATACCAAGACTATGTGAAATACAGCAAAACTTCCAACCAACAGGGAAAATGTGGCCATAAACATACAATCGACTCTTGAGGCGAGTGCAGACTGTCCCACATTGTTACAAAGAATCACATGCCTACCATGGAGCAGATAATGACAGAATTTAATGGGGGTGCTTCCACAAGCTTTTGCACAAAGACTATCCATCATACCATGGAAAAACAGACTGGCAGTCAATGTCCACATTGTGTACCCTTGTTGACTGTGAGGCACCAAAAGATTAGGCTGCAGTTTTCAAAGTCCTATCACAACTGGAGTGTGGAGGATTGGAAACATGTCATCTGGTTTGACAAATCATGGTTTCAGCTGTTTTCCTCTGAGGGAGGGTACATGTGTGGCATAAACCACACAAAGCGATGGACCCAGCTTGCCAAGTTGGGGTCAGACAGACAGATGGAGGTGGTGTAACAATTTGGAGTTCATTTACACGGGCTTCCTTGGGGCCATTCACCTATCAAGACCTCTGTCACAGGCACATGGTATGTAAATATCCTTACTGACCATCTACACCTGTTCATAACGATTTTCTTTCTGCACCATAACACCATCTTACAACAGGTCAATACCACATCACATACTTCTAGAGTGGTGACCAATTGGCTCCTGGAGCATTCAAGTGAGTTTACCACGCTCAAATAGCCATCTCAATTGCCAGACCTCAACCCCATTGAGAATTTGAGGGACAAATTGGAAAGATTTGTTTGAGCCCTCCAACCCCAACCACAACTGTGGATGCTCTACAACAGGCGATCCTTTCTTCATGGACAGCCATACCACCTCCATGTTTTCACCACCCCATTGAGTCATTACCAAGATGTCTGTTTGCTGTTGTGATAGCAAAAGGTGGAGTAACACATTATTAAGTAGGTGTATATAATAATTTGTCCATTCAGTTTATAATTTGTACTATGTTATGGGGCTAAGTGAGGTAAGGAGAAAAGGAGAAGATCTCATCGAACTGAAAAGTGGACATCTCTTCTACTATCGTGGGACAGATACTGGCAGAACTAGTGGTGTTGGATTTATAATAAACAAGAAACTGAAGGATAAAGTTGTAGAAGTTGAAAGTTCCTCTGACAGAGCTGCACGACTTGTTATCCAACTCTCGAAAAGATACCAGGCTCAGATTATTCAAACTTATGCACCCACCACAAGTCATCCTGAAGAAGAAATTGAAGAATTTTATGAGGAAATTTGTCATCTAAATAATAAAGGTAAGCAGCACTTGAAAATAATTATGGGAGATTTCAATGCAAAAATAGGGCAACGGCAACAGAATGAAACTTCAGTAGGTAAATTCGGTCAGGGCAACAGAAACCAGCGTGGAAATACTCTCGTTGAGTTTGCAGAGGCAGAAGGGTTTTTCATCTTGAACTCCTTCTTCAAGAAAAAGCCACACAGGAAATGGACATGGAGACATCCAAATGGGACGACAAATGAAATTGATTTTATTATGTGTAACAAAAAATTCGTCATAGAAGACTGCAGTGTGCTAAACAAGTTCAACACAGGTAGTGACCATAGATTGGTGAGATGTAAGATGCACCTCAACACTAAACTTGAACGTGGCAAGCTCATAAGACAAACAAAATCTATTGACATAACCAACCTTAAAAAACACCATAATACCTTCAAGTTAGAACTGAAGAACAGGTTCTCTGCTTTAGAAGGCCTAACATCGGAAGAAGTGGACATCTCTGAAGTTAACAGAAAAGTAACCAAAGCTCTTATGGAAACAGCAACAAAATTAGCTGGGTCTAAGAACAAATTGCATGTGAACAAATTATCAGGAAAAACCAAAATGTTGATGCAAAAAAGAAGAGAGATGAGGACAACTAAAGAAGATGTGACTTCCAAAGTGGAATATATAGCGCTATGCAAGACAGTAAGAAAAAGTATCACTGAAGACATAAGGAAATTCAACTGTGAACTAGTGAGGAAAGCAATTGAAAACAACCAAAGCCTAAAGATAGCAAAGGGACATCTCAGTAAGGGAAGAAAACAGATTATGGCACTGAGAAAAGAAGATGGTTCTGTAACAAGAAATAGAGGCGAAATTTTGACAAGAGTGAAAGATTTCTACTCCAAATTATATGAAAGGTATGATATATGCACTCCAGACATCATGAAAGATACCAGTACCAGAGTTCCTCCAGTCCTTCCAGCAGAAGTTGCACATGCAATCAAGAACATGAAGCGAGGAAAAGCTCCAGGAGAAGATGGAATTACTGTAGACATCATACAAGAAGCAAGTGGAGAAATCGAAACAGTACTCGCCCAAATTTTCACTCGATGCCTTAATGAAGGAAAGATTCCTGAGGATTGGAACACCGCTACAATGATCCTGCTACATAAGAAAGGTGACATTGAGGATCTCGGAAACTACAGACCTATCAGCCTCCTATCAGTAGTTTATAAAATCTTCACTAAAGTTCTTTCACACCGCTTGAAGGTAACACTGGACATGGCTCAACCGAGAGAACAAGCTGGATTCAGGAGTGGCTACAGCACAATAGATCATATCCACGTGCTGAGAGAACTAATTGAAAGAGCGAGGGAATATGAACTTCCATTGTGCATGGCTTTTATCGATTATGAAAAAGCCTTTGATTCGGTGAAACCATCAGCAGTTACAATGGCTCTGAAAACCTGCGGTATTGAAGATGCATACATTAATATTATTAATAACATCTATGAAAATGCAAGTGCAAAGATTAGGCTGTTTGAAAATACAACACACGTAAAAATTGGAAAGGGAGTGAGACAAGGTGACACCATATCTCCGAAGCTCTTCAATGCCACATTGGAGGGTGTTTTTCAGTCGCTGAGCTGGGAAAACAAGGGGATAAAGATTAATGGAGATTATCTAACCCACCTTCGTTTTGCTGATGACGTAGTCATTTTTGCAACTACCCCATCAGAGCTGCAGAGTATGATCCAGGAACTTGCGGACAAGAGTAAAGAAGTGGGATTAAAAATGAACTTTCAGAAGACAAAAGTGATGTTCAATGCTTTTACAAGAAATGAAGATTTATCGATTGATGGAGAAAAGCTGGAGATAACAGACACGTACGTTTATCTTGGACAGCAGATATCAAGTGAGGGTCACATTGATGAAGAAATTAATCGGCGTACAAAACTTGCCTGGAGAGCTTTTGGAAGAAACAGCATAATTTTCAAGAGCAATATGCCATTATGTCTTAAAAGAAAAGTGTTTGATCAATGCATCCTTCCAGTGCTTACGTATGGTGCAGAGACGTGGACCTTAACTAAAAGAGACATACAAAGGCTGCAGACAACTCAAAGAAGCATGGAGAGGTGCATGCTTGGTGTAACCAGGAGAGATAAGAAGAGGAACTCGTGGATCCGAAAAATGACAAGAGTGGAAGACATCATGATCAGAGTTAAATTCCTGAAATGGCAATGGGCTGGACATACTGCCAGAAGGACAGATCATCGATGGACAGCCGAAATTTTAGATTGGATTCCAAGGGACAGGAAAAGACCCAGAAGAAGACCACATGGGAGATGGGTGGATGAAATTCGAAAGTATGCAGGGGTGACATGGAGGAGACTGGCACAAGACAGACCGTTGTGGAGGAAACTTGGGGAGACCTTCGTCCAGCAGTGGATTGATAATGGTTGACAATGATGATGATGATGATGATGATAAAATATAAGGTAAAAGGTAAAAATATAGTTATTAACTTGAAATCCATGGTCACTATACTAATTGCATCTTACTGCATAATTAATTACAATGCCTGAGTTCATAAAACAGAAAATGACTGACAAAGCTGTGTAATTCCAAACCTTTTGTTTTCTTTTTTTGATTTGTTTGATTTTATTTTTTAGCAAAGAGCTTTTCTATTAAAAATCTGTATTGTATTGTGAATATTGTACCTTTTGTTTTATTGTATTTTGTGTTTTTCAAATATCGTATTCTTGTCAAACATTTGTGTGTGTGTGTGTGTGTGTGTGTGTGTGTGTGTGTGAGAGTGTGTGTATTAACCATATTTCAGCATCTATGACTTAATGAGCCAGTAATTAAGATGGAAATTCTAGAAAGAATACTTTTTTCTTTTAATGTAGAACATGGGAACCCACATCCTTCAGAGGTCATTGGCAGTAAAGGCCATGAACGCTCAAAATCAGAAGGGGCTGAAATGTTGGCTGATCAGTTGGTGCGGTCATCACAGGAAAGAACTCGTAAATTCTGTTTGTTTTTGAGCTTTATTTTATAGCTTAAGCATAGTTCAAAATTTAGTTGCATTATTTATTAATAATGAAATGATAATTTCGGCAAAATATAGCTCAATTCTAATGATTTAAATAGATTGAAATAGATTAGCTCTGAGTTTCTGTTAAAAAGAATGGTATTGTCCTCCTTGTCATGATTTTCATATGTGTATATGTATGTGTATATACATATTCATATACATTTTCACTGGCAGGGGGGAAATGCCAGGCTCCACATAATGGTAAATATTTTCCCAGTTGTGGCACATCTTTGAATGTGTTGTTAGTGATGTCTCTGTGTAGTATTCTTTTAAGTAGGATTGAAGAATAAAATGTTCAGTGCTAAATAACCCTTTGAAGGATCATGATTGTTTTTGTCTGAATATTTGCTATCTGTACACTCTTCAGAAGTTAATGAATAACATGTGCCTTTAATACCTCAAACTACATTATCACTTCACATTTCAGTTCAACAGAGACTTTATTTCAACACAAAGTCTGGTGCTTGTCAATCTGATGGTGCATTGTAGAAGTTGTAGTCTCAAAAGTTTACGAAACTACTGTTATCGTGTTTTTTTTGTTTTTTTGTTTTTTATATATTGGGTTGAGGTGAAGTTTTGTTTTTCCTTGTAGCCTGTGTCAAAGATACCTGGGATCATCTATCTCTACTTTTTGATTATTAGTGTATTTAGGGAATAAAGAACTAGATTTATATTGTAAACATACAAATTGCTTTAACAGCGGTCACCCATTTGCACAACTCCTCAGAAAACTTTGATTTTTTTTCTGTTCTGAAGCAGGAATCAAATCAAATCAAATCAACTTGTCCCAGTTTTTTTGCAAATGTGCTGGCCATTACATGGCTCAATGCATTGAATTTCAAAGCAACTATTTTTAGGCTGATTTATCAGCCACCAAATGTTTGGGATATGAAAATAGTTAAACTTTAATCAGAACTAGAACCCTTGGACAAAAACACTATTCATGATTTGCTTGCAATTCAAACCATTCATTGTGGTATATGAAGTTAATGTATTATATTAACCACATGGCCACTTGAGTAGTATTGTTAACATCATCCATGTATTCTAGTTTGATCTTCATTCTGTCTTCTTAAAACCTAAACCAGTATATGTTGTGGGAAATTTAAGAATAATGAGACCTACTAGAATTGATTTACTGGACTGGGTCATATTTTTGTATAGTGGATCACTAAGTCCTGAAGTTCCTCAGTATTGCTGACCTTCCTCAAAATTTAAATTAGAATGCAGTGGGGAAATGAAAATTGTACTGTTACTGCTCTTAGGTGCACTTGGCATTGACAGAAATTAGAATATTCTCCATAAATCCCCCCAAAATATTAAGTTATTGGTACAAATATTCTTACTTTTTGTTGACGAAATTTTGGGTAATAGGCCTCCAGAGCCATTAGTCTTTCTTAGATTACCAAAATCGGGGTTGAGATACGATGAAGAACCTTTGGAAATGTAGATATATATCATCCCATCCCATGTCATGCTGGTATTAAGTTTTGAACTTCCGATATTTACATAGAGGTGTTCTGAAGCCAGGGTGGAAGAGCTGAAGTGATTGTGGCCTATGCTTTTAAACAGATGTTTCCTGTGTCCAGGTGCCCTCATGGCTCTGTTATCAATGTTTTATTTTCATATTTAATTAACACTGCACACAGGATTTATCAAGTTATTTCTAAACTATTAATTAATGGTCATGATAGTTAAAGGACACTGAATAATGCAATGTATGATGAATGCAAGTACAAATATTTTTGTTCCTGTGCTGAGTTCAACATATTTTTTTCCTTTTAACTTTTATATATGATTATGCAAAAGCAAATTAAAAAGTAATAACAAATAAATGACACAATTGGCAATAAGAGAATAAGCATACATTTCATTTAGCAAAAAAATCAGGAAATGAGTACTGTATTCAGCTGTAGAAAATTATAGTGTCAAAGCTTAAATATACAGTCTTCTTTGGAGAAGGCAACTGACATTCCTGTGAGGAGTTCCTACTGTACAGAGAACCATGTTGACTTCTTATAGGAAAGACTCCCTTTAAATCATGTAAGGTAATCACTAAGTATGTGGATGTGCATGGCACAAAATCTCTGTTGCTAAAAGATGGATTGAAAAAATTCATTTTGCATTGGATATTGGAAAGCATATTCAATATGAATTTGTTTCTCTAGTTTTCATATATAGGTTGAATGGGTTTTATATATGTGCATGTGTATATGCAGTGCTTTTTTTTTCTAAAATAAAGTTTACCAGTACTCTCTCATTCCACCCTTTACACAGCTCCATTGTTTTTACCAGTACAATGTAAACAATAAAAATGATAATTATTATTAATAATGATACATTTAAATTACTTAACAACAATAATAATAATAATAATAATAATAATAATAATAACAACAACAACAACAAATATGAGTACCTTATATCAAAGCAGATTTCGAAAAGCCATCAATGCATTGTTACTGCCATTTTCACATGTTCGTGCCTTACTCTTAGTGTAAGTTGTTGGATGTCTGCTTTTCAGGAACCAGGAATTTACATAAGGTAAAGGTCGAGACACACGTAGAGAAATTCATTTGCAAGAAACCACATTCACGCTCATTGGTAGAAATTGGTATGCTGTTCAGTATGTTTATTAGAGGCAACAGGGTAGGTGGTAATTTCTTGTCGACTAAGTAGTCACTGTAACTTCTTAGGATTAGTCTTTCTGGAAGCCCAAGATGCTTACAAAAATTTGCTATATCCATCTCACTGAATGTTACATTTTCCTTGCTGTTGTGTGGCCAACATTTAGGATCTAAGACTTTGATCCATTCCATTTACATGTTGCCAGAGTCATATAATGCAGTGATTAGCTCAATTGGTGTGGGATTGCACGCCATGCTTTCTGCTGCTTAGAGCTAGCCTTGCTAAATTTTCAGAATTTTTAGCGCCTTCCTTGAAAAAGTTTAATGGTATGCAGTCTGGCACATGCCGGCTGAAAAAAAACCCTGTGTATACACTGAAGTGCCAGAAAAACTGACACAGATGAGCTTATGCAAAATACATAGCAACGTCACCTATGCACGTACTCGGTTGCTTCCGCCAGTGCGTATATAAAGCGATAGACATCCTTGCCAGCTGTCAGAGCTGTTTTTCATTAGAATGACAAGTAATAACGATTTAAGCGATTTTCAATGCAATGTCATAGTTGGCACTTATGAGATGGGATTTCAGAGGTAGAAACGAAGTTCGGATTTTCGTGGACGACCATTGCAACAGTGTACCATGACTACAATAATTTCGGCAAAACTTCCAACCTATGATACCAGTGTAGCCGTAAAAAGACATTGGGTGAACGTGACCATAGTTGGCTGTCAAGAATCGTTTCATGCGACACTCTCGCAGGTAGCATCGGAATTCAATGCTGGAGCCTCAACAAGCATCAGCGTCCGGACTGTGCAATGTACCCTGCACAATATGGGCTTTGGGAGCCGATGCCCAACTCGAGTCCCCTTGATGGGTGCATGACACAGAGCTATGCGCCTCGCTTGGGCATAGCAACACTGCCACTGGACACTTGATGACTGAAAACAAGTAGCCTGGTCTGACGAGTTGCGTTTCCAACTGTATCGGACAGATGGAAGGATTCATGTGTGGCGCAAACCCATGAAGCCATGGATCCCGCCTGTCAATAGGGAACTGTACCTGCTGGTGGGGGTCCGTAATGGTATGGGGTGTGTTTAGCTGGACTTCACTGGGACCCCTGGTACATCTACAAACGTCTGGAACTGGCCAACGCTATGTGCACATCCTTTCTGATGAGGTATACCCATTCATGTCCTGCATTCATGCTGATGGGTTGTCCAACAGGACAATGCACCTCCACACAAGTGCCGGGATGCCACATTATGGTTAGAGGAGCAGTCATCTGAGTTTGGGGTGTTGCCATTCCCACCCAAGTCTCCAGATCTGATCGTGATAGAACACATTTGGGATGCCATGCAACGCGCTATCGAACACAGGAATCCGTGACCTCGGAATACACCCGAAGTGTAGAATGCTCTGCAGGAAGTATGGTGTGCACTGCCTACAGCATATTTCCAGAAGCTAGTGGAGTCCATGCCCCATTGTATTTGTGCAGTCCTGCACTACCGTGGGAGACCTACCAAGTATTAGACTGGTGTACCAGTTTTTCTGGCACTTCAGTGTATGTATTAGTATTAATCATGACATAAAGTTTCCTGTTTTCCATTACATAGAATTTCCCTCTGTTTCAATAACATATGGTATAATTAAATACACATGATAGTACCTTTTTATTGACATATCTCCTTTACATTCTTGCTGTGTGTTTTTTAGTCAGTTCTGGAAGGCTTTAATGTGTAGTGTATATATTGTGGAACATTCTAAATTACAGATTTTTTCATCAATGACACAGCAGTCGTTACAACCAGCAGCTTAGTATTATTGTTTTTAGAATTTAGAAGTCTAGCCATAGCTCAGGTATTGAGCAATATTGTCAAATTTAAATTTCATGTATTAATATTAAAAGTATCAAATAATATTCTGTAGAATGGTATTCCAGATAGTGCTTTTGGAAATGTTGAATGTGCTTTGATATGTTCACTTGACAGCGATGTACTTTCTAGACCCCCCCCCCCCCACACACACACACACAGAAAATGTTGAGTGGATAGAAGTTTTTCACAGTCAATATATTTAATCATAGTGTCTGTCGTACTGTTTACAGTACGTTATGGACCATGGTCTGAACAGCACAATCCATGCAGGGTAATAACTATGTGTGATAATGTAACAAAAATGGTGATCTGATAAAATGTAATTAGTGAATTACCACTCATTAACTGAGTGCCTATTTTGAATACAGAAAAGTACCATACAAACAACTGCGTACCAGTTTTATTCTAAACACGATTTAAACAATGGAAATTGCAAAAATGTTAATTCTTGTGGACAAGGATGAGGAAAATCATATATGCGTGTGTCCACATTCTTCTGAACAACAGAAGAAGTTACCATGATGAGACAAATGGGACAAAAATTTTTATAAACTGTAGCAACCAGTACAACTTGTTAAACATTGGCATGTTATGATGAAATCTAAAGTAATAGCTTTGGATTACACAAGCTGTTTAGCTTGGCCGCTGAGGACCACACAAGCTAGTCATATTTTTAAAACCCTTTGAAGGATATCAGTAAATTTTGTTATGGTTTGTAGCAAAAGAATTTGACTATTATTTTAAAACATTAAGTAAATAGGAGCATGGGCAAGAGAGAAATTGGTAAAATTTGCACATGATCATATATTCCTGTGTTGATACTGATGAATGAGAATATCTTGTTGTTGTTTTTTAACCTTTTTCTGTGTGGCTCTGGCATGATGAATTAACCAACAGTTGCCACTGCATTAAATAGTCAGTTGTTCAAATATAAAGAAAATCTAAGTTCATTAATGTTGTTGGTAAAAGTGATATCTTATTATTTTTTTAGCTGAGGAAGTTCGAAAAAGTGACAAGAAAGAACGCACAGTGCGGACAATCCTTAGCCAGTTGTTATCTAGCTCTGTTGTAAGCCCAATTCAGTCTCCTTTTTCAACATCAGAGCATATGTTTCTTCAAAACACTGATAAGGTAACTAGCACAAATTTTGAAACTTAGAAATGTTAAGGAACAGCACAGAAAAATTACTAAGCATTATAGCTTGCACACATGTGAATTGTTATCTGTTCTTCATGCAATAAAAACTTAGAGTTTACTTACATTTAGCATGAAATCCTATTATTTGGGCATTCTTATTCCAAATATAGTACTTGGTGACAGACATTATTGGCTGCTTTTTATCTGACTTTAGATGAAATCTTTTTCATATCAATTTTTTATGTACACGGAAGAGTAATTGAATTAGAGACAGCTGGCATTATGCAAATGTTGCGCTGGGGGCGGCCCTGTAAATGGAAACGACATGACGTATGCATATGCAGCGATCCAACAATATAAGGAGTGATGCGACAGGAATCGGTAAGAATCGGACGCAGTATGGGTAAGACGAAGGATCTAAGCGTATTTGATCATGGGCAAATTGTCGGGGCCCGACAAATGGGTCACTCCATCTTGGAAGTCGTGCAGGCACTGGGATTTTCACGAGCCACTGTGTCACGGGTGCACCGTGAGTACACCAAATCCGGTAAAACCATCCCTGCAAGGGACAACAGCGTGTGGATGAGCGGGGTCATCGTCGGCTAGCTCGCATTGTAACAGTTGATAGATGGGCCACAGTGCAAGAAATCACTCGGCAATTTAACGCTGGTGCACAAAAACGTGTAAGCAGCCACACCATCCAGAACCATCTCCTCGCTATGGGGTACATAAGCCATCGTCCCACAAGGGTACCGCTGCTGACCGCACATCACAGGGTGCAAAGATTAGCATGGGCATGGGAACATCGCCACTGGACCCTAGACATGTGGAAAAATGTTGCCTGGACTGATGAGTAGAGATTAACGTTGGTACATGGGGATGGCAGGATACGAGTACGGCGCAAACCACATGAAGCGATGGATCCTTCTTACCAGCAGGGTACTCTTCAAGCTGGTGGGGGTGGCCTTCTTGTCTGGGGACTGTTTACCATTTGCTCCCATTTGTGCATCTTCGACATCCCACTGGGGACCTCATCTTGCAACAAGACAATACACCGTGCCATCGCTCCCAAATTGTATCCAAATGGTTGGATGAACACTCCACCGACGTAACCTTGCTTCCTTGGCCAGCTAGGTCACCTGACCTCAATCCCATCGAGCACATCTGTGATGCCATTGAGAGAGATGACCCCCTCCATCAAATCTTCGTGAACTGTGGGAGCTTGTTCAGGGTCGTGGATCCGTATGGCTTCCCAACGCTTCCAGTGTCTTGTCGAGTCCATGCCGAGACGAATCGCCGCCGTCATCAGGGCGAAAGGTGGTGCTACATGTTACTAGACAGGTATCTCTAATTCAATTGCTCTTCAGTGTATGTTAGTATACAGTAATTTTGAAATTAGAAGTTGTGTTTCAACAAGTATGTGCACATGGTCTGTTCACATACAGTATTAGTCAGTTGTGACTGGTTTTATAGAATTTCACTTGCAGTGATGCTAAATAATTGGTTAGTGTTAGTTCCAAGCAGTCCCCAACCATAAGGGAGGGGAGGGTACAGATTCCTAGGGTCTGGGCTTCAAGGGGGACCCATGGCTCAGCAAAGCAGATCAAATGACAATTCAAATTATAAACAACAAAAATATGGGTGAGTCTACAAAAACATTTAACTAGATTTTCAATTGTACAAATCCAGAAAGATTAGGCTTTTGGAAATGGCCAGTAAAGTGCATTTTTTCCTTAGGGATTATATTATGCCTCTTCCTCCTGTTTGACTGTGGAAGCTTCAATGAAGAAATGACAAAAATCTACCCATTATTAGAGAACAAGTTACCTTTGTTTGATCTACAGTGTGTTTTGATTCTCAGTCTTGTTACTGAGTTGGAGCAGTCAAGAGACAAATGGCCCATAATAATGTCAGAAGCACACACAGTCGAAAACGACATGGGACTCCCATTACGCTTCCCTATAAAAAGGATAAAGAAAAGAAAAAACATTCTGTGATGATACTGCCTCGGGAGAAGCAGATACTGTGCATAGTGATGGCAAATCTGAATCATCATTTAGAATTAATGTATTCTATATAACTCTATATTACATTAGAAATTGCTTGAAGCATAGATTCTCAGCTGCCAATAATATAAACAAAGTATTCAGCCCTATCTTAACATACCTGAGCTCCACAGAGAATGCTCCTGAAGAAAAATGCAAACTCTTTGTGAAAATATATCCCACAGATCTGACTGAAAACTTTGTCAATGAAATACTGCACCTGAGAAAAATCTTTAGATGCACATTTGGAAAGAATTTTAGAGTTCACAGTTATGAACTACCACCAGCCATTCTTCTGGTAGAAATTTATGACAAAACAGTGCAGTTGCTGTTTGGTGAAATGTGCATTGCTCTGAGGATATTCTGCTCATTACCTGTAACTGTTGCTGAGACAGAACGTAGTTTAAGTAAACTATCTCTCACAAAGAACAGCAAGAGGCTTACAATGAGGAATGTGCACTTATCTTCACTATTGATGTTGCTGTATGTATCTATAGAAAGTGAGCTCTCCAGGAAAATTGATTTTAATAAGGTTATCCGCAACTTTTCTGCAAAAAAAAAGCAAGAAAAGTTCTTTTTAGTTTTTTTGCAGGCTTGAAAGATGCAGAATATCTGAAATAAAAGCTAAAAAATAAATAAAAAAAAATTTGAAGAAAAAAGTTTCACAATTTTTTTTTTTTTTTTTTTTTTTTTTTGTAATGTCTTCAAATTAAACATTGTGTATTTCCTTTCATATTGTTATGCACCAAAAACTGGTTTATGCAAAGAATACCATCAGTAATGCCCACAGAAATATCATATACAAGAAAAAGTGCCCACATTTAAAAATGGGGGGATGATGCCCATTGTTATGTTAGGTTACTCCTTGTGACTCATGTTTCTTATGAGTCGATGTGACTAAAGCTCAGAATTGAGTGTCAGGCACAATTTGCTGTACACTACCACATTCACAGAGTGTATGTGTGAATTTTTTATTTATGAATTTCACATTCACAGTAGTGTATGTGAAATTTATGTGAAACAGTGTTCGTATCAAACAAAGTTCTTGCATAGGAACAAATGTAAAAGATACCCCCTCAAAACTAGAGAACAAATCATTAACTGTTTTTTATGAAAACGGAAAAAAAACCTCATCATCCAGTCTCTTACGCAGACAGAAGGTAGAGGGATGCAGGGGTCCGGAGGCCCCTGGAATTTCATGGTCCCCTCACTGGAAGGGGAGTCTTCCTACGAAACATCTTTAAAATTTGTGGTTCACATGTGATGTTTTTTTTTTTTTTTGTTTTTTTTTAATGACTTTGAAAATTGATTTTGCACAAATAAGTTGAAAAGTTAACTCACCATTGTGTTTTGTACTTTAAAGAAGATCGTTAAAGAATTCTCAAATAGCAATGGGCTGGATATATTGCTAGAAAAACTGACTACCATTAAACAACTGAGATATAAGATTGGATTTCGCCATGGGGTAGGAGAGGACCTAGAAGCAGACGACCTGGGAGATAGGTGGATGAAATTCGAAAGCATGCTGGAGTGACTTGGAAGCGATATGCTGAAAGCAGAAAGTTAAAGAAGAGACTTTCATCCAGCAGTGAATTGATTATAGTTGACGATGATTTGTATGAGCACTTACATATAATATATACTATGGGTTTTTTTTCTCTTTTTTTATTGTTTTAACTCTCGCAAAAGTTGGTAATCCCCCCCCCCCCCCCCAATATGTTGGGTTCTAACCCATGGTCTCATACGCAAAAAAATCCACCCTGCTTATGAAATGTATGTTATGGGGAAGTTGAAAGCATCAAAAATGTGTTAATCGTAAGTCTACCTTTTTCTTTGCTACATTTTATTAACAAGCACAGTTATTGAGAAGGCATGAGAAAGATTTATTATATTTATTAACAAGCACAGTTATTGAGGAGGCATGAGAAAGAAATTAACTAAAACTGTAAGTGATTTACATCCCCAAAACTAAAGCCACATCGCACCCAGTAAACCGGGACAAGTATCAAAGCTAAGCAATATTTTTTGTGTAGAAATACTATGGGCATTTTTGCATATTTGCCAGATTTGGGCATTTTTCTGTGAGTTTTTTTTTTTTTTTTGTTGGCGTATTTTTTAATGATTCTCATTTTTTTTAATGATTTAGTTGAAATTTCTCTTGTGCAAAAATCCAACCAAGTGGAGATTGCTTTGTGCAAGAGAGGGGAGGGAAGGGCAAGAGTGGTTGGCGTTTATTGCAGAAGGACTTAATCTTTTCTTTCGGAAAATAAACGTTTTTGTTACTTTTAAACTTTTTCTTTGCTTTTTTACTACAGATTTGTTTCTAAACTGTTCTTCTACCATTCAGCTTTAACTTTCTGTTTGTTTTGCAACCTTTTTGAACTGTATGTGGATGCTCAGCCTTGACACTTGAAGGGAACAGTTAACAATACACCAAAAACCCAAAACATTATGAACACCTGCCTAATATGATGTTGGTTCTCCGCATGCTGCCAAAACAGCTCTTACCCATCGAGGCATGGACGCCAGAGGATTTCTAATGTTGTTTAGTGGTATCTGGTACCAAGACATTACCAGCAGATCCTTTAACTGCTGTAAGTTATGTGGTTAAGCTGCCACAGATAAGATTTCCTGTTCCAATACACACCACAGATGCTCGACTGGATTGATGTCTAGGGAATTTGGAGCCCAGGGTTCTCTTTTAAATACCTGGAAGTCTTTCTCATATTCCGCAAACCATTCTCGAACAATCCGGGCATGGCACATTGTCATACTAAAAGAAGACAGTACTACAGTGAAATACCGTCATCATGAAAGGATGTATTTGATCTGTAATAATGTTTAAGTAGGTGATAAACATTTGAGTTTTCTACACATGAATATCTGGACACAGTGTTTTCCCAGTAGAACATTGCCCACAACATTACGCTTCCTCCCGTGGCTTGGTTTTATCACACAGTGCATCTTGGTGCCAACACTTTCCCAGGTAAACAACACGTGCGCTGGTCATAATGTTTTGGCTCTTAGGTGTATGTGTTCTGATTGATTAAATTTAATTTACTGCATACTAATCAGGAGCTAAGCCAGTGAAATTACAAAACTTGGTTGGGGGTGGGGGGAATTGGAGGCAAGTATGTGTAAAACTTAAGGAAATGTTCACCATCCACTGCTACATGGTATCTAAATATTTTACTGTGTGATTATAGCTGTGTAAAAAAATTCTTAATGCTTGTATTTATCTTTCATTAAATCACAGTAAAATGGAATCACCATTGTATTCTTTGATTTGTTTTCATTGCACAAAAAGTTTTTTTTTTTTCTTCTTTCTTCATAGTAAGACGCTATTGACATTTTAAGAGCCAGGGGGTGACAGCCCACTTATATGCTTGTCCTGGGGCCCATAAGTTGATGGTTGGGCACTGGTTCCAAGTTAAAACCCTGATTTTAGTGATACAGTGCATGATTCCTGCCATTAAATTCTGTTTACTTTGCTGATAATTAATATGCTTTTGTGAAGTGTTCTACACACCCTTCTGCTGCTCATGTGGTTTAGACATGATCAATTGTTAATTGCCTGGGTTTGAGATGTGGGCATTATGTTTGCTCTACATTTCTGGCTTTCTTCATTCCCTCTAGCCAGTAACTCTAAACTGAGAGAATGGAAAAAAAAATCTAGTCTTTAGTACTTACTCATGGAAATTCTGAAAGTATTGTTTCAGAAACTATTGGCATATGTTACTTTAATGCTAGTAGGAAATGGCTGAGTTCATATAAAATGATGTATTTGGTATCTAAGTTTTTCTGATTTTGGTTAGTTTTCTGACTCTCATTGGTACCCAAGATTAATAGGAATAGTCCCTCTGTAATTTATTGCTTTTGGCTATGAGGAAGGAAGAGCTATAGAACTTAAAATACAAACATAGTCAGTTAGTCACCCATATCTGATTTGGGACTCACATACATGCCTATGTACAGTCAGCTGGCATCCTAATCTTTTTTCCATATGATTGTTGTTATATTGTCACCTCCTCTGTGGTAGCACTTGTGCTTTGATGGACCTTTAACCTTTTTCTTTCCCCTCAGTATGTTTCTCCTTATGCTTGTTGCATTTTAATTGGACATACGATATTCCATAACTCATTTGTAAATTAAATTTTTAGTGCTGTCCTATTTTCCAATATAATGACACTGTGTGATATTTTAGTGTTCTAGTTAAGTGTATTCTATTCATTAAAAAAAATATTTGTCCTGCAAGCCTACTGAGTTGTGCCAAAGAATTTTGTAAGCCTAATTTGTGAATTGAGTTATCAGTGAAAAACAAGCATGTGACTGAAGGATTTGTTGTGAGACATGTGAAGCCATAGCATTGATGAGACAAGGGTATGGTTTTGCTTTTGTTCAACCCAGCAACAGATTCATCAGTTTGGTTGGAGTCTTAACAACATGACATGCTACTGGGTATCTGCTGTAGATGAAAATATTTCTATGATCTGGAAAGGTGCATCCTGTGTGTGAAGATTGCAACATTGATATCCCGCTGATGTGCAATCAGCCAAGATTTTATTTCCCTTGGAATGGCCAGGTGCTGGGACCCCTAGCAGTAAAATTCTGTGATCAGCTTGCAGTGTGAGATTCACCTCATGGTATGCTCACAGTGGCTGGGGTCGTAGGATTGGGTTCGTTCTTTGAAGCTTCTGCTTTTGGCATTCTATTGTGAGGTCAAATTAAAGGGTATTGGAACTCCCTGCTAAATGTTTAGTAGTCACTGTGTCGGAAGCATTCTCAGCACAGTTTATTTATTTTTTTGCGTGTGTACTTGCATCCCGTATTATATCATCATCATCATCGTCAACCATTATCTATCCACTGTTGGACGAAGGTCTCCCTAAGTTTCTTTCACAACGTTCTGTCTTGTGCCAGTCTCCTCCATGTTACTTCCAAATACTTTCGAATTTCATCCACCCATCTCCCATGTGGTCTTCTTCTGAGTCTTTTCCTGTCCCTTGGAATCCAATCTAAAATTTCGGCTGTCCATCGATGGTCTGTCCTTCTGGCAGTATGTCCAGCCCTTTGCCATTTCAGGGATTTAACTCTGATCATGATGTCTTCCACTCCTGTCATTTTTCGGATCCACGAGTTCCTCTTCTTATCTCTCCTGGTTACACCAAGCATGCACCTCTCCATGCTCTTTGAATTGTCTGCAGCCTTTGTATGTCTCTTTTAGTTAAGGTCCACGTCTCTGCACCATATGTAAGCACTGGAAGGATGCATTAATCAAACACTTTTCTTTTGAGACATAAGGGCATACTGCTCTAGAAAATTATACTGTTTCTTCCAAAAGCTCTCCAGGCAAGTTTTATACGCCGATTAATTTCTTCATCAATGTGACCCTCACTTGATATCTGCTGTCCAAGATAAACGTAGGTATTGGTTATCTCCAGCTTTTCTCCATCAATCGATAAATCTTCATTTCTTGTAAAAGCATTGTACATCACTTTTATCTTCTGAAAGTTCATTTTTAACCCCACTTCTTTACTCTTGTCAGCAAGTTCCTGGATCATATTCTGCAGCTCTGTTGAGGTAGTTGCAAAAATGACTATGTCATCAGCAAAAAGAAGGTGAGTTAGATAATCTCCATTAATCTTCATCCCTTTGTTTTCCCAGTTCAGTGATTGAAAGACATTTTCCAATGTGGCACTAAAGAGCTCAGGAGATATGGTGTCACCTGGTCTCACTAGGGACGGGCGACCTTACAACCTATCAAGTTGCTCATGGTGGTTGTTAAACCCGCAAGCAAAAAAAAAAAAAAAAAAAAAAAAAAAAAAACTGTAGTATGACCCACAGGTAACTGTCCAGGTTGCATGCATATAATTGTTCAGAAATGTTTCTGTGTGAACCAAATAACAGTCAAATGATTCTCTCAAATTTCATGCAATAATCATTTCTCATTTATTGTGCTTACATCCCATGAGTCTGAGCCATATCATGTTTAAGTGCTGTAATTGTCTTCGTTTTTCTGACTGCTTTAATTTTGAATAAACATATTCAAATTGCATCTATGAGCCGCACATATCTTACAACATTGTTAAGTATTGCCATTGCAGAGTTGATAAAACAATCCAGCTGTTTGTGGAGTTGATGAATCATTCCAGCAGTAATTCTGAAGCCTGTTTGGAAGATAATTATCTGGTTGGCATAGCACTTTTTTGTACTTCAGATGATGGTGCAAGTTATTATACTGTGAACAGACCACTCTCACCAGCAAGAAGTTTTCTGTAGGACAATTTGGCTAGTGGATCCCAATGTAACTCAGATTTAGATACTAACAAAAGTTTCCAATATCTATTCAAAGAATTAGCATATCCTTTCCAACAACAGGCACCACTTCAAACTCGACATGATGTTATTTTGTCCAAAAATGTTTCAAGAAATGTGCTCAGTGTGTGATTTCAAAGCAGTCAATACCACCTTGTGTAAGAAAAATGCTCAGCATTTTATAATGCAATGGCAAAAATGTTTCTTTCTTCTTAATTGAGTTCTTATGTTTTTCACTTTAATGTGTTTACAGATTCCAATTATTGTGTTTGATGATGAGCCAAGTTCCATAATTGCCTATGCCTTATCATCCTCTGAATATGAACAGCAATTACAAGAACTAAAATTGAATATTTCTGCTGCAGTTAATGTTGTTCAGCGGGACAGTCAAACATCAAGGTAAATGATTGATTGATTTCTTTAAAAATTTTGTTTCTTAATAGCCATTTTATAAGACTATAACAGGGCATTATCCATTGCAATGCCACTACTGAATGTCAGTTTGTATTGTACTTTTATGTATTCTGACAAAAGTGCTTTTCTAAATATTTATTCCTTTTTCTCATACATGCATATGTCTTTCAGTCCAATTTTCAAACGTCGTCAGACATCTAAAACATCTACTGATGCACTTTCAGGATCCGAAAATCTTTTGATTGGAAATGAGGAATCTGCAAGTGAGTTTTTAGAGTAATATTTTACAAAAGTGCAAGCACATGCAAAAATGTAATACCTATTTCTAAGTTTTTACTCTTAGGGAGCACAACATCTTTCTTCACCAACACTTTCTTTTGTAAAATTGTGTTTTAATACCATAGTTCAGAGAAAACAATTAAGTTGGCCAAAAAATTTTGTGCTTCTTAAAAACAGTTCTTGGCAATGTGGATGAACAAGTTAGTAAGCATTTAACTGTAGTATGTGAATTCTGTGTTGTTCAATTGTCATTCAACAAATACACGTTGCTAACAGCACACAACAAACAATTTTTGCTATTTTCAAGTGTTTCTTTTTCTGAGTTTAAAATGAACAAAAGTCCAATGCATGTGTATCATATGACATTATAAGTAAAAAATGGGGTTAAAAACAAATTTGAAGGATATAAAGAGGTGCTTTAGTTATTTGCAGCTTTAAGTGTAAAGCTGTATACATACATACATACATGTATGTCACGTCACGTCACGTCACGTCACGTCACGTCACGTCACGTCACGTCACGTCACTAAGCTGTTCTCTGAAATTCAGAGGTTAGCTCCACAAAGGAATACAAACTACTAGATAAATCTGTAACTGATTATTTACTTACTGTTGCGGCACCAAACTTCTCCATTTACAGCGATCTTGACTTACAACTCAAGCTTCACTGACATCCATCACACGACGTACACAAGACCTTCTATACTTCATTCTCATAATCTTTTTCTCATGCAGATACTCCTGAATCTGATCCCCCCCCATGACTTTCTTCTCCTTCCTACCAATTGGGCTAAAAAAAATTCTTAGTAAGCATCTCATCACTCATTCGTTCAATATGGCCAAATCACCGAAGCATATTAGTCTCCACCTTGCTAACAACATTTTGCTTTACATTACACAACTGCAACACATCTTCATTCCTCACACGATCAGAACGTGTCTTACCCCCCCCCCCCATAATAATGCATTTCTCCAGCACACAAATGACTCCTATGTTTCTACTGTGTAGTACCCAGATTTCACTGCCATACAACAGAGTAGGAACAATTACACTTTCATACACAGCCATGTGGGACTCTCTTGAGAACCCATCATTCCTGTGAAAACCTCCCAAAGTAGTTATGACTTTCAATGAAGAATTCACTCACCTACTAATTCATATTCATAAGGTTTTCATTGAAAATCAAGTTTATTGTGTTGCACCTTTTCTTGAGCACAAAACATTAATTAATAGGTTCTGGGCCTAGGCATAGGCCTTTTCAATAATTTGTATACCATCATGATCATGTTCATAAGATTTGCATGACAAGTCAAGTTAAGAGTGTTATACTTGCTGAAAAATTCTTAGAAAGGCCTAGGCCTACAGACTAATAATTAATTTTGGTGCTTAAGTGAAAGCACAACATTATTAACTTGACTTGGCATGCAAACCTTATAAATATGAGCAATGCTATTAAAAATTTCTAAAGAGGCCCAAGGCCTTGTAATTAATTTTTTGTGACCAAATACAAGTGCAAAATTATTATCTTAGCCCGTTGTGTGACCCTTATGTATTAGGTGTGCAACTTCATTCTTGGCCCCTAACCACAAGCAATCGTAGAACGGTGGCCAATGCAAATTGCTGTGTGCAATAATGGCTGATTGCAGCGCCATCCAACAGCTTTCCAGGCAACGGTAACTGCTCACAGCTGTAGTGACAGAAAGGATGAAAGTTGACAGTGAAACCAATGTCATTTGAGAAGCAACATTTGAGGCACTGCCTCCTGTTCGTGTTTCAGCTGAAAAAAAGTGCCGCGGAAGCCCAGCAAATGATCTGTGCTGCTTTGGGTGAGGCTGCTGTGTCCTACAGTACATGTAAGAAGTGGTTCCAGCGGTTTAAGCAGGGAAATTTCGATCTGCCACAGAAAGTTGACGATGAGGAACTGGAACAACTGTTGGACGCGGATCCTGTCGCACACAGTCAGAGCTCGCCCAGGAACTCAGAGTAACATGGCAAGCCATTGCAAAGCACCTGCACAAGCTTGGACGGATTCACAAGGAGGGACGTTGGGTGCCCCACCAAATCCCAGCTGCGAACAAGTCTAGGCGCTACGATGTTGCTGTGTCCTTGCTCTCCAGATTCAAGAAGTTTTTCCTCCACAAGATTTTGACCTGTGATGAGAAGTGGATCTTCTACGATAATCGTAAGTGGCGCAAATCGTGGGTTTATCCAGGTCAGCCTACCACCAGTACCGCCAAACTGAATATCCATGCCAGGAAATTGTTGCTGTGCATATGGTGAGATCAGCGTGGTGTCATACACTTTGAGTTGCTCAAACCTGGTGAAACGGTCAATGCTGAGCCCTATTGTCAGCAACTCATTTGTGTGACTGACACAATGGAGGCGAAAAGGCCATACACCGGCAAGGGCAGAAGGTCGGTCTTGTTGCTTAAGGATAACGCGCATCCTCACACCGCGAAAATTACTTTAAACACGATCACCGACCTGGGATGGGAGATTTTTACCACCCGGCGTATTCTCCAGACTTTGCCCCGTCGGATTATCACCTCTTTCGCTCCCTGCAACATCACCTGAGTGATACGCACTTCACTTCTGTCAAGGAGGTCCACACAAGTATTGATGACTTTATCAAATCAAAACAGCCCTCTTTTTCCGCAGTGGCATTCGGCAGCTCCCTGACACACATGGCTCAAATGTATCCAACATGACGGGGATTATCTCCCTCGTTAGGTCCATATTCGATTTGCTGTCAGCGTGCCGTGCCTGTGGCTGAGAATTAAGTTGCACACCTAATACAGTCAAGCCTTGATTTAATGAACTTCAAGGGACCAACAGTCTTTTTCATATAATTGCGGAATTCGCCAAATCGAGGAAACCTTTCGAATGAAACATTCAAATTAAGCTAGTGTCCATAATGGAATACTTAAACAGCTATGTTCTCTTTCTTTCAGTGAATGTGTTCTTTTTCTTTCAGTGACTAATTTTTCTAGTGCTACCTGTGTTCATCAAAACTCTGTCCGTAAATGAACTGTGTTGTTTAATTTGAGCTGTAGATTTAACACTGAGACAAAAAGAAAACAAAGCACGATTAGGCGAAGAATTCCGTAGGTTCAGAATGGGTACGTACCATGTGTGTCCCTGATTTCATAGAATGCTATTGTTCTATCTGCAGCTGAAAACAAGAATCCCCAGGATACCCTAGATTTCCTTCCCCACACCACCTTTCTTTTTCCTATTTCCCACCCATGCAAGAAAACGTAGCGCTCCTTTGAAACTTGTTGGTCATTTGCTTCACCCTGTAAGAAGCTTAATCTTTTATGGTCCTGGAGGAAAGGCAAACTGATATATGATTCCGTCAAGCTGCGTCGCAGATTTTGTTCTTTGAAACACTGGTTAACTGCACACGTAAAATTTTCCTTTTGCGCAAAGCTCTCTGCCTAGCTTACTTTTAACGGGAAAATACTGGTTAACATCGTTTGGTGGTTTAAATAAAAAATGTTCGCTAAATTGAGGAAATGTGTTCGTTAAATCAGGAAACGCTAAGGATTAATTTGAATGTGGTTCCGTCCGGACCACAAAAAATGTAAGTAAAATCGCGGAATTTGTTAAATTACAATCCGTTAAATAAGGTTTTGACTGTATATGAGACGTGTGTTATGAAATGTCGACAGGGTCAGAGTGTTCATAGTAACAATGAAATGTGAAATATTTCCTTTTTCTTCACTTTTATTTTAGTTTTGACATTTTTATTAAGTTTTGAAAAATTTACGCTCCGACCACGGGTTGATGTTTTTTTCATCTTTATTGTACTTTTGGCAGTATTTGTTACTATATTTTGGCATTGTTTTTTGTGTTCATAGTGAGAAGAATTGGCAGGGAAACACGTAACACACAAAACATCAGAAGAATTCTTGATATCGTCATATCACGCATAAGTTACGTTGAAAATTATAAGCGGGACATTTCATACCAAAGCTAATAAGTTCTTTCGTACATACAAAATGCATCTATAAAAACTAAGTAATCTAAAATAAAAATTAAAAAATGTAAGGAAGTAGGCATTGTGACCATCGACAGTTTTATATTTTGACACTGTCAACATGACGACCACCACCGAAAGTAAAATACCCGAAATATAACAAAACTGCAAAACACAATGTAAGATGTTCAACACAAAAATCATTAGAAGAATTCTTGATGTTGTCATATCACGCATAAGTTGTTTATATGCGGCAAATGGTTCGAAAGTTAAGGGGATTGCTCCTTTTTTTTTTTTTTTTTTTTTTTTTTGGGTCTGTACATTGCTAAAATAATTGACAGCAACAGCAACCCTTTAAACTAGTCTCTTTAAGTGCTTTAGAACTTAGCTTCTTTTTAGTAATTTAAAATTGTAGAACACAAAATTGCTGCTTTACTTCTCACCATAAGCAAAAAATTGTTGCATGTTTTTAAATCCTAACTCTCCTGCATTCTTTTTCTTTCAATGCATCAGCCACTTTTTCGCAAGATTTAAAATCTGCCTATCAATATATGGTTTCATAAATGAGTGAAAATTACTCTTCCCTTCCATGATGTATAGTAAAAATAAAAAGTTAAATTTCACAGAATTATGATTGCAATTTACAACTGTTTTAATAAAAGTTCATATTTATGTCATAAAAACTTATATTTTTATTTAATGATGGTTGTTATTTATCCATTATACTGTTCATGATGTTTAGCTTTCAGTTTGTACACTAATTAAAATGAATGTTTTTTGTTTGTGTAATCTTTTTCTGCCTAATTTACTTACATAAAAATTGTTGGTTGAAACTTATTTTGGTGTATGTAAAATTTATGCCCCCTCCCTTTTTGTTAATATTATTTTTTTTATTCTTTGTCTTTCTCTCTCTGTTTTGTAGCAGACTTTCTTGACATGACAATCTGCAATAGCCAAGAAATTGACAAAGGAGGCAATAAAGCAGGAAATAAGATGTCCAATTTCCATATAGAAATACAATTCAATGATGCTCATGCTAAGTTCTATTGCAGAGTGTACTTTGCTGAGCAGTTCCGAAAGTTACGGTGCCTTGTTTTTGGTGGTGGTGAGGAAAGATACATTCGCTCTTTGTCTCGCTGTATTCGGTGGATTGCAAGAGGGGGAAAATCAGGCTCAACTTTTTGTAAAACAACAGGTAAGCAGTGAAAACTTTTTTAAAAGTTTTTGTTGTATTGCATGAAAATCCAAGATTTCAGAGTTTTTAACTCTGTACAGCTAACATTGGCTGTTATATTCTGTCTTTTCCAAGCCACAGAGGTAGCACCATCATCATTATCACATACATGAGATTCTTCCAAGGATTCTCAAAATTTTGCTTTTTTGCCATCATTTGGGTCACCTCAAGATCGATTCAAAACTAATGAGGTTTTTTTTCGTGGGGGGGGGGTCGTTTTCTGCCTGGGGACATTATTTCGTGTCTCAAAATGTTCGAAAACGGAAATTTAAACGGGGTAAAAAAAATTTCCGTAATCGTAATTTTTTTCTTGCGATGTTGCCTTTGTCTAGTATTGTTGTTAAATATAATTTTATTTCATAAATGTTTGTATTTCAGCTTGAAACTGTAGGCAACAATTTGCGAGATAGGAAGTTTGATGGCTCAAAAATTTCCCTGTAATCTTCAGGCATGAGTTCTTCCTCGAATTTGAGGAATTCCGCTATTCCGTTGTCATTTGAGTTATTCTCGAGATCGATGTACGACTGAACAGAAATTTTTTGGGGGTTGGGGACGACGGGAAAGAGGCGTATTTTGTCGGAGGACAGAATTCCATCGTTACAAAACTTTTAAAAACGGACGATCAATGCAGTAAAGATTTGTTTCCATAATCGTAATTTAGTTTTCCTCGCGATCTTGCTTGTACCCAGTATTGTTGTTAAGTATTTTATTCCATAAATATTTGTGTTTCAACTTGAGAGGGGGGGTGGATTTCCAAAAATTGAAGTCGGACAGAGCGAAGATTTCTCCGGTGATTTTTTTCTTTGCACTGTTAAATGACCCCCTTCCTAAAGTGTTTGCATTTAAGCTTGATAAGGGAGGGAAAAAATTCTGAAAATGGAATTGACGAAGTTGGAAAATTTGTAAGAATGGGTGCATGGTGTTCAATCAGAAGTACTCATATTTATCTAAAGTTACACTATTTATCTAAAATGGTTAAAGCTTTTATGTCATGCACTCATGGTCCTCAGGCTGAAAATCCTTTCAGCATGACAGTTAAAATTATTTTCATCAGGAAGCATAAAAAAAAAATAAAAAAATAAGAGAGACGATAAAGAAATAAGGTCGTCCGTAAGGGGTCTGGGTTCGAATCCCGGTGAGGCATGGATGTTGTGTTTGTCTTACGGCACTGGCTCTCTCCCTTCCCTGGAACCAATGACCCTAAATTAGGGACGGGCGACTGCTTATAGCCCATTGAGTTGCTCACGGTGGTCGTTAAACCTACAATCAAAAAAAAAGAAAAAAAAAGAAATAAGGAGAAAAGGATATCAACAGAAAGAAAAATTAAGCAGTGGATGCTGTGCTGCTGCAGAGTCAACAAAAGGCAAATGGAAAGTAGTCTGCATTCTTGTCACGCATTTTGTTTTTTCACAGAATTAAAAAGTTCAGCTTTTTTTTTCTTCTTCTTCATTGGTCTCATGTATGTTGTTATTATCATCATTATATTATTGGACATTGCTGTTTCACTCGCTGCTATTTGCTGTGTGGCAGCACTGTCCCTTTGTGCAGAACATGTGATGTATCTCTGACCATTATTCATATTTTATGTTTCTGTTGTTGTTTTGTTCATGAACGTGCTCGTTCGTTTCTTTTACTCACTCTACCAGACGACTCAATGACTCTGAGTCACCTTTTAAGTGATCATTGTGACATGTTTTCTCTGTTATCATTTCTTCATTGTACCTGTGTTTTTCATTCTGCATAATGCATTATTGTTTTATCAGGTTTTTACACCACTTGTTGCTGTTGTTCTTTTGTATGACATCATTGTTATCTTTTAATATTACAGTATTTTTTTTTATTATTTGGAATCATTGAACTTGGTGCTTTTTGGCCCATCAAGGCCCTTGCACCAATAAACACAAATCAACCAACCATCATCATTAAGAAATTACTGTACAGAGGTCATAGCTGCCAATCTTTCCGATATTCCGATCGGAAAGTGATTTCTTCCAATTTTTCATTCTCATACCAAAAATCCCTATTTTTCCCCCATTTTTTTCTCCCTATTTCAAGAGCAAAAAAACAACAACAAATCTTTATTCTACTTCAAAAAATCCTTAACACGAGATGTTTAAAAAGAAAAAATTCTCCTTATTTCTGCTGTGACGAGAAAGTGCGAGCAGCACGGTTTTCTCTTTTGCTGTGGACTTCTGGATGGATCACTACGGCTGAAAAGTCACGTGCAGCCTCACCTTTCCCTGCGCAAGCGGCACAACGCTGGTGAGGTGACCTCAATTCCCATCATGCTATGCAGCTGATGGCCTTGCTCTGCGCAACAGAGGGTTGAAATCACGTTCTCTTTTGTTTCGTTTGTAGGCGGAGTTATTGACTGTTGTTGCTGCTAGTTGATTTCTTTTTAACTTATGTGGATTTTTTTTAATGTACTTTTTTTTCAAGATATTTCTATGTCGAATTGTCAAGTTCATCAAAAAAGCGGTATTATCAAAGCTATAAAGAAAATTATTCAAGTATTTTCAGCTTCATCCAGAAATCAAGGCTTGGTGAAAAGTATGCATTTTGCATATGTTGTAGAAGCGATATCAGTATTGCATATGGTGGGAAAAATGACATTGTCTTGCACGCAAAAACGGCAAAGCACAAAGATAATTTTAAAGTTGTGGAAACTAAGACTTCCATAAAATCTGCATTTCTTTCAAATAAGGATTTGTCTGTAATAAACACGGAATGTCTGTATACTTCGTTTCTCATCAAACATAATTTGCATGTAACTTGCAGTGATCATGCCAGCTTGTTATTTCAGAAAATGTTTCCTGACAGCTCCATTGCGAAGAATTGTGGCTGTGCACGAACTAAAACTTCCGCAATCCTTCAGGAAATGTCAATAAAAGAACAAAATGAAGTTGTTGCATCCTTAAAAATCCATCCTTTTGCAATGTCTACTGATGGGAGTAATGATGCAGATTTGAAACTATATCCCATAGTCGTAACTTTTTATGACCCAAAATGTGGCTTTATTAAGAATTGTCTGCTATCTGTGCCATCTCTAGAAAGTGATTCAATGGGATTAAATATAGGAAATCTTCTGGTGAGTACCCTTCAGTCAAAAGATATTTCTATGTCAAATTGTATTGCACTTAGTAGTGACAATGTACCTGTTATGATAGGTTGTAAGTCAGGTGTAGCTGCTGTCTTAAAAAAAGTGCATGAAAATATTCAAGTGATTGGATGTAGTTGTCATCTAATTAAATTAGCCACTGAAAAGAGTTCAGCATGTTTGCCTTTTAAAATTCATGAAGTTTTGGTCGATATTTATTATTATTTGCAAAAGAGTTCAAAAAGGAAAGACAGGCTTAAAGTTTTACAGCAGCTTCATGAGACTGGCATTAAACAGGTGCTTAAGCATGTTAGTACACGCTGGCTATCTGTTGGAAAGTGTGTTGAAAGAGTTCTTGACCAGTGGGAGCCTTTAGCAAGTTTTTTTAAAGAAGAAGCAATGAAAAAAAAATGAACTTTCTTCATTTTATTCAATCCCTACCATGAAAATGTCACAAATTATGCCAGATGAGCCTAGTGGAAATACTGAGGGACCTTTAACTTCTCAGGAAATTTGTAAGGAAAAACCTAAATATAAAAAGACTTTGCAGAATCTTAAAAGAAAATCAGACAGTATTCAACATGAAAATGCTAAGAAGCAGAAGCTGGTCAACAACCCAATTTCTCGGGAAGAAAGATTATTTTATTTCTTAACAACAAACATTAACAAGGCTTTCTGTATGTTTCTTTCATACATAGTGCCGGTTTTTGAAAAAACAAATGTGATTCTCCAGTCTGCGACACCCTATATTCACGTGTTAAGGTCACTACTACTTCATTTATTTAAAGAAATACTGGTGAAGTTCATTAAACCTTCTATTATGAAATCATCTGAAACATATCTTAAAGTTAACTATCATGAACTTAAAAATCAGAAGGATGATGTGGATTTGCTAATTGGACATACAACTTTCCAATTTGTTTTTGACTTGAAGCCAGATGAAAAGAGTGCATTTTATTCACATGTGAAGAAATATTACACTACAGCTTGTGATTACATGCGTAATAAATTTCCTTATAATTCTGAGGTGCTTCTGCATGCTGAGGTTGCACAGATTTCAAAAATTGAAAACTCTTCTTTTTCCAGCTTAAAATTCTTTGCTGATAAGTTTCCTGTTTTCCTATTTCTGAATGACAGTGAAAGAGTAGATGATGCTATAAATGCATTACAGGAGGAATTCAGTGAATTTCAGATTTATGAAGTTCCTGAAAACATAATAAAAGAAGATCGCATTGATGTGCAGTGGGTCCAAGTTGCCCAGATCAGAAATGAAGTTGGTCGGCCAAAATTTAAGAAACTTTCACAGTTTATGTTATCAATCCTCACAATTCCCCACAGTAATGCAGAGTGTGAAAGAGTTTTTAGTCATGTGAGGAAAATAAGGACTGATTTCAGGGCTTCAATGTCTAATGAAACTGTAGAAAAACTTTTAATAACAAAATTTAGACAAAGCACAAGATGTTATGAAACTGTATTTGATGAAAAATTTCTTGTAAAAGCAAAATCTTGTTCAACAGCATTTGTAAATAAGAGTTAAAATATGTCCATAAGGTAAGAGATGTTAAAGTAAAATTTTAATTACCCTTTTTTTTTTAATTATGGTGTAAACTTCACGATTATTGAAAACGTCGCAAATTTTTCCCCGCGTCAAAATTCTACAGATTTTCAGCCCATTCAGAGTTGGCAGCTCTGAGAGGTTATAGTTTTATTGCAGTAAAATTCAAAATTCCATACATTTTTGAACTGTAGATGTATGATGTAGATTTTTACCATGCAGCAGTAGTAATTCTGTCTTCAAGAAGGTATTACATTCATAAATTTCAGGAAAAAATATTGTGGTCCATCAGTTCCTGTACCCCACAAAATTGCAAATAGATACTCAAACTAGAAAGAGATCCACATACTGAACTTGTGGGAAAGATGTGTGGAACTGATTGGGCTTTTTACTCAGTATATTTATCTTTTTTTGTTTGGAATGGAAGCTCTCTGTTAACAGCAGGGACTCTTGGTGATAGGGCTATCAAACTAGTTGGCCAACTGGTTGGTAATATGATTACACCCCTACACTCACATGCAATTACAAACTCAAAGCCAAGGTGTATAGCACTGTGGCAAAACCTGGATAGCACTGATACCAAACAGTGCCATGAATGATCTCTTTGGGGAACATGACAAAACCCTATCACAAATCTGCCTTCTGTCTTCATGGAGGACGATGCTGACATTTACTTTCCCTGCATGAATTCACTGCTCATGACTAGTATTAATTTTAAAATAATGAACCCATATGCAAGAGGAATCTTCTAAAATATTATCAGGCAAATGTGAATATGTCAAGCCAGGATGCAGAAACAAACAAGGAATAATTGGGGAAAAGGTAGAAATTAACTAAAGAATTTTCATCTGTTTCATGAAAACAGAAAAACTAAGTACATCATCATCTGAGTCAGCTTAGTAATTTGTGATGTGAACGTGTACAGTCCAGTTAAGAATAACTCAAACTATAGGATTAGACAAAAGACATTTTTCTTAATGTCAGTTTTCTTCTTTTCTGTCTTTCAACTGTTCGTAATTTGTTTAAGATTATACAGATTGATCCGTTTGGGTAGGGATAATTTAAAATTGCTGTGTATGGCTTGTAACAGATATGATACGTCAATATTTGACAGAAATTACCTTTATGGATGGGAGTTTGTCTGACCCCTTTGTGGACTTGGCAGAGTTCATAGTTGATGCTCAATTCTTGCCATGCGTTTCCTAACATCTGTGGAGTGATTTGTGTGAACGCTGCAGAAATTTTCACTTTCAAATCATCCAGGCTTTGAGGTCATTGTGCATAGATGATGTTCTTCACAAACTCCCACACGAAGAAATGGGGAGTGGGGGTGAGATCCGTGGAGTTTGTAGGTCAAGTAATAGGGCCATCACAGCCACACCAGTTGTCATTGAATGTGTTGTTGAGGAAGTTAATGACTTCCAGTGACCAATGGAGTACGGCCCTGTCTTTCTGTAAAATGACATTGTTATCCAGTTGTGGTACCAAAAAGATCTGTAGCATGTACAAGTATGGTCTTGATTGTACAGTGTCCTCAGAGTAGAAAAAAGGACTATACAGGTGACCACTCACCCACACCATGCAAGTACCTTGGTGCTTGCTCTTTCCACTTCACAGAAAGCATGGGGATTCTGGGTACCCCAAATGATAGTGTTGTGCTTATTCACTCCTCTACTCACATGAAATGTAGCCTCGTCTGTGAATAGCCGTCAATCCAAAAAGTGGTGTCCTCTTCCATCCAATCGCACATGAGGCTGGCAAACTTGAAGTGGTCACCCTCCCGTGGTGCTTGTACATGCTATAAGCGATATGGGTGCATTTTCAGGTAACACCGCACAATGCATTGACATGTGTACAGCACTGTCAGCTCCAAGAATAAGCATCATAGACTTTTCTGCAGGTTACGGTCCAAGGCAATGGTAACAAGGGCTTCTTTTTCAGGCTCGTGCTTATGGCTACCAGAGTTTAGCTTCATGGTGGACCCCGTTTCTTCAAGTGTGCGATACCAATGCATTAAGCTCCCATAGTTAGGCACGTTCCTGACATCATAAACATGACAAACTCTTGTTGAACAGCCGTAACACTCTCCAACTTTGCATACCACAGGACACACTTTGCGCATTGTTGAACAGTCACTGCCATTTTCACTTTTGCCGCGAAGGGGCTTCAGTGCTGACTACAGTGCATCAAACTCTCGTCTTTCCTTGCTGTTCTGCCACATGGCCACTTACTACAGTGCACGAAACTCCCGTCTTTCCTCGCCCTTTGAGCAAAATTTGACCTCTGTACTGCAGCATTCACACAAATCACTCTGCAGAGAAAACATGTGGAAAGAATTGAGCACCTGGTACAAACTCCACCAAGTCCGCAACCGCAAAAAGAGTCATGTTGAGGCCTAGACAAACTCCCATCCATAAAGGTAATTTCTGCCAAATATTGACTTATTATTTCTGTTACAAGCTGTACTACAGCATTTTAAAATTATCCCTACCCAAACAGATCCCCCTGTAATTTGTTTTCATGTTAGCCTTTAAACTGAAGTGAGATGTATGGCTTGAGTAAGGTGCTCTTGTGTTATATTTGATGATTCAGTATAACTGGTAACAGTACCAAGCTTTAATCACAAAATAAGGTTTTATATTTTTCTGCTTTCTTGCATTCCATTTGCATCATTTTTGTGTGAATCACAGCACATTCATCTTAAAACCCTAATTTCAGGTTTCCAAATCACTAGGAAATTAAATTTATTGTTTGGAATCTGAATAGACAAGATACTGTTTAATGTTACCAGCAGCCTTGAACAAAGTAAGTTAGCAGGGCCAGACAACACATGAGCATGTATTTGCCAATTGGAACACTGGAAAGGTCTTTCCTATTTCCGTTTCTGTGTAACTTAAGCATGTTTTTGTTATTTAATATCTTATATTTTAAAAATTTTGTCTATGCCCAATATTTCATTGATACTGTAAGAATATTTATTCTTCAGCTTAACATATTTTTCCATAACACTCATAAATTTCATAGGTTCATACAAAGATTTTAGTGGCTTTAATGTATTATTGCAACTTAAAATGATTCGTGTGTAATCTGTGTGTGTTTATTTAGTCATTCTTATGTTTATTTTTCATCTATTTCAATTTATTTAATCAGTTTTTCATTTAGTGCAAACACGCACTCACACACACACTCACCAATCAGCTATAACATTTAAACCATCTACCTGATATAGTGTAGGTCCTCCTCTTGCTGCCAAAAGAGCTCTCATTCGATGACACATAGATTCAACAAGATGTTGGTAGGTTTCTCTTGATATTTGGTACCATGACTGAAACAGAAGATCCCACAGTTCCTGTAAATTACATGGTTGGGAGAATGCTGCTCATACCCATTTCTCCAACTTAAATCACAAATGCTCATTAGGATTCATGTCCCAGCAAATTTGGGGCCATGGCAATAAATAGAATTTCTTTAAATGTTCTTGGAACTATTCCTGAACCTTCTTTGCTGTGTGGCATGGAGCATTGTCTTCTTGAAGGATGCCATCTTCTCCAGGGAATACAGTCACCATAAAGGGGTGTACTTGATCAGCCATGATGTTCAAGTACATGACAGATGTCAGAGTTTGCTCTACAGGGATAATGCATCCAGTGTTCCCCAAGAAAATATTGCCCAGACCATCACACTTTCTCCAGCTGCCTGGATCTGTCCAACAGTGCATTCAAGTGAGAAAGCTTCCTTGGGTAAACATCACACATGAGCTTGTCTGTCAACATGGTGTAGCAGGAAACAGGATTTGTCTGACCATGAGACCCTCTTTCAGTCTTGGTCCAATGTCGATGTTTACGTGCCCACTGCAAGCACTGACGATGGCACACGAATGGGTCTGCGGCTGCGGAGACCCATATCCAAGAGCGTACAATGAACTGTGTGTTCAGACACATTGGGCCCTTCACACCATTAAAATTACGGGTAATGTCAGCCACAGTAATCCTCTTGTTGCTGCAGACAAGACGAGGTAGTTTGTGCTGACCTTTGGCATCAATGATGCATGGCCTGCCTGCACCTTGTCAACAGCTCGAAGTTTCACCTGTTTTGGACCATCTTTGATAAGTATAAACTACTGCATAGCATGAGCAGCCTTCCAGCATCACTGTTTCAGAGATGCTCTTACCAAGGCGTCTTGCAATAGCGATCTGGCCTTTGTGGAAATCAGATGAATCCTTTGTTTTTTTCATGTTGAGACAAAACAAAATACTGACTGAGAGAGCTCTGACCTAAGTATTATACACGGTCGAGTCACATTATTGTGACCACCAGCTAATATCCAGAGTAACCGCATTGTGCAGTGCCGACAGCAGCTAGATGGGCTGGGAGTGACTCAATAAGGTGATGGAAGGTATTCACAGGTATGTCGAGCCATGCTGACTGCAGTACATCTGACAGCTGTTGGAAGGTAGGGGGTATCCATAGAGCGAACAACACGATCGAGGTAGTCCCACAGATGTTCAATTGGGTTGAATCTGGGGAATTAGGGGACCAGGGAAGTACTTTGAAATCTTCATCGTGCTCTCCCAACCACTCTCGGACATTTCTACCTGCGTGACACGTTGCATTGTCGTTCTGGAAGATCCCATCCGCCCCAGAGAAGACAATCAGCATGTATGGGTGTACGTGGTCTGCAAGGATGGATTCATAAAAAAAATTCAGTCCAGAGTGCCTTCCACAGGTAAAAGTGGACCCAGAGAATGCCATGAAAACATCACCCAGACCATAATGCTGCCCCCCCCCACACACACACCAGCTTGTGTTCTGCCAGCAATGGTTGAAGAGTGTTTGTTCTCTGATATTCCTCACTTTATATGCCAACGTTCACCCGTTCGATGAAGCAGAAAGCATGACTAATCGGAGATGGTAATCCTTTGCCGATCAGTGGAGGTGCAATTCCAATACTGCCGTGCAAATGTAAGCCTTTTCTGCATATGCACCTTTGTTAACATAGGTGCAGTGACCATCTGTCTGCATCGGAGCCTTATACACAGCAGGGTTCATAGAACTGTTGTTTTAAACACACTTCCGGTAGCGACCCCCCCCCTCCGGTTCATTTGGTCAGTGAGTTGCTCCACTGTAGCGTGTCGATCGTCCCTCACGCACCTTAGAAGACGACATTCACCTCTCACATCAGTCACAGTGGCATGTGGTGTCCGCAGTTTCCATGTCGCTTATTCACAATGGTGCCATTTCTCCAATCGTGATACACTTTAACTTTAACCACATCAGCACACGAACAGTTCACAAACTGCACTGTTTCAGAAAGACTGCCACCTTTGGCCCGAATGCTGATAATCATCCCTTTTTTGCAGATCTGATAAATCGCTCCTTTTATCCATGACAGCAACGAGTGATATGTTTTCAGCTTGCCTACAAACACACCTTTATATACCTTCCAAGCCAGCTCACGACACGTGCCTTCTTTCATTGGCTACTCGCGGCTGACGGCAAAAGTAGGAGGTGGTCACGGTAATGTGACTCGACTGTGTGTGTGTGTATATATATATTTGTAACCTTGGCACGTGATGCTGATTGGCTGCACACATGCTTATTTGCATGGTGCAGAGGTGGTTTTAATGTTTTGGTTGGATCGTGTGTGTATATGTTTATAACATTCCCAAAGGAAGTGATTATCTAAACTGAGATATTAAGAATTAAGTGGCTAACTATTCCTCATTTCACAAATCGTTATTTAGATGATATCTGAAACTGCAGTCATGTGGACCCACTTATTCTTTTGCTTTGTAGAAGGTTATGTAGAACATGTGGGATTGCTGATCCCATTCTTAGTTGTTTCCAAAGCTTATCTGTATAGAAAATCCTGCTGAATTTTTTCATGCATGCTCTTTTACCTCAAGTTCTGTTACTTTCCTATGTCCACATTTCCAAGATAGTTTTTGAAGTTCTTTCTATCACAATCTGGGGCAGATGCCTGAGAGTGGTTGCTTCATTTTATCATGCACTTCAGTTAAATGTTGAAATAGGATCTTGAACATTCTTTATGTAGTTTTGAATTTTTCCATTCAGTCAATTCCATTATTCATGAGTTTGTGGGAAAATATATGAAGTGCCATGTTTTAAAAGGGAAGAACAAAAGAAAATTTTTGATTTATTTTTGAAGTAATAACATAGCAGTGGTTTTTTTTTTTTGTTTTGTTTTTTTCCCTACATTGTGCTATCTTGGAGTCCATTTTTAATATTCCATACATTTAGTATGAATATCCATGCTCCAAGAAAATACATCGTACTCTGATTGCACTCTATGTGTTATTCATTTGATTAAGGCATACACTATAGCAGTCAGTGTCTAACCTTTATGAACTTGAGATCTACTTTTTATTTTTAAATTGTATGGAGATCGACTCAAAAATGTATTAGTCCCAACAACTTTTTTTTTTTTTTGCCTAAACATACATATATTTAAAATATACTGTCACAGTAATAATTAAAAAACAGCAAAAAAAAAAGGAAACATAATCACATATTATTTATTCAGACTAGTAAAAATCTTGACATTGTAAATCACCAGCTATTTTTAAATAATTAGGTACAAAATTAACAACAGTTAAATGCAGACAGTCCTCAAGATGATTATTAATCGAACATATTCAATATTTAAATTTGTAAAATTTGCATGTGAAAGGATGATTCACACAAATATGTGCTTTCAAAACATGTCAGTACTTGCAAATGTACATACTTCAATAGTTGACACTGATTTGACTTTAATAATCTCCAAGTGTTGGAATTTGGTTTTGATTTCAATATCAAGTCATTTTGTAGTTAATCTTCATTTCCACATTGCTGACATCCATTTCAAATATTTGTCTGATCTCATCTCGGACATCATGTTCATCAAAGAGTGCAGATAAAAAAACTAGATATAAGGAAAGTCTTGTGAATTTTCTTTCAAATTGAGTAATATTGCTTCTGTGCAACTTCAGATTCTTCACAGTGTTGTGCTTCTACATTTGAATTCATGGCATCTTCCAAGTTTGAAACATGCTTGATCTTTCGTACAAAATTGCAATATCCATAACTTTAATTTTGTTTGAAATTAATTTGCAGAGGTAATCATATCAATTATGTTTTTATTTTTACCTTGTAATTCTAAATTCTGATCATTTAACTTTGTACTTGTATCTGTTTGAAATTTTAATTTCTGTAACTATTTGTTGTCTTGAAAAAAAAGTTGCATTTTTATGTTTTCTCTTGTCAAAAAATTATGTTATATGAGGTAACAGTTCTCAAAATCTATCTAGAATGATGCTTTTGCTCCACTACCTAAGTTCACTATGAATAAGTAAATCTCCATAATGCAAATCAACTTCCTCCAGAAAATATTTGAGCAGCCATCCCCCCCCCCTCCTCCTTTTTTTGTAATGCTTTGACTCAAATGAAATTTCTGATTTGTATAGTTTCTGTCATAACATAATCGAAATTTAGTAATTTTCTACATAATGCTTGTTGGTGGATTATGCAGTAGTAAGCAATAACATTTAGAAGTACGTTGTCTTTTCTACAATGTGAAACAAAACTTTTATTGCAACCAACCAATGCAGGTGCAACGTCTATCGTAATTGGTACAAGTTTTTTAAATGCCAAATTATTTGATGTTAAGATGCTCTTGAAAGTGTTGTAGATAACCTCTCCTCTGGCTCTTCCTCTCAATAACATAAATATGAGTAGTTTCTCTCTCCTTCAAATACTAATCATGCAAATCAATGAAGGAAGTAATATTCCTCATAACACATGGGAAATCGTTAAAATATTCAAAGCAAACAGAATATAAATTATGTTACATGGATGACCAGTAAGAGGTACAAGCACATTCAGAATTTATATTCTGTTTACTTTAAATATTCTACTAATCATACAAATATGTACTCCTATATAAAATATACATTGTTTGGATATATACATTAATATCTGGACACCCCTCTATTGATAGGGAATTAGTTCCTATGCAAGCACCACATCACAGACCCAACTACAAATGTGCTCATGGGGATATGATGAGACAATAGCGTGACTATGAATGCAAGATAAGATTGTAAAGAATAGAAAAAGAAGAGATCCACAGCATTAACTGATTTCCAGTGCTGACTGATAATAGGGTGCCACATAAACAGTCACTCCATACTTGACATTTCAGTGGCATTGAAGACCCCGAGGTCAATGGTTGGGGATGTCGTATTCAAATGGAACTGGACTAGGGCTGAATCTGCGTAGAAGCAATCCGGTAAACCTCTGGAGCTAACAAAATGTGACAAGAGAACTCTGCAAAGGACTGTCTACTGAAAATGCAAAACAACATTGTCTCAAATCATTCAAACCTCTATATGAGACTACTGAAACTGATATTAGCACTAGTACAGTGTGCAGAACTCTGCACAACATGGGCTACCATGTAAATACGCAAGCCTCAGAAAACTTGAAAAATATATTGTCCTAATTAAGAAGAAGGTAGTGTAGAACACGCTAAGTTATGTATAAAAGTTTAAGGCAAATATATTTCAGCCATTACTATGGCTCGCACTGATGAAGGCCATAGTAATGGCTGAAATATATTTGCCTTAAACTTTTTTATATGTAACTTAGCGTGTTCTACACTACTTTCTTCTTAATTTGTTTGTTAGTTATGTGCATTGCCTACCACTCATTTATATATTGTCCTGGAATGGAAATCGAATTCGCATCTCCCAATTTACATTCGAGTATGTTACAGTTACACCACCTAAAACAAAGAACCTCCAAGCAACTGAGGATGTGTTTTGGGACTCGTTTCGAGGTGGACGTGTTTTTGTTATCCCCATTCCAGGATGTTGGGATTTTCAAGTTTTCTGAGGCATGTCTACTTGCATGATTAATTTGGCATCCATCTGCCTGTAACATCTATTTGACTATCATGGGTTACTATGGTTGAGCAGCCATCCACAAGCCCCTAATCACTTCAACTAGTGCCACAAGCTAATAATCACTTCAACTAGTGCCACAAGCTAATAATCACTTTAACTAATGCCTTATGCTGACTAGCGTGGTGCAAGAAGCATTGGTCTTGGATTGTAGACTGATGGAAAGCTGTGCTTTGGAGTGAGGAGTCATGGTACACATTTTCCCGGTCTGATGATTGTTCCTTGTTGTGGCTGATTTTGGGAAAAAGGTATCTTCCAGACTGTATTATTCTGACAATGAAGTTTGGTGGAGGCAACATGATGGTATGAAACTGTTCTTTGTGTTTTGGCTTGGGCCCATTAGTCATTTTGAACAAAACCATGAATGCCTAACTCTGCCTAGATATCCTGGACAGTCATGCATTACCAACTTTGTGGCAGTACTCTGAGGAATGCCCATATCTCTATCAACAGGACAATGCACCATGTCATTGCTGCTCATGTTATTACAGATTGCTTTGAGATCATTTGCCCTGAAAAGTTGTACTAGCAGTCCCAGAGTCCTGACCTGAACACTATAGAGAATCTCTGGGATGAATTGAATCATTGGTACATGGAAAAAGATTGCCCAACAAATGAAGCAGAACTGGTCATTGCTTTGATTGCGAATGGTGGAACATATCAGCAGACATTTACAAAAAATTCCGTGGAGAGTATTCCACGAAGACTAGCGGACATCAAAAGGGCCAAAGATTTTAGCACACAATCTTAAATTTTCTGTAAATAAAGATTATTTGTGGACATGGACATTTGTCCAGATATTAATAGTAGAGCAGTGTACTTAGTTGCGCTACATCACAAGCATCAGGTGATTCATCATACTGAAGGGAAAACCAAATCCATATTTCTTATTTTTAAGTTGTGAGCACACATCAGTTACTATAATGTCAACTCATCTCATCATAGCATTTCTTGATAATTTCACACCTTCTTAGTAGTGTCAAGGATCTATGTCTTATTTTTAGAATTATCAAGTAATGTAGCAAGTTCCAAAGGTGCTAGTCTAAATATCTCACCATTTGTGAAAGTATTCTTGTGTTGTGCAAAAATGTGGGGAACCACATGTAATGATGGCACAGTCTTATTACACACTTTTTTGAAATGTAATCATTAATGATGTGTTTTTAGTTTTTTTTTTACTTGATCTTATTAATGATTTTGAAGGAAATAGATCATAGTGTGCATGAAAATCATTAAAATGAGAACTAAGGGTACCTCATTTTGGTAGAGAGACTGCCACATTGCATATCAAGCAGAAACACACCTTTCCTTATTTAGTGTGAAGAAAAACTCCTCTTCCCACCTCCTCATTAATAAAAAAATATGTTTATTTATTTTTATAGATTACTTATGGACAAATGGATACCAAAAAATTGTACTTACCATGCGGCTGTGGCACTGTTATGCTCACAACAAAGCTTTTTAGCAGTGGTGAAGGCAAGTAGTTTTGGTGACATCAGTAAACTAATGTGTGTACAGTGGTGAGAGGGAATTAGGAGCAAAGAGAGGGCACATGATACCGTCAGCTAGACGGTTATTTGAACATACTGTGGAGCATTGGATAAGCATAACCTAGGAACTTTTCAGTATTGTTTCTTTATTCCACAAAACCAAATTAGCCCTTTGCAATTGTTCCACCACCCTCCCCTTCACTCTTACAAAAGGGTTACAGTGGTAATGATGTAGCTCAGCTTTTCATGAGTGGTCAATAGCCTTCATAGTAAATTTTTCCCTAAATTTAAGACATGAGGGAATATCAACTGTGACAGAGGTGTTCAGTGACTTGATTTTTGGCCCACCTCTAGTATTAAGAAGCATCTCAAAATGTTCACTGCACACTGCCTGATGTTAGCTCCTGGAATAAAAAGTACTGCTTGGTTGCTTTCACTATTGAAAACTGAATTCTTAGTTGAATGAAATCATTTATAAAATATAGATTATGTCTAGTAAGTAAAAATGTATTTATGTATACTGATGGACTGGTTAGGCACTCCCGCACTATAGGAAACATGAACACATCATATCTTATGTATGTTACATGTATTCACACTATTGAAAACTGTCTTTATTTTTTAAGTGATTTTCCTAATCCATGCCTGAACACCAAGTTGGTATACAGGTGTCAGATAGTTATGCTAGATTTAGTCTCAAAAATCTGAAACATGTGTCTTACTTTATTAGTCCACGTTAGTCTTGATAGGAACGTTGGATTAACCGCGTACATAGGAAATTCATTCTGAAAAATTCTCTCAAGACTTCAGGAACACAAATCTGATGTGAAATTTGGAAAACCTTTCTTTTCCTTGTCTCAACTTACCATGGCTGACACGTCTGCTGTTCCACTTTGGTCCGATACAAAAAAGTTGGCTTCCTTCCAAAATTGTTTTGCTCTGAGGTTTAGAAAAAGTTTGGAAATTTTATTTTCCAAATATTGCAACTCTGAGCTCCCCATTTACGTTCCATACATCTGGAAATCTCTCATCGCATCACGTCACCCGGAGTTACCGTTACAAAACTTACCTTTCTAATCTGGCAACGAAACAAATCGTAGTTGCGCTGATGAAGGCCATAGTAATGGCTGAAATATATTTGCCTTAAAAACTTATAAGTAGTTTAGCGTGTTCTCAACTACCATCTACTTAACTTGTTGTTAGTTATGTGCATTGCCTACCACTCTTTTATAAATGCGACAATTATTTAGTTGTCTGATTTATTTGCATCTGAATTTTAAAATATTTTTTATGTAAAAAATAAATTTTGAGATGAGACATTGTAAAATTGTAAGTTATTGAGCAAAACATGTTTTATGCTGCATAATTGTAATATATTCTTAAATTGCTTTTTTGGTGTGTGAGCAAACCTCTTGCTGTTTCAGTTCTTGTCATTTGTATACTCTTAAATTGCCTTTTCCCTAATAACGACTGCTGTATAAAGTACTTTTTATATTTTGCAGATGATCGTTTTATACTCAAGCAGATGCCAAAGTTAGAGTTGCAGTCTTTCTTAGATTTGGCACCATCATATTTCCAGTACATAAACAAAGCTTGTTTAGAACAGGTGAGTGAGAATCTGATGAGAACGTAATGTTCAAAACAAGTGTGGTTGTTATTCTGGTACATGGTGATGCACTATCAAACAAAACTATTGGTGTGAATAGTCAATAATAACTACAACTTAAAAAATGTTTCTGCTTATTACAGTAGAAATTAATCTCTGACTATTAATATTGTATTCTACAACAAATAATTTTGTGTTTATGTACCACAACAAATAAGCTTTTCATATCATCATCATCAACCATTATCAATCCACTGCTGGGCGAAGGTCTCTCCAAGCCTCTTCCACAACGGTCTGTCTTGTGCCAGTCTCCTCCATGTTACTCCCACATACTTTCTAATTTCATCCACCCATCTCCCATGTGGTCTTCTTCTGGGTCTTTTCCTGTCCCTTGGAATCCAATCTAAAATTTCGGCTGTCCATCAATGGTCTGTCCTTCTGGCAATATGTCCAGCCCATTGCCATTTCAGGGATTTTACTCTGATCATGATGTCTTCCACTCTCGTCATTTTTCGGATCCACGAGTTCCTCTTTCGCATACTACCTTTTTTGTTATCACATCTTTTGAAAAAAGCTTAGTAAAGAGGAAACTAGAAGAAGGGATCGAAATAGCAAGAAGAAGAAGCACCACAATTAACAATAATTGCGGATGGACTCTTCCAATTGAGTGGCAGCAACTGCTCCAGTGACATAGTCCTGATGACGAACTAGGCTTTAGTTCGAAAATTTGATAACCAACTTTGATGAAAAATAACCTCTATAAGACCCGTAAAAAAGCTATTCCACAAGGATATTTTATGTTGTCATTAGGGCCTAGATTTTGATGATCTAAAATTCCAAAAAAAAAATGCCTTTAAAATTGAGGAAAGATGCCCTTAAATTTTTGAAAAGAAAATCAGCCTGTAACAGTTTTATTTTAATTTTTGTCAAAAATTACAGTAGATTATCTTCAGGAAATTGATAAATTATGTTTCTAGTCTTTAAAATAAATATTAAATGCAAAAAATGGTAAAATAACTTCAGAAGGAAAAATAGAAAGAAACACAGGGTTTGTGCTGCTCCTGGAATTTAAGAATATACTCCTTAAATTATTACTATTTTGATGTTGGAACTTCAAATTATATGTTTCGTGATTTTTTTAGCACGTCTTTTGTAAAAAAAGATCGTGCGTATGTTATCAGTTTGTCCGTCCGTCCTTCTGTGGACACCATATCTCTGCAGCTATTAGTTCGATTTGAAAAATTCTATTTGCATTGGGAAGTTTAACCCTTAAACGACCATGACCCCAAAATCTTGCATCACTCTAAACAACATAACACCCGAAACTGTCTGCTGTTTCACTTTTTTTTTTAATAACAATAGTGACTGAGGGTGACTCCTGCTGATCTCCCATAAGTCGAGAAAATTTGAAGAATCACTCTAGACCGGCGTTTCGGGCGTCTAAGGCAGTTTGTACATAGTCTTTTTGGGTGTTATGTTCGTTAATGGGTTAAAATAGGCGAATGGTGATCCTTCGTTCCGTTGTTGTTTTTAACGATGTATAATTTTGCAGCTAGAGGGCGTAAATGAAGATGATATCAAATTCGAAATACATTTTATTCCATATATTTGCTTCTAAACATCTGATTCCAAAAATTCTTTTACCTTTAGATTCCATTTATGTTGAAGAGAATTTTAAGTATAGTTACTTTTTTCAAGTTATGCATAGATTTTCTGCTAGAGGCGTAAAAGTAAATGGCATTTTCCCCAATATCTGTACTTCTAAAAATCCAATGTGAAATTTTTTTCTTTGGCATATACAGCTCCTGATGGGAAATTTTTTGCATATAAGTTCTAATTTTTGGTAAAGAATGGTTTACCCATGAAGGGGGCATAAGTGTTAATTTCTGCTTCTGATGTCTTTGCCACAAAATCTGAACGTGTAAAATCTGTGGACTGATGACACTCTCATCGATAAACCTTTTCGGAATATTTTCTTCTTAAAATAATGCATGTTTTCTCCACCAGGGGGCGTGATGTAAATCTTATTTTTTTCAATATCTCTACTTCTATGAGTCCGATTTTAAAAATTATTTCTTTGTTGGGTAGTCTTTCTAGTGCGAAATGGTTTTCATATAATTTCAAAATTTTCAAATAACTCAGACTTTCCGCTAGGGGGCGTAATGATAAACTGTGTTTTCCCTGATATTTCTGCTTCTAAAACTCTGATTAGAAAAATTCTTCCTGTATCGCATACAGCTCCTGATGAGAAATGTTTTTCATATAGTTTCTAATATTTGGTAAAGAATGGTTTAGCCACCAGGGGCATAAGTGTTCATTTTTGCTTCTGGTGTATTTGCAGCAAAATCTGAGCTCCGGAAAACTCGTCTGAAAAAATTATTTCCAGGACTGATACCACTCACATCGGAAAACCCTTTGAGAATACTTTCTTCTTAAAATAATTCATTTTTTCCCTGCCAGAGGGGAGTAGATGCATATCTTATATTTGTCAGTATTTCTTCTTCTAAGGTCTGATTTGAAAATTTCTTTCTTTGTTGGAGAGCGGTTCCGCTACAAAATGTTTCGCACATAATTTCAAATTTTTATTAACGCACAAGTCTGCAACCAGAGGGCGTAAGTTCATGATTCCATTTATAGCAGTATCTGCAGAATTAAACAACCAATTGAAAAACTTCTTTCTTTGGTCAGATACTACTGTTTTCCATAGACTTTGAATATCTTTGATAAATTTAATTTTCGTCAGAACAGATTCAAAAGACTTGCTCATTACACCCGAAAATTCGGTGTCATCTTTCTTGTTTTTTGCTTTCTTTCATTATGTGTGTGTGTTTTATCTTCATTGCACTGAATTGTTATTCGTCATCATATTCTAATTCTCATGTTGTATTTTGAGGATAAAAATACATACCATACTTATAAAAAAATTACATATAGTTGCACTGGTAGTAATTTTAGTTAACTTTTGGGTATAAAATAATTTATTCAAAGTTATTCCCAGATTTCAGTATGTCATTGGTATTTCAAAAAGCAAAATATTTAAATCACTATAGCTATGACATTAGTAACTTCAGTTAGCTAGGTACGAAAAAAACCACTTAACAAAGTTTGGTTTTCTCTCATTCCTGTATGTCATAATTGACTCCTGGAAAATACTATTTGGACTCCTTAAAAACTCCTTAAATGGACTTTCAAAAATGAGTATGAACCCTGGAAACAGTACATGCCTGTTCCACATGATGTTAAGCACAGCAGTATTGTGCTCAATTGTTAGGTGCATCATAATGCTTTCTGATATGAATGAACATTTATTGTCTGCAAGGACTATAAAAACGTCCTTGCAGACAATAAATGTTCATTCAAGAATTGGGAATTGGGGTATACTTTGAAAAAAAAAAAAGAAAGAAACAATTTCATGTACTGTTAATTTTTCTTTGTTTTCAAAAGTGTGTGCTTCTCCAGTCAAAAATAAGAAATTTTCCTGAAAGTCTGTCTTTCTAAAACATTGTTCAGTTTGGCAACAATAAAATGTCCAATCTTGCCTTTGACTTTGTTGAAAACTTGGCTTGTCTTGTCAGTGTAAGAGATTGTATCGATGAGTTCCATACCTTGTTTTTCTAAGCATGTAATTATTGAGGGCAAAATGATGAAGTTTGATTTGATGTACATCAGATTTCCTTCTGTTGTGTCTTCAGAGAACATGTGTTGTGCAATTTGAAAACAAAGTATCACCAATTTCAAAACCACTCACTATATATAGACCACAGTAATGTGTGTATATATGCATTTAGCCATGTCCCCCATCACATGCTGTCATGGGTTTTGGTGGCAAGGCTAGACTAAGAGCTTTATTCCCCAGCATCTATCCATGAATGTAAATATGTTAAAAGGCACCCAATCAACTCTCTGGGATTGCCCCCTAACCGCTATTTTAAAGCAACTAATGGCCTGAAGCAAAGAGATCCTAAGGATAGGATATCAAAGAAAGGTAACTTGATCACGCTAGTTACGTTAACTAAAACTTTTACAAAAAGTTCGTAAGTTGGAAGCTTTCGACCTTTTTGTAAAAGTTTTAGTTAACGTAACTAGCGTGATCAAGTTACCTTTCTTTGTTAATATTGTTACGTGTTTTGCCCATAATCGTCATGTCAGGATAGGATATGTTACGTTACAGTCTCAGCGAGAGAAAGTAGGGTACAGGAGCAGTAACCTAACTCTCACACTTGGCTTGCTTTTTTCATTGTTCAGCTGACCATGTCATTCACATGTAGGTCATTTGACAGATATCATAAGTTTGGACTTATTCCCGTTGAGCAGGAGGTTGTTTCTTTCAATCATGACAATGAGACAGGGAGAAAATTTTCAAATATAAATTTTCCAATTTTTGAAATTATTGAGTGAAAAGTTTAGTGACCAAAATACACAAAAATATATTTCCATTTTGAATTTCATCAAAATCCGTTGAAAACTTTAGAAGTTACGTATGTGCATGCTTCTTTTTCTTTTTTAGATGTGTTCCACTCGTGCGTAAGGATTTTTGTTTTTTAATTTTGAAACTACTGAATAGATTTATTTGAGGAAAATGTAAAATACTTTTTATGTTGGAGAATCTTGGTGGTCATAATAAATTCAATTTATTTATTTTTTATTAAGAGAAATAAATTTTTCAATTTTAACGGCATTGAGAGACACCCTTTAAATTATGCTTTTCAAACATAAGTTGCAGAAGCGTTTATACTCCATACAAAGCCAGGTGTAATGAAATTTTAGAATGTTGTTGGGGATGGCTCAGGATCAACCCTGTAGAAAATTCCACAATTTTCTGACATTGAACCGCTCCTGATAAAGATCGCTATTTAGGAAACAAATTTGGTTTAAGAGTTTTACAATACATCACAACATTGTGTTTTGCGATGTATTACACATCAATGCAAGTGCTCCAACAAATAAAGGCTGAAACACATTTGAATCACTTTAAAATTCAGATGATTTGAAGCCTCTTAAGAATTTTTACTGATATAAAATAAGAATACCTCACAATTCTTGGGGGGTCATAGTTCTTATCAGTTCTGTTTTCCACAGAAAAATGATGGGATTTTCTATGTGGTATTCTTAATTTTTGTATTTTCTCATTAAATTATCAAAAGTAACTAAACAGGATTGAATTAATTGCAATTTTGAATTGTGAGTCAAATGTGTATCTGTGCTTGTTGGAGCACTTACATCAATCTGAACATATAAGGTGTATTATTTCAGTCCTGACACAATGTGAAACACTTGAAAATGAGGCGCTGAATGGGAAACACTTGAAGACGAGACATAAGTGAAAGAATAAAAAAGGGATAGAGAAGCAATAAAGGGAAACTATTGTTTATACCACCGGTGATGGAAGCAGGGCAGTCTTAATTGCTTTCACCAGAGTAAAGAAAGCGCTGAGATTCCAACGCAACTGTTTCGTGCTGTAAAACCTCCGAATAACGGTTGCCGTTCGAACCTGGGAAAAGTGACTGTTGTTGGGAGGTGCCATTGTTCACAGGTTACGCCTAGGTTAACATTGCTAGTCCTTTGCATTGGTACAAAAGGAGAATAATTGTACAAAGCTTGCGCACAAAGAAAGTGGTTTCAGAGCTTTCTCCAAAGGTAAAATGCTGAATGAAACTCAATATAACAACTTAAATAGAATCATGATGCAGAGGATTTTAGGAAAGTGGTGTCTGACACATCGTGTCAAACTCTCCTTTAGAAATATCAAGCTAAAAGGTTAAGTTTAGGGTACGCTAAACAAAAGAAAAATGATAGACGGGGAAGGGCAACTGCACAGTTAGTTAGCCACGCACGAAAAAATAGGAACAGAACTCACACAGACCAATCAAAGACAAACCGCTGTCAACTGAAAACATTTCACGCACCAACACGCCTCCCTCGCCCCAGGTTGCAACTGAAACATACACATGAGCTGGAGTTCGCTTCACGTAGAACTAAACTTTAACTTCTTTCTTTTCACTTAAGCACATTATTGTACTTGCCGTAATCCAACCCATCGAATTTGAGACACGGTAAAATTCTTAGTAGCATTGTCTATTCCTATTTTAAAGTGTGTAAAATCCTAAAGAACAAGATGTCCATTAGATCTCTTTCTGGACTGACTGGGCTGTTTGTTGGCCCCTGTTAAGAGGTTTCACTATTTAGAGGTTATCATTAATGTGAATCCTATGGCAGCTGTTCTATACCAATCAAAACGTACCATTGCTTAGAAGTTGCTGTTGTTTTGAGATGTCCAATAATGGAAGTTTCACTGTATATTTGAATGTGATATAATAAATACCAAATGTACACACTTTGTTATTTTTTTCCTGTTTTCGAAAAAAAAAAAAGATGGTTGACTTTTACTTACTGCAGTTTTTTTTTTTTTTTTTCAAACATTTTAATAGCATTTTAGCAGTGTAAATATACTGTCACAACATTTTTATGATTTATATAAACAAACTTGTGTTATGTACTTTGGCATCATACATAGGTGCAAGTTTTCAGTCTAAGGACAGAAGTTCTTCTTTCAAAACTTACTGTAAAATGGAAGTTAAGCAGAGTGGAGATTTTCTTTTTTTTTTTTTTTTTCCGTTCACAACATTCCTGCTGCCTTGTGTTGTTAAATTTCATTTTATTCCTTAAATGTTGGTATTGCAGCTTGAAAATAGAGGTAGCAACTTCCAAAAATGGAAGTTACACGAAACAAAATTTTCGCTGTAATCTTAAATGCTTTTTCTTGCGATGTTTGCTCTGCTCTGTATTGTTGTTGAATATTATTTTATCCCATAAACATTCGTATTTCAACATGAAAATGGAGGGAAATTTTCTGAAAACGGAAGTCTGGTGAAACAAAGATTTCTCCCGTAATAGTAATTTTTTTTTTTTTACTCATGATATTCTCTCTATCCAATATTGTTGTTAAATATCATTTCATTGCAGAAATGTTTGAATCTCAGCTTGAAATAGAAGCAACAATTTACAAAAACAGAAGTTAGACAGAACGAAAATTCCCCTGTAATCTTCAATTTTTTTTCATGGGGTTCCCCCTGTTTTGTATTGTTGTTAAATATTTTTATTCCATAAATATGTGTGTTTCAGCATGGGGGAAAAAAATTGACGAGGGATGCTAGACAGAGCAAAACTTTTTTGCTGCTCTCACCTGTTATGTGTTGTTGTTAAATACCTATAACCTTATTACATAAATATTTGTATTCCAGTTTGAAAATGGAAGTTGGATGGGGCAAAAGTTTCTCTTGTTATTGTATTTTTTTCTCTCACAATACTCCCTCTGTCCTGTATTGTTTTTAAATATCATTATCATTTTACTTCATAAATTTTTGTTTTTCAGCTTGAAAATGGATTAAAAAATTTCCGAAAACGTAAATTAGATGGAGCGATAATTTATCCTGGCCATAAGTTTTTCCCTCTTGATGTCTCCTCTGTCATGTATTATTGTTAAATATTGTTTTATTCAATAAGTGTTGGTATTTTTGCATAATGACATGTTGAAAGATCTAACTTTACACTTAGAGCTCTGAAAAATGTACCTAGGAATGCACATTCTGTTCTCGCTTGTATGCTGCTGTCAGTTACCATTTATTTACCATGGCTGAAATCTACTGACATTGACTTCTGTGGAGTATATTCACAGTGATAACAACTACATTGTTAAAATTGTACAGTACTGTGAAATCTCAAAACGTTTTTCAAATGGGTTGAAATTTTTCACATTTGTATTCATTATGGTGAAAAACAAATGTAGGATGTAAGACCATGAATTTTTTGAAATTTAATATTCCCTTATAATAGAGTGGTGTATTTGAAAATGTAATTGCATGTATAAATACACTGTAAAGCAATTGAATTAGAGACAGCTGGCGTTATGCAAATGTGGCGCTGTGGGCGGCCCTGTAAGCGGAAACGACATGACGTATGCAGCGATACGACAATATAAGGAGTGATTCGACGGGAATCAGTAAGAGTCGGACACAGTATATGAAGGATCTAAGCGCATTTGATTGTGGGCAAATTGTCGGGGCCCGACGAATGGGTCACTCCATCTCGGAAGTCGTGCAGGCACTAGGATTTTCATGAGCCACTGTGTCACGGGTGCACCGTGAGTACATCGAATCCGGTGAAACCATCCCTGCAAGGGCCAACTGACGTGGACAACAGCATGTGGATGAGCGGGGTCATCGTCGGCTAGCTCACATTGTAACAGCAGATAGACGGGTCACAGTGCAAGTAATCACTCTGCAATTTATCGCTGGTGCACAAAAACGTGTAAGCAGCCACACCATCCAGAACCATCTCCTGGCTATGGAATACAGAAGCCATCGTCCCACGAGGGTACCGCTGCTGACCGCACATCACAGGGTGCAAAGATTAGCATGGGCGCGGGAACATCACCACTGGACCCTAGACATGTGGGGAAATGTTACCTGGACTGATGAGTCGAGATTCACGTTGGTACATGCGGATGGCAGGATACGAGTATGGCGCAAACCACGTGAAGCGATGGATCCTTCTTGTCAGCAGGGTACTCTTCAAGCTGGTGAGAGTGGCATTCTTGTCTGGGAACTGTTTACGTGGACTGAAATGGGACCCCTGGTACGTGTGACATCGCCCCTCACAGGTCAACGTTTTTGGGATATCCTGGACGACCATTTGCTCCCATTTGTGCGTCTTCATCATCCCACTGGGGACCTCATCCTGCAACAAGACAATGTACCATGCTATCGCTCCTGAATTGTATCCGAATGGTTGGATGAACACTCCACCAATGTGACCTCGCTTCTTTGGCCAGCTAGGTCACCTGACCTCAATCCCATCGAGCACATCTGGGATGCCATCGAGACAGATGTTCGAGGCTCTGACTCCCCTCCATCAAATCTTCGTGAACTGTGGGAGCTTGTTATGGGGTCGTGGATCTGTATGGCTTCCCAACGCTTCCGGTGTCTTGTCGAGTCCATGCCGAGACAAATCGCCGCTGTCATCAGGACGAAAGGTGATGCTTCAGGTTACTAGACAGGTATCTCTAATTCAATTGCTCTTCAGTGTAGGTGGCATTACATTGAAAAAATTAATATAAAGGAGACAATTAAGAGCATGGTGTCTAATTTATTTCAATATAAAGTGGGAGAGTGTTGTAGAGTGGAAAAAATGTTTAGTCTTGGCAGTGACTCTTGGCTTTACTCATATGTCAGAGTAAATCTGACAAAATTCATAGCCAGTGTGGAACATCCAAGATCTAGATGGGTTTGCTTTGTTTAGTTTCTGAGAATTTTTAGTTTCTGTAAGTGACTACAAAAGTTTTTAATTTTTTACGAGCCACAAATCATATTCTTTTAGAAAGCTCAGAGTTTGTGCTTTGCCTCCTAACAGGATGAGTCTGCATTACCTGAACTATGAGAAAAGAACAGAATAGATTTATTTATGCATAGCACAGCAGAGAGTGTGGTAGTTTCTGTGAGTTTGGAGTTCAGAAGGTTGAGAATTTTTTGTGTGCTAGTTTCAGTGAAATTTATTTTACCTGCTATAATTTCTGTTTTAGAGATGATTTTAGTCCTTGTATGCATGTGCAGCAAGGAAAAGAAGAAACTGACACTAAGCAGAATATATGCATTATGCTGTATGTCTTTCATCATAGCATAGAAAAAATGGGTGTGTCTGCATTGAAAAGCCACATGAAAGGGAGCACACCCAGTTATATTAATCATTTTTTTTTTCGGTTAGTAATGATTTAATAGCTTGCAGTTAGAAACATGGTTCATACGCATCCTGGAAAAGTCTTGGAATTCTGTTTTGTCCTGGAAATGTCCTAAAATTCTGTTACATGTCCTGGAATTTTATCCATTCCTGCCTTTTTGTTCCTGCATGATGTTTTGTAGTTGAGGATTTTTCTACTGACATAACATGTCTGACAAATTTCCCTCCCCACCTCCTGCAAAATGCGGGGGAGGGGGCTGTTGGTTTTCTTTTCTGTTAAGAGGACTGAAGTTGAGTTATTGGCATCTTTCCGGCCAGGGAGACCATATCTCTGCAATTATTAGTTTTATTTGTAAAATTATTTTTGTATTGGGAAGCTTAAAATGTGAGAATGAAGATCCATTCGTTCCGTTTTTGTTTTTTTATCGATGCACAACTTCGCCACTAGAGGGCACAGATGGAGATCACATCTAATTTAAAATGCATTTTATTTCATATATTTGCTTCTAAATATCCAATTGAAAAAAATTATTTTTCGTTTTGATGACATTTATATCGAAGAATATTTTAATTACAGTCCCTTTTTTAAATAATGCATAAATTTTCCGCTAAAGGTAAATCGCGATTTTCCTAATATCTCCACTTCTAAAAGTCTGATTTAAGAAATTCTTTGTGCGTTGGATACAGCTCTTGAGGGGAAATGTTTTGCATATAAATTCTAATTTTTGGTAAAGACTAGTTTGGCCACCAGAGGGTGTAAATGTTTATTTTTGCTTCTGATGAAATGCAACGAAATCTGAGTTGAAAACTCGATTAAAAAAATTCTTCCGTGAACCGATACCACTCACCTCGGAAAACTTTTTGAGAATACCTCCTGCTTAAAATAGCACATCATTTTTCCACCTGGGGGTGTACATGTATATCTTATAATTTCAAATTTTTCTTAATGCACAAATGTGCCACTAGAGGGCGTAAGTTCATGTTTCTGTTTACAGTAATATCTGCGGGACTAAAAACCCGATTGAAAAATATTCTCTTTCGATCAGATACTACTAACTATGAAAACTCGTTATGTGTATTTTCTTCCTAAAATAATGCACAATTTTGCCGCTAGGGGGCACAAATATTTAATTTATTTTTCTCAATATCTGTACTTCTAAATGTCAGATTTAAAAAATTATTTTAACACCAGATACAATTTACCTTATGAAACACTTTAGGTTTGTATGTGAATAGGTTTGTAGTTCACAATTCTGTCGCTAGGTGGTGTTTGTGTACTTCAGTTTGCATTTGTATCTCTGCTTCTAAAAATCCTACTGGGAAATTTTTCTTTTTTTTTTTTTTTTTACTGTGTGCCATTTGCATACAGATTAGAGGTGAATAAGATTTTTGCTTCAATAAGAAGATCCTCTTCAAATAATGTACAACTTTCCCCATAGGGGTTGTAAAGGTCAAAACGTTTTTCTTGCTATCTCTGCTTCCGGGAGATGTATTTGAAAAGTTCTTTTTCCTTAGCATAGCTTTTGCTATGAAGAATGCTTTTCGCCTGTTTTCAACTTTTCCATTATGCAAAATTCTTCCACTAAAAGGCATAGATTTATATCATGTTTTCTTCTACATCTCTTTTTTTAACTGTTTGATTTGAAAATCTTTTTGTCTCTAATACCTTCCTTCTGCTATGGGAAACGTTTTTTTTTTTGCACCATTTGTTAATTTTCGTAACATACTTTTTAGCCATTGGTGGAAGTAAATAGCTGATTTTTTTTTCTGGGTTATTTGGACTGTTACTGACATTTTCTAATTAATACTTTATGTAAAAATTTGCCATAAAATCAGATTGCTTTCTAATATCATAAACTTAAATCTAGTTGTTTCTTAGTATTTTCTGAGCTAAGTAATCACTTTGCATCTTCTATAATTAGTTTTCTAATCATGCCCCGTTAAATTGTCTTGATCACTATTGAATGCAGTTGTACACAGCCCTTGGACTTAAGGTTTTCCCGTTATTCTCTTTCATTATATGTTGGAAATTTTTGTGCATGCTTTGTTTGCTGGCGAGTACAAATTTAAAACATAGCTACAGCATCAATAGAATGTTGAAAATTCCTTCCCTAAATAAAATGTAACACAAATATTTGCTCCCATGATTATGTGTTTAAGAAATAACAATCCCTTTGGTCTTTTGAAAAATTTCCAAATATTTCACCTTTCCTTACCCTTAAATTTCCAATGTAAGCATTATTTCAAAATATTTAAATAAAAATAGTATTTTATGTATTGATGGTGTGATATATGAAAGCATTTTAAGAGTAATGCCACATACCTATGTATTTTTTAGTTTTATGGTTTTTTTTTAATTCTGTAATTTGCTTCAGTAATTGAACTTAAGCCAAAGTAGAAAAATATTTTTTTCTCAAAATCAGTGTAATATAATGTATATAAAAGTTTAGTAGATATTAAACCTGGTCACATTTTCAGTGACAGTTTTGGCATTTCAGTATTTATCTGTGATTCTAAGTTTCTGATTAGCTGCAGCAGACATCATTTTTAACATTCTGCTTTCTATATTAAGTTTGCCCAAGCATGTAGGAAGTTGTTTGTTGTAGGTTACAGGTTGAACAGACTTATGGTTTCACTATATTTTAAGTAAGAGCGTTTGGATCGTATGTCCTGGAAAAAAATCCAAAAGTCCTAGAGTTTTGTGATTGAAAAAGTGTATGAACCATGTAGAAGTGTGAATTCTACAGTGTAAGTTTTTTGCTAAAATCATAGTTTCTTGATTTATTTTACCTGTGGCTGTTTAAAATGGGACATGTGATTACATGCAAAATAAGCCTTCAGAGCAATGTCACCTTCCCAATGCTTTGCAAAAAGGTTTTAGCCAAAGCTTTAAAGCAACTGTTTTCCAAAGGTGCACATGGTTGTCAACTTTCAGACTGTCTCCAAAATTTTGTGTAGATGGTAGATGTGCTAACAGTGTAGTGTTATTAGTATTGTGTTTCTAATCCTTTAGGCCACTGCAGTAATAGTATAACTGATCCTATATTATATATTGTTATACATAAAAAGTGTCTTTGAACAGACTTACCCGCACACTACCCCCCCCCCCTCCAGGTTTTCTTTATAAATATCTAATCGCACAACATAGTTACTTGTGTGTTATAACAAAGTTCATTTCACTCTTTTTTTTGCAATTTTCTTTTGCTCGTTCCTGTAGCATATTCATGAACTATACATGAAGTTCATCTTTATTCAGTTATTAATTAGAACTCTTTCTGGCCAAATGTTCTAGTAAAATAAGTAGTTCAGACTTAATGTGCCAAAGCCAGTAATTCACTAAGGAATTTGAACACTGTTTTAAGCAAAATAAATATTGCCAATAATGCCCTTGAAAAAGAAAAATTTTCCTTTGAAAAGTTCTTGAATAGTCGTTGAATTTTATTTATTTTTTTCTGATTAAAGGTATTCACCATGATTTTATATCCAACTTATCAGGTTTGTGATAAATAAATAAATAACGGTAGAGAAAGGTAAGTGAGTGAATTCTTCAACTAAATAATTACTTTGCTGATTCCTTGGAAATAGCATTTTTTCCTTTTTTCAGATGTCATTTTGTTGGTGGTGTTTGAGGCTCAGTGCCACATTTTTATGAGAAATTCTTCAAATTCTGTATTTCTATTCACCACTATCATCAGTATGGAAGAATGTTGACTTCCTTTCAAAGTTGTTGTTAACTGAGGCAATATGTTCTTTAAATTTGTGTACTGGTCATCTTTCCAATTTATCAAGTGAAGTATATCTGAAATTTGATAAAATTATAAAGTACAATTAACACATTGTTAGCATCCTGCAGATGCCCATGGTGAGAAAGTGTCATTATTTCATTTGTCTTGTGATCACTTGCTTTCAGATAAGATTGTTGAGTATGTTTACTTTTTATACAATTCTGACATTTATCAGTTTCTTTCAAGCTAGGAAGTTTCATACCAAATGCGAAATTAATTTACTCAATTTCCATAACAGCACTTATATCATGGTGACCCAAACTATATCATGGTGCCACAAATTTATGCAATTCTTATTTTTATCTTTTGTCATTACCATCATTTCCTTTTCTTTTACTGTCTACCCATGTACAAATTGTCTTCATCTTTTATGCATATCACTAATAGTGTTATTACTCTTATTAATACATCGATCATTTTGAAGGACTACTTTTCTTCTGTTGCAAACACCTTCACAAAAACTGCTTTCAAGCTGCAGAGCATACATCTTGTAATTTAACTTCACTTATTTTTCGTATATCCATTTTGTATTGCAAGTAACTGCGATTTTGACTTCCTGCATTCACCAATAGACTTCTAAATTCTTCAGCTTCCTTCATGGTAAACAAAATCACAACATGTAAAAAAAAGTAATGAAAAAAAATCAAAACATGAGACTTGTGGCTTGAGAATCAACAGACCATCCACCAGTAGACTTATTTGTACTTGTCTTCATTTCAAGCAAAATTTTTCAGTCTTGTTATGTTTCATATTCATCATCTAAAATGAAATGAGGTAGTGTTCTATTTGCTTACCCATTGCATATGTTTTGTTAGGATGTTTATCTATCCATTTGTGCTTTTTTCTTCCTTATCTGATGCCAGCACTTGTACTTGAACATGCTAAGCGCAGCGTGGTCACCGGTGGACATTTTGTTACTTGACCCAGAGACCGCGTGTCCACTGGTGCCCGAGATACTTTGGATAACCTATGCACTACAGGTCTATTGTACGGTCCCAGAGGCAAGTATACTGGTGCTGGGGTTGGGCAGATTGTGAGAACAAGGTGAATAAAACACAAAATTCAAAAACAAATCATTTGTTTTATTTTCTGAACTTAGTACATAAGAAAAAAGGGCTATTGCTGAAATTGATGCTCTGTTTGAAAGCACAAAATACACATTGGTGTATTGTTGCAGCCTTCACATGTTGTGTTGACTTTTTTGGTGTGCTTTCTGGCATATGCAGCACCTAGTTCAGAACTGAATTTTCTGTAACAAGAGGAACATCTCTTCCTAGTCAATCTTTTTTGACCCTCGACTTCTTTGAGCTGATGGCCTTTTTCGTTTGATGTAGAAGGTCTCTTTGCGGATGTAAAGGGTTGGTTTTGAAGGACTATGTTGACTTTTCTGGGTTGGCTTTCTGTCTTTTTCAATGTTTTCACGATCTTTTGTCTGAAATCTGTTACTTGCATTTTTGTTGTTGTTGAATTTATTGTATAATTGGAGAGTATTTGTGACTGTTGTGGCAGTTATCAAATGAAAAACAATTCTCTTCCACCATTTGATAGTACGTCTTACGTAAGGAGAGTAGGCTGCCATTTGATCTGACAGATCAATATAGGAGTTCCCTTTATTGTAGTCAAGAATCATGGTCAGTTTTGTAACATCCTTTCTCCTATGGCGATATTTTGTTGTAGACGCATCATGCTTGGTGCTCATCCCTTTTGTCTCTCCATTTCAGAATGACTATTTGATTTTCATTTTGGCGTGCTATGAGCTTCCTTTTTCTAAGTTTAGCCTTGGTCACAGCAGCGGGATTATTCCTATGATTGGGATGAAGTGTCCTTACTAAATGCATGTTCCGTTGGATCATGGTTGTTGCTAAAGCAACACTCGTATACCAGTTGTCTACATACAACGTCCTTCCATGATCCAACAGCTCTCCATTAGTTGACACACTACATTTTCGAAGACAGAAACTGTAGGATCTTCCTCTATCCCTGTGTAGATTTTGAATGCCCAAGTGCATCCACCATCGACACAGAGCTTGAAGACTTTGATACCATAACGGTGTCGTTTGTTAGGTATACATTGCCGGGAAAAGATTTGACCCCAAAATGGCACATTACTTTTGCCAATGCAGACATTCTCTTCAGGCACATATGCATGTTTGAATTTTGCTTGTAAAGCATCAATAAATGGTGAAATTTTCTTCAGTCGATCTTCATGTGGCCCATCTGCATCTCTAGACACATGAAACATAGTCAAGAGTTGTTTGAACCGGTTGCGACTAATTGTGGAGACATTTTGTTTTTATGCAAATCATTTCTAGACCAATAATCCCTAAGTTTGGGCATGTACACTAAGCCTATTCAAATAATAAAGCTGATGATATTTTTTTTTTTATCTCCAATGGGTTTGTCGGGATCCATGCAGGTAGGCGGGAGTTTTTACGAGTAGATATATTTTTTTGTTTTTTCATTTTTTCTGGTGCGTAGTAATTTGTTTCTTGTACAAGTAAATCAATGATTTCCTCTTCTATAAAATAGAGAAAAAAATCTGAAGGATGTTTTTTTCTGAGGTTGCAAACCACATCTGTGACTTGCCCTGTTTGAGGAACATCCAAGATGAACTTGTTTCTGTCACCTGTCACTTCTTTCCAAGTGCAGATTGTCCTATTTGGGTTAACATTATTGGCATTATCCATTGAATCATTGTCTTCCTCGCCTTCTTCATCACTTTCATCCCCTTCAGATGAACTTTCCGCCAAATCATCATCATCAGAAGAATATCCTGCATTCATTCCAAGGTTTGCTGCTTTCTCATCATCCATTGTATCAGTTTCATATATTCTGTGGCTCACTTCATCTTCTTCATCCTTTCTAACGCTTGCTTCATGTTTTCTCTCATTCATTCTAACGTTTGCTTTATCTTCATCCATTCTGACACTTTCTTCATTTACTTCCTGATTCACTCTGTCTTCATTGTTTTCATCACATTCATGCATTATTTTATTTACTTCTTTCTCGATTTCCGTTTTGGTTCACGGTCTTTTGCGTTTCATCTTGCACTTTTGCAGTTAGCTAATAGGCCACTTTTGATCACTAGTTTTTGAGGTCGCTTTCGGTTACTTCGAATTCACTTTATCAGTCTTAGGCTGCCTATTTTATGCACATTTGAGTTTATCTGGTTTTCACTGAAGTTTATTCTAGTTACTGCATGTTTCTATATATGTATTTTCATTTCTTTAGTACAACCTGAAACAAAAAATAATTATTACTCCATGTGACCACTGGTGAGAACGCAGTCCTAGAATGCAAATTTACTGGCTGGGACCGCGTGCTCACCCGTGGTCATCCAAAAAAAAAAAAAAAAAGACATACATTTATGAAAATGACATCAGAAACACAAATTAAGAACGCAAACAAATATTTGGTTGAAACGCATTAAAATATGGTTTGGTCCCAGTGACATCTGACGTTTTCGGCGCAGCGCTTAACGTGTTAAAATAATTTATCTATTTGCAAATTGTGCAGTGTTTAGCATCTGTGTATTTTGTATTAATGTGGTCACTTTCAGTTTTAAAAGCTGTGTTGGAAAGTTAGTGCAGTCTTGACCTTTCCTGGCTGAAACTATATTTCATTTATTAATGTATTAACAATCTCGGGTATTGATTCATTATCAGGTCCCACCTCAGTAGCAATCACCAAAGCATTGTAGCTACTATTATATTTATAGTACTACAAAGCATTGTAACTATAATATACGATATATTTACATCCTTACCAACAGTTCTAATCCTGTTTGTGATTTCCAAGACTCCTTTTTTTTTTTTATGGCCCTGAACATGCCATACTCTCTGTATTTCTTTCATAGAGCTTTCTCAAGAAATATAATTTACTTGTAGCTTAGCTGTTTCATGTACCTTTATGTGCACTTGCCATAAATCTGTGACAAATGCTTTTTATTTTTGACATCTGAAATTCAGTCAAAAGCAAAATTTCACCCTTTGCCTGTAAGTCTGTCTCTCTAACCATGTTTCTGATTTCTTATGTGGAATTCTTTCTGATATTACATGCCATGATTCTTCTAGTTAGATTCATTTGAATCTTAAATTTCCATAAATCATATATGTCAGTATTGAGTTTTTCTGTGGAAATCAATGGATTTGCTGATGACATCTGGTTTTTCAACTGGTGTTTGGTTTGAGTTCTTATTGTAATTTGATAGTAAGTTAACTGAAAAGCATTTTAATTGTTATATTGAAGCTTAACTTTGATGTATTAGTGAGCAATGCTACTTTTCAGTATTCATTTTCATGAAAAATGTATTTTAAAAATGTTTTGAGGAATTACTGAGTTTCATAATCTCTGAAGAAAATTTTTGTTGTTGTCTATTGATAGTAAATAATAACTACTACCCAAAAATTACCTCAGCTTAATACAATAAGAATTAATCTGGTACTACTACTACTACTTCACTATGTATTTTTCAGAACACAAAATTCTTTCACATACTTTATACAGTAATCCTTAATTGCAGCAGAAGCTGTTGAATTATAAATATAAATAAGAGTTGGTTTTTTTACTTCCTTATCCAAAACCATAGGCGTAACCAAGGGGGTGGTCCTCGGGTCTGGACCACACCACACCCCTTGAGGGGAGATTTAGTATGAATTTAAAACGATATATATGTATATATTGGGCTTTCACCAATGAACCAAACCCATGCCCCCCCCCAAGAAATTTCTGGCTATGCTGCCAGTGTCCAAAACTGATGTTTCATGCTATCAGTTTTGGGTAAGGTAGTAAAAAAAGGCAGAGCAAAATATAAAAAAGTTTACTGTATTATTACTCGATTGCCTGAAAGAAACACAACACACCCTCGTTTTACAATATAGTTGAAAGCCATTTTTGTTTTTCACTTTTTTATTTAAAACAAACACACACTGGCTAAGAGAAGGTCCTTTTTTTTTTTTTTTTTTTTGGTTGCTTTGAATGAAAACTTATTTTTTGACACCACACAACAAAATTGCATTTTCTGTTTCTCTCAGGTTTGTGTCATCCCTGTGGGGCTTTGCAAGTGATTGCGCAGATGTAAGTTACCATTATGTAGCTCAATTGTAAAGATGCAGATACTCCAACGGCATTGACATCATGCATTTTGTAAAACACTTGTACCATGGCATTAATGAAATTAAAACTAATACCGTGGGTGTTTCCCGTGTTTGATTGATTGGGTTTATGGTGCTGGGATCACTGGTTGCAAATACGATCCAAGAGTAAAGTACATAAACACAAAAGCATGCCAGTATTTGTGGAACAGCAGTCATTCACATTTTAAAATACAGTCCAATTGCAACTAATCAGTGTTTTGCTGCTTAGCTAAATAAAAATCAATATTTGAAGAGCAGTTCATTTGCGTGTTTAACTGTGGTGTAATTCCGTGTTTCTCCTGTAAGGTGAATTGCATTTGTACAAATCTGATGAACTAGTGGTCTAACATTCAGCAGCTTGAATATGTTTGTTCAAGGTATCTTTTTGAAATATTATAGCATTGTTATAATGTTGCTGTAGTAAATGTTAGTAACATTGATGAGCTGTCATGAGATGTTGGTCCACTGGTTATTTAAATGTATTTGCATGGTGTCCATCTGGCTGTAGTGACTGAATACATGTTGACTAATAATAAATAAATGATTTCAGAAGTAAGGGTAGTCAAAACAGTAGACTCAAAAACAAATGAACTTTAGCTGAATTGCAAAATTGTATTTCCAAGGAAAGAAGAACTGTTATAAATGCTGTTAGGACAGTGGGATCTTGTTGAGATACATAACATGGTATGCTAATCAAAACAAGACCAGTCTAAGTTTAGTGTTAACCACTTCACTGTATATTCACAAAGAGGTTATGCCTCTGCAACCAACACATTACCCATGGTGTACATAGCTGGATAAGATAAAGCATGGGTTGGCAGCATACAGAACATTGACATGGTGATGTGTTTTGTGTAAAATAAATGTCATTCAATGTAAGTTAGTAAATACATTGGAATTACAACCTGCATAATATTAGTGCTATGTAAGGATGTGCAGTAGACAGATGTTATTGCAAGGAGAGATTAGGTGACAGATTATATCATATACTTCTGATTTTTGGGTGTGATGGGGTCAACTATTACCCTACCCCCACCCTGAGTATTTCATCATGTAACATTCTACCATTGAGTAAAACTAACACTCCAATACTGAAAGGTTTGTAACCACTGAGATAAGGCAATGAATGAAGAAGTGTGTAAAATAATAACTAATTTTTGTGTGCTACCCAGGTACTATGTTTTTTATATTTCATCTCTGTACATTAATCAAACACTATGGGATATATGTCTTGTTTACTTGTTTATAGGATAAGAATTTATTGTGTGGAAATGTTTATGTGTAGAATACTAAAAGTTTATTTGGTAAGTAATTCTGTGATCATTCTTAAAGCAGTTGCTAACTCACACTACGTTAAAATCATAATAAATGAATAAATAATATAAGTGTCAGTTGAACTATATATATTTGATATTGTAGAAAAGCTGATTTATTCTTAATGGAATTAAAAATGTGTTTTGGCTTTAATTTTATTAATACCTTATAGAATTTCATTATGTATTGCTCTTGACTTTGAACTTTTACAGTTTTTTTGTTTTGTTTTTTCTGTTTTTATATAGAAGCCAACATTACTTGCAAAAATTGTAGGGGTTTACAGAATTGGATTCAAAAATACTGCTACAAATTCTGCTGTAAAAATGGACCTACTTGTTATGGAGAATCTGTTTTATGGATGTAACATATCACAGAAATATGATCTGAAAGGAAGTGTTCGCAACCGACTTGTTAACCCCAGTGCTGCACAGGAAGATGACATAGTATTGTTGGATGAAAATCTACTGAAAAGTAAGTCTTAGTTAACAATTGAAAAAATTATGGTGTTACTAAAGAATAATTTATTTCTTAGTTTTCATGCAACAGTCTAACCTGCCTTTGGCAGGCCTTTTAGAACATTGCTTCCATCTCTTAGAGTTTATAACCATTGAACTTTTGATTCCAGTTTGTGGTTGTTCTAATTTTCACTTGAAAAAGAAAAGTGCAGCCAATTTTAAATCATTTTCAGAGATTCCCACTTTGTTGCATGTCCTGTTTTTGTACATGTCTGTCTGGATTCACTGTGGTAATAAAATTCTTCATTATACATTTGTAGCCTGTGTGACAGTGATCTTTAGTTTATTCCCATCTGTATGATGTGCCAAAGATCACATTTCATGTCAGTTTTATATTACAAAGCATTATTTTCCTCATGAAACTTAATAAGAAAATAATATATTACATTAGGAATAAGAGTGTGTGTGATTTACCATGTAAAGTTCTCATGAGACCTTTGGCATGTAGAAAAGTCAGGAAAGCAAGTGAATGAAGATTTATGTTGCAGAATGCAGTTCCGTTGTTTGTTCAGATAAAAAAGTGGAAAGAAAGCAGCACTATGTAGGCACATGGTAAAAATTTGGATGTGCAATAAAGTGAGAATCACTAAACACATTTAGCCATCAGTGACTCACTTTCTAGTAAACCTCTAAAAGGAGGTGGAAACTGATAAGACAGCAAAAGTCACACTCAGTTTTCATAAAGATTTGATGATATCATATATTATGCAGTCAAATTTGCATAGGAAGTTTCTCTCACAACAGATCAGGTAACCTGAGAATTTCAAAGTTGCCAAATAACTTATATAATGCTTGCTTTCCATTTATAATTATTTTAACTGTGTAGTTAGTAACACCAGTGAATTTTTAATTTATTGTGTTCATAAAATTAAATGCAAATTCAATGTTTGACACTTCTGAGATTTTTTTGTTTCTTTTCAGTTACTTGTGACTGCCCATTGTACTTAAGACCTCATTCAAAAACAGTTCTCACCTCAGCCATAACTAATGATACACAGTTTTTGGCAAATCAGTCGGTGATGGATTACTCTTTACTCGTAGGTCTTGATGAAGAGACAAAGCAGTTAGTGGTTGGAATTATTGGTAAAATTCGTTGTTACTTTTTTAAATTCTTATTGTTTTGCTTTGGCAATTTTGTATAAATTTTGGGTGATTTTTACTTATTTGAAAAATAGAAAGTTTTACTGTCTCATGATGTGTGTGTTAAGCTAACATTTGTCCTGTCATTAAAAGTTTTTTTTTTTTTTTTTTTTTCCACAAGAACATTTATCCTTACAGTGGTTACTAAATGTTACTGGGCATGTTACATTTTCAGGAACATTAGTAATGCAGACATTAGAACTTATTGTCTTATTACTTTGCGAGTTGTACATTTCTGGTAGTTGCTTTTTTTAAAACAAATGTGACATTTACAGTTGCTGTGAAAAGTTGTTACATTTTCTGTTTCTTAATGATGCAGGTTTTGATGGCCAGTTTCATAAAAAATACAAATACGACCTGCAAAGAAATTTCGTAATAATATGAAATCTCCAAATTTTAAAAATTATGGCATTTTTGGTATTCTGTTTTGATGAATTGAATCACTTTATGTACTTAAACCATAACTGTTTTCAATCACAACTGAATCATTGATTTGTTTAATTTTCATATTTAATGTTACCAATTCTTGTATAAAATGAAACAGCTGGAACAGTATAATTCTGAAGTAATTTATGAACATCATCTATCCCCTATTACAGTGTTTAGGCATGTTTTGACACAAACCTCTTAAAGTAAATGAAAAAAAAACAAAAAAACCCTTGTTTGCAATAAACTTTCTCAATCTCTTTCTGCTGTTTGCAAGATTTTGTTTCTCTACCATATTGTTTTCCCAGTCACTAATGGCTGATTTCACACTGTCAGTCTACCTGTCTATGGCTTGGTACCACAGAATTCAATATTTACAGTGTGAGATCTGTTGTTCTGCTATCTGGAACGCATCAGAAACTGGCTATGTTCTAGAACAAATGAATTTGAAAATAGTGCTAAGTAAAAAAAAATTGTGTTCGAAATTATGAAACTGAAATCCGTGGTGCTAAATTGTTCAGACAGTTTCAAACATTAATTTATTGTACAAGGAAAGCAAATTTGTATAATAATATGTTTATCAGTGATTTTTGTCAAAATTGCATGCCTCTCGGGATTAACCTTCTGTATTCGTTCTGTTCCACTTGCTGTTGACAGATAAGGAGGGAGTGCTGACATGCTGCTATCTGTCGGCAGCACATCAGCACTCCTTTCTCTTTTCTTTCCAGCTGTAACGAGTATGTACAACTGTTTGCTGCCTGTTGAGGGCTTCTGAATCCTCCTTGATATGTTGAACATGATTATTCAGACATCTGGCAGTTAATCACTCCCTGATTTTTGTGGTTCATCTTCCATAGGCTCACCCTCGAGTTGTGTATAGTTATTGGCATCCCCTGAACAAAAGGAAACCAATGGTGGATCTCATTCTGGAATATTTATTCTGACAGAATTGTTGTATGTTTGCATCATTTGACATTTCTTTTCGGCAATCTGTTTGATTTGTCAGGTAGATAAACAGTTCACATTTATGAGAAAACAAAACCTCCCCTGCTCAATAAATATTTTGGTGTAGGGAGACAATTTACATAGTTAAAGACTTTCAAGGGCCAGCCAATTTTCTATACTTTTATTTAAGGCACTTCCATATTGAAATGAATTGCACTCAATAAAAAGTTGATGGGCCTAAACAGCTTTCAAGTCCACATTTTAAGGAATGAAAAATCTCATTGAAACAACTTATATGCTTCCTCTATGAAAGACTCCGGCACTAATCTCACTGCAAAACTGAACAAAGCTAACAAATACTGTGCGAGATGCATCTGTCAGCAGCTAGCGGAACAGCCCGAATATACGGAAGGAGAGACCATGGTTACTTTACCATCATTTCTGTTAAGCATGATAAACCCCCTCTTTCCAATGATACAGGTGTTTATGCATTCCCCCTACAATATCCAGATGTCTACAGGCAATACTAAATCGAAATGACCAAGCGCCTATTTAGAATTAGAATCAACAAGCATGAAAGAGACACAAAAGACATAAAGTAACCATGGCCTTATCCAGAGAAGTCAAATTCAAGTCCATTACTCCTATGTGGGATGATATAAAGAAACTGGTTACCTTCTCCACCCCAAAATCTACAGCAATTCGAGAAACCTTGGGAGATCACTACCAGCAGTGAGGCCTACAATGATAGTGTCTCTCTAGAGTTGCCATAAATTTAGACGGAACCAGTTCTTCAAGTAACACTTCTTTCCTTCCAAGATACTGCATACCCAACCAACGTGATGCCTCTTATGTCTTTGAATGATAATTACATTCGTATCTGTGTGTTTATTGTCTAGTCAAGTCTCCGAGTTCAAATTGTTGAAGTGGTCCATTATTCAGATTGCAGTTTCCTGTCTGCCTTTCCTTAAAAAGCCATCAGGTTGATGTGCGAAAGCTTGGAAACGTTGATTTATATTCTTACACCAATAAATTGGATTACTAGTGTAGTTTTACTATTTTAAGTTAAGTGGAGAAATCATCTATTCACATGAATGGTATGAAAACCTGGTATTTTATGGCAGAAACATGCCAGCAAAAAAACATAGCTACATGACGAGCTTTTCAGAAAACATGAAAATCCGTGGATTCCCATGCCGAGGCAGCATGATTTTCAAATTTTGTGGAAAGTCAGCGACATTGATGAAAGTTAATTCTAGCATCCCTGTGCCATGAAATAATGAGTTCTTGTTCGTTCGTTTGTTTGTTGTTGCTGGTTTTTTTTTTTTTTTTTTTTTTTTGTTAATACAGTCCTAAAATTGCCTTATTTTCTTGGAAATAGTTATTGACCTTGGCAAGGAGTTTTATGGTGAACATTTTAATGTGCATTTATCATGTGATGCTTTGTATTACAGCATCTTTTGATGCGTGATATTTTAACTACTTGTGAATTTTTATTTCCAGATTATATTCGTACTTTTACCTGGGACAAAAAAGTGGAAATGCTTGTCAAGTCTTCTGGTATTTTAGGTGGACATGGAAAGATGCCAACTGTTGTTTCACCTGAGCTGTACAGAGAAAGATTTTGTGAGGCAATGGATGGCTATTTTCTGTGGGTTCCTGACAGGTGGACTGGACTTGGGAAAGGTGTCGATTGCTAATATTTATGCAGTGTAAAAAGCACTTTCTTTAACATTAAGATGAGTGTGTGTAAATATTCTGGAAAAAACTGGATCAGGAGCAAAATTTAGATAGGCATGGAAATTTATATTTTTAATACATCACTTTAGAAAAGTTATCATGGTATCTTTGATCACTCATAATTATCATCAGTTGCTAGTATTTGTGTGATGCAAAAAGCTCTTTTTTCCAAATTAAGATAAATGTGTGTAAATTTTCTGGAAAAATCTTTGTCATGAGCAAAATTTAAGATAGGTATTAAATTTATATTTTTAATATGTCACTTTAAAAAGGATATCTCTCATCACTCACAATTATCATTTTATAGCAAGTATTTTGAAAAATATGTAAATCTCTTTGTTTTGAAAATTATTATTTATGACATTTAAATCTCTTTATATTTTGCAAATTATTATTTATACTATTTATATCTCTGTTTTGCAAATTGTTATTTATAACACTTAAATTACATATTTATACACTGATTGTAATTTTGGAAATTTACTGTCATATTTTCCAAAAAAAAAAAAAACCCTCATGTATTAGTTTTGTTGAGATTACTTTGAAGCATATTAAATTATAAAAGCATAGAATCTTTGTTTATGTTATTACCTTTGTTTGAAAATTTTCTTATTCATTGCAATTCTAAATATTTCATTGCACATTTATTACATTTCCTCTCATAATGTTGAAAGTTTTTTTTTTTTTTCCAGGGAAGAGGTTTCTGCATTAATATTAAGAAGCTGGATACAGTAGCCTGCTTTCTAGAGACTTATTGCACAGAATAGTACAAGAAATGTAACTGAAATTAAGGGGGAAATATTACATAAAAAAGGGTCATGTATTATATAAAATCCTTCTGACTTTACGATGCATGGGTGGGCTTAAAATTTACTTGAATTATAGTTCTGACCCCAGAGTTTGCATCTGTTAAAGACAACACTAGATGTCACAATGTCCATGTAGCAGCAAAATTAAATCATGCTGTTTCAGCCAGTGAGCTCCTGAATTTTTTTCATGCATTGAGTGATTGTTTGACTCATAAGGCTACTTTGTTTTTCAGCTGCTGTCTTTTCACTTCAGGTTATTTTGCTATCTGCTCGGGTTCATTTACTATGTGAAATTTTAAAAGATTTTATCAAGAGGTTTGTGCAGAGTGTTGTGTATTAGGTGGTGCGATCAATGTGTATTATTTCCTTTGACAAGATGTAGTGCTGGCCATAACATGAAACTGGTTCCTGGTCATGGATTAGGGCACTTCAGGTGTAGGAAGATCCATGCATTAGGGAAGGTTGAAGAGTCTGCTTGCAGCATAGGAACATTGTTTGAGAATGCTCAAATTTTGGCCATTGCAGTTTTGACACTTGCATTCTTCTTTACTGAGGACATTAGCATCATACAGGCCATAAGAGAAAGTTCTAGCAAGACTAGAACCATGTCGCCTACAAAATCTATGGTTAGATTTATTTCTTCTGAGAGATAGTTGCAGAGAATTCATTGTGCTGTCCAAGGACTCTGAGGGGATGATTGGCTTTCCAGGTGTAGTCATTGAGATCGATGAAACTGTGATAGGGAAGAGAAAAAACAACTGTGTCCTGCTGGTTGAGAGATCTTGAATTGTGGGCATGTACAAAACAGGTTCCAAGTGGTGGTGGTGTGCTCAGGATATATTCACAGTTTTCTGCCATTCTCATCTCTAACATTCAGAACCACGCAGACCCTCAACAGTCAATTAGTCCACCAATTTTATTGATCCCTAAACTGGATCCCACACCCAAAGCATTGAGGACTTGTGCTGTCCCCTTTAACACCACTTCCTTACCAGAGGCTCAAAAGATTTTGGCTAACACCAGTTCAGATTATTTGTTCTGAAGAAACTGCAGGGGCTTTCATTCAAACACCCATTTAAATCCTTAGTTCATATTATTTGTCATTCCTTACCTGGTAGGTCATACTTCCGTTAAATTCCTACCAGATAGGTTAATTGTGTTTGTAAGAAACAAAGTGTAGCTTTTTCTTCAGAACAAGTACTGATTTGCTCATCATACACACAAAAAGTCCTTTTAAAGGCTATTTCAAAGAAAGAAAGAGAAAGAAAACTAAAAAAAAAAAACACTATTTCAGGCTAATTGCATGCTGTGGCCACAAGAATGGATGTGGTAACATCTACTGTTGTCTCTGGCAGACGTAAACTCTAAGGTCAGAACTATAACTGAATTAAAAATGTCAAGTGGGTCAACTTTGGATTATGCTAGTACAAATATTAACTTAACATTTTACAAAATTCCTAATTTATCATATGAACTTGCTTTCCCCCCAGAAGGGAGGCAGACACTTACAATGCACTTGGTTTCTCTCTGACATCCTCCAAGCCACACCTTTCATTCATATGTTAAAACTTTAAATTAACTATTAATTTAAAAATACTTTTAAAGTAGTTTTTTTTTTTTATGTTGAAAGTTAAAAAATATCTATTTACAACTGCATTCTTTGAGAGCATGCAAACCCAAATGGTTGAAAAAAACTATTAATGTAAATTCAAAACATTATTTTAACTTTATGCATAAATACACTTGCAATGAACTATTCAAAAAACAGGTGGAATAAAATGATACTGCCTGAATTCCACCAGAACATTAACTCAAATCGCTAGGACTTTCATCCATGCTGTGGACATCCTTATAGCATCAGTGTCTCCCAGTTAAGGTCAGCTTACCAAATGGAAACATTGGGAGTTCAGCTCATCCTTTCCTGTGGATGTGGTGGATGATTCTTCCAAGCAGTCACTATGTATAAACAGTTGTGGTGCATGTGTTGATGATATTTAAAACTTTTTTCTCATTTAAAAAAAAAAATATATTAAAACTACTCAGTTGCTGATATTTGATAAGTAATTCCCAAGGCTGGCAAGCGTGATTGGATCACAAATATTTCAAACCTGCCTTGGTGGCATAGTGGTCTAAGCTTTGGCTTATGATCATTTGTCTGAGACAGGTCCAGGTTGTTCAATCCCAATGAAATGTGGATGTTATGTTTGTCTTACAGCACTGGCTCTCTGCTTTATAGCCTGTTGAGTTGCTCGTGGTGGTCGTTAAACTTCCAGATATATAATTTTGTTAAACCTTAAAAAAAAAAATATGTACATTACAAGCTTTTTTCATTTCATTTTTTATTTTTCTATAAAAACTGTTTCTGAGATCCTTAATTGTTTTTCAGATTTATGAAAGCCAATAATTTAATTTTTCCAATTAATTTTTGTTTAGTTTCATAAATTAGTCTATTTCTTATGCTTGCATTATAACCATACTTTTTAGTGGCACTTTTTATATACTGAAGTTCTTTTCTATACTTTTTTGGATGAGTGAGTTTTAACTATTGACCAGTGCTTTTATACTATTTATTTTATGACCTAAAGGATGTTCTGAATCACTTGATATGAAAATGGGAATTGAAGGTTTTATATAAACTTTTATTTCTATTTGTTCTTTTTTAACTAACAAAACCAAAATAAAGGTTTCATTTTGTTCAAATTCCCAAGTTAAACAGACTTCTGGGAATATTGAGGAAAATGTTTTGGATAAGTCTTCCAAAATTCATGTTTGTTTGTTTTTTAAGTTGATAGAATAAATATATTGTTGGTGTGCCTGTTATAAAGTAGTGGTGGTTCTGAAAAATTGTCAATTATTGTATTTTCTAAATGATTCATTATGACCTCCACAAATAAAGTAGACAGTGAATGGTGATCCCATACCCCTGAAGCATATTATTCTCTTTCTGCTATTACATGTTTTTCCCTCTTAATGAAAGTAACAGTAAAATTTTACTGCACTATCTTTTGTCTTGTTCTTATTGGCTTGTTCTGTCTTTTGTTTACAAAGGTCTGTCTTTTCACATTATTTTTCCAGACATACTTTCCTCACTGGTTACAGAATGTCAATTTCAAGGTCACATTCTTGTCAAAGTAAAACTTCTAAAAGGGACTAAAATCAGTTTTAAATGATTAAAAATGGTTAATATTGCTAGAGAGCTATCCTTAAATGCCCTTGTACATTTTGAAATAATTGGTATATTTTGATTGATTGGAGGTTTAACGACCGCCTTGAGCAACTTAATGAGCTATAAGCAGTTGCCCGTCCCTAATTTAGGGCCATTGGTTCCAGGGAAGGGAGAGAATCAGTGCCGTAAGACAAACACAACATCCATGCCTCACCGGGATTTGAACTCTGACCCCTTTCGTATGAAAGATCAGAAGCTGTCGCTTAGATCACTGCACCACCAGGCAGCATATAGATATAAGTATATGTTAAGAAAAAATATATATATATTTTCCTAAGAAATATTAAAAAATCTCAACAAAACTACATTGATGTGTTTGCAACTGTTGTCAGGTATAGCACTAATTGTTTCCTTGTCCTGACACATTTTTTCTTCTATGATTTATTTCTTTATCGATAATATTTAGAGCTATAAATATTTTGTAAATAGCAGAAATAGATGAAATCTTAACATATAGTTATGACACACAATTTCTTTTTTTTTTTTTTTTTGGATTGGAGGTTTAACGACCACCGTGAGCAACTCAACGGGCTATAAGCAGTCGCCCGTCCCTAATTTAGGGTCACTGGTTCCAGGGAAGGGAGAGAGCCAGTGCCGTAAGACAAACACAACATCCACACAATTTCTTTACTAATGACCAAAAAATATTCAGGCAAAAACAGGATAACCTTGTGGTTTCCCCACTGTCTACTTTATTTGCAGAAGTTATAATGAATCATTTAGAAACTACATTTGGCAATTTACCAGAACCACCACTAATTTATTACAGGTACATCAACAATATATTTATTTTATCAATTAAAAAAAAAACGAATATTAGAAGATTTTTCCAAAACATTTTCCTCAATATTCCCAGAAATCAGTTTAACTTTGGAATTTGAAGAAAATGAAACCTTACCTTTTTGGGATGTTTTGTTAATTAAAAAGGAACAAAAAGTAGAATTAAAAGTTTATAGAATATTATCCTCAATTCCCATTTTAATACCAAATGATTCAGCACATCCTTTAGATCATAAAATAAATTGTATCAAAGCATTGGTTAACTTGTTCATCCAACAAGGGATACTTGGAAGAATTTCAGTTTATAAAAAATGCTTTTAAAAAGTATGGCTGTAAAGCAAGCATAATAAATAGATTAATTTATGAAACTAAGCAAAAAAAAAAATACAGTCCGCCCTCCGTATCCACGGATTCTACCAACTGCGGATCGAAAATATCCGAAAAAAAGAAAAAATTCAAGAAATTTCCAATACACTAAACTTGAATTTGCTGCGTGCTGACTCCTGTGAAGTAAAGTAACATAAAAAAAGCCTTTTAAGCTTTAAAAAAAAATTTATAGACTTCATTGCTGACCATTCAGTTCTGCTATCAGCAAGTAGCAGCTCTCTCTGCGAGAAGTGTTGGAAGAAGTGTCCTTGGCACCAAAATGTCATTTTGGTAATGAGGCAAACGGTGTCTCCTCTTACACATGTGGTATCTGCCATCGCCATGTGTGTCCTTGACCTTGCTGATGGTCACATGCGAGTCTTTGAATCTCCAGCAAAAAGCGAAAGCAAAACAGAATTTACTAACTCGTTCGAGCATTGTTTGCCTCCCGTCTCGTTTGTTCGCTACTTGTGTTGTGTGCACCCTTTGTTTCTCTGAAAAAATGGCTCCTGAAAAGCAATTAAGTGGTCAAAGCCCCTTAAAGGCTAAGAGAAAAAAATGGCTCCTGAATTTGCTATCTCTCAACAAGAAAATAAAAATCATAGATCTTTTGAAAAGTGGCATGCCCTTTGATTTAGATAAACAAAAACGACATTTTCCTTTAAATTGTTCAAGTATAGTATTATTTTCATAAGCAAACATGCAAAATTTTGAAAAGCAATTTAAGACGATGCATTCAGAGCAAGCAAAAAGTCGAAGGCAACATTCTAGTAACGCTTGTATCTCACGCCAGTGGCGTAACTAGACAGATCCGTGTATGTGTCCATGTCGAGGTAGTGGGGATTGCATGAATTACTTTGTAGCGTGTAGTGAAAAGCATTAAAAATTTGTTCTTTCAGTATTTCGTAAAAAAAAATGCTATCAGGCTTGCCCCACCAAAAATAATGCTCGCCCATCCAGATTTTGAAGTCTAGCTACGTCCCTGTTATGTAGGGGATCATAATTCAGTGATCACTCAGTGTGTGTGTCAGTGGCGGCTTTTTAGGTGAAGTAGGTGAAGTGCCTCTTCACCTATTTTACTCAAAATAAAGTTTTATTCAGTATTTTTTTTATAAAATATTATTTTTTGCCTTTATTTAGTTCCAAAATACTCAAAATTTTGAATAGATATTAATTCACATGGCGCGCTCAATGCGGAAAACAAATCCTTATACACAAACAGTGCAAGTGAAGAGCCGAAATGAGAATGCTTGGAAGTCTGCAGTTTTCCGCCGAGTTGCCATGGTAACCGTGACGTCACCCTCCCCAATCTGCTCGCTCAAGTGAAGTGTTTCAGCTTCACGCGCCTTACCTCTGCATCTTTCAGTTTTTGAGCGTAAAGTAGTGAGAGATCATGGTGGAGTGGGCGGACTACCAGGGTACCATGCAATCTGCTAGGGCTTTTTCCTTGTGGTGCTGTGGTACATTATTTTACGAAAGGAATTTGTTCTTTCGTACTTTGTGATTATTTGTTGAAAGCTTTAACTGATATTTCAGGTTTGTGTACAATTTAACTGATAGTGATAGTTTTTAGTATGCATCCTGTGGACGACATTGTTTGTAATTTATTGCAAACTCCATTTACTCTGTGGAAAGATGAAAATAAAAGAGACATTTTGCTTCAAGGATGACCAACGGATTCACTGACAATTGTTGCCAACAACGAAATCAAGAAGAGTGGTAAATCTAACAATATTAATTTAAAAAATTGTTGGTTTACTGAATATAAATGGATTTGCAGCACTTCTGTGCTAATTTTTTTTTTTTTTTTTTTGGCCCTGCTTACTTTTTAGTAATAAACATTCGGCGTGGAATAAAGATGGATTCTCAGATTTATTAAGCGTGACACGGTCACTTCATAAACATCGTGATTCTAGCGAACACCTGAAATGCGGATTAATGTTAACGAATTTTGAAAAAAATTCAAAACACCATTGCCGATGCCCTGAGGAAGAATGCTAGGCTTTTGAAAATGCATTTTAACGAAAACGTACGTTTAAATAGACTTTTCCTGCAGACAGTGATTGATGCAGTATTAATCTATACTGTATTTGAGCAAACAAGAACTAGCATTCCATGGCCATGACGAAAGCACGGGCTCGATAAATCGTGGAAATTTCATTGAATTACTTTCATTGTTGATATGAAGTTCTTTATAAATTGAAAATCAATACGAAAAGATTAAAAACTATTCAAAATGAATTAATTAAATGTATTTCTGAATATATAAACGATCACGTCAAAAATTAAATAATTTTTTATTGTTGATTCGGAAGGTGAATTGGTTGAGGGATTTTTGGGTTTCCATGATGTGAATGAAGATAGAACGTCAGGAGCTTTATACAAAATGCTAGACAAAATTTTGGAACAGTCTGATTACCAACACAAATAAATAGGACAATGTTACGATGGGGCAAGTATAATGTCTGGACACTTAAATGGACTACAGAAAAAAAAAGTCAAGGATAAAGCTTTTCAAGCTGTTTTTGTTCAATGCTTAGTTCAACGTTTGAATCTTGTATTATACCAGAGTTTTTCTAAAATTTCTAAGTGTTGAATACTTTTTGCAAGCCTCAGTGGAATTGCTTCGTTTGTTCACCATTCTGTGAAGCGGTCTTATACACTTATATCAACAACCGCAAGATGCAGACCAACCATAACAGAAACTCGATGGTCCTCCACTTCGAAATTAGTAAGTGTAGTTGTTGAAGATTGGGATAAATTGAAGGAAGTGTTCGGATTTCTGACGAATAGCGAATAATCAGACAAAAAATCAATTCATCTTGCCAAGGGGTTTTTGAATAATATGAACACTTTCGAATTTACATTTTTGGCTCCACCAATCTATTATTCGAACTTTTGAAGAAAAAATAACTAAACATAAACTACTGTGCAACTCAAAAAAAAAAAAAAGCGCGAAATTTTAAGCCATAAAAGGAACGATGAGTTATTTGAAACACAGTTTGGAAAAGCTAGCAAAATCACATAAATAAGCACGGGAATATGCTGCTCTTGCACAGAAAACAATTTTTCAAAATTATAAACAATTGCATTTTGAAATTTTGGACCACATTCTTATGGAAATGGATATAAGATTTCAAGACTGTAAGAAACTTCAATTTGTCTGACTTGCTGACACAACCAAATTCAAATAATTTAATGCATGCTTTCCCACTCGAGCTCTTGAAAATCTACATTTTTACGGAAACATATTTACTAAACACCAACGCCTTAAAAATGAACTGAATCTTGTATATGCCGATGAAAAATTAAGGAATATATTGACTCAAGAACTCCTTCGAGTGTTTCACGGAGACAAAGACATTTTTACAGAAGATTATAAATTGGTTTTCCTCAGTTTAAGAATTACATCTACAAGTGTGCCAGTGGAAAGAAGTTTTCTTAAAAGAATACAAACTTGCTCAAGAAACACTAGTTCCCAAGATAGACTTGCTTCTCTGGCAAATATTTCTATTCAGGAAGACATTTTATTGATGCTCACGCAGAAACAACCATCTTATGACGACATAATCAACAAATTTGCAGCTTTAAAAGGAAGAAAAATTGATTTAATATACAAAAAATAAGTAAGTTCTCATTAAGGGATTTTCATTGTAGACAGTATATATCTTTTCATACTGCTCTTGTACCTCTTCACCTATTTTTCCAACCATGAGCCGCCACTGGTGTGTGTGTGTGTATATATATATCATTTTTTTTATTGAAAATGGAGGGCCGCTGATGGCCTAGTGGTCAACATTCATGACTGCCACGGAGGATTCTCAGGTTCGTTCCCAAGCAGGTACGAACGCTGGAACCACTAAACACCCACCGTGCGTTGAATTAGCACGTTAAGCCGTCCGACCACGGGTACTGTCCCCCAGTAATAAATAAGAGCGTCTTCCCCTTTCTACCTCGCTTTAGTATCACTTTTCTATCGGGCACTCTAGCCGAAATCTCCTAGCTTCCTATTTCTAAGGGTTGTTTAAGACCTGGGGTCAGACACTCCCTTCCTAATATCATCTACATAAGATCTGATCTGATTGAAAGTTGAACAACTACCGTGAGCAACATCACGGACTACAAGCAGTTGCCTTTCCTAATTCAGGGTCACTGGTTCCAGGGAAGGAAGAGAGCCAGTGGTATAAGACAAACACAACATCCATGCCTCACAGGATTCGAACCCAATCCCTTCTCGGACAAATGATCAGATGTGAGTGCTTAGACCATGGCTCCACTGGGCCGGCTCAGTGTATATTGTCTCTGCCCTCTAGCATATGTTTTCTTGCTCTAAACATTCTGCATCAAGCTTTTCATTAAAAATTAAGGTAAAATACAAACATTTTAGATTTCTTGAAATGCGGACAGCCCAGCGATTAGATTTTTTGGGCTATTTTATTCTGTGTTTTGAGAAATGAAACGTGGGTATGAGAATGCTAAATGCTCTTCATGACTTAATCCCTGTTCAATGTACGATGAAGAACTGTATGTAAATGTCTCAACATGCGTTACAGTAAGCATCAACCAGATGTAATTTCTTATAAGATTTATAGCATGTACTGATTATTCATTAGTTACATAAATTACTA